>JAEAOA010000395.1:0-695000 GCA_016746295.1 Potamilus streckersoni
TGTGACGGAAGAACTCGACGACAATGGAGGAGTGGCGGAAGTACTTCCTAGTTGTCCTTTGACGGAGAAGGAAACTTACGTAGACGTCGTCCATGACGTAATGTTAACGTCAAACCAACGTGGCGAGGTGGAAGAGATACTTCACGATTACGAAGACATTCTGCCGGAGACACCAGGTGTGAAGGATTTGGAGGAGTTTAGTATGAAGCTACTGGAGGAAAAGTTGAAAGATAGACTGACGTCAGACGCCATCGTTAAGCTACCAGACGTGACAAAGGACTTTGTGTTACGTACAGACGCTTCTGAAAGAGGTCTTGGTGTTGGTGCAGTTTTACTGCAAGAACATGACGGGGACTTATTTCCTGTTGCATACGCGAGTAGGAAACTTAATACCGCTGAGCGTAATTATTCAGTCACTGAGAAGGAATGCCTAGCGATTGTCTTTGGGATCCATAAATTTCAGCGTTATCTGTATGAGCGAAAGATCATTCTAGAAACCGATCATCAACCTTTAGCGTATCTTTCACAGGCTAAATTGACTAATGGGCGTTTAATGAGGTGGTCATTGTTTCTACAACAATATCAAGTTCAGCTACGTTACATTCGTGGAAACTCAAATGTGGGGGCAGATTGCATGAGTCGATTACTTGTGATGAGGTGAAGGGGTCACTACAGGACATGTTAACATTAAATTAAACTGTAACTTCAAAATTCGATGAGCAAAATCCCAGATTTTACTCTTAAAGGCGGGACTATGTGATATTTCGAATTTTGGAAACTCTTTGAAGCTATGTTTAAAGGAATTGTATCAAAGTAAACTCAATTAAAGTAGAAAGGGCTAGAGATAGATGATTATTTTTATTTCATATCTGAACGTCAAAAGGGAATTCGTTCTAGCCGACGTAACATGACCGAGTCAGATGCTATGGTACAAGAGAATGACATAAGACCTTTCCCCAAAATCGGCAGGGTAAAGGCGGCATCTGGCTATAGATGATAGCTCAAAGTAAATGATTAATTACGGCATGATTAGTTGTTTACTTTTCTTGTCAATCCAAACATTCTACGAACAGGTTTAGGAAACAGTCTATTCCGATTGGTTAATATGGATTTATGGGCGTAACTCTAAGAAATTAAAGGTTTTACTTTAGGAAAATTCTTTAGTCTTCTTCGATCTTTCGCAAGGAAAGTTAGTACGACTCCGAATTCGTAGAAAGTACGTTTTCGTTATTGAGTAAGGGGCCGGATAGTTCTCTCAGTTAGGAGACGGCCTATACGTGAGGTTCGTGGAAACGAAAAAAGAAACGGCAAAAGGTACGCAATCTTAGTTTTCCGATTTTAATATGTTTTTTCATTTGTTGATCTATTTTGCAAATGTATTCTTGATATGATGTATGTATGTATTATTTCATTTTTCAGGATTTTAGTGAAATGCTAGTCATGACATTTTATTCTTTGATTTTCTAATTATCAATTCATTTGGAGAATTGGCAAGATTGAATGTAATTAAAATTTCATTAGATTAGTTGAAAAGATTGCATGTAATTGAATCTTGAATACATGGGAGTGATTAGGAATTTAAATCAATTAAGTTTAAGGAATGATGGGTAATATTTCATAGTTTTATGGATTAACTCTGTCTAAAATGAGTATGACCTAACATTACATGTATATTCATATACTAGTTTGTAATATTTAATTGATCACTTAAGTGTATAACTATATGCTAGTTTGTAATATCTAATTGGTCGAGTAAACTATTTTAGAATAGTTAGATCTGAGGGTCTAAGCATATGTAACTTAAGACTGCTAGATTGGCAGAGTCAGCAGTCGAGTGGGGGTTATATACGTGTTCATACGGCTGAGTTGAATTTAATTGACCATCCCTAGCGTGACCCGAATTAAGGTCAGGTCTAGCATCGACCGTTTATGTAAACATAACAGTTAGCTAACATAAGTTACTGCGGCAGAATTTATGCCTTTTGTTTTCTGAGCCGAATTAATGTAAAATATAAATATACTTGGGAATGTGACCTATTGTCTATTGCGAGACATTTTTATTTAATTGAAGCAAACAGCTCTCCTGGATTCACATGAGGAATCCCTGAACAATCACAAGACGAGAACATATTCTACACAGAAATCTAAATCCAGAGACGATTGTTAAGTCAGCTTTCGACGGACAAGAGTCCAAGACGAAAAAGCTAGACAAAGATCGACAGAGCAGGGACGAACGGAAGTCTTGATGTCTGCATAAATTAGGTGATGAAGTCTCTCATCGTTACACTCAAAGGTCACATCTCATTGGCAATGAGGATAGCAATTTAACGTTGAAAGTAATTTTACATTTAAAGAAATTTGTATTGTCTTTTTTATTTGAGTACATGTTAGTACCATTTTTCCTTCTTTTGTAACTAAGTCATTGATTTCTTTTCATTTTAAATTCTCTTGATAAACCGATTAAATTTTATATTTGTTCATTGAAAGGGGGCTCGTTTTATTATTTCTTCAATATACTCGTTCAGTGATCTGCACTCTTCTTTCTATCTATCCACACTGGTTAAACTACACCGTGGAGGTCATTCCCTTGCAACGAACCGTAGTGAAAGAGGTTGGTGTGTTTTGCACGCCGCCAATTTTCCACAATGTATAATCTAATTTATATACATTAGTATATATCTGTATATATGTATAACCTAATCAAAATTGTAAAAGGGCCAAAGATTGTATATGATTAAACATTATTGCTGAAACTGAAAACATCCAGAAAATAAATATCTCACGTGCGAAAAACACGTATTGCGTAGTTGTGCAAAATAAAATGTAACATGACAGAACTTCTATTGGGCATTTACGTCACACTGAGTTTCCGAGCGCGCGCAAGTGTGTGAGGAAAGACAAGAAGTGGAGGGGTGCATGGAAGTAGGGTTGCCAGATGGTATCCAAAAGGTGAACATGTCCTCCTTTTTCATGTTTTGTCCTCCCGTCCTCCCTTTACTTACTGTAAGTCCTCCTTTTTTGCTAAACATCGGGCGGGACTGGCGGGAGGCGATAAAGGGGGCAGGGCGTCTGAGCGGTGAGTCACCGCTCACGCCTCCATGCCTCCACGCAGACCACGCTCTATCCAGCATTAAAAGAATATTTCTTAAGCCAAAGAACAACACCATACCTAATAAAAATATTTTTCGAAAACACAACTTCAGAAGCATATTTATGGTTCACGCATTCTCTTATGTCTATTTACCAAGCAAATTTGCAAAAGTCGAAGAGGAACATAATTCCGTTCTGGAAATTTCAAATATACTTCAATCCGTGCTTCATATGCTTCGTAATCGAAGAAACAACAATTTTTGCCACTAAGCGTAAGAGAACAGCTTCGTGATAATAACGAATCAGAGTCCATTTCCAACGAATGTTTCAGTGTTTACAAGGCTTGTGAAGATGACTTGATGGAATGGATGATACCCTTGGAAGATTTCAAATGTTTTGAGTGGATCACATTGCTGAAAGAGAACGAAAACCTAAAATATGATGATTTAGTTTCATGCATTGAGTTCTTGAGCATCAGAGGTGTAGAGATTGACGATGTTAAGCTACACGATCAATTTTGTAACTTGATTTCATTTCTTAAATCAAAATCAGATGAAGATGAAGCATATTATGATTTGAAGTTGCACGAGCAGTGGACAATCTACTTCAAAAGTGTTAAAAACAGTGAATGTTTCTCAGAACTGCTCAAGATCTGCGAGTTTTATTTTCGTATAAGCGCACATAACGCAAATGTGGAAAGAGTTTTTTCACTGATTAATATTCAGTGGAGCAAAGAAAGGAATAGACTAAGTGTGAAGTCAGTTATATCTTTAATTCTTACTCAATATAACTTCAAAAACATGACAGGTGAAGATTTTTATAATTATTTGTTAAAAAACCAAGAACTTCGTTCCAAAATTGGCAGCTCAGCTAAATATGATTAAAATAAAGTAAAATCATATAAAAAATTCTTTTACTTTCTGAATGTCCTCCTTTTTTTTTTTTACAGAAAATCCTCCTTTTTAGACCCATCTGCCCTCCTTTATCAAATTATCATCTGGCAACCCTACATGGAAGTCAGGGAGGCCCAGGACGAACAACACTTTTTAATTTTATGAATAAAAGTGTTTGTTTGAGCAAGAACTAGGAGAGGCTTGAGTGTTTGTTACCCAAGGGCTCGTGATAGCTTTATACGGCCATCTGTATGTGTGTGTGTTATTGATTTGGATTTTAATGAAGCTTTAACCATTTCCCATTCATATCGCTACGATGTTTGCAGTGTGGCAATTTATAGCGATGTCTAGAAATGGGTAATGATGCCGCAGACATGTATCATCATGTCCCACTCGGTCACATTTCCCGACACCAGGCCGACCAGTCCTAACACTTTATGCTCTGTGCCAGGTGAGACAGCTGTTAGAGCCATTTGTATAAGTCTTTGGTATGACTGAGCTGGAGTAATACATCCAATGCGGACACTCCAACCACAATAACAACCGGACCGGTCTGCCATTAAATGACATGATGATGAATAAATCGGTCTGCCCTTACACGACGTGATGAATACATCGGTCTGCCCTTAAATGACATGATGAATAAATCGGTCTACCCTTACATGACGTGACGAATAAATCGGTCTGCATATACATGTGATGATGAAGAAATCAGTCTGCCCTTACACGACGTGATGAATACATCAGTCTGCTCTTACATGACGTGATGAATTAATCGGTAAACCCTTACATGACGTGATGAATAAATCGGTCTGCTCTTACATGACGTGATGAATAAATCGGTCTACCCTTACATGACGTGATGAATAAATCGGTCTGCCCTTACATGACGTGATGAATAAATCGGTCTGCCCTTACATGACATGATGAAAAAATCGGTCTGCCCTTACATGACATGATGAATACATCGCTCTGCCCTTACATGACATGATGAATAAATCGGTCTGCCCTTACACTAGGTGATGAATACATCGGTCTGCCCTTAAAAGACATGATGAATAAATCTGTCTGCTATTACATGACGTGATGAATACATCAGTCTGCCCTTACATGACATGATGAATAAATCGGTCTGCTCTTACATGACGTGATGAATAAATCTGTCTGCAGTTACATGACATGATGATGAATAAATCGGTCTGCCCTTACACGACATGATGAATACATCGGTCTGCCCTTAAATGACATGATGAATAAATCGGTCTGACGTACATGACGTGACGATTACATCGGTCTGCCCTTACATGACATAATGAATAAATCGGTCTTCCCTTACATGACATGATGAATAAATAGGTCTGCCCTTACATGACGTGACGAATAAATCGGTCTGCATATACATGTCATGATGAATAAATCGGTCTGACGTACATGATGTGACGATTAAATCTGTCTGCCCTTACATGACCCAAGATTAAATCGGTCTGTTCCTACATGACTTGATCAATAAATAGGTCTGCCCTTGCATGACGTGATGAATAAATCTGTCTGCATATACATGTCATGATGAATCAATAGGTGTGACGTACATGACTTGAAGATAAAATCTGTCTGCCCTTACATGACATGAACATTAAATCGGTCTGCCCTTACATGACATGACGATGAAATACGTCTGCCCTCACATTACAGGATGAATAAATCGGTCTGCCCTTACATGACATGACAATTAAATGGTCTGCCCTTACATGACATGATGAATAAATCGGTCTGCCCTTACATGACTTGACGATTAAATCGGTCTTCCCTTACATGACATCAAGATTAAATTGGTCTGCTCTTACATGACTTGATGAATAAATCAGCCTGTCCTTACATGACGTGATGTATAAATCGATTTGCTCTGACATGACGTGATCAATAAATCGGTCTGCCCTTACCTGACATGATGAATAAATCGGTCTGCCCTTGCATGACAGGATGAATAAATCGGTTTGACGTACATGACGTGAATATTAAATTGGTCTGCTTTTAAATGACATGACGATTAAATCGGTCAGCCCTAACATGACATGATTAAATCGGTCCGCCCTTACATGACGTGATGAATAAATCGGTCTGCCATTAGATGACATGATGAATAAATCGTTCTGACTTACATGACGTGAATATTAAATCGGTCTGCCCTTAAATGACATGACTATTAAATTCGTCTGCCCTTACATGACATGATTAAATCTGTCTGCCCTTACATGACATGATGAATAAATCGGTCTGCCTTTGCATGACAGGATTAATATATCGGTCTGACTTACATGACGTGAATATTAAATCGGTCTGTACTTAAATGACATGATGATTAAATCGGTCTGCCCTTACATGACATGATTAAATCTGTCTGCCCTTACATGATATGATGAATAAATCGGCTATATCAACTGGGCTGGAGTGTTTTCTATTTGCGGACACAGTTTGTGTCCTCTTGACCAAGTAAGACTTAAACCATAATAATGTCGTAAAATGAATGCCAAATGCATACTGGAGACGGTGAAGTAATATATCATGATCTATAGTGTCGAATGCTGCAGACAAGTCTAGGAGAGTGAGGACTGTAGTCTTTCCGCTATCCAAAGCAGAGTAGAGGTCGTTGACTACTATCAGAAGAGCGGTTTCAGTACTGTGGCGAGGGCGATATTCAGACTGTACGATGCTAAAAAGACTGTTTGAATTCAGATAAGATACAAGTTGGGATAGAACAACTTTTTTAAGATTTTTGACATGAATGGGAGATTAGAAACTTGGCGCTATTTTTTTTTTACATCATTATGATTAAGTTTTGGTTTCTTCAGCAGAGGCTTTACAATGGTAGTTTTGTAAAATGATGGGAATTTCCCAGATGAGAGAGACGTGTTTATAACATCAGTTAATGAAGGCAATATTGGATTCAAGCACTCTAGCAGCAGGGAAATCGGAAACGGATTCAATTCACATGACTTTGGGGTGAATTCTTCATCACGATTGTACTTACTAAATCCAGATACAGTTTCAAATGCTGCTAATGGTTGCAGCTTAAATTCTGAATCGCAACTGTATGATGATGATGAGTTAACTGAAATTATGTTTTCAAGTTTATCTCCGATAGTTTGTACTTTGTCACGGAAGAAATTTGCAAACTGCTCCGGAAGGTTGACTCCATAGAAGGTAGCTGGAAATGGTGTACATTTGTTCCTTGAAAGTAACTTGTTAGTAATCTGAAATAGCTCTTTGTAGCTGAAACTTTCCGTGAATCTTAGTGCTGTAGTGGGCCGATTTATATATATATATATATATATATATATATATATATATATATATATATATATATATAAATCGGCCACCTACAGCATATATATACAAATTATATGACGAATAACAACCCTTTAAAGCGCACTGGATCCAGCAAGGGATCATATATATATATATATATATATATATATATATATATATATATATATATATATATATATATATATATATATATATATATATATATAAATGCTCTTTGCAAAATTCTTGGACAAAGACATTTGTTGAAAAATATTTGGAATTCCAAAATAGAATATTGTTTTCTGTGATTCAACAAAGAACTGTTGACACATTAGGAGAAAATTTGCTATCGAAGACGTCATAGTCTTCCACCTTGAATTTCATCGGGATTCGAATTTCAATTAACTTAGGACTTTTCAATGGTAGGAATGATTTATTTTAACTATTCGATTAATTTTGGATTTGACTCGTAAACTGTAAGTCCTTTTCCTCATTTTAATCTTGTTTTTCTAGGGAAATAAGTTATGTTGTTAAATTTTACAACACTTCTTGTCTTCACTCTTTTCTTGTTACTTTTGTACTAGCCTAGACACGTAACAATACCTACATATATGGATCTTACTACTTGCCAATTTATGTAACGTAGCCTAGCCAATGGGAAGTGTCTGAATTGTTCTAGAACCGCCCCCAACTCCGTCAGCCAATGAGAAATTACCCCAAAGTCGTCATTGGATCTTTCTATTAAGATTATTATTAGTAGCTGTAAACACACAAGTAAGAATCTTTTTATAGATCCCATGTAATTAGATGCTTGTTATGTAAAATCTAACTTAAGATAATCTTTACATTTTATAGCCATGAATAAAAACATCTTTAAAAATTAGATGTAGATCATGTACTAGGACTTACACAAAAAATAGATATACATAACACTGGAGTTAACCCCCAGTCACCTCATCCATCCCTTTTTTCTCTAGGACCGGACTATCACGTCATGCTCAGGGACGTCTTAAACAAGCAGACGAAGGGTTTGTGGGACGGAAAAAAGCAATCTTACAGATAGAACTTTTATAAAAGCTGGTCGAAACAGGTATTGCTTTGTTTGTGTGGATAAAAGACCATATTAAAATTGTGCTAAAACATTTCACAACTTCTTTTGTAATGACTATTCGTAACTTCGAGGTAACTAAGAATGTGCTAAACTTCGAGGTAACTAAAACTGACCACTCTGAGGAGTAACGACTATATGCCACTTCAGTGCTTGCTCTCTCTCTCTCTCTCTCTCTCTCTCTCTCTCTCTCTCTCTCTCTCTCTCTCTCTCTCTCTCTCTCTCTCTCTCTCTCTCTCTCTCTCTCTCTCTCTCTCTCTCTCTCTCTCTCTCTCTCTCTCTCTCTCAGAATTTCTTGTCACGCCATGGATCCGAAGAGACTATATGAGGCAACATGTAAACGTATTCAAAGTTTCAATAGACAGAGATGAGTGCTTACTCGGCAATTCTAGAGGAGTATGAAATCCATCGAGCATTATTATTCCAATGTCAAAGGTTATATCAAGGAAATCCATCGTTTGAAGCACAAAAAAGCTAAAACTGAAAAAAGTATGTAAAAGGTTCTCACAGTTAATTGCATATGTATCATGAAATCTTTCTCAAGACAATCAGTTATGAAAATTACACTTATATTTCCAGCAGAATTGCTTTCTATGAAAAGGGGCCATTACTAGGATTTGTCATCCAGGGTGACGCGTTATGGTTTCACACTGGTAACCAATAGTACCAATGGTTACGTAAAGTTTTCTAAGTAATCGGAGAGAGAGCAGAAAAAATTAATGCACATAGGGTATAACTTGATCTACCAGAATTGACGTAGGTTAGGTTTTGAATATTGGATATAATACTAAAATGTGAGTGTCTAAGGCCAGATATTTTCAGAGAGACTCATAAAAGTTGTGTATTAAGGACGTAAATAACTGAGCAAAAAAGAATCCTGACACATGGTAACACATATTGAAGAATTACACAACTCCTTTCAAACGGAATTTCAAATGATTTATTCACCAATTACACGAAAGCTCTTCGAATCTAACTTAGCATAACGTAGACCAGCCACGCCTTAGATGTTGAGATAGCTAATGATAATTCACTTGATGGGGGTAAATGATTGCTGCAAAAATAAAATGTAACCCATTATTAGAAAATTTTAAAAATCCTTACATTATGTCTATAAAAGAGAATTTAAGAATATTGTATTACGAATAGCCCATTGTTTCCAAAATGTATAAAGGAGAATAAATAAAAATAGCACAGGCCTTTGTTCTTTATCATTGTTCCAATGGTTGCAGGCGTTCACCGTTAAATACCTTTCTGTAAGTCGGGTAGTTAGTGTTGTTATAGTTATAGATCTTGATACAAGATGGAATTATAAATGATGCTTCAATTATTGGGAATAACTAAGATTAAAATAAATACATTTCTATTACAACATTATTCAACACGTATTTTCCCAGCAAAGCAAAGAAGATTGAACGAGGAAGTTTGCACCCTCAGCGATACTCTCCATCATTAATCTAGTCCGCTTACATGTCTAATTATAACTTTCTGCGACGAGGCAAAGCAGTCTTAATACGTTCTGTAAACTGTATTTAGTCTTTGCCTTCGAAGATAAGTTACTTAGCAAGGCTGAGTAAAACAAATTGATAGCCTTCGAAAAGTTACTTAGCAAGGCTGCGTACGACTATTTGATAGACTTCGAATATAAGTTACTTAGCAAGGCTACGTAAAACACTTATGTTGGCGGTAATGGAAAACCACCGATGACTCCGAGAAGAGATAAAGAACAGTAAGGCAACGAATTTACAAACAACAAAAATCGAGTAAAACAAAATAAATATGAAAACTATATTTGTAAAGCAAATCACTGAGTTAAGCACATGTTATGTATATTTAATTTATTTTTTGTGCTTGAATATTTTTCGTCATTGTAGGCAAATTAGAAATGGACAACAAGAATTTTATCATTTCGAAGAAAAAGTTCTTTGATATTTTTGCTCAAGGTCCAATCTTGTTACAACTTTAAGAGTGTTCTGGTGGATAACATTGAACCAACATCCACGTCATAAGATTTTAAGGTTGTTGTGGATAAAAATATTCATTCTTCTTTTAAGTTTTATCTCTGGAGTTATTTACTGTTGTGTTCAAATATAATTTGAGATGCAACAAATCGTGAATAAACGACGAATTCATAGTAATACTAGTATGCACATAGTTATTACATTAGTATGTATATAGCTATAACATTAGTATAATTGTATACTAATATATTATATACAATCTTCTAATTATAATACTAGTATGCACATAGTTATTACATTAGTATGTACATATTTATTATATTCATATACATATAATTATAATAGCAAAATGTACAAAATTATAATATTAGCATACAATACAACATGCGAATAGTTCTTTTTTAATGTGTGCTAACTGCATCAAAGAGAGAAACAAAGAAGAATTAATAGCAATTGAAAACAAGTATAATAAAAAGTCAGGCGAAAAGAACAGTTTTAAATGAGTTAAACCAATTGAAAAGAATTTTTTATTATTGTCTTGATAATACAGACAACCAAAGCAATTTTAATCTGATGCCAACAGATAATAAGGAAACAAAAGCAGTTCTACAGTGAATATATTTGTATCTGCTCGCCATTATAGTTAGCAAGGAGCATCTCAACTTCAGCATTTAAATTAAAATATTCTCTAATGTCACAGAGGTTTGCTGACACATATTAAGGTCATCAGTTTGAACATGTTATACAAATGATTCAGGCACATGCCTTTCTTAACACTTTGGCTATAAGTTAGTGTCATTGCACATATGGGTCTATGTTCATCAACTTTGTCGTTGCCCTTTATCTTCATTTCCTTTTATAGATGTAAATTAAATCATCTGGAATCTGGATGTGATCCAAAAGTGAATAATTATTTTCAGAAAATCTTTGCAGATTTTAATGAAAGATTGGCTCTCTGTGAGGATCTTTGTTGCTTTTATAACAGGCATAAAATATTCTGGTACTCGCTTTTTCTCCTCTAGGAGAGTCCAAAGTCTCTTGTAAATTAGCAAGGCCCGAGACGTTGCTTCATTGAGATCGTTTGTACTCACAGCTTGCTGTGTCTCTTCTGTGGAGTTTAGTACAGATTCGTTCCACATATCAGGAGTCACATCATGCGAATTAAATGTTACTACAATACCCTGACTGTCTAGTTCATGAAAGAGGCACGTTTTAAGGACGAAACTCGTGAAATATTCGTCCACATTTACTTCGTATCGCAGGGAATCTTTGGAGATCTCTGAGGCCGTGTTCATATCCTCAGTACTTAAAGAAAGTTTTGGGCACTGAAGTTGGATACTTTTAGCAATCTTGTATCCATTTTTAATGTTTGACGGCAAGAATTTCATAGTAGCAAGCTCTAGTTGTGAGAGATAATTTGAAGAGCAAGTCTCCTTGTACGCAATCACCATTTGCTTCAGTAGGAGCAGATTCTTTCACATTCATCCCAATCGCGTCTGCATCATCAAAATAAGGAGTCGGGTCTTTCATGATGAGGTAACAACCAACCGAAGTCGCTGTTTGTTTGTCCACTATCCTGAGGTTACTGTTTACATATGTAGTTTGCCAATCATTGAGTCGGAAGACAGGAACAATGTCTACGTTCATAATTTGTCTCTTTTCAAATGGTCCGTACCAAACTAAAGACAATTATCCAATATTGGAGCAAACTCCAAGTGAATTTGTTGTGCCCCACCAAGAAAAAAAAGTGACTGTCGGACCATATTTCCTTTGATTGAAGACACTTCTCTAAATGATGAAAACGTTTACCTGAGCGGTTTAAAAATCCTTCGTTGTCGATCAGATCTTCAAGTCCATATTTTACAAGTTTCTCAAGGCACAAGACTTTGAGTCTGGAAATCCTAAAAGCTGTTGATCCTCTACCACCTCGACAATCTGTCGTATTTTAAACAAATCGAAAATAAAATCCATTTCATGGAGGCATCCGACTTTGGTACCTTCTGAAGCACTTCAGCCAAAGATAATTTGACACTGAAATAGTGGATTGTAGCTCCCCATCACCCCTGCCACATTTTGCAACAATCGATATATTTCTTTTTTCATGCTCATACTATCTCTCATTCTACTAGTACGTTGCTCCAAATTCGTCTCGAGAGAGGAAATGGAATTTTGCAGGATAGCTTTGGTGTTATGAATACACAATGGATATTTTTCGAGCCATTTGTCAATGTCTGTATCTTTAACAACCTCTGGTTCTTCTACACCTCTCGAATCCTCACTGTACGTTTTTTGACAACATAGGGGATAAAACCTACTAAGTCGGACGCCTGAAACTCTTGAAAGAATTTCGTAGTCACTTAAATCAACCGAAATACCCATGATCTTTTGGACCTCGCTGTCACCCTCTATACGAGTCAAGTCTCTAACTGTTCTTTCAAATTTGTCTTTGATTTCTACTGAGGCACGATGATGGAGGAGACGTTGAATTGCAGTGTGGTTGTTCACGTGGACGGCATGATGCAATGGAGTGGAGCCATGTTTGTCCTGAATCTCTACATTAGCACCATTCTCTATCAGACTATCCAATATTCTCTGAACAAAATCTTTTCATCAGTCGTTATGTTGTGGGCAATAAGGTGAATTGGAGACAGATAAAATGTGTTAGGGATATTCACATCACATGGGAAGTTCAACAATTCTTCAACAAGAATATAGTTGTTGAACTCTGTTGAAAGATGAAGTAATGTCCGTCCATACATATCGCCTCTGTTTATGTCGGAGAATCTTGGAAGGAGACGGAGTAATGTTGTTCTGTAGGCGTCCATGAACTTAGTGTGATATGGTTTGTAACATCTTTGTGTTATATAAGCCATTGGTGTTTCTTCCCTCTTATTCACATCGTTCACGATCTGCTCCGTATTTTAAAAGCTGGTCCAATAAATATATGCACCAATCTGGCACTCCTCTGTCAAGAAACTTCTCCATACTCCATTGAAAATTCTGGCACCAAAAATGAAGCGGAGTCAAACTAGAGCTAGAGTTAACCAAATTCATATTAGCACCATATTCATGCAAAAACTTCAATTTTTCAAAATAGCTAGTACCCATGATTTCTTCGCTTTCTTCATTCCTGGAGTTTCTGAATGACTTCATATATGCTTCACACTCAAAATCGTCCTCCAAGTCGTCAAATGCACGGAGGATGAGCTCATGCAATACGGGTGAACCTTTAGCATCAAGGGCGTTTGGGTCAGCGCCAAAAGACAGCAAGGGTTTAGCCACCAAGGCGTCCACCTGTCCGTCCATAGACATGTGGAGAGCAGTTCCACATATGGAATCGTCCTCGATGTTGATTGTGTTTATCTCTCCTTCTTTCAATGTATCTTTCAACAACTGTAGTGCATCTAGTTTGCTGCTTAAACATGCGAAATAAAGAGCCATATCCCCGTACGAACTTCGTGACAATGCTGTAAACCCTTTGGCGAACATTTTCTTCACTTTTTCTATGTTATTCTCAAATATGGCATCGAAAAATTCGTTTGTAGGACTATCGACATTCGCCCCTTCATTTACTTCATCGTCTGGGTCTGATTGAATCAACGAGGTCGCCATTTTAGTTAGTACATAGAAAATCAATTTTATAAAACATTGCAGCAGGTTAAGTTGTCACAAGTGACAATATAACAAAGCCAGTTCTAAAAATAGTAGTACCGGTTTAGTGTCTAGGCATATTTATTCAGTGACTACATTCAGCCTATGGTGGCATTTTGGGACCGTATACTGATATGGCTCGCTAGTTATGAATAGTGACTTAATTCACCTCAGTCTCATGCATACGTCCTATCGACACGTATTTATAATATGGTATACCTCTGCAAGGAAATCATGCAGGGAATAATCAACTGTTTTCATAATATTCGAAAAATGCAAGTATAACAATTATTACCAACAAAAGAGATTGGGGTGGGTGTTAAACTTTGATATGGGATTGGAAGAATTTGATTATATATATATATATATATATATATATATATATATATATAAATATATATATATATATATATATATATATATATATATATATATATATATATATATATATATTCAGATTAACATGAGCAGCAAAGTACTTAAAAAATGCAGGCGCTTAGAGAAAGCTACATTACTAATTATGAATACGATGACGATAAAGCCTTGTGTTCGTTTTGTAAAGCGACTTGCATATCTGTTTTTTTTTTCATTTCAATGTCAGAATCGTAAACCTATGGATACATAACAACTTAGTTTTACTTTTTTTTTTTTTTGTTTTGTTTTTTAAAAGAACTAATTTTACTCTACCAACACTCTAGGAGTAAAGAAAAGTACCACTGAACCTGGTCGACAGAGAGCACTTTCCACGGTACAGCAAAAAAGTCACTTCTTATTCTTATACACACAAGTCAAATATGCTAGAAAGAGGTCAATACACATAATTACATTATGCCATGAATAATCCAATACACATAATGGCAATAAGCTAGAAAGAGGTCAATACACATAATTACATTATGCCATGAATAATCCAATACACATAATGGCATTATGCTAGAAAGAGGTCAGAAAACATAATTACATTATGCCATGAATAATACAATACACATAATGGAAATATGCTAAAAAGATGTCAATACACATAATTAAAATATGCTACAAAGAGACCAATACACATAACTGCAATATGCTAAAAGGTCCTATATACATAATTGCAATATATTGGAAGAGGTATAATTGAAGATTATATAGAAGATTAAATATAGAAGTGCGTGACAAGAATCGACAAACACCTGCCTTAAGTCACAAACCCCTTTACACCTTCTCCAATAATAGGGACATGTTTCTAATGGATTTGTCTTAAGATAAGCGTTGATAAGTCATTTTACAAACTCTACATTTTTTTAGACATTGGGCGTCCTCATGTCCTTAAAATCACAAATATGGTTTTACTTATATTATCAATGACTGCAACATTATATCATCTTGAGTCACAAATGAACTGATTCATGAATTTCTAGGAGTCAGATGTTTTTGAAAACTAACTCAAATAATTTCAGTATTAATGTTGATATCAGCCAGCAAAATACATTGGATGTCTAGTCTAGGTCAAAATATTTAACTCAACACATCACGTAATGAAAGCTGGATATTACATCTAATATGAAACCCACAAAAGAGAGCAATTACACTATAAACATTTCTCATATAGGAATGTACGAGACAAAACAAGAATTTCTTGGGTAATTCAAAGCCAACGGTCAATAATACGTTTTTTTACAGGATTGTACTGCCCCGGCCAGTAATGCATCACTGTAAACGATTGTACTGCTAAAGAGCGTTTTCATACATAGCTGCAGTTTTATGACATATCATTATTATCAAAGCTTATATTATATTGATAGTGAGATCTCTACCATAGAAATGTGTTCAGACTCTCTACTTATATTAATGGCGAGATTTATACCGTAGAAATGTGTGCACTCTTTACTTTCATTGATGGTGAGATCTCTACCATAGAAATTTGTGCACTCTTTACTTACATTAATGGAGAGATCTCTACCATAGAAATGTGTTCAGACTCTTTACTTACATTAATGATGAGATCTCTACCACAGAATTGTGTGCACTCTTTACTTACATTGATGGTGAGATCTCTACCATAGAAATGTGTTCAGACTCTTTACTTACATCAATTGTGAGATCTCTACCGGAGAAATGTGTTCAGATTCTTTACTGACATTGATGGCGAGATCTCTGCCATATACATGTGTGCACTCTTTTCTTACATAAATGGTGAGATCTCTACCATAGAAATGTGTTTAGACTCCTAACTTACGTTATATTGATGGGGAGATCTATACCATATAAATATTAGCACCATTTTCATACAAAAGCTTCAATTTTTCAAAATAGCTAGTACCCATGAATTCTTCGCTATCTTCATTCTTGGAGTTTCAGATTGACTTCATATATGCTTCACACTCAAAATCGTCCTCCAAGTCGTCAAATGCACTGAGGATGAGCTCATGCAATACGGGTGAACCTTTAGCATCAAGGGCGTTTGGGTCAGCGCCAAAAGACAGCAAGGGTTTAGCCAACAAGGGGTCCACCTGTCCGTCCATAGACATATGGAGAGCAGTTCCACATATGGAATCATCCTCGATATTGATTGTATTTATGTCTCCTTTTTTCAATGTATCTTTCAACAACTGTAGTACATCTAGTTTGCTTTTTAAACATGCAAAATGCATTGCCATATCCCCATGTGAGCTTTGTGAATGTGCTGTAAACCCCATAGTGATCTTTGCTTTCACTTTCTCTATGTCATCCGTAATTATGGCTTTGAAAAATTAATTTACAGGAAAATCGACATCCGCTGTTTCTTCTTCACTTTCGTTGGCGTTCGGACCTGACTGAGTCAATGAGGTCGCCAATTGTAGAGTAAATAGAAAATTAGTCGTTTTAGTCTCAAGACAACTCTAAAAATAGATTTTATTGTACAGTCATATTTATTCTGGGATTCAACACTCAACCATAGTCAGTTTGGTGATGTGATGTGACTATGATTTTTAACGTAGCTTTAACAATTTTTCAGTCATATCGCTAAGATGTCTGCAATGAGGCAGTTTATAGTGATCTCTAGCACTGGGGCATCATGCCGCAGACATGTAGCATGATGTCCCACCCAGTCACATTATCCTGACATCAGGCCGACCAGTCCTAACACTAACCTCTTAATGCTGAGCGTCAAGCGAAGCAGCTGTTAGTACCATTTTTGTAAGTCTTTGGTATGACTCGACCGGGCATCAAACCCACGACCTCCCGCATTTGAGGCGGACGCTCTAACCACTAGGCCACCGGAGCGGTTTAGTCAGTTTGGTTTAGACGGAATATTGATTTTATTCATGCCTAAATCTTATCAATACATTGTATAGTATGGTATACTTCTTCAAAAAATGCATGCAGAAAATGACGAACAGTGTTCCTGATACGCGTAAGTTACAGGAATAAAAATAATTACAAACAGAAGTGATTGGGGTGGGTGATAAACATTGATACTGGGTTGGTAGAATTTTTCAACTTATATATTTTTCAGAATAATAGAAATAAACACACAGTCATAGTAACATATTTAAGAAATTCAGAATACGATTGTATCCTTGTGTTACATTTGTAGAAGAAAAAAAAACGCGACTCTCGTTCCTTTCTTTACGTTCCACTTGTTACCAAATTTGCAATGTCTGCAATACAAACCCTTGAATACATAAGCGTTAAGCTTTTGCTTATGTTCTTTGTGTTTTTGTTTTCTTGTTTGTATGCTTTTGTCTCAACCAATTGAGACTCTGGTAGTAAAATAAAATGTGACTGAATTTGATTGACAGCAATCAATTTTTATGGTGCAATAATAAAAACCCACAGCTTCTTCTCAGAATGTATGTCCAATTTGATGGATCATTATATGGTCTACGATAATAAAATATAAGAGGGCAATACACATAATTGCAATATGGTAAAATGAGGCCAATACACATAATTGCAATATGGTAAAATGAGGTCATTACACATAATTGCAATATGGGTAAAATGAGGCCATTACACATAATTGCAATATGGCAAAATGAGGCCATTACACATAATTGCAATATGGTAAAATGAAGCAATTACACATAATTGCAATATAGTAAAATGAGGCCATTACACATAATTGCAATATGGTAAAATGAGGTCATTACACATAATTGCAATATGGGTAAAATGAGGCCATTACACATAATTGCAATATGGCAAAATGAGGCCATTACACATAATTGCAATATGGTAAAATGAAGCAATTACACATAATTGCAATATAGTAAAATGAGGCCATTACACATAATTGCAATATGGTAAAATGAGGTCATTACACATAATTGCAATATGGGTAAAATGAGGCCATTACACATAATTGCAATATGGCAAAATGAGGCCATTACACATAATTGCAATATGGTAAAATGAAGCAATTACACATAATTGCAATATAGTAAAATGAGGCCAATACACATAATTGCAATATGGTAAAATGAGGTCATTACACATAATTGCAATATGGGTAAAATGAGGCCATTACACATAATTGCAATATGGCAAAATGAGGCCATTACACATAATTGCAATATGGTAAAATGAAGCAATTACACATAATTGCAATATGGTAAAATGAGGCCAATACACATAATTGCAATATGGTAAAATGAAGCAATTACACATAATTGCAATATGGTAAAAAGAGGCCATTACACATAATTGCAATATGGTAAAATGAAGCAATTGCACATAATTGCAATATGGTAAATTGAGGCAATTACACATGATTGCAATATGGTAAAATGAGGCCATTACATATAACTGCAATATGCTAAAATGAGGCCATTACACATAATTGAAAGATGGTAAAATGAGGCCATTAAACATAATTGAAATATGGTAAAATGAGGCCATTACAATTACTTGAAATATGGTAAAATGAGTATATTACACATAATTGCAATATGCTAAAATGAGGCAAATACACATAATTGCAATATGGTAAAATGAGGCAATTGCACATAATTGCAAAATGGTAAAAACAAGGCCATTACACATAATTGAAATATGCTAAAATGAAGCCATTACATAAAACTGCAATATGTTGAGATCTGTATGACTTCAGATTATACAGAGGGTTAAATATAGGTATGTGTGGCAAGATTAGACAAGAATCTGCATTGAACTACAAACCTATTTATACTTTTTCCAGTAACAGAAACATGTTTCTAATGGATAAGCGTTCATAATAGTCATTATACGAGCTTTAAGTCTGACGTCATCACTTAGTCATTATCACAAATACGGTATTGGTAAAATTTCTACAGATTGTTTTTATGATACTGCGTAACCATACATATACACACATTTCCCTTGCTATGACTCAAGATCATCAAAACAGGACTCAAATGTAATTTCCGGCCTCTGAAACCCAATTATAAAGGCACTGGACTCATGAGCATTTTCGATTTCCACCCTAATGTCTGCCATAAAGGTTACCATTGACTGACCTTAGAGTACATTCCACTAAGTCACTTGGCCTGATATAGCATTCTAAGTGTTGCTGTGCCTTGAAAATTTTAAAAGCACCAGTTATCTATTTGAGTGCCAGGTTTTATATGCTCTCTCTCGGTATATATATATATATATATATATATATATATATATATATATATATATATATATATATATATATATATATATATATATGTGCAATAAACTGACGACGAACAGTACGAAACTAGTAACTAACTAGCCTAAGCGCTTTCGACTCTTAATGAGTCTTTTTCAATGGCAAATACAAAACATATATACGACAAACAAAAAAAACACAAAAACGTTGTGTTTGTAAACCTCTACATGGCTGTCTTCACATGTGCTAAAACTATAAATACAACCAGCTTGTATAGACTAGTTGCGGAAACTGAAAACGTTGTATAATTCCCTAAAAGTCTACAAGCCAAAGCGACATCTATTTTTACTTTTTGTACATATGTAACGCAGATTATATCCCGGATATTTGATTCTATACCGGTTATTCTTATAGTAAAAATTGAAGGATAATAAGAAGATTTCGAAAATGTTAAATTCTACTAGTGTATAGTATTTATTTTCTAGTCTTCTTGGTTTAGACCGCTTGGTTTTAATGTTCTAAGGCGGCGTATCCAGTATGATTTCTTTTCCTTCCTGGTTTCGGAATTCCAGCTGTGGTTGTTAGCAATGGCGATAAGTATTATATCACTGAAAGTGTGGCCATGGGAGGAGAAGTGTTCTGCGACCGGGCTTCTGTACATATATATATATATATATATATATATATATATATATATATATATATATATATATATATATATATATATATATATATATATATATATATATATATATATATATATGTTACAAGATTTACATTTCACGAATCCCTTTTTTATTTTCACCTTAAAGATTTTTATATCCATAATTTTAATGACCATCTTTTTTATTATGAAGCAAATGTTCGTTATCCACCAATATTCCAAAATCTCCCAAAATAGGGATTCAATATAGTTCTTAAAAAATTTTAATAGGAATAATTAAAAAATAATGATTTCTTAAAAAGTCTCGTTGATTTACAGGAATGGGAACAATACTACTAACTTATATTGTAGATGAAGTGTAGAATGCATTGCTAGAAGGCTGCTTGATGCACAAATGGACTGATTCATGCATCGCTTAGAGTAGAATTATTGAAAACAAAACTTGTATAATTTCAGTATCAATATTGATATCCATCAATAAACAACCCTGTACGTCAAATCTAGGTCAGAATGAACAACCCGACAAATCACAAAATGGGAATGTACGAGACAAGACAAAACAATGCATTTTGGGGTCATTCAAGTGCACCGACCCATAACACCCCATTGTACAAAATTTTTAGGCACAAGAGCACCCGCATAAATAGCAAACTTTGGATGAAGTGTAATTAAAATCAAAGCTTATATTATAATAATAGTGATCTACCCTAAAAATGTATTCAGAAACTTTTCTTTCAAGACTGTTAACTGATCTAGAGTCTTTGTCCTAAACCCTTAACCTTGGACAATCAATTTAACCTTGGACAATCAATTTAACCTTGGACGATCAATTTAACCTTGGACAATCAATTTAACCTTGGACAATCAATTTAACCTTGGGCAATCAATTTAAGCCTGGACAATCAATTTAACCTTGGACAATCAATTTAACCTTGGGCAATCAATTTAACCTTGGACAATCAATTTAACCTTGGACAATCAATTTAACCTTGGGCAATCAATTTAAGCTTGGACAATCAATTTAACCTTGGACAATCAATTTAACCTTGGGCAATCAATTTAAGCTTGGACAATCAATTTAACCTTGGACAATCAATTTAACCTTGGACGATCAATTTAACCTTGGACAATCAATTTAACCTTGGACAATCAATTGGACCTCAGTGCATACTCTAACTATTTTAACATGACATAACATTGAACTGGATATCTAGTCAGGTTCATTTAATCCAGTACCATATATTGTGCTCCGTTAATAAGGTTTTATTTTTAATATTTCGTTAATGTTCTTGTATTACAAAAAATGTGGTATGTTTAGGTGTATGTTCGTGGTTTTGTATTAATAAGAATGTTTTATGTTTACGTGTCCTTTTCTTATGCTGTATTACAAAGAATGTACTATTTGTAGTTGTCCGTTTCTTATGCTGCATTGTAGAGAATGGTTTATGTTTGGGCGACCGTTTTTTATGCTGTTTTTTATGCTGTATTACAGATAATGTGTTCTGTTTATATGTCCGTTTATTTTGCTGTATTACTAAGGATATGTTCTGTTTAGGTGTCTGTTTCTTTTGCTAAGTTAGTTAGAATATATTATTTTAAATTAAAATTTGCTAAACACGGCCGAATAAAATATTAATGTAAATGTCAAAATGTATTTTCACAAAAATGTTATCTGATAATTTTGTCTAATAATCTAATTCACAATAATGTTATCTGATAATTTTGTCTAAAAATATATTTCTCAATAATCGTATCTGATAATTTTGTCTAATGTTGTGTTACATAAAATGTACTATGATTAGGTATCTGTTTCTTATTCTATATTACCAGAAATATGTTCTGTTTAGCTGTCCGTTTATTTTGCTAAGTTAGTAAGATTAGATTTTTTTAAATTACAATTTGCTAAATACAGCCAAAAATGTTAATGGGCAATGTCTAAACATATATTTCACAATAATGTTTTCTGATAATTTTGTCTAAAAATATATTTCACAATAATATCTGATAATTTTGTCTACTATAATATTTCACAATAATGTTATCTGATATTTTGTCTACTAATATAGTTCACAATAATTTTATCTCACAATTTTGTCTAACAATATATTTCACAATAATGTTATCTGATAATTTTGTCTGATAAAACCGGAACAAAAATATTAAACATTTTAGCTAAGTTGAATTAACACATTGATGTCATGTAAATGCTGATCAGTGACCACTATGATATGAATGATACGAATGAAGTTGGGCAGTGCAGTTACGCAATCATCATTGACCTCTATGATACGAGAATGGCACGAATGAAATAGGGCAATACAGTTACACGATGATTAATGACACGAATGATACGAATGAAATAGGGCAATACAGTTACAATATGATTAATTACACGAATGATACGAATGAAATAGGGCAATACAGTTACACGATGATTAATGACACGAATGATACGAATGAAATAGGGCAATACAGTTACACGATGATTAATGACACGAATGATACGAATGAAATAGGGCAATACAGTTACACGATGATTAATGACACGATTGATACGAATGAAATAGGGCAATACAGTTACAAGATGATTAATGACACGAATGATACGAATGAAATAGGTCAATACAGTTACACGATGATCAGTTACCACTATGATACGAATGAAGTTTGGATATACAATTAGGTACACAATATTGTCTTCAAGAAAAGATCCAAAAAAGATTATGATTACGTGTTCTTTTAAAAGACACATTCCATAATGAAAACCTTTAGCACGGACCATTTCATTGGAAAGAGGTTCGTTAATTATTTCCACACTGCCAATATTATGATCGCAAGAAACTTAATTTGCTATTCTGATCCTTTCAACACGTGCCTGATCGAGTTTAAAGAGCTTTTAAGCGTTTAAATCGAAGGTTAAAATCGTTAAATAAAACCAAATGCAAACGGAAGCGACGATAACACGAAAAAAGGTCTCTAACTGCAACAAAACCCTTATTAAAATTAGAAGGCTGAGACCTGGAAGATAGCTAATGAAATAATGATCAGAAGGAATAGTGCCTACATAGTGCTAAACCAAATGAACTAATGAGGGGATGTAGTAATGCCTGCATAGTGCTAAACCAAATGAACTAATGAGGGGATGTAGTAATGCCTGCATAGTGCTAAACCAAATGAACTAATGAGGGGATGTAGTAATGCCTGCATAGTGCTAAACCAAATGAACTAATGAGGGGATGTAGTAATGCCTGCATAGTGCTAAACCAAATGAACTAATGAGGGGATGTAGTAATGCATGCACATGGCTAAACCGAATGAACTAATGAGGGGAAGGAGTAATGCATGTATATAGTGTAAACGCAAGGCAACGATATGTTGGAAGGACTATCAAAAATTGTAAATGAACAACTATGGCATGAGGCGGTCCATAGGTTGTTCATATATATATATATATATATATATATATATATATATATATATATATATATATATATATATATATATATATATATATATATATATATATATATATATATATATATATATAAGTAGTATGTAGCTATAACTAAAAGATTCATAAGTGTTGTCCATATATCGATAATGAGCAAAAAGTGCACATTGTAGACTGCAACCTTTCATCCAATATAGTAGACATACAATTTGTCTAAATTATATCATGTTATCAACTGAATCACCTGATCTTTATACCCGTATATCAGATCAAAAAGGTTCTAATTTTTCAGTGTGGAAAATACTAACATTAGTATTCCGCTGATCTATTTATAATTAAAGTCTAAAATAAAATGAAACCACTTTTTACAGCAGTTTGTACGTTGTAAATATGCTAAGAAACAAGTTCATTTTAGTTCAACACGTGAACTCTTCACGCACACATTTTCCAGATTTGAAAGGAATAAAATAATCAGCTTGAAATTGCAAAGCACAGTCTAATATGAAACAGATACTCGGTCAGCAATGACCGCCACCAACACCAACACCGCCCCACACCAACAACACCACCACCCGCTTTAGTAATATAATCAGACGTTTAGCTACAGATCCCAAACCATTTACTAATAAGTACATCAGCACTCAAAGTTTTTGAAGCGTGGAAGAATGAGCTTCGAAATGTTAGTCTAAAAGCATCCCATGAGTAAAGATATTTTGTCATATCCAGAAGAACATTGGCGATAGGATTCTACAGGGATCATGTCCACTATGCAGACAAGAATGACAAACTATGAGAACCTCTCTTTGAATTAATATATTTTCGCCTGTAATTATGTAGAAAAACTGCAAGTATTTTGAGCTTTGACGATTTATATCGAGAAGTTAAATATAACTGAAAGCAGATGCATAGCTTATGAATGCTAAACTTTAGAAGTACTAACATACACATCTTAACTGTGTGTGCAACAGGCTCCACATCTGCATTTATAAAAGACATTAGCAAAGAAATTCGTCACTAGCGGGAATAAAGGTAAAAATAGTGCGTAACAATCGTCAATGGTGTAACTAATTTTCATCATTCAATATTACTTGCTTTACTTCGATGTAACAAAGTTATTGTTTGTGGATTAATATACAATTAGAAGTTATCACAAAATCAGCACGTCCTCGATTTTTCTGTCCTGTATGGACAGTATGCCATTGCGATTTCCAAAATAGACCCACACAACCCTGGCGTTAGTGATAGCCAAATTCAACCCACATTACGCTGGCATTAATGATAGCCAAAACAGACGCACACTACGCTGGCATTAATGATAGCCAAAACAGACGCACACTACGCTGGCATTAATAATAGCCAAAACAGACGCACACTACGCTGGCATTAGTGATAGCCAAAACAGACGCACACTACGCTGGCATTAATGATAGCCAAAACAGACGCACACTACGCTAGCATTAGTGATAGCCAAAACAGACCCACATTATGCTGGCATTAATGATAGCCAAAATCGACGCACACTACGCTAGCGATAGTGATTGCCAAAATCGGCGACGATACGCTAGCGTTAGCGTGAGCCAAACTCGTCAATATTGATAAGAGTATTTAGACGAAGATTCGTTGAAATAAAAACATAATATCGTACGATTGAAAATTTAGGGGTCTCTCCTTCAGTCCACAACATTTTACACTGAAGTCTCTGACGTCCACTGGTGTAACATTTTCTAGGAAGCATAGTTAATGCAAAGAACTAAATTTATTGACAAAGGAACATACAAAAATGCACTATTTGGCAATGATTCAAACTTGTATCAATTGTTAAAGAAGCAAATCAGAGCATGTGGGGATTTTTCAAATAAGGTGCTACTTTTAAATGGGTCATGAACAGTTGAGTAGCCAGATCCAGAAAAAAAAACTTCGGTAGTGCCGTCATCTTCAGAAACACTAAACTATCAATATTTCTGCGAAATGTTGGCGATAGACTTAAATACTATATAGACCCACTATCCAGAGACGAATAAAAATTCTACAGCTTTTGGAAGTATAAAGAAACTAATCCACTATCCAGATTATATTGTTATTCAAATTAGTATTGGTTTTAAACGGAACTATACCTCCGCAAACAGTCAGACATACACAGTGATTAATGACATTATAATCATTCTGCGAATATTTTATTATATCAGTTCAAAATATAGGAGAGTAGATTATGTGTGGTAGTTTTGGGGTGGATGATCATATACTAGTAGATGCATAGTGATTAAGGATGACTTATGAGAAAGGATTATGACTGTGGTTTTAAAACTGTTTTTTTTTTTCCAAACGTAGAGCGGTTTCATTAAATCGTCTGGTGCCTATTTACGATTAGTTAATTTACATGTCCTCCGAATAGAATGTAATTTACCAGTTATACAATCTAAACTTTATATACTGCTAAATATACCTGACTGAAGAACATTCTGAAACAAGTACAATTTTACTATTGGTTTGTGTGGGAAAGTTTGTGAATATTGTTTCTCAGGGCCTTAAATTAAGGTAGCTTCAGAGAAGCATATAATTAGAAGCATTCCATAAAATTTACAATTTATTCTGCGACACTATGGAAGGTCATGAAGTTCACAGTTCATCTGGCGGATATATATATTCCTCAAGTTTACAGTGGGACACCATGATCACGCGTTTAAAAATAATAAATAACTCTTCGTATTCGTGTGTAGGATAATCCCTGTTCGGATTAAGCATTAAGTCCAAGGTTGAAGGAATTTTATGTCTTAGCTTGTCTGGACAAAAGAGAAGCATACAATATTTTATAAAATGAGTAAAAATAATTATGATGTAAGAGTGTAAGTATTTCTAATGTGTGTGCTATCTGTTCGGTCATTAGTTATCTTTAAACCATCAAGTTCCGGCATTTTTCAGAATAATTCAGTCAAAAACAATGTACGATTTATAATGACGAATGCCTTGGGACTGAATGAATTCCCCATCAGTAAGTATAGCTGCTGTAATCAATCTAAATTAAACAGATTTGATTTGTGGATTGACAATTATTCATTCTAAATAACACGTATGTTCGATTGCTGGATTGAAAATTAATCAATCTAAATAACACAGATGTGTGATTGTTTGACTGACAATTAATCAGTTTAAATGACAATGATGTTTTATTGGTCAATTGACAATTAATCAGATGTTTGATTGGTGGATTAGCAGTATATGACCTTATGATCTTTCAGGCCTTTGATTGCTACAGTATCTACGTACATGTATAGTGGAGTGTGGTTCGCTATACTTATCTATTTTAGACAAAACATTCGCGACTTGTGGGCGTTTAGGTTTAACGTAATAAGTTTCTAATAAAGACGTTGATTTAATCCACATTTTGGATAAGGCGATTTGTTTACAATATTTTAGTTAGAGGCGTTATTAATGATATACTGAAAACAAATAATGCATACCACTTGAGCATTGGCAGTTCCAACACCGTCACGGACATATTAATTCCTATAAAATAACTGTAGTAAATTTCGTCACCATGAATGCGATATTTTCATTCATTTTTTTCTTCTTATTCTGTTTCCATTATTTTGATAAATTGCCCACCTATAATTTACTAAAAATGAAAAGAAATTACTGCATTTGCAGTTTCAATACTTGTTAGCGCAATCCCATAAACATTTATTCAAATTTATTTCTAATTTACCGTTTTTTTAACTCGCCAGAACATGGACTGTTTGGTACTCATTAATAACACTTTCTAGCAGTAATCACAACTTATCTTAACCTGAAAATATCAAGCCACCACCACCACCATTTGAATACTTATGTGCTGCTTTGCACAATGATATTATTCTGTAACGTTTCTTTAAAAAACGTAATTATCTTTTTTAAGTGGTTGGATAAACACTAGCAGTGCTTGCTTAAACAGGAAATGCATTTTACTTTTGTCGTCAATGAAAGTCTTGTAGGAAGCACTTGCTTATTTTGTCGTCAATGAATGTCTTTTACGAAACACGTGCTTATTTTGTTGTTAGTGAATATCTTTTAAAAACATGCCTTTTTGTCTTCAATGAATGCCTTTTATGAAGCACATGCCATTTTTTGTCAACGAATGCCTTTGAGGTAACGAATACCACTTTTGTCGTCAATGATTGCCTTTTAGGAAACATGTGCCATTTTTGTCGTCAGTGAATGGCTTTTAGCCAACGAATACCACTTTTGTCGTCAATGAATGCCTTTTAAGAAATGCATACGAGTTTTGGCGTCGATAAATGAACTTTTAGGAAAAGCATACGATGTTCCAGCTTATATATCACGAGCTTATATAACACCGATTCAGTGCCATCATTTTTTGGTGATGCGTGCTTAGTCGTGACGGTATATGGGTTGGTGAGTGCAGGCAAAGCAATGGGTGCCTTTTACTCGCGGACCTGGGTTCGAAACTCGGTAGAGTACGAATTTAATTTCTCTCACCTGTATGATAGTATTGTTTGTATTAAATTATTATTTCTGCCCACTATTGTCAAGATTCTACTACAGAATCCAGAGATAGCACAGTCTGTTCTGTCCTGTCTGGTATATATATATATATATATATATATATATATATATATATATATATATATATATATATATATATATATATATATATATATATATATATATATATATTCTTCGTGTGCTGGTACCATGGCCATAAAATGCAAAACCTAAATAAGCGAAATTACCTGAAAAAATTACTACAGCGTTTTTGCAATATTAGTATTGGAAATTACATATGAAACTAATATGCGCAATTATATGTAAGATTAGTATGTGAAATTAGCATGAGAAATTTATTGTAAGATTAGCATGCGAAATTACTTATGAGACTAGTATGATAAATTAATTGTAAGATTTATATGTATATTTTAAATTATGATAGCAATTGGGTAAATATCCTGATGTTGTGAAATTTTATAATGTTATGGTGCTATTAGCAAGAAGATTTTACATTTCCTGTACTGAAATAGCTACATGTCGGTAAAATAGTTATGTTTGTATACCTTATTTACTTTGTTATTTTGTCGTGTTGCTTGTTATTTACATTGTTCTTTTTGTGGTGTTGCTTATTATTTACTTTGTTATTTCGTGGTGTTGCTTCTCCTTTTTGCATGATGGTATCGATGACTGATGTCATGGAAATATGATTGTAATGTCTCGAAGAAATTTACGCTCCGACGGCTTGTCGGGACAGGCTTCCTACCTCGCCGATTTTTAATCTAACCATGTGACTGAGTCATGAAGTCTTACTCTGAACGATGCATCAACTTACCAAGTTATCATTGTAAGCACGGCTTGATTAGTCTAGATGTAACCCTGTAATCTAGAAACACGGCTTGATTAGTCTAGATGTAACCCTGTAATCTAGAAACACGGCTTGATTAGTCTAGATGTAACCCTGTAATCTAGAAACACGGCTTGATTAGTCTAGATGTAACCCTGTAATCTAGAAACACAGCTTGATTAGTCTAGATGTAACCCTGTAATCTAGAAACACGGCTTGATTAGTCTAGATGTAACCCTGTAATCTAGAAACACGGCTTGATTAGTCTAGATGTAACCCTGTAATCTAGAAACACAGCTTGATTAGTCTAGATGTAACCCTGTAATCTAGAAACACGGCTTGATTAGTCTAGATGTAACCCTGTAATCTAGAAACACAGCTTGATTAGTCTAGATGTAATCCTGTAATCTAGAAACACAGCTTGATTAGTCTAGATGTAACCCTGTAATCTAGAAACACGGCTTGATTAGTCTAGATGTAACCATGTAATCTAGAAACACGGCTTGATTAGTCTAGACGTAACCGTGTAACGTCGAACATGCCTTCTTTAATTTAGTTGTAACCGTGTAATCTAGAAACACGGCTTGATTAGTCTAGACGTAACCGTGTAACGTCGAACATGCCTTCTTTAATTTAGTTGTAACCGTGTAATCTAGAAACACGGCTTGATTAGTCTAGACGTAACCGTGTAACGTCGAACATGCCTTCTTTAATTTAGTTGTAACCGTGTAATCTAGAAACACGGCTTGGTTAGTCTAGATGTAACCATGTAACGTCGAACATGCCTTCTTAGTTTAGTTGTAACCGTGTAATCTAGAAACACGGCTTGATTAGTCTAGACATAACCGTGTAACGTCGAACATACCTTCTTTAGTTTAGTTTTAACAGTGTAATCTAGAAACACGTCTTGATTAGTCTAGACGTAACCGTGTAACGTCGAACATGCCTTTATTAATTTAGTTGTAAACGTTTATTCTAGAATCACGGCTTGATTAGTCTAGATGCAATCGTGTAGCGTCGAAACATGCCTTGACTTGTCTAGACGTAACCGTGTAACGCTGAGAAACGGCTTGATTAGTTTAGATGTAACCGTGTGACGTAGAATGATGCCTTGATTAATATGGACGTAACAGTGTAACGTAGAAACAGCGCTTGATTAGTCTAGATGTAAACGTATAACGTCGAAAAACGACTTGATTAATCTTGACGTATCAGTATTAAAGGTATTAATGATGCAACAAAAATATGCCTGAAATCTCTCTCAGTTGTGAGAATTATGACGCTGTGACTTTCTCTTTGTGGAGCTGGGTTACTCTCCAGTAAATGAAACCGTGTCCTAAATGTGCTGACACTAGTTATGATAGTATAAAACGAGCAAATCGCTGTAAATACGAGAGCCACTCAAACAGAAATAAGGTCACAGCTCGCCTTTGTTGTAGTTAGTTTACATTCCTGTTCATGCATTATACGACGAAGTTATTAATTCTAAATTAAATGCGGTTAAAAGAATTGAGTGTTACGAAGGAACTGAAAATATGTCACATCGTGAAAATCAGGTCAAAGCAAGAAAGCTTTTGCATGGTTGATATGATATAAGAAATATGCATCTGCGAAAAAAAGTTGCTACATGTTCCATTATTATTGAGGACAAAACGTCTGAATTTTTTAAATACAACAAAAATAGGTCACAGCTACCTATTTGACAACTCCGTGGTCAATGAAATAACAATGCCACTGGTGGAAAATGGGGACAATTTTTTATAATTCCTTTAAGGCGTTTGACGGTTGATATAGATGGATAGTTTAGAATGGAAATTGGCCGCACTAATTCCGATATAAACAAATACCATTTGGGTCAGAAACTGAGGTATTATTAATTATGTTTTCTCAAGTACATTTATTAGTGTTGACTGTTTCGAAAGCCCCAAAATATACGAAGCACACTTTGGTTTGATACATACGTGATTTACAGCGTGTACTTTGTTTACCTGACTGGTTTTGTCACCTGAAAGTCAGTCAATAAGCATGCAAGTCACACCTATCTACATGTTAGACTGACATGTATCGAAAAATCCCCTTACTCGTCTTGGTTTTAGGATTATGATGTTTAAAGATAATAATTTTCAAAATGTTCAGATTTTGAACAGCAATTATGTACTGGAGTGCGAAATGCTGTAGAAAGTCAGGAACTGTATGGTTTAGACTCACGATATAATCAGTTAGGCTTAGTCTCACGATAAAATCAGTATGATTTAGTCTCACGATGCAATCAGTATGTTTTAGACTCGTGATAAAATCAGTATGTTTTAGTCTAATGATAAAATCAATATAATTTAGTCTCATGATAAAATTAGTATGATTTAGTCTCACGATGCAATCAGTATGTTTTAGACTCGTGATAAAATCAGTATGATTTAGTCTCACGATGCAATCAGTATGTTTTAGACTCGTGATAAAATCAGTATGTTTTAGTCTAATGATAAAATCAATATAATTTAGTCTCGTGATAAAATTAGTATGATTTAGTCTCACGATGCAATCAGTATGTTTTAGACTCGTGATAAAATTAGTATGATTTAGTCTCACGATGCAATCAGTATGTTTTAGACTCGTGATAAAATTAGTATGATTTAGTCTCATGGTAAATTCAGTAAGGTTTAGTGTCATGATAAAATCAGCATCATCTAGTCCCAGGATAAAATCAGTATGGTTTAGCCTCATGACATAAACAATATGGTTTTGTATCAAAGCAAATTAGTATGGTTTCATCTCAATGTAAAATCAGTACGGTTTAGTCTCAAGGTAAACTCAGCATGATTTAGTCTCAAAGTAAAATCACATATCTGAACAAATGCCATCAAATTCACAGAGATATTTTCCCTCGAAAAGAACACGTTTTTGTTTTTATGGGATAACCAAACTAACGCAGGTTGCATAAAATACCGAAACTATTATGTCAGTCAACTTCATAACAAACCAAGCTGTCTTTCATGCAAACATGGAAAATCATTACTAAATATAAATTTTCTACACAAAGGACCATGGAGACAACCATGTAATTCCCACGCAATGCTTATTCAATCCAATGAGGCTAATGATGGCGTTTGAATGCACGGCTTCTGGACTCAGCCAAGGTTCAAACTCCACTAGCTACAATATAGTGAAAAAAATCTGACTATGCATTGATTTGAAATGAGTTTTAATGCCAAGCACAGGAACAATGAATTGTATCCCCTATCGTAAGAGAAGCCCTACAAAGAAAACCTTTTCTATTGCTTTCATCGCAGTTTTTTTTTTATCTAAAAATGCAACAATGGAAATTTTACAGCAAGAAAATCAAAATCTCAAGATTTAGCACCATGCAAAATAAGAACAATTATGTAAAATAGTTTTTACTTACTTTGCAATCTTTGGAATATAATTTTGGAAGAAAGGCTGCGCTTTGCTCTCGTACTACAAATTTTGACTAGAGTTAAGAATCAATAAAAGTCAAATAGCAGCCAGTTCCGTGGAGCAAATAACGCACACCCTCTCTGCTCTAGATTCATAGAGATAGACAGGCCATCTGTTGCCATTACTAGGTTAATTGCCTGTTCTATTATTTCTATAATGGCAATAAAAAGTAAAGAAAAGTATAAGAGCATTGGTATAAAATTGTTTAAAAAATGAAAATAGTATAAAACTAATTGAGATATCATTGCGGGTTTCGAGTCGCAACCTCTTTTTGGCAAGCGGGTCAAAGAGAAAGACATGTAGACAAATGTGCATCTCTCTCTCTCTCTCTCTCTCTCTCTCTCTCTCTCTCTCTCTCTCTCTCTCTCTCTCTCTCTCTCTCTCTCTCTCTCTCTCTCTCTCTCTCTCTCTCTCTAACAATACTGATATTATCAGTTGACCAAAAAATTCATGCATCCTGAAGTTGTCATTTTGGATTAACCTTAGAATTCTTATTCTTAATTACCTTTGGCTTTGAGGCAGTAATTACATCTGTAACGTAGCTACGTAACTTTATTTCATGTGTATTTGTTTCCATCGGTATTAAAATACAAAATAGTCACTTGTACCATTATTCCAACCTCGAAATAACTTCACACTTCCTTAATGTAAAAAATACTATACAATCTTCAGTCACATACTAAGTACTGAAAATAATTGTAAACGCTTTCCCCAAACAAGTGTTTGACGCAGACAGGAAGTAATGATGTAAACAGGTATCTACACAAGTATGTTTCATGTACACAATTATATATATATCATGTATACCAGCATATTCCACATACACATGTATATTTCATGAAGACAAGTATATTCATGTACACAAGTATATTTCATGTTCAGAAAAAATAAACAAGCGAATAAACAAGCTGGCCTGCTGTATAGGTTTTATAGACTTTAAAATAAAATTGTGTTTTGCAAAGAATCTACAAAAGAGCAATCATTGTTGGCATGGATAACACCAACATGGCAGATACAGCTAAAAAAAATGTCTGAACACGTGTTAGACATACATATATCTAACACCCCACCCATATATTCCCATCCCTAAAGGCTAACATTGTGTAAAAAGGCTACCACGACAAATATATTTTCAATCATTATACTAACAGTGCATTAAGGCTAACACGACGCACAGATTCCAACTCTTACAGGCTAGCAATGCATAAAGGCTAACACGATGCATAGATTCCCACTCATATATACTAACAGTGCACAGAGGCTAACACGACGCATAGATTTCCACTCCTACAGGATAACACGGTAAATAGATTTCCACCCCAAACATGCTAATAGTGCATAAAAGGCAAAATCGACGAACAGATTTCCACCCTTACAGGCTAACAGTGCATAAAGGCTAACACTACGCATAGATTCCCACTCATACATGCTAACAGCGCACAAAGGCTAACACGACGCACAGATTTCCACTCCTAAAGACTAACGGTGCATAAAGGCTTACACGATAAATAGATTTCGACCCCAACATGCTAATAGTGCATAAAAGGCAAACACGACGAACAGATTTCCACCCTTACAGGCTAATAGTGCATAAAGGTTAACACGGCGAATAGATTTTCACTCCTATATTCCAAATAGAGCGGGTATGGTGCCTATTAATATATTGAATCGTTGATGTATAAGTACAAACAAATCACCCACCACAGGAGCAAACTCAATATCAGCTAATGTTTCTCACTTCTGCTGAAAGTTTTAAGTGCATAATAATTTGACATAGAGGTCTGCACATAGCTACATAAAATAAATCTATTGGTATTTATCATGCAATTGACAGGCTGCAAAATATCAAAGATAATAAGATGATAATAGTAGTATCGTGGGACACTTTAGAAACAATTGGAGTTATCATTAAAAATCAACCCGCGGCACTTTGGCGACAAGATTTTAAGACCCCCAAAAATCAGACTGGGACACTATATTATAGCATCTCTATATTATAGCAACAGTGTCTCACTTCTGGTCCGTCGATTAGGACTATCTTCATACAGTCTTGTCTTTCCATATAGCATCGACTTTTCCAAATAGTTGCACCAGTGATCCTGATGATGGTTCCTGCTGTTTTCACATTCATGGGTAAGTCCCTACGGAACAGCATCGACGATACGAGAGTACAGGATTCAACGTCTGTCCAATTCTTTGTGACTAGAACAGGTGAAGGGAATGATGTTAACCGCGTTTATTTATAGTCGAAGAACGGATTGAGATTATTAACCAATCCCAACATGCGTTACAAAATTCAGTCACTTCGCTAAGTCAGTCTTCCAATCCGAAGAGAGCTACCTGCGAGGTCACATTTCATATATAGAGGCACTAGCCTTCTGTGTGCAGCGATTGGATACGACATTAGTTTTATAAACAGGAACGGAAACTAAGAAGACAATGAATTTGGGAGCACCGGCCGTGGAGACGAAAAGCGATGGTTTATCTGTAGCTACCAAAGTGAACACAACGCTACTTGTCGGAGAGGTTGATTTTAACTGGGATTTAGTAAAATTTTCTCTCTTCGCAAGAATTTGTTCCGGCACCACTACCTTCGCTACTTTCTCGTTCTTTACGACATGTCGACGATTTTAAACAAAGACAGAAAGAGGAATTGGATTAATTTTTACAGCAGCAGAAAGAGGCAGAACAAGCATTTCTCCTTGAACAGTAACAGCGAGAAGAAGAGGCAACAAAAAAAAAACGACAGGAGGAAGAAGTGGTAGAGAAGAAACAAACGCTAGAAGATAAGGAGAACAGTGAATGTCAAACGGACACGTACTCTTGGTCATTTTGGCTGAGTTGAGAAGTCTGAAGTCAGACTTCTTTATTACGACCCAAGAGAAAACGACCTACAGCCTAACGCTGTGACTACACCAGAGATACCACTCCCAGTGATTTCTGCTAATTTATTGAGCAAGTTTACAAGAAGGCCGTTGTCGTGGCAAAGGCTTAAGGCAGTTAAAGCGGATAGCATCTCGTTCGTGAGTTTATTCTAAGACAAAGCCAAACACTCAAAAGTCATTTTCATGGCCACTCATTTCTTTCGAAACAAGAGACCGTTCGTTTTGTCGAAATCAATTAAAACTCAAAATAACCTTGCTTTTTGATGTACGTGTTGTTAGCGTATGAGTGTAGGTCCTTATTATTCTAAACAATCAAAACCAAGAGACACGTTGTCTCAGTCTGGTCTCTTTTGGTACACATTTTTACAATTCAATATCACAACATAACATATCACAACACTTTAAAAATTTCATATATTCTTCTGCCTCTTTTTTCTTTCACTGTCCCTGTTTACTTTTTTTTTAATTTCTTCACTTACACTTTCTCTCTCTCTCTCTCTCTCTCTCTCTCTCTCTCTCTCTCTCTCTCTCTCTCTCTCTCTCTCTCTCTCTCTCTCTCTCATCGTGACGTGGTTCTTCCTTTGCCGAGGGCACCTTGTTTTCTTCTTCCTCCTCCTCCTGTCCTCTTGTTTGTTAGGCAACTCTAAAGATCAATGTTCTTCCCCTTTACAAGATAATAGGCATCTTAACTTTTGTCTCTTCTGGCATTGGCCTTGCTTCTAGATATTGTGTTGCCCAATGTCATTTGTTCTGGCAGATATAGCAAGTATCTTGACCTTTATCCCAAAAGGAGGAAGAGTACTCCGTCGGCTTGTCTGAAGAAAACTTTCGCATGACATCACGCAAAGCTCTAATAAGAAGTTTAATCTGTGTGAATTCTTCCATCGTGTTGATCGGTTTGATAGTGAAATGAATACTGATAGGGAAGTCACTAGCCCTTTATATATGCGATGGTCTGACGTGGATATATAAATGTCCATGGCGTATCAAATGTAGTCACTTGACGTTTTGCGCTCAAGATGAAATGATCGTATCCTTTCGAAAAGAAATGAAAAGAATGTAAGAGATAGAAGCATGATTTATCGATCGCACAGTAGCTGAAGTCTTGATTCAAATTCATGCCAGCGATTTGGAAGATGAGATGAGCATCGTATAAATATAAGCCTGAGAGTATATACCAAACTAAAGTCCATTACCATCAGTAAATTCTTAAAAGTACTACTACATTCGAGAGACGGTCAAACGCTCCTCTAGAAAATTTAGAACTAAAGTTAACACGTACTCAGCTAATTTTAAAGATTTCAACTTCGACGTACCGTTGGAGAAAGTAGACGGGTTTATCATTGACGTTTGGGATTCTTTGTTAACCACACTAAAACGGCAATGTCAAGCGAAATAAGAACGATCGCGTGAGACTTTCCATTCATCAATGGCACATTTGTCACCAAATCCTGGAATTGGAATAGCAATGCTACTTTCAAAATTACCATTTTAAACATGAAAAAGAAGAAGATCACCAAAAGAAAGAGAATTTCATCTTTTTCGATTTCGAATGCATTCAAGAGACTGGCATTCACATTCCTAATATCTGCGTGGCTCACCGAGCTTACTAGAAGTGTATCCAAGTGTTTTTCTTGACTCAATGTCCTCACTATGGCAAGATTCCTGGAGGACGTGAAAAAGCTTTCGGAGATCGAACATATTTGGCCGATTTTGCCTAATGGATATTAGACCCTATTAACGAGACATCGAACGCTACTGAGATTCTCATCGTTATGCTTCAGTGATGGCTCATAATTTCTCGGGATACAATGGAAATTTTCTGTTGAGATACTATACGGAACAAAGTACCAAATATCCTATTGTGACTTTGAACGGAACTAAAATCATTTTCACGCAAGTGGTTCAAGTGCAATTTAAAGATTCGATGAGTTACTTGGCCATTCCTTTGAATTGCATGTCTAAAATGTTTGGCTTCATAGAAATGACCAAAGGATATTCTCTGCCCCTTTTTAATACAGAAGCCAATCAACACGCTGTTCTACCCCATTTGCCTGAGGCTCATTACTACGACCCCGACAACATGAATCCGAGCAAAGAGAAGCTTTATTCGCATAGAACCAGACTTCCACCTCAGACCTTTTCGACTTTCAAGAAGGAATGTTAAAATATGGTAGTTCCGACGTAGATATTTTACGGCGTTGCTGTGGAAAACTATTTATGGAGAACGGCGGGATCGATCCTTGAAAGAAGCCTGCACCATTCCCAAAGCATGTTCCTTAGTGTATCGCCAAGGATTCGTGCCAGAAAACAGTCCTCAAACGACCAATTTTATCAAACGTCATTAGTCAGGTCAAGGTCCTACGCTGGTTAGATTACTTGTGCGACAAGGAAGCGAAATTGATTAAACACGCTTGCAATGAAGGAAGCGAAATATCCATCGAAAGGTATTCAATAGAAGGCTGGGACATGGAAAACTCCAAGGTCGTGTACGAGTTGAATGGTTGCTTATTTCTGCTACCCTAAACGAGTCACAAAAATCAGTTTTTACAATGGAAGATTTGTAAGAGGCTTGAAGTTAGAAGGGCAAGGATAGAAAATGGTAGAAATGTGGTCTCGAGTTTAAGAGCATCGTGGAAAGTTAGTAGCTGGTGGACCCACTAAACACAAGGGACAGTTTGTGCAGAGGACGGACAAATATCACCTGTTTGCTTTGCCAAGCCGACGAGGGGGAGGAAGAAGAAATTAAATACTAGGACGTGTGTTCTCTGTATCCGTACGTCTGCAAATATTGTCACAATTTTCCGCAAAACACCCACAATTGCTGACAAAACACATCGACATGGACAATATTTGACAATGCGAAGGACTGATCAAATGTAAAGTCGTGCCTCCAACGTCTTTGTACCATACCGTTTTACCACATCATTGCCAAGGAAAACTGATATTTTGCTTGTGTCGAACTTGTGCCGAAACGTGCAACCAAGATCGACCTTGTCAGCACTCAGGAAGAACGTGCATTTACGAGAACGTGTGTCAGCTCGGAATCCTTTAAAGATCTGGACTAGGGATACCGATTGTTACAAGTGTACGAAATTTGCCACTTCCCCAAGACAGAAAAATTTCACAAGGACGAGGAAACTCAAAGAGACGTTTTGAAGATTACGTAAATGCCTTTATGAAACTGAAACAATAACCTAGCGGCTATCCTTTCTGCTGTCACACTCCCGAAAATCAAAAGAAATTTAAAGAGTAATACTGGGAGCAGGAAGGCATCACTTTAGGCCACCTCGAGATAAACTGAACGCGTGGAAAATTGGCACAACGAACATGTTTACCAAAAGCGGAGCATTTGTCGGAACCTTTGAGCTACTTCCAGATGATTCACGACAAAACCAAATACACGAAACACGTGCACTTACTTCGAGAGCACTTGTTCTTAGTCAATTAGAAGAACTGGGCTTTACAGAAGCCGAAGAATTTGGCAATGTCATCATTGCGGCTTACGTGAGAGACCATGCTCGCTTAAAACTGCAAAACTTTAGAACTTTTAGGAGGTCCTGTGTTGGATTTTGACTCGGACAGTTGTATCTACATCGATCATTTGGATCAACAGCACCCTAAAATCGAAGGAGTCCGTTTAGGAATCTCGACGGACGAGCATCCCGACGACAAGATTCTAAGTTTTGAAAGCGGCTGTCCCAAAAAAATATGGCTACGAGTACCGTGTTCCACAAGAAGTGCACACGGTGTGCAAAGTGAAAGGATTGACTCTCAATTATCCCACCAGTCGAGTGGTAAACTTTGGCGTACTGAAAGAAGCCTTGCAGTCTGGACAGGACAGAAAGTTTAAAGTGACCACTTACCCACCAAACAAGATTGTATGTTTACCCACACATCAAATCCTCAGTCGACATTTGGAGAAAGTCTACCAAATCGTGTACCAGAAGCAACTACGGCTTCCCAGTCACTTCACTTTACCGTACGGACACACTAATATTAGCCAGCATATAAAAAGCGACAACGTCCAATACCATTGTCACTACAAGTGCCAAGAGGTAAATATGAATCCTTTCACTTAGCAAGTATCATTGAGAGCAAACTCGACTGCGATGATGTGCCTAGCGATTGCAGAAATGCTGTACGCTGTGTCGTCAGTGATTCAGTACCACATAATCATGGAAGCTTTGCTATAACTACAACTAAAATGGAACGCGATGATCGCGTACGTGTCAAACCTGACGGATACGAAAAAGATGACACTCGTTACCGTTATGCTTTACTGGTTTTTATAGTGAATGTCCACCTCCAGGAGAAACCATTCGGCTACCACCCATTGGATGTCATGCAAAACTGAGCAAAGTCCTAAGGATTTCACCTTACTTAATCGAAATGAACCTGTATAAAACGAATATTCGTTCCCGGTGCAGTCGGCTGTATATTGCGACTTTGAAAGTCGATTGCAAATCTTTCCAAAAAATGGCCAAAATATCTGAAAGGTCCTACACCCCGAAGAAATAGCCAAGAGGTAAATATGAATCCTTTATCTTAGCAAGTATCATAGAGAGCAAACTCGACTGCGATGATTTGCCTTGCGAATTCAGAATTGTTGTACGCTGTGACGTCAGTGATTCAGTACCACATAATCATGGAAACTTTGCTATAACTACAACTAAAATGGAACGCGATGATCGCGTACGTGTCAAACCTGACGGATACGAAAAAGATGACACTCGTTACCGTTATACTTTACTGGTTTTTATGGTGAATGTCCACCTCTAGGAGCCAGAGCCGGATGTTTCTATTTGAGCGAAGAGGATAAAGTCAAGTGCTTCAGTTGCGGCGTGTCACTTAACGAATGGGAGAAGAAAAATACCGCTTACCTGGAACATGTTTGATTGTCTCCGGATTGTCGCTACCTACCTTAAGGCGGACCTCATCATAGAAGTGACATACCAAGATGGGGGACCTGTCATGTACACGTTCCCATCCTCCAATTAACAAAACTTTACCAAAATCAATTTATCAAAGCCTCTGTCACTTTGGCTAAGCGTCAACATGACGTCCCTTCAGTCTCATCTTCCCATCAGATTCATTCGTGCTTTGTACGTCATCAGTCCTGAACAAATCCACAGATATGTGCTCGTGCCTTGGAGGCCAGATTCAAAGAAGTCTTACGATGGTTTACAGTGACATCATGTCAATTTCTTCAAAGCATTATTCAAATTCCACATCAAGCCAAACGCTTGTTTGCCATAAACAAAGTAGACTTGACGAAACTGATCGATTCTCGCATTGACACTCAAGCCAAAAAGCAAATCATTTTTAAGCCTGGAGGTAGCGGTTCTCTAGGACGTGTCATCATTTGTCCACTCTTAAAATGGGATTCCAATGCTCCCAACGTGCTCGCCAAGAAAAGAAAGCCATTATATGACGTACCCAGAAGAAAAGGAAAAATGGCATCGTTGTCAAGAGTAGGTCACAACCTCAGAAAAAGAAAAATATCAATGGTGTCAAGGCCAGGTTACAGCCTCCGAAAAAGAAAACGTCCGCAGAAGACAGTTTCTACCCACAAGAGAGCGTCTCCAAAATCTTCTCCACCAGCGGTGATACCCTTTTCCTCTTTATCGGCTGTGGCCGCTGCTCACAAAGTACCTGCTCCTAAAATCAAAGTATTAGGCATCTTACAGAGTTTACTGGATTTGGTCAAGCAAGAACTGTCCCGACTTAGTTCGTTGCGAACTCCCCCACGAGTTTATACGAAGAAAAGATAATCATTGGTGACACATTGCAGTATAAAAAGACCTGAAGCAAACCATAACGATTAGTGTTTTGGTGTTCCTGAATGCGCAAAGATGGCCCCACCAAGAGAAATGTACACCGTCACCATTGTCGTTCTTTTGTTCAAAAAGGTAAAGGATAAATAAAAAGACACGTCATCCAAAAATGTGCTTAACCAAACATCGACGTCATCCTCAGAAGAGAAGCACTAATCCCCCCCAAAAAAGAGCCACTAAAGGAGAGCAACTGCTACGGTACTTCTTAAAGGGATTAATTTTAAAGAGATTGTAGAAGATTCCACAGTTAGATGCAAGGACGTATGTCGAGCCATGGTTGTCGGTGTATGTTGTACACTAAGATATGTCGTTCTTCTATACAGAAAGGAAAAAGAAAAAGACAGTTTCGTTATCCCAAAAAGCGCTTAGTCGAACATCGACGTCACCCCCAGAAAAGATAAATCCAACCAAATGTAGAGAGGAGTCACCAAAGAGGAGGATTCTTTGGCAATTTTGGAAAACACATTGTTACGTTTATGACTAAACGATAGTCCCCTAAAATGATTAAAGGCCCTGTGACAAGTCATCGAGGTTAGTATATTTTTTTCTTTGTACCACTGAACCAAGAAACAAAGATGACCCCTAAACGACGTGCACACAACTCTCTAAAAAAGGAAAGAAAAGGAAAGGACTGCCTCCTAGTTTATATACAGATTGTGACATGTTGTCCGTCTTGTCCAAAAACTCCACCCATGCAAAATTAATGATTCAAACTACTTCCAAAGATGTCATCGATACCGTGTGAGAATGTTGTCTGAATGTCTTTAAAGGAACTATACCTTTGTTCAAACACCAGAAAGAATGCTTAGCCAAACATCGATACGTTAAATAGTACAAAATTAAATACCCATTCGTCAAAAGAAAAAGATGTTGGTGCAATGCAGAGGAATTTTGCCTTTTTTTACTAATGTTACTGAAACGAGTTATGAGTACAATAGAAGGACCCGTACTGAATGAAGTAATGGGAACCATAGGAGGACTATTGGGAAACATCCTTGGAGAATGAAGATAAAATGATCCAAGAATACAAAAGGGATCTTTGGAGTCAAAAAATCTCAGACATTATCTTTGTCAGGTAATGAAAGGAAGAAAACTAGCTTTAGTGCCTTACAAACGATGGATAGAATATCATCGTTGGCAAGAACAGAGGACCCCGATTTTACCTCAAAATCCTCACTTGACCAAGATGCCCCAGTCACAAAAATATTGCAATCCTTGATAGATCGCAGAGATTTGTAAAAATCAAAAAAATCTCAACGGTACGGTCAATTGTTGCAACGCCTTTTACTCTTTCACCAGAAAGTTTTAGACGGAAATGCTACACCCACCTTGAAAGATGTTTAAGATATTGATGAAAAGTTTATCACCAATACCAACACAAATATGGTCAAGACAGAGAAAGAGAAGAAGAATTTTAAACTCCACCAGAACAAGTATGTACGTTAACAACACCACCGACATCCTAAATTGGTTGGCTTAAAGAGATGACGTCAACACATTCTTCTTCAGAAGAGAAAAGAAACGTGAAGACATAAAAATTTAAACTAGAACCGATTACCCCTTTTCAGTCATTATCCTTCTCCCTTCTCGACACCTATTGCACGTCAGACATGGAAAGCATTACAAACCATGGCATACCATACGAGACAAAAATTAGAGAAAATTGGATCACTTATTAGAAAATGGAGACGGTCATAGCCGGCATTTAATACGATCAATCCCATCCTAACAGTTTAGGGAGGACTTCAGAAATCGTATCGAAATGCCAAATCAAGACTGAAAAGTGACCGTTTATTTCAAGTGCAATGATGAGTACAAGAATAAGCCACGTATACCATACACAAACCCATTGAACGAAAATTTTCCAGAAGTAGCACCTAACTGGAAGGCATCGGTCATCAACGGCAAGCTAATTAACCGATGTCTCTCATTTGGCCACCTACAATCGTGGCTACAAATATTTGTTTTGTGTCATCGACGTCTTTTCCAAATTTGCTTGGGTCGTGCCATTGACTTCCAAGTCGAGCAGTGAGTTACTGCGAGCCATGAAACTGGTTTTGAAGCAAAGTTGTCGTCACCATCTTCGATGAAAAACCTACACGGGCACCGAATTTCTGAACCAGAAAGAAATGAAAAATTGCGACATTAATATTTACACCACCGATAATCCAGAAACTAAAGTTGGCATCGTGGAACGTTTTCAACGCACCTTGTAGAAATAGTTTACGCATCAACACATTCTCAAATACTTTGACGTCTTTACGCACCGGATCCATTCGTACAACTAATCTTACCATTGGAGCGTTATAAGTGCCCCCTTTTAAGAAGTGACTCCCGACAACGAAGTGCCCGACTTCTAGCGCCTGCTTGGTACGTCCCGGACATTGACTGTCCCTAAGAAAGGCGGAATGTTTTTAACAGGAGATTGGGTACGCATTGGTAAAACCAAACGCACTTTCAACAAAGGTTACTTACCCAATTGGACCACCAAATTATTTCGTGTCGCTGAACGTGTGCGTGGCCAGTAACCTCCTGTCTATAAATTGCAGGACATGAACGGGGAAGTCTTAAAAAGAACGTTTTAATTACCCGAGTTACAACGTGTTACCAAAAGTAGAAAACGACGTGTACAAGATAGTAAGCACCCTCTATCGAAGAACACGAAAATTGGGAAAAAGACGTTTCAAAGAAGTCAAAGTACATTGGAAAGGATATCCGTCAAGGTTTGACTCTTGAATTGACGCTTCTCAAATCATCGACTATAAAATGAAGTGACCATCATGACTTTCAACACAGCCCCATCTACTGCAGTGACCAAGTCTTTCCCCAGTTCTTCACAGCAAGATCTGCAAAAGTAACCCTTTGTTGGCGTAGTGTGGAGGACGTGTGCCTAAAATGCAACTAGTCTTTTTCTGCCAAATATTTGCGGTGTATTATGTCATCGGAACTGTCATTGACAAATTGAGTTTGTAACAAGGAGACAAACAAATGTTGACAATTTTACTCAGCAGTTAGATTAGTTACCTTCTTCCCAATCAATCCCTGAAATATTACTCTAATGGAGACAACAATAATGGGAGTCTTGTGTCTAACGTTTGTTCAAACAGTCACCATAACCATCCTGTTTGAGACACTCCTCTGACTTCCAATGACTCCTCAGACAATAGAACTGTGTAATTATAAATAACCAATTTTACTTAACGTTACCCAGTGATAGTTCAATGGAGTTGTTTCCCAATAATACTTTGTGATATTACATGGTCAGATTACCTCAGGCCATCCAGTTGGATCACGAAGACCATTTTAAAGTGGTTTGGTGGATATGATTCACCCTACACAAATCAAAAGCATCTGCTAAAATCAAAACACCTTGAAGATAGAAGTTTATGACGAACAAGTGCCACAAGCCATGGTTGAACTCAGCAGTATAGCTGACTTTTTGAAATCGCAAGACCCCCAAAGCTAACCAATCACTTATCTGTTGCAAATTTTCTGCAGGCTATTATGTTTTGCTTCAAACAGTCAAAGACATTTTGTGTCGACGCGAAATTTCTATAAATGCCACCATCGCTGCTGAGTCAGACATTCCTAACTCCTAGACACCACAGCAAGGTGAAGGCGGAAATAGACGACAAAGACAGCCCTTGAGAGAAATTCACACCCTTAGAGCTAGAAAGACTAAAAGAAGTAAAGCTGTCTGAGAGGTAGAAGCTTCTAATTATTACACTGAAAACAGAAAAAAGAAAATGATGCTCCGAAAGTCTTGCGCTTCATATAAGTCTGAACTGGATCTGTTTGCCATGCCTACCACCATGATGACGATGCAAGAATCCCAATGGGTCGAATTATATCCCGTGCTCTCTTTGACGTATTAAGCTCCAATTCAGTTTGAAATTAAAGTACAGCCCGAAGACTACATCGATCTGAATAGAAGTTATTTGTAACTGAAACTGAAAATGGTCAAAAGGGCTGAAAACAGTGCTTCTGGAGTCGATGATGAAATAGCACCCGTCAAACATTTCATGCAAATCCTTGTTCAGTGAAGTGGATTTGTACTTGAATAACAAACTGTTCAGCACTATTTAGCATGGATACTTGCTCTTACCAAGCGTACATGAAAAATCTCTTCACTCACGGAAAAGAGGTGAAAACATTCATCTGCATGCTTGTGCGGTTTGGAAACCTGACACCGCCAGTGAGACTAAGTTTAACGACACGGCAAATTTCAGCAGAAGTTAGCAATCTTCACAGTGCGTGATATATTGCAGGCCGAGAATAAATCAAGCAAGGACGTCTTTTGGATCTGATGGATGAGCTCCACTTGGACATGTGGTTGCTGGAGAAGTATTTGCTGAACGCAGAAATATTTGCTCAATCGCAGCACTGCGGGTTTCCATTTGATGGCTGATGCTGCCAATTACAAAACCATCATCCAAGAATTATATTTGACGTGTGTCGCGTAGAAGTGTTACCTAAAACACGACATCAGTTTCATCTCTGAAGAAATCGTGCTGATCAGTCCTGTCCCCCACCGACTACTCAAGAGATCTATTGCATTGAAGCTCTCTTAGCCCCGAGTTAGGAAGCAAGGCGAAAAAATGGTTACTGGTCAGATCTTTCTAAGCAAAAGGTTACAACTGATTTGATGACGTATCATTACCTGTGAAACAAGAAATAAAACAGCAAGAAAACATGGATACCTGGAAACGCTATCACATTTTGAACAGCAGTTCGCATACTGCTTCTTGGAATCCTGTCGTGTGTGATAAAGATGAACTACCTCATCGCAAACCTCAAGACCATCCAGCTTTTATCATCAACACGGACGACAGTCATCTTCTAGGAAGCCACTGGGTAGTCATCTACTATCCTCAATAGAATTGCGTGGAGTATTTTGATTCGTATGGATTACCCACTCTGCAAGACATAATAATTCAGTTAATGAGAAGAAATGCCCAAACGACACGATACAATAATGTTAATTTACAAGACACATATTCCATTCTATGTGGACAATATTGTGTGTAGTTTCTTCATCAACGCAGTCTGGGATATCCTTTAGCTCATTTAGTGACTTATTTTGATCGAATTTCTTCTAGAAACCATGAGAAAATAGATCGATATTTTTGTGGTCTATATGGCTAACTTCCAGAAATCTAAACATGATTTCACAACGTTGTAAACCTTGTAAAAAATTTTTGATATTATTGTTCCTTTTCTCTTATGTTAATTGTTGCTTGGATAAAAATGTGTCTTGAAAAAATTGTAATTCTTTTGTTTCAAGAAAACACTGTGAATATATTCTTTTTGACTTTCTCTCTATCCCTCACCATGACATGAGCTATCGTAACGTTCCGACACTAAAACTCATTAGGGATTTTTTCTATCGCATCCGCTCTTGAACCATGTAATTTGGGCTTGTCTCCAGTCTGATCATCCACTGATTCGTCAACCTATGAAAATGCCTTCCAAACCAGCTAAACTGAATGAATAATACGTCCATTTACATCGTGTCCGCTTAAACTTGATACCTAAACCTGAAGAGGTAGAGAAAGTCAGGATGTTATCCAAGGTCGAAATCCTCATAAAAGAGGTCTTTAGAGAGAAATATGTGAAAGAACAAGAAGAACGGACTGAGTAGTACATACTTGAGAAGCAGAGAGAAGAACAACAGCAAGAACACCAGCATCGGCGGCAACTGCAGGAACCAGACTGGTTTTGTGGACTGTCGAGAAGACACCAAATAATCCTCTTTTTTCCCGCAAAAGCAGGCCGTATCGTAAAGAAAAGCTACCAGATGTTACCAAAAAAGGACCCATTTTCAAGGCTACTAAATACTCTGGAAAAAATATACTCATTCAAATTGCCAAAACGTTTAAAATTTTAAAAAAATAAGTAGAAGTGTTTCTACAAGCACTTCATGTCACTGTATTGTCTGATGGTACATGACTGTGCTTGTGAGTAACAAAACATTAAAGTGAGTGTTTCTTTTAGGTCCGCCAATTGAAGTAATAGTTACCCTATGGTGTCAAGAGATGTTTTACTTCACGTCCTTGCTTCACTAATATAAAGCCAAGCGCACGTCAGTCTCACTACCAACAAGAACAATTCATCAATATCAAATAAAGGGATTCAATAAGCCTGTATCGGAACCCTAAAAACCCATCCCCGCATACAAACATATACATAACTGCAAGCACCATACCTAGTCCATAACATAAAACAGGCCCTAGGACTCATACTAGCACAAGCCTGAGTGGATCCTGATTCCTATAGTCACTATATATAGGATAAGATTTCCCACCATGACAAGGAAAAAATGTCAAGGCCGATAAGGGAAAATCAGGAACCTCCCCCCTGATAGTCCTAACTCCCAGGAGCGGAGTAGACAGATTAGCGATGGACAGTCCGGGCCGCGCGGCCAACTGTCCGAAAATAAGCCTACAACCTATGTCTTCACTTTGGCCTGGAAGACCCAACATTAAAACGAGATCCTTTGGAAAGGCAGTTAAAATTAAAAGCCAAACATTGTCAAAGCGGTGATAAATGTCAAAATTAGCTGACATACACCTAGAGATTGATTTCTTTTTTTAGAACCATATAAGTAGGCTAAGTACGCAAAATTCAACCTCATCAAAATATATTCAAAATACACAAGTCAGGAACATTTGGATAATTGAATAGGTGGCTAACACATCATTGGTATAGGGACACCCGTAGGAAAAACTGGTTAAATTTGACAATAATCCACCTGAGATAAAGTTAAGTGAACTTAGACATTGGGGGGACTTTAGTAGGCGGGAGTTGAGGTGGAAGTCCGGTACGCTCTGTTACAATACGCAGCCAACCAAAGGGTCTTAAGGTCAACCAATAAAGGTCAGCACCACGACCAAAAACCCAGCCCTAGGGCTAAGCTCCTCCAAAAGGTAACATCCGGCCAAGGCGGTGAGCCACCAGGGAGGTTAATAGGCCCACTCGCCGGGGCAAAAGTGTCTAGCACTGAGACACGGGTGAGCCCTGCCTCGGAAAGAGGGGAGGCCACTAGCGCTTTTCAGGGCTTTAACCAGTCATAATACACGAAAGTGGACACATGACTATAATAACAGATCAGATCAGATCAGATCAGTCTCACTACCGAGCCAAAGGTCAGTTAAGGTCACCAAACAAAGGACAAACACTGGACAAAAAGCCAAGCACTAGGGCTAAGCGCCTCCCTAGATAGCAGCAACACCGGAAGGTGAAGTCCGGCTAAGGTGGTAAACCATCTAGGGGGGTCTTTAGGCCCATGCGCCGGGGCAAAAAGTGTCAAGCACTGAGACACGGCTGAGCCCTGCCTCGAAAGGAGGGGAGGCCGCTAGCCCTTATCAGGGCTTTAACCAGTCATAATACACGAGAGTAGACACATGACTATAATAAAAGAAAGAAAATGAGTCTCATTACCACCGTTGACGTATCAACTGCTCCGAAATGAACAGACTAGCAAAACTGCTAAAACTCCTGATGCACCTGGAATATACCAGACGGTTGCTAGATGAGCTGGCCATGGAAGTCATTGCAGAAAGCTCAAGAATTGAAGAAGAGTCGGAAAACAAGAATAAAGAAGAGGAAAAGGAAAGAAGCGAGGGGTACTACCTCACCTCATGTTAAGACTGGTGTGTAAGGTCAAACCTGAGGAAGGGACACCTCCATAGTCAGTACCAGCACTGCAGCCACTACCAGTACCACAACCATTGCCAGCATCACAACGACCGAGAGACGCTGTCCCTCAAATTGAAAACTGGGAGCAAGAGGCCTTTGAAGAGTTGGAGAGACAGCGGCAAGAGTGGGAGCCATAGAGACCTCACCATCCCCGAGTCTGGCATAGGATAAGACAAAAGGAACATAGGAACATGTCTTCAATATCCCTCAGACTGAAAACTGAAAAAACAAACTGAAAAACCAGACTGAAAAGTAAAGCCACCCAAGCTCCCTCTGCGCTCAAAACTATTTGTATTAATAGAGAAAATGATTGGAGCCGACAATGCGTATGTGGTGCCCGCCCAAGAAAATTTCATCATAAACCTAGTGCATTTGGAGTTCAAAAAGACAAAACAGCCCTTCTCAGGGCTAACCACATCTCTAAAAGAGAGACTTTTCAAGTTGCCAATTTGCGTGAATGTCGAGTAGTATAAATACTCAATCCTTTACTAATATGCGTGTGTAAGTGTGCGTGTTTTCATGTGTTTTCGTTGGTATATTTTAGTATTTTATGCTAACTCGTTCGTTGGAGAGGATAGTATAGGGGTGTGTGTTTTCTCTTATTTTCCTTCGTTGGTGAAGATAGTAAATAGGTGTGTTTTACGATTGCTCGTTCGTTGATGTGGATAGTATATAAAGGTGTGTGCTTTTCTTCACTTCCGTTGTGTGTGTATTATTATATGGTGTGTTTTTATTCTCCGTTTTGTGGATAGTATATAATATGTGTTTTTTCTTCTCATCCGTCTGTGTGGATAGTATATAAATGTGTGTTTTTCTTCTCATCTGTTTGTATGGATAGTATATAATATTTGAAGTGAATGTAAGAACATACTCCTTCACGCCCGTGCTTGAAGTATATAAAATTATAGCGTTCGCCATTCGCGCCATTCTGCATAGAATAAAAGGAGCAGCAAAATGGAAGTATTTAATCAATTAAGAGACAACTAGTATTGGATGATGGATGGATCATATTTACTGTTTAGGCTAGACAAGAAATGGAGATTTAGAGGCAGTCATGACTTAGTGACGAAACTAAAAGTAGCCAGTTTTAAATTACAAGGGTTCATAGTGGAGGAAGTAGAGAAGTTAAAAGGCTTTATACAATTTAAATATGTAAGAGTGGGAACCTTAAGACTGGTGATTGATATTGTTTTGGAAGTATTATGTTATTTGGAAGATAGCTTCCATTTAACCAAGTGGCCCTCTGTTAAGAAAGGCTTAGACTGTTTAAAGAAAGGAGAAGTGATTATGAAAACGGTAATGGGCGACGAAGTATAGCAGATAAAGCAAACCTGGGCAAAGGAGAGGAAGGAGAAATAAAACCAAAGAAAATGATTTCGACAGAATGAAAAAGAACTGGATGAAAATGCAGCATACATTTAGAGCTATGGGACATCAAGACTGTATACCAGAAGAAGAAAATAAGAAAAAGAGAAAGAAAGGGATAATCGGAAAATTAAGAAGCTGGTGGAAGAATTGGAGAAGATAAAGAAGAAAAACCCAAAGGCACTTTTCAGGGCCACATCATATTCCTCAAAAAAATATTCGTTCTTTGCCTATATGTGTTATATATGTGTTTGTCTATGTCTCTGTCTCTCTATTGTATTTGTCCCTACATAGAGTGGTAGCTCTGCGTATTTAGGTCAGCCACTTTCCACGTTGTTGCAAGAGTCCATTGCCGTGACGTCACCTTACATGTACCATTCCTCTTGTCGCTACACAGACCCAGAATGTGCTAATACAAAATACCCCATTGTCGCTATAGTGCCCTAGGTTGATATTTTGGTCTAAAAATGTTGTCGCCAAAGGGCAGCAGGGTGACTTTTAATGACAACTCCCATTGCCGATAAAGTGCCCCTCTATGCAACTGATAATTTATGCTTACAATGAAACAATGTCCTCTGTTTTTTTTTCAGTCAAGAATTTGTCGATAAAAGAGAAACGAGTGAAATAAACATCTTTCACTATATTGCTCGAGGACTCGATGAATCCGGACCAGACTAATCAAGCGTCTCGTGAACCCATAATGCAGCCTTCACAAAGATTTTATAAATATGATTTAAACGTATGTAATTTCTAAAGTGTTTGTCCATTTGGTCGGCAAGTATAAACCCAAAAATCTGGTTTTTCTCTTCATCTGTTGATAACAGTGTAATGCAAGATAAGGGGTTGTAAAGGGATGCATAATATGTGTTTAAACGTGACAAACAAGGTTTAGTACAAATATAGGTACTCGTATTAAGTGACAGTTATACAAAACAAATGGGCGTAGAGTGGATACTGATATGAATGTAAACATTGGGGTTTTATTCACGGGAACTGGCATTATAAAAAAAGAGAGCCATGACATGATATTGTACATAGACTATGTGTGTGATTTAGATTTTTAACAATTTTAACAATTTTACAGTCATCGCTACGACGTCTGCAGTGTGACAGTTTATAGTGATGTCTAGCACTGTGGCATCATGCCGCAGACTAATCCCATATATTAAATGTAGACGAAACTAATGATTAAAAAAAAATTTCACTTTGCAGTTATGAAGGTTAGCAATCTGAAGACGACTTCATACAATCCATTTTAACGTGAACAACAAGACACTGAAGTCATCGAATCAACGCATTTTAACAACAAGACACTGAAGTCATATAATCAATCTATTTTAACAACAAGACACTGAAGTCATATAATCAATGCCTTTTAACAAACTGGAGAAAAGTGAACAACAAAACATTGAAGTCACAACGTCATCGCAAAACACATATTAAATAAAGAAACCATTTTACTGTCAAGTGTCGAAATGTGAAAACTTACTTCTGACGATTCGCTGTTGAAGCAGTGGTCATACATGCACATACATACATACATACATACATACATACATACATACATACATACATACATACATACATACATACATACATACATACATACATACATACATACTCTGTGCTAAAATTTGGATGACAGTTTGATTTAGTGATACAAATCACATTTTAAAATTTAATGTATGAAATTTTACTGCTTGTAATGTATTCGAGACATTCCTGCACACTTTTAAAGCAATTATAATGGTTTAATTGTAGGCGTGGTCAGGATATTAACAATGTTTCAAAACATATTTACGTGATTATTATTTTCCAAACAATTGAGTTATATTTGATATACTGATAGATGAAAATATAAAAGTCACAAAAGTCATTAAACTAGCAATATCTACCTCCATAAACAGCTTATTATCCTAAATAAGCTATATTTTATGAACTCGTCAGTAATATCGGAACTCTCTCCGCTTAAGATAAAATGATTTTGTTCGATACAACAGCGACATGTATAGACAATGGACTTAATTAAATTGACACACATTAAAATTAATAGGCATATATAATGGGCTATAATTGAATAGATAAGGAAATGGGTGTGGTCTAAGGTCTGGAGAGGCTGAGGAAAAGGTCAGGAGGGTTAGTGAAGTTGTCAAACACTAATGTCTGAAAGAAAGAAAAAACAATGACATAAAATATTTAGTTTGAACGGAATTCCGTGATTAACATTTCTTGTACTTTACACAGGTTTATTTTAACAAGAAACAATGTAACATTTAATGATTTATTTACATTGTTATACCCATATGATGGTCTTGACTGAAATGCTACTCACATTATCTTAATCTTATTCGAACAATAAATGACTCATTTAATTTTTATTATAATATTACAAATGTTAAAAATGTTTCTGTGTACTGTCATTCAATTAAATTTAGTGGATTTAAGCATAATAATCGCGATAGTGTTTTCCACATAAGAAATCTGAACAAGGGGAGTTTTAAAATGAAACACGAAATCTTTGCACTCCTTGTAGACATTTTTGAGTTGATTTCCTTATTTTGAATAATCACGCAATGAGAGGAACTATTCTTTCAATGGCACACCTTTCTTTGTCGCCGTGTATATATAAATCTGCCCAGCGAGGGAACAACGTTACTGGCAGGAAAAACACCCAACTCACGATCTTAGAATTTCAATTCGAGAAACCCATACAAAAATGTACAAGTTTATTAAAGTTGTTTGCTCGCCTTCACGCCGATGAAAGACATCGTTCACTTCTAACCGGGAATTGTATCCTCACACATCCGCCACATCGTATTACTAATGGATTTCCTATACACGAGTGTTGCTCTACGGCCTGACGGAACCTGCCTTTGAAATATCTCCTCCTTCAAATGTAGTTCATTAAAGCATGTCCAACTTCTAATAACGTGAACCACCCACCAAAACAATTTTGGCTCTTTAGGATCAAAGTAGTTTCTTATTCAATCGCTCAGTAAGGCACTAAACACACAGATATCACCTGCTGACAACCGACATCCTAAATCTAAGCATTACAAACTACGTATCTAAGAAGAACGCTTTCTTGAGGTCGACAAGCTGTTATTGTTCTCAGACACAATAGAATCAACCTCTGTTTTAGTACTCGTGCATACAACAGTACTCAGACAGTGAAGAGTATGCACCTACTAGGTTGTTTAAATGACTGTTATCACCAGTCCTTCGTATAATAAACTGGCAGATCTTGATGTAGATTTTTGGGGACTAAACGCGCCCTATTTCGAACTAAACCTGCCCTATTTGGGACAAAACCCGCCGTATTTAGGACTAGAAATGCACTTCTAGGGGACCAAAGTAACTCTGTTTTGGGACTGTCCTATTTGGACTAAATTATCCCTGTTTAGTTCCAAACTAACCCTGATCGGGACTAAACCTGTCCTACTTGGGACTAACTTAACACAGTCTGGTTCTAAACGGACCTTATTTGGGACTAAACCTATTCCAGTTGCACAGCCTCTTAAGCGGAACTAGTTCATCTAATTCAGGAGTAACTTTGCAAATAAATAGATTATATCACTCCAATGTCATTATATATAAAATTAAACACTTTCAAATAAACTGCAACACTACAGTATCGTTCAAAATAAACTGCAACAACATTCTAGATAAACTCTAACTCTTCTGTAGCATCCTCAATAAAATATAACACTCCAAAATTATTGTAATTAAACTTTAACATTCCAATATCTTCTCTGAAAAAAATTGACATAATTCTAGTTTTGAATGTAGTCATTCAGTCGGTAAATGTATTTCTTTCTTTTTTGTTGGCAACTTTCGTTAGTTGGAAGATTCGGCAATAAGTTGTCATTTTCTGTAACAGTTCGTTCAATATTTAATTTCCATTGAAAGATTCTTCTGAAGGTATAAAATACATTTTAGATAGAATTAGCAAGCCGTGACTAAATTACTACTTATTCCACCCCATCCTTTATATATTGTTTTTCTAAGACGTGGCTATGTGTAACTCTGTCTTCTTTTTTAACACTTATCTACAATACTAAATGAAATTAACGAAGAAAAAAGTTGTTATGAATTTAAAACAAAACAATAAGCAAGCTATAATTTGTACAAGAAGGCCTCCTTGTTATAGATACAAAATGACCACAATAAATGTTTGAGCTAAAACGATATTTCTGACCATGTAATCAATCCATTTTTTAATAATAACGTTTGCAAAGTTCTCAATTCATTCTGGTGCAGTTACTTCCAGTCTTTTTAATTATCTCTTTTATGACGACTCTGTGGTCTTTAAAGTAAGTAATAGAAAAGAGCGAGAAATGTCAAGTTTTGTAAACTTCAACAAATAATTTATTATCCTAGAATAGAAGAGAAAATGTTAAAAACAGAAATTTACGGTGTTAAGAATTTAATCCCAAATAATCATAGAATTACAGACACAATTCCCAATTACTAAAGATTGTATAAACTTTAATGGAGATCAAAATTATATCCAACTCTGAAAGCGTTGATGTGCCTGCGATGGCTCGTATAGTGATGACGTGCCAACAGTCTTCTGTTGGATAACAATGATGGAATCAGTGAATATATCCTTATTTGAAACTTTACTGTAAGTTCAAGTCCATTGCCAAGAATGTTATTTTGATGAGCACTTTGTATTTTCAGCGAATAAAATTAATTTGAATAAATAAAATCCCGGCCCAAATGAACTACTTACTGGACACAACATTAATACAATTGATTCTGATCAGATCTTAAAGCACAAATGAACAATTTCCAGAAAAGCAAGATTATATTGTCCTCTACCTGACCACAGACCACAATTAGAATTTTCTATAAGAGAAAATATTACCTAATGGAAAATAACCTTCTAGTAGGTAACTGATGTCTACAAAGTAAAAGTTTAGTTAAACTTAGCCATTAAAATGTGGTAAACACAATATTCTTGACTCAGGCCCAGATAATAATCCTAATATATAACCCATATTCACAGGAAATCATTTACTATATATTAGCTGCTTCTGGATTTTTAAAAAGTCTAATGATTCAGGCCAAGTCAAATATGAACTTGATTTTTTACACGGCCAAGTCAAAGATGAACTTGATTTTTGACACAGCCAAGTCAAACATGAACTTGATTTTTGACAACGTCAAGTCAAACTTGAACTTGATTTTTGACACGGTCAAGTCAAAAATACAATTTTCCATAGCATATCAGGAAATAAAAATGAAAAACAGTAACAAACAAGCAATGCAAGTAAATGTACACAAAATACTACAATTATTTTCATTTGTGATGTATCCATAAGCATAGAATTCGCGTACAATAAATACTGACTGCCCAACCATTCAAGTACATTATATACTAACGTATTAACCATTCAAGTAAATTATATACTGACGTATTAACCATTCAAGTACATTATATACTGACGTATTACCCATTCAAGTACATTATATACTGACGTATTACCCATTCAGGTACATTATATACTGACGTATTACCCATTCAAGTATATTATATACTGACGTATTAACCATTCAAGTACATTATATACTGACGTATTAACCATTCAAGTACATTATATACTGACGTATTAACCATTCAAGTACATTATATACTGACGTATTACCCATTCAAGTACATTATATACTGACGTATTAACCATTCAAGTAAATTATATACTGACGTATTAACCATTCAAGTACATTATATACTGACGTATTACCCATTCGAGTACATTATATACTGACGTATTACCCATTCAAGAAACATCAGATACTACGTGATAAACCATTCTAGTGCATTGTAAACTAACTGATCAACCATGCTTGTAAATTGTATGCAAAATGATCAACCATTTTAATATATTGTATACTAATTGATCAACCATTCTAGTACATTGAATACTAAGTATTCCACCATTTTAGTATACTGTATACTAACTGACCGACCATTTTAGTACATTGTGCTAAGTGATCAGCCATTCTAGTACATTGTATACTGAGTGATCAACCATTCATGTACAATAGTTAGCACTAACTAATCAACCATTCTAAAACATAGTATTCGAATTAATCAGTCTTTCTAGTAAATCGTATATTGAGTTATCAACTATTCATGTAGCATCGCATACTAAGTGATCCACCATTTGAGTACACTGAATATTAACTGATCAACTCTAGTACATTGTCCTAAGTGATCAACCATTTTAGTATAATAGTTAGTAGAACTATTCAACCATTCCAGTACGTATTGAATTCTAATAAGGCGAATCAATGACATAAATGAAGACGGAATTCTAATGAATTATATAGCATAGTATTTTTGACGTTGTACGGCACATCAACAATTTGAATGTTATTTTTCTGATGAGTGTATATATATATATATATATATATATATATATATATATATATATATATATATATATATATATATAAAGAATACAAATCATATGGCGAATAACAACCTAACAACCCTTTCAAGCGTACTGGATCCACCAAGGGATCACGTGTGTCAGGGATTAATTAAAATAGATGCAATAAACTGACGACGAACAGTACGAAACTAGTAATTAACTAGCCTAAGCGCTTTCGACTCTTAATGAGTCTTTTTCAAAGGCAAATACAAAACATATATACGATAAACAAATAAGCACAAAAACGTTGTGTTTGTAAACCTCTACATGGCTGTCTTCACATGTGCTAAAACTATAAATACAACCAGCTTGTATAGACTAGATGCGGAAACTGAAAACGTTGTATAATTCCCTAAAAGTCTACAAGCCAGAGAGACATCTATTTTTACATTTTGTACATATGTAACGCAGATTTTATCCCGGATATTTGATTCTATACCGGTTATTCTTATAGTAAAAATTGAAGGATATTAAGATTTAGAAAATGTTAAATTTTACTAGTGCATAGTTTTCATTTTCTAGTCTTCTTGGTTTAGACCGCTTCGTTTCAATGTTCTAAGGCGGCGTATCCAGTATGATTCCTTTTTCTTCCTGGTTTCGGAACTCCAGCTGTGGTTGTTAGCAATAGCGATAAGTATTATATCACTGAAAGTGTTGCCAGGGGAGGAGAAGTGTTTTGCGACCGGGCTTCTGTACAGCTTTCTTGTCATCCAAACAGATCTATGAAGGTTTATCCTTTTGTGTAGCTTTTCAGTTTCTCCGACGTACTGAAGGCCACTGATCTTACATGTGATGAGATAAATCACATTCTCTGTTTTGCACGTTTTGTTTGGACCATGTATGTTTAGTTTTTCTTTAGTCACTGTGCTAGTGAATGTCTTGGTCTCTATCATATGTTGACAGGTTTTGCATCTTTTATCGCCACAGGGTCCAGATTGACTAGGTTGGTTTACTTATACGCATTGACTGCTTACATCAATTGTATTTCACACTCATGACTAAATGTACTTATACGCATTGATTGCTTACATCAATTGTATTTCAGACTCATGACTAAATGTACTTATACACATTGATTGCTTACATCAATTGTATTTCACACGACTAAATGTACTTATACGCATTGATTACTTACATCAATTGTATTTCACACTCATGACTAAATGTACTTATACGCATTGATTGCTTACATCAATTGTATTTCACACTCATGACTAAATGTAGTTATACGCATTGATTGCTTACATCAATTGTATTTCACACTCATGACTAAATGTAGTTATATGCATTGATTGCTTACATTAATTTTATTTGACACGACTAAATGTACTTATACGCATTGATTGCTTACATTAATTGTATTTCACACTCACGACTAAATGTAGTTATACGCATTGATTGCTTACATCAATTGTATTTGACACTCATGACTAAATGTACTTATACGCATTGATTGCTTACATTAATTGTATTTCACACTAACGACTAAATGTACTTATACGCATTGATTGCTTACATCAATTCTATTTCACACTCACGACTAAATGTAGTTATATGCATTGATTGCTTACATTAATTGTATTTGACACTCATGACTAAATGTAGTTATACGCATTGATTGCTTACATCAATTATATTTCACACTCACGACTAAATGTACTTATACGCATTGATTTCTTACATCAATTGTATTTCACACTCATGACTAAATGTACTTATACGCATTGATTGCTTACATCAATTGTATTTCACACTCATAACTAAATGTAGTTATACGCATTGATTGCTTACATCAATTGTATTTCACACTCACGACTAAATGTACTTATACGCATTGATTGCTTACATCAATTGTATTTCACACTCATGACTAAATGTAGTTATATGCATCGATTGCTTACATTAATTGTATTTGACACGACTAAATATACTTATACGCATTGATTGCTTACATCAATTGTATTTCACACTCACGACTAAATGTAGTTATACGCATTGATTGCTTACATCAATTGTATTTGACACTTATGACAAAATGTAGTTATACGCATTGGCTGCTTACATCAATTGTATTTCACACTCATGACTAAATGTACTTATACGCATTGATTGCTTACATCAATTGTATTTCACACTCATGACTAAATGTAGTTATACGCATTGGCTGCTTACATCAATTGTATTTCACACTCATGACTAAATGTACTTATACGCATTGATTGCTTACATCAATTGTATTTCACACTCATGACTAAATGTAGTTATACGCATTGATTGCTTACATCAATTGTATTTCACACTCATGACTAAATGTAGTTATATGCATTGATTGCTTACATTAATTTTATTTGACACGACTAAATGTACTTATACGCATTGATTGCTTACATTAATTGTATTTCACACTCACGACTAAATGTACTTATACACATTGATTGCTTACATCAATTGTATTTGACACTCATGACTAAATGTAGTTATATACATTGATTGCTTACATTAATTGTATTTGACACTCATGTCTAAATGTAGTTATACGCATTGATTGCTTACATCAATTATATTTCACACTCACGACTAAATGTACTTATACGCATTGATTTCTTACATCAATTGTATTTCAAATTCATGACTAAATGTACTTATACGCATTGATTGCTTACATCAATTGTATTTCACACTCATAACTAAATGTAGTTATACGCATTGATTGCTTACATCAATTGTATTTCACACTCACGACTAAATGTACTTATACGCATTGATTGCTTACATCAATTGTATTTCACACTCATGACTAAATGTAGTTATATGCATCGATTGCTTACATTAATTGTATTTGACACGACTAAATGTACTTATACGCATTGATTGCTTACATCAATTGTATTTCATACTCACGACTAAATGTAGTTATACGCATTGATTGCTTACATCAATTGTATTTCACACTCATGACTAAATGTAGTTATACGCATTGGCTGCTTACATCAATTGTATTTCACACATATGACTAAATGTACTTATACGCATTGATTGCTTACATCAATTGTATTTCACACTCATGACTAAATGTAGTTATACGCATTGGCTGCTTACATCAATTGTATTTCACACTCATGACTAAATGTACTTATACGCATTGATTGCTTACATCAATTGTATTTCACACTCATGACTAAATGTAGTTATACGCATTGATTGCTTACATCAATTGTAGTTCACACTCACGACTAAATATAGTTATACGCATTGATTGCTTACATCAATTGTATTTGACACGACTAAATGCACTTATACGCATTGATTGCTTACATCAATTGTATTTGACACTCATGACTAAATGTACTTATACGCATTGATTACTTACATTAATTGTATTTCACACTCACGACTAAATGTAGTTATACGCATTGATTGCTTACATCAATTGTATTTGACACGACTAAATGTACTTATACGCATTGATTGCTTACATCAATTGTATTTCACACTCATGACTAAATGTAGTTATATGCATCGATTGCTTACATTAATTGTATTTGACACGACTAAATGTACTTATACGCATTGATTGCTTACATCAATTGTATTTCACACTCACGACTAAATGTAGTTATACGCATTGACTGCTTACATCAATTGTATTTCACACTCACGACTAAATGTAGTTATACGCATTTATTCCTTACATCAATTGTATTTGACACGACTAAATGCACTTATACGCATTGATTGCTTACATCAATTGTATTTGACACTCATGACTAAATGTACTTATACGCATTGATTGCTCACATTAATTGTATTTCACACTCACGACTAAATGTAGTTATACGCATTGATTGCTTACATCAATTGTATTTGACATGCATGACTAAATGTACTTATACGCATTGATTGCTTACATTAATTGTATTTCACACTCACGACTAAATGTAGTTATACGCATTGATTGCTTACATCAATTGTATTTCACACTCATGACTAAATCTAGTTATATGCATTGATTGCTTACATTAATTGTATTTGACACTCATGACTAAATGTAGTTATACGCATTGATTGCTTACATCAATTATATTTCACACTCACGACTAAATGTACTTATACGCATTGATTTCTTACATCAATTGTATTTCACACTCATGACTAAATGTACTTATACGCATTGATTGCTTACATCAATTGTATTTCACACTCATAACTAAATGTAGTTATACGCATTGATTGCTTACATCAATTGTATTTCACACTCATGACTAAATGTAGTTATATGCATCGATTGCTTACATCAATTGTATTTGACACGACTAAATGTACTTATACGCATTGATTGCTTACATCAATTGTATTTCACACTCACGACTAAATGTAGTTATACGCATTGATTGCTTACATCAATTGTATTTCACACTTATGACTAAATGTAGTTATACGCATTGACTGCTTACATCAATTGTATTTCACACTCACGACTAAATGTAGTTATACGCATTGATTGCTTACATCAATTGTATTTCACACTCATGACTAAATGTAGTTATACGCATTGACTGCTTACATCAATTGTATTTCACACTCATGACTAAAAGTAGTTATACGCATTGATTGCTTACATCATTTGTAGTTCACACTCACGACTAAATGTAGTTATACGCATTGATTGCTTACATCAATTGTATTTGACACGACTAAATGCACTTATACGCATTGATTGCTTACATCAATTGTATTTGACACTCATGACTAAATGTACTTATACGCATTGATTGCTTACATTAATTGTATTTCACACTCACGACTAAATGTAGTTATACGCATTGATTGCTTACATCAATTGTATTTGACACGACTAAATGTACTTATACGCATTGATTGCTTACATCAATTGTATTTCACACTCACGACTAAATGTACTTATACGCATTGATTGCTTACATCAATTGTATTTCACACTCATGACTAAATGTAGTTATATGCATCGATTGCTTACATTAATTGTATTTGACACGACTAAATGTACTTATACGCATTGACTGCTTACATCAATTGTATTTCACACTAAAGACTAAATGTAGTTATACGCATTGATTGCTTACATCAATTGTATTTGCCACGACTAAATGCACTTATACGCATTGATTGCTTACATCAATTGTATTTGACACTCATGACTAAATGTACTTATACGCATTGATTGCTTACATTAATTGTATTTCACACTAACGACTAAATGTAGTTATACGCATTGATTGCTTACATCAATTGTATTTCACACTCATGACTAAATGTAGTTATACGCATTGATTGCTTACATCAATTGTATTTGACACGACTAAATGTACTTATACGCATTGATTGTCTACATCAATTGTATTTCACACTCATGACTAAATGTAGTTATATGCATTGATTGCTTACATTAATTGTATTTGACACTCATGACTAAATGTAGTTATACGCATTGATTTCTTCCATCAATTGTATTTCACACTCAGGACTAAATGTACTTATACGCATTGATTTCTTACATCAATTGTATTTCACACTCATGACTAAATGTACTTATACGCATTGATTGCTTACATCAATTGTATTTCACACTCATAACTAAATGTAGTTATACGCATTGATTGCTTACATCAATTGTATTTCACACTCACGACTAAATGTACTTATACGCATTGATTGCTTACATCAATTGTATTTCACACTCATGACTAAATGTAGTTATATGCATCGATTGCTTACATTAATTGTATTTGACACTCTTGACTAAATGTAGTTATACGCATTGGCTGCTTACATCAATTGTATTTCACACTCATGACTAAATGTACTTATACGCATTGATTGCTTACATCAATTGTATTTCACACTCATGACTAAATGTAGTTATACGCATTGGCTGCTTACATCAATTGTATTTCACACTCATGACTAAATGTACTTATACGCATTGATTGCTTACATCAATTGTATTTCACACTCATGACTAAATGTAGTTATACGCATTGATTGCTTACATCAATTGTATTTCACACTCATGACTAAATGTAGTTATATGCATTGATTGCTTACATTAATTTTATTTGACACGACTAAATGTACTTATACGCATTGATTGCTTACATTAATTGTATTTCACACTCACGACTAAATGTACTTATACGCATTGATTGCTTACATCAATTGTATTTGACACTCATGACTAAATGTAGTTATATACATTGATTGCTTACATTAATTGTATTTGACACTCATGTCTAAATGTAGTTATACGCATTGATTGCTTACATCAATTATATTTCACACTCACGACTAAATGTACTTATACGCATTGATTTCTTACATCAATTGTATTTCACATTCATGACTAAATGTACTTATACGCATTGATTGCTTACATCAATTGTATTTCACACTCATAACTAAATGTAGTTATACGCATTGATTGCTTACATCAATTGTATTTCACACTCACGACTAAATGTACTTATACGCATTGATTGCTTACATCAATTGTATTTCACACTCATGACTAAATGTAGTTATATGCATCGATTGCTTACATTAATTGTATTTGACACGACTAAATGTACTTATACGCATTGATTGCTTACATCAATTGTATTTCATACTCACGACTAAATGTAGTTATACGCATTGATTGCTTACATCAATTGTATTTCACACTCATGACTAAATGTAGTTATACGCATTGGCTGCTTAAATCAATTGTATTTCACACATATGACTAAAAGTACTTATACGCATTGATTGCTTACATCAATTGTATTTCACACTCATGACTAAATGTAGTTATACGCATTGGCTGCTTACATCAATTGTATTTCACACTCATGACTAAATGTACTTATACGCATTGATTGCTTACATCAATTGTATTTCACACTCATGACTAAATGTAGTTATACGCATTGATTGCTTACATCAATTGTAGTTCACACTCACGACTAAATATAGTTATACGCATTGATTGCTTACATCAATTGTATTTGACACGACTAAATGCACTTATACGCATTGATTGCTTACATCAATTGTATTTGACACTCATGACTAAATGTACTTATACGCATTGATTACTTACATTAATTGTATTTCACACTCACGACTAAATGTAGTTATACGCATTGATTGCTTACATCAATTGTATTTGACACGACTAAATGTACTTATACGCATTGATTGCTTACATCAATTGTATTTCACACTCATGACTAAATGTAGTTATATGCATCGATTGCTTACATTAATTGTATTTGACACGACTAAATGTACTTATACGCATTGATTGCTTACATCAATTGTATTTCACACTCACGACTAAATGTAGTTATACGCATTGACTGCTTACATCAATTGTATTTCACACTCACGACTAAATGTAGTTATACGCATTGATTCCTTACATCAATTGTATTTCACACGACTAAATGCACTTATACGCATTGATTGCCTACATCAATTGTATTTGACACTCATGACTAAATGTACTTATACGCATTGATTGCTCACATTAATTGTATTTCACACTCACGACTAAATGTAGTTATACGCATTGATTGCTTACATCAATTGTATTTGACATGCATGACTAAATGTACTTATACGCATTGATTGCTTACATTAATTGTATTTCACACTCACGACTAAATGTACTTATACGCATTGATTGCTTACATCAATTGTATTTCACACTCATGACTAAATCTAGTTATATGCATTGATTGCTTACATTAATTGTATTTGACACTCATGACTAAATGTAGTTATACGCATTGATTGCTTACATCAATTATATTTCACACTCACGACTAAATGTACTTATACGCATTGATTTCTTACATCAATTGTATTTCACACTCATGACTAAATGTACTTATACGCATTGATTGCTTACATCAATTGTATTTCACACTCATAACTAAATGTAGTTATACGCATTGATTGCTTACATCAATTGTATTTCACACTCATGACTAAATGTAGTTATATGCATCGATTGCTTACATCGATTGTATTTGACACGACTAAATGTACTTATACGCATTGATTGCTTACATCAATTGTATTTCACACTCACGACTAAATGTAGTTATACGCATTGATTGCTTACATCAATTGTATTTCACACTTATGACTAAATGTAGTTATACGCATTGACTGCTTACATCAATTGTATTTCACACTCACGACTAAATGTAGTTATACGCATTGATTGCTTACATCAATTGTATTTCACACTCATGACTAAATGTAGTTATACGCATTGACTGCTTACATCAATTGTATTTCACACTCATGACTAAAAGTAGTTATACGCATTGATTGCTTACATCATTTGTAGTTCACACTCACGACTAAATGTAGTTATACGCATTGATTGCTTACATCAATTGTGTTTGACACGACTAAATGCACTTATACGCATTGATTGCTTACATCAATTGTATTTGACACTCATGACTAAATGTACTTATACGCATTGATTGCTTACATTAATTGTATTTCACACTCACGACTAAATGTAGTTATACGCATTGATTGCTTACATCAATTGTATTTGACACGACTAAATGTACTTATACGCATTGATTGCTTACATCAATTGTATTTCACACTCACGACTAAATGTACTTATACGCATTGATTGCTTACATCAATTGTATTTCACACTCATGACTAAATGTAGTTATATGCATCGATTGCTTACATTAATTGTATTTGACACGACTAAATGTACTTATACGCATTGACTGCTTACATCAATTGTATTTCACACTAAAGACTAAATGTAGTTATACGCATTGATTGCTTACATCAATTGTATTTGCCACGACTAAATGCACTTATACGCATTGATTGCTTACATCAATTGTATTTGACACTCATGACTAAATGTACTTATACGCATTGATTGCTTACATTAATTGTATTTCACACTCACGACTAAATGTAGTTATACGCATTGATTGCTTACATCAATTGTATTTCACACTCATGACTAAATGTAGTTATACGCATTGATTGCTTACATCAATTGTATTTGACACGACTAAATGTACTTATACGCATTGATTGTCTACATCAATTGTATTTCACACTCATGACTAAATGTAGTTATATGCATTGATTGCTTACATTAATTGTATTTGACACTCTTGACTAAATGTAGTTATACGCATTGATTTCTTCCATCAATTGTATTTCACACTCAGGACTAAATGTACTTATACGCATTGATTTCTTACATCAATTGTATTTCTCACTCATGACTAAATGTACTTATACGCATTGATTGCTTACATCAATTGTATTTCACACTCATGACTAAATGTAGTTATACGCATTGATTGCTTACATCAATTGTATTTCACACTCACGACTAAATGTACTTATACGCATTGATTGCTTACATCAATTGTATTTCACACTCATGACTAAATGTAGTTATATGTATCGATTGCTTACATTAATTGTATTTGACACGACTAAATGTACTTATACACATTGATTGCTTCCATCAATTGTATTTCACACTCACGACTAAATGTAGTTATACGCATTGATTGCTTACATCAATTGTATTTCACACTTATGACTAAATGTACTTATACGCATTGATTGCTTACATCAATTGTATTTCACACTCATGACTAAATGTAGTTATACGCATTGATTGCTTACATCAATTGTATTTCACACTCAGGACTAAATGTACTTATACGCATTGATTCCTTACATCAATTGTAGTTCACACTCATGACTAAATGTAGTTATACGCATTGACTGCTTACATCAATTGTATTTCACACTCATGACTAAATGTAGTTATACGCATTGATTGCTTACATCAATTGTATTTCACACTCACGACTAAATGTACTTATACGCATTGACTGCTTACATCAATTGTTTTTCACACTCATGACTAAATGTAGTTATACGCATTGATTGCTTACATCAATTGTATTTCACACTGATGACTAAATGTAGTTATACGCATTGATTGCTCACATTAATTGTGTTTCACACTCACGACCAAATGTAATTATACGCATTGATTGCTTACATTAATTGTATTTGACACGACTAAATGTACTTATACGCATTGATTGCTTACATCAATTGTATTTCACACTCATGAGTAAATGTAGTTATATGCATTGATTGCTTACATTAATTGTATTTGACACTCATGACTAAATGTAGTTATATGCATCGATTGCTTACATTAATTGTATTTGACACGACTAAATGTAGTTATACGCATTGATTGCTTACATCAATTGTATTTCACACTCACGACTAAGTTTAGTTATACGCATTGACTGCTTACATCAATTGTATTTCACACTCACGACTAAATGTAGTTATACGCATTGATTGCTTACATCAATTGTATTTGACACGACTAAATGCACTTATATGCATTGATTGCTTACATCAATTGTATTTGACACTCATGACTAAATGTACTTATACGCATTGATTGCTTACATTAATTGTATTTCACACTCACGACTAAATGTAGTTATACGCATTGATTGCTTACATCAATTGTATTTGACACGACTAAATGTACTTATACGCATTGATTGTCTACATCAATTGTATTTCACACTCATGACTAAATGTAGTTATATGCATTGATTGCTTACATTAATTGTATTTGACACTCATGACTAAATGTAGTTATACGCATTGATTGCTTACATCAATTGTATTTCACACTCAGGACTAAATGTACTTATACGCATTGATTTCTTACATCAATTGTATTTCTCACTCATGACTAAATGTACTTATACGCATTGATTGCTTACATCAATTGTATTTCACACTCATGACTAAATGTAGTTATACGCATTGATTGCTTACATCAATTGTATTTCACACTCACGACTAAATGTACTTATACGCATTGATTGCTTACATCAATTGTATTTCACTCTCATGACTAAATGTAGTTATATGTATCGATTGCTTACATTAATTGTATTTGACACGACTAAATGTACTTATACACATTGATTGCTTACATCAATTGTATTTCACACTCACGACTAAATGTAGTTATACGCATTGATTGCTTACATCAATTGTATTTCACACTTATGACTAAATGTACTTATACGCATTGATTGCTTACATCAATTGTATTTCACACTCATGACTAAATGTAGTTATACGCATTGATTGCTTACATCAATTGTAGTTCACACTCATGACTAAATGTAGTTATACGCATTGACTGCTTACATCAATTGTATTTCACACTCATGACTAAATGTAGTTATACGCATTGATTGCTTACATCAATTGTATTTCACACTCACGACTAAATGTACTTATACGCATTGATTGCTTACATCAATTGTATTTCACACTCATGACTAAATGTAGTTATATGTATCGATTGCTTACATTAATTGTATTTGACACGACTAAATGTACTTATACACATTGATTGCTTACATCAATTGTATTTCACACTCACGACTAAATGTAGTTATACGCATTGATTGCTTACATCAATTGTATATCACACTTATGACTAAATGTACTTATACGCATTGATTGCTTACTTCAATTGTATTTCACACTCATTACTAAATGTAGTTATACGCATTGATTGCTTACATCAATTGTAGTTCACACTCATGACTAAATGTAGTTATACGCATTGACTGCTTACATCAATTGTATTTCACACGACTAAATGTAATTATACGCATTGATTGCTTACATCAATTGTATTTCACACTCATGACTAAATGTAGTTATACGCATTGATTGCTTACATCAATTGTATTTCACACTGATGACTAAATGTAGTTATACGCATTGATTGCTCACATTAATTGTATTTCACACTCACGACCAAATGTAGTTATACGCATTGATTGCTTACATTAATTGTATTTGACACGACTAAATGTACTTATACGCATTGATTGCTTACATCAATTGTATTTCACACTCATGACTAAATGTAGTTATACGCATTGATTGCTTACATCAGTTGTATTTCACACTCATGACTAAATGTAGTTATATGCATTGATTGCTCACATTAATTGTATTTGACACGACTAAATGTAGTTATATGCATTGATTGCTTTCATTATTTGTATTTGACAAGACTAAATGTACTTATACGCATTGATTGCTTACATCAATTGTATTTCACACTCACGAATAAATGTAGTTATACGCATTGATTGCTGACATCAATTGTATTTCACACGACTAAATGTAGTTATACACATTGATTGCTTACATCAATTGTATTTCACACTCACGACTAAATGTAGTTATACGCATTGATTGCTTACATTAATTGTATTTGACACTCAAGACGTAATGCAGTTATAAGTATTGATTGCTTACATCAATTGTATTTCGCACTCACAACTAAATGTAGAGTTTTAAGCATCGGTTGTATACTTTAAGAGTAATTCACACTTACGACTAAATGTAGAGTTATAGGTATAGACCATTTCATGGAGACTTCGGCGAACTTCGTAATTTGCTCGGGATTTTGATCACGTGGCGGGTGGTCAACTGACCGCAATATCCAATCGATAGCTGGTAGGCAAATAGTCTGGTCCCCTGCTTAGTATGCTCCCTAGTATAGTATAGCGGAGAGCATCGAAGGGAGCATTCTAAGCAGGGGACCAGGCTATTGGTCAAAACAAGGCGGACGCATCAGCGTAGAATGGAGACTTCGGCAAACTTCGTAATTTGCAAGGAATTTTGATCACATGGCGGGCGGTCAGATGACTATAATATCCAACCCAATGGTAGTCAAAACATGGCGTACGCCTCAGCATCAGCATTAATTGTTCCAACTACTTCAGCTTCGTTTATCGAGTTGCAAAATGCATATTCAACGGCTATGATGCCACAGATATTGACTAAATTTAATATTGGAACCATCCTGTCTTATTTTCTGGATACCAGGGCGTATTTTAAAAACATACGAGAGAGTAGCTATGAGCTTTTTACATCTGGACATGTGCATGTGATTATGCAACCGTGTCGATGTTAAAAATTTAATCCTGACAATCAAAGAGCAAGTTGTTCAAACTAATTATAAGTATCCGAAACGTCACTAAAGTTAGATGTTTTTAATATGAGTTTATCAGATTTGTTTGTGAAAGTCTGTGGATTATTTACATTTAAACGTAAATCTTTAAATTAGAACCACTTGCTCACAGGGGCTCATATCGTTTTAATGTAGCGTCATACATGTACTATATAAGAACTACAAGGGAGGGTACTTCTCTCCTTGCTCGCTTACAAAATAACTAAACATTTCTTATGTGGTGAAAATAACCTGAAACATGAAAATTATTCATAATGAACCTGATTGTATTTTTTGCAACCTCGTACAATGCAAGTAGTGGGCATTTCTTAATTTGTTTTAATCTGATACTTCTAAACAAGAATGTACGCCATTTTGTGGTGTACATATGCCTACCAGCGTTTGATTGGCTGGAGTATAAAGGGACTCGGAGGTTTTCGGATAATTACGGTGCAACTCGGTTAAATCCGGTATGAAATGGGCTATTGATTGTTTACATCAATTGTATTTCACACTTACAACTAAATGTAGAGTTATAAATATTGATTGCTTACATCAATTGTATGTCACACTCAAGACGAAATGTACACTTATAAGTATTGGTTGTGTACTTTAAGAGTACTTCACACTTACGACTAAATGTAGTTATAAGCATTGGTTGTGTACTTTAAGAGTAATTCACACTCAAGATGTAAATGTATAGTTATAAGTATTGATTGCATATTTTAAAAGTATTTCACACTCACAACTAAATGTAGCCATCGATTGCTTACTTTAATTGTATTTCACACACAAGACTACACTTAGACTTATGGTGGCTACTAAACAACACTTTTTAACTGACCTTTACTTCGCACATGTTACACAAGTTATATGATTAAGTTAATACTACACAAGTTATATGATTGCTTAAGTCAAATGTTAAACAAGTTATGTGATTGATTGAGTTAAATGTTAAACAAGTTATGTGATTGATTGAGTTAAATGTTAAACAAGTTATGTGATTGATTAAACTAAATATTATGCAAGTTATATGATTGATTGAGCATAATGTTACACCATATATATGATTGATTGAGTTAATGTTACACAGGTCATATGCTTAATTTAGTTAAATGTTAAACAAGTTATGTGATTTATTGAGATAATATTACACAAGTTATGTGATTGATGAAGTTAAATGCTCCACAAGTGATATCACTGAGTTAAATGTTACACAGGGTGTATGAGGGACTGAGTTATAAAATTTTAAAATTGACTTAAGCCACAAATATAATCTAAGTTGAAGTAAGCTCCGTAGCTTGATACTCTCATTGTCCCGTACATACTGGTTATCTCTTGTTCGCAAGCTTTGTACACCGATTCTCTCTTGTTTCAAAGCTTCAAATACTGGTTCTCTCTTTTTCCCAAGCATTGCACACTGGTTGTCTCTGGTTCTCTCTTGTTCTCAAACGTCGCATACTCTCTCTCTCTCTCTCTCTCTCTCTCTCTCTCTCTCTCTCTCTCTCTCTCTCTCTCTCTCTCTCTCTCTCTCTCGATCTCTCTCTCTCTCTCTCTCTCTCGATCTCTCTCTCTCTCTCGATCTCTCTCTCTCTCTCGATCTCTCTCTCGATCTCTCTCGATCTCTCTCTCGATCTCTCTCTCTCTCGATCGTTCTCGAACTTCGCATACTTATTCTCCCTTGTTCCCAATTTCGCCTACTGATTCTCTATTGCTCCTAAACTTCGGATACTGTTTATCTCTGTCTCCCAAGCTTGGTAAACTGGTTCGCTCTTGTTCCCAAGCTTGGTAAACTGGTTCGCTCAGGTTCCCAAGCTTTGCATCGTGAACCTTGATTACTGTAAATCTCCACACTGCTTTGACAGTTGAAAGAGTTAGAACGACATTATGATGAGTCTATGTCTTTAAACAAGCAGATACATAAAAATATGAAGTTCTCAGAAAAGAAACATCCCAGATTGTCATTAATATTCATTGTAAAGAACTGGATCTTACCCAAATTGGAAAACCGTTGTGATGAAGACTCAAATTAAGATTGGTAAGGAGACTATTATTGAATATATAACTTCACTTATGTCATTAAGTAATAAACAGTGGAATCAGGTTTGTTAAGCTCAGGGTTACGTGTCCTTGTCTTGTTGATTATTTACCTCTTATGATCGTTCAAAGTTTAGTTTCATTATCCCTCTCGACACTGGTAGGTCATGGAGCGTTCAAGACTCAGTTTCATTAAACTTATTGTTATTGGAAAGAGTTTTACTCCTCTGTGTAAATGTGTGACATTTCTCTATACAAAAGATATTTGCTTTTGTTATTCTTAATAATTTGAAGCATGTGTTCATTTTTTTCACCTTTTTCTCCTGTACTGCTATTTTCTTCTGCCATGCCTTTCATCCGAAAACGAGACATTTCGAGCATGATGCGGAGCTAACACACTTTTAAAGTTTTTTAAGTTTTTTTTTTATTGTTGCAAGCCCACAACTTGGAAAATAATCCCTACAAAGGCCATACGCTGAATTTTGCGGACACCCTTGCATGTTATATTATAGTCTTGGTGCTTTGTCTAGAAAACAAATCAGGTGTTTTTCTTCTTCATTTGACGTTTTGTTTGTCTCAGCATACACGTACTACCTTAAGAAAAATGCTTAAAATAACAGAATGATTCATCGACCGGATGACTCATGTGCCCAGTATAAGGGAACCGTGAGGACTCCAGGTCACCCGGTCAACTTCTACGTCAATAGATTATATATCACTCGGTCAGCCTCTACGTCAATAGACTTTAAGTTACTCGGTCAGCCTCTATGTCAAAAGACTAGATCACTCGGTCAGCCTCTACGTCAAAATTCACCAGGTCACACGGTCATCTTCTACGTCAATAGACTCTACGTCACTCGGTCAGCTTCAACGTCAATAAACTCTAGATCACTCGGTCAGCCTCTTCGTCAATAAACTCCAAGTCTCACGGTCAGCCTCTACGTCAATAGACTCTATAGTCCTAGCCTACTAACACGTTGGTTTGTAAACCCACCCCCTTGCCGATTTCAAGAACGGAAACCTTTAATTTGATAAAAAGTGCAAAGAACTTAGTCAATTCATTAATTGATTTATATTTTCTAACCAGATTGTGAGTAGAATGGCCTTAACACCGTCATTGTCTGCATGTTTAATGCTTTACGAAGTTTTCAATAATATAAATGGACATGCTTAAACCCATTTCTAGTTCCTGGACAAGTCCATTTTCAGCAATGGGGTGTATTCGCGACTAAAGATGTACATACATATGTCGTATGCTTCAGGTATTTACAGTGTCGAATCAAGCAAAGGAAAAGAATGACGAAAAAAATATTGCCTTTCACGTAAATTTAACAAGTGGTTTCATTAATATATTCATGTGTGCAAAGGAATATAATTCCAAACTCAACGTTATGATATTTTACGGAATTACTCGGCAGTTACCGAATAGGATGAATTAAGTCATTATGTTGTCTGATGGAAATAAACTACCCCATAGTGTACGAAATATGGCGTTGTGTTAGTATGGAAAATCCGTTAAGCATGAAAAGGTGCAAGGGGATACCAGTATTAGAGTCATTCTGGTCACAGTCAGGTTATAAATTATAAATCAATGATTCAGTTGACTTAGTTCTGTACATCTTTTATCGCGTTAAACGTTTTAGTTATTGAAATCGGTAGGGGAGTACAAACCAACGGGGATGTAGCATCGGGCTATAGGTCACTCGGTCATCCTCTACGCAAATAGACTCTAGGTCACACGGTCAGCCAAAACGTCAGTAAATATATGCAGATGATAACATATTTTCCACCAAATGAATGCTATTAACCTAATTTCTCATTATATTTACTTACCAGCGACCCTAAGTATGGATGTCATAGATATTTGTTTTCTTCAGATGGCCATTCATGTAACAACATAAGACTTTACGTCAACCTGTACGTACTATGCCCAGCATGTGTGGCAAGGGATTTCGTGGACTTAGGCCTTACAATGACCAATTGATAATAAGGAAACAATTAAATTATATCGTTTAATATTTATTCAGTTGTGGCTAGCGGAATAGATTTGAATGCTATCCAAAACATCGTCTTAATCTGGTAGATTAGACCTGGCAGAAAATCGTCATGACTGATCTATTTAAAGATTAGTACATCCACGATTTCTTAAAGGTAATATTCGTTTTTCTCTCCAAACTCAGTATCACTTTACTTTTAAAAACGTTATATACGATATAATTATGATGTTTTTAATTGACCTGGCACCGCAAGTTTCGTAACTTGATGAAGAGTCGACATGTATGCAGTGTTCATGTCTTTTTCATAAACACATCTGTCTCAACAGTATACAGATATAATCTCTAACGAATAAACACATCTGTCTCAACAGTATACAGATATAATCTCTAACGAACAAACACGTCTGTCTCAACAGTATACAGATATGATCTCTAACGAGCACTTTGCTCCTGAAACTGCTCAAGGTAGGAAAAGTATAAAAGTAATCAATTATCCATAATCCGCGAGTTCTAACGTAGACTTTAAAATGCCTATATTAACAGGGTGTAACTCGTGTTATCAAGGCATGTGTCCAAGTGACTCCCTTCCAGAGCTTCTTTGTTGCTGTGTTCGAACTTACAGCTCAGGATTAAACATTTACCGTTTTTATTCGAGAATTAGCATTTGACACGATATTTTCAAATCCACCTTATACATGCAAACCACCTGTCGTGCGCTATTTATACTCACTACAAGAAAATGTGCGAAATGTGACTCTTTGGATTAAGTGATACAGTCCGACAGCAACCACAAAGTTCGACTTCCGATAACAGATTATATTTATTATGAAAGATACAGTCCAAGGTCAACCACAAAGATGACTTCCGATGAGAAATTAGATTTAGTATAAAAGATGCAGTCCAAAGGCAACACTAAAGTTCGAGAACCGATTAGATTTATTATAAAAGATGCAGTCCAAAGGCAACACTAAAGTTCGAGAACCGATTAGATTTATTATAAAAGATGCAGTCCAAGGCAACACTGAAGTTTAAGAACCGATTAGATTTGTTATAAAAGATGCAGTCCAAGGCAACTAGTACTAAAGTTCGAGAACCGATTAGATTTATTAAAAAAGATGCAGTCCAAGACAACACTAAAGTTCGAGAACCGATTAGATTTATTATAAAAGATGCAGTCCAAGGCAACACTAAAGTTCGAGAACCGATTAGATTTATTATAAAAGATGCAGTCCAAGGCAACACAAAAGTTCGAGAACCATTAGATTTATTATAAAAGATGCAGTCCAAGGCAACACTAAAGTTCGAGAACCGATTAGATTTATTATAAAAGATGCAGTCCAAGGCAACGCTACAGTTCGAGAACCGATTAGATTTATTATAAAAGATGCAGTCCAAGGCAACACTAAAGTTCGAGAACCGATTAGATTTATTATAAAAGATGCAGTCCAAGACAACACTAAAGTTCGAGAACCGATTAGATTTATCATAAAAGATGCAGTCCAAGGCAACGCTACAGTTCGAGAACCGATTAGATTTATTATAAAAGATGCAGTCCAAGGCAACGCTAAAGTTCGAGAACCGATTAGATTTATTATAAAAGATGCAGTCCAAGGCAACACTAAAGTTCGAGAACCATTAGATTTATTATAAAAGATGCAGTCCAAGGCAACACTAAAGTTCGAGAACCGATTAGATTTATTATAAAAGATGCAGTCCAAGGCAAAACTAAAGTTCAGTTCGAGAACCATTAGATTTATTATAAAAGATGCAGTCCAAGGCAACACTAAAGTTCGAGAACCGATTAGATTTATTATAAAAGATGCAGTCCAAGGCAACACTAAAGTTCGAGAACCGATTAGATTTATTATAAAAGATGCAGTCCAAGGCAACACTAAAGTTCGAGAACCATTAGATTTATTATAAAAGATGCAGTCCAAGGCAACACTAAAGTTCGAGAACCGATTAGATTTATTATAAAAGATGCAGTCCAAGGCAACGCTAAAGTTCGAGAACCGATTAGATTTATTATAAAAGATGCAGTCCAAGGCAACGCTAAAGTTCGAGAACCGATTAGATTTATTATAAAAGATGCAGTCCAAGGCAACACTAAAGTTCGAGAACCGATTAGATTTATTATAAAAGATGCAGTCCAAGACAACACTAAAGTTCGAGAACCATTAGACTTATTATAAAAGATGCAGTCCAAAGCAACACTAAAGTTCGAGAACCGATTAGATTTATTATAAAAGATGCAGTCCAAGGCAACGCTAAAGTTCGAGAACCGATTAGATTTTTTATAAAAGATGCAGTCCAAGGCAACACTAAATTTCGAGAACCGATTAGATTTATTATGAAAGATGCAGTCTTAGGCAACACTAAAGTTCTAGAACCGATTAGATTTATTATAAAAGATGCAGTCCAAGGCAACACTAAAGTTCGAGAACCGATTAGATTTATTATAAAAGATATACTCCAACCGCAATCCTAAAGTACGACTTCAGGATTACAGATTAGATTTATTATAAATGATATTCCAACAAAAACCCTAAAATTGACTTCTGATGACAGATTAGATTATTATAAAAGATACAGTCCAACGTCAGCTCCAAAGCTGACTTCAGATTAGAGATTACGTTTATTATAAAGAATACAGTCCAACGTCAACCCCAAAATTCTAGTTCCGATTGCATACTGAATTTGTTATGAATACCGTTGACCGTCATATGCAGGGACAAGCACAAAAAACTATAAATGCCAAATAAAAATATAAAATGAAACATTTTCAATCCATTGCCTTGCAAAGCCAAGAGCACATAACATTCATTTTTGAATTTCAAGATTTTAGTAACATAGCACGTGTAACTAATTTAAAAAATCAAAATTTTGCGAGTGTAGACCGTGTCCTTCGTTTGCTAGGCAATGCAATACAAAACAATAAGGCCTGGATAGATCGAACCGCACAATCCTTGGCAATAGTACCCATGCATGTCAAAGTTTTCATTCATTCGTCATGTATGATAGAGTTCATAAATGACCCCTCTGTTGCCAGCATGAAGTATATATTGGGTCTTTTTGATCGTTATTTACTACTGTAGTTTTATCTACGTAATGCAAATGATTAACGTGCAAACATTTAGTATAAAAAAATCCCTATACATTTTGCTATGTAAAATAATGAAAACACATAGTTACTTTATTTTTGTCTAGACTAATAATTTTTCACTAATCGACCTATCTGTTACGACACTATTGTCATAACTAAGTAACAGAACAGAGCGCAAACCAACAAGGTTTGCAAAATTTACAAATAATATATTTTCCTTGAATACAACGTGAAAATTTTAATAAAAAAATCTTATATATATAATATAATATATATATATATATATATATATATATATATATATATATATATATATATATATATATATATATATATATATATATATATATATATATATATATATATATATATATATATATATATATATTGATGTGCCAGTAGTCTCGAATGTGCTAATGTGCAAACATATGCAAACAGTTTTGATCAATCACCATGATGTGATCCAAAATATCCTTGAAAGAGTTCGTAATAATTCCAAAAATCAGAAAGCCCTTGCAATTCCAGTGAATAAGTAAAATAAATAAGTCATCTCAACTGAATACAACAATAGTATGGTTTCTACTTCGGATGTTAAGTAAGGGATTACTAATTTCCGATGTAACAACTTTATATAACTCGCCAATTGGGGTTCTAAGGTTCTGGGATTCTAAATATGCATTCCATATATTTTTTCGGACAGAATTATTCAAGACCTTAAAGGAACGAGGTTATTCATTTTCATTTGTTGCCAGAATATTTCATTATTCGTCTGATTTTTGGATTCAATAATGTCTTCTCCTAGACACTCAACAAGTTGACTTTCTTATAAAAAAAAATCTGAAAATATTCATGAAAGTTTATTCTGGAATTATTCGGAAACAAAGATTGTGATTCAAGTGAGGAATTGTTGATATTCATACATTGGACTACATCTAACGTCATCGCCCTCCATATTCATACGTCGTCGGGACTCGAACCGGGATTCTTATAAGACTATTTAGTGATATAACTTGTGTTTTTATTCATATTTGGATTATATTCATAGACTGTTAGTCATATTTACCAATTTTTACATTCTCGTCTAGGTAAATAAATTTTGTTAAAATTTGCAAAGCTTGTTGTCTATCACTCTTTTGGTTGTTACTGGGTATGAGCCCTTGTCACGTAACAGTTCTTTAGTACTTTCAAGACTGGACTATTGTAATTTAATTCATATTATATTAAAGTCATGTTATTACAGATGTGTTCCTTAGTACTTACAAGACTAGACCATTGTATTCAATTCTGTTTGATTCATCTCAATATCTGCTTCCGAAACTTCAAAATGTTCAAAACACTCCTGCTCGGATCATCCTTAGAGTACCACAGTCAGAGCACGCCTCTCCGCTGCTCTGTACTCTACACTGGCTATCCGTACAATCCAGAATTAAACCCAAAATTTGTTCTCTGTACTGCGTTTCAGTGACAGGCTCCAGTCCAACATACCAATCTGACCTCACACGTGTGTATATGCCTGCAAGATGCTTACGCTCCACTTCTGACACTCGTATTCTTATTTTTACCACTATGAAGTAGAAATCATATAGACAACGTTCTATTGCATACCAGGGTCCAGCAACGTGGAACGTATTGCCCACTGCACTTAGACACAAGGACCTCATTTAAAAGCGCTCTTAAAACTCACCTATTTCAACAACAAGAACAGACATAAAGATCTAATAATGTATCCGTATAACGTATCCTTACCTTACAAATTTACATCATGTTTTTCTGTTTCTAATTTTGTGGTGTATATTTTTATTTTTGTATTCATATCATTAAATATTTTTATTCTTTTTAAATGTTGTCAAATGTTGTAAAGCGCTCAGAGCTTCTAATGATTAAGCACTATATAAAGCCCTCGTTGTTATTATTATTATTATTATTATTATTATTATTATTATTATTATTATTATTATTATTATTATTATTATTATATGTTTAAATATACATCAGCGGCTTCCATATTATTATATGTTTAAATATACATCAGCGGCTTCCATTCAAAGGTCTTGAGTTACATTCATTACAGACCTTACCAAAAAAAAATGATTAGGACGAGAAATGAAGTTCTCTCTCACTTTGATACTGGCAAAGTCCATGATGACGTCATTTTGCTCTTGTTTAGTAATATAGAACTGTATGTGAAATGTCACTGTGTGCAATACAGCTGTACAGAACCATGTGAAATGTCGCTGTATGAAATAAAGCTAAAATCCATCAGCAAAGCAGTGCTCGGAGTATATGTATTGTTTACTGATATATTTTACTTTTGCAGTCAAACATGGGGGGATACATAAATTTAACCTTACACAAACAGATTTATTCCAAGAATGTCTTAAATCTTCATTTGTGTAATAAACAAAGTCATATCCAGTACACGGATACATAAAATACAGTCAATGATTCAAGGTGAGCAAGCAACATTGATAATAGATTTGACAAAAGGCCGATCGTGAGAACGGTTAAAAGGTTATAACCTTTTGAGCTAATTTGTTTATATGATAACCAGTTGGCTTCCTTTAATCCGTGCATACATCTTTATCTTCTTTCCTCATTCAATATTTCGCTCAATAATGGGCACATAAGTCAGCTGTAGATAAGGTACAATTACAAATGGTGGTTTGAAAAATGTTCGGTATTATAATAAATACGTATAAACAAAACTGGCAGGTTTGAAAACGGGCGGTGGAAACGCTTCAGAAGAAGACTCTTGTTATCTAAGTTCAATCTGGGCACGATGTTTATTTAGACCGTCGGGCCAGTCCTAAATTGTTGCTAATTAGTGGAGCATAGCTTTCGGTCTCAATTCAATTCATACTGATTGTAAACGTGTCAACACATATTCTAAATCCAGGACGTCTGTATCAACGTTGAGATCGATCTTTGTTTCGTCCTAGACAAAGCCTATACTGAGTGATAGAGTTACGCAACCAGTCTTGCAATCTATTAGTATACCAGTGCAAAATGGTAACTCTACTGACACGATAGGGAAATGAGTCGTACAGATGTGTTCCTGACACGATAGAAACCTGAGTCCTACAAATATGTTCCTGATGGCCATATAACACAATTAATTTTACTATATAGTATATACATTTGTTTTTCATTACTGAACTTTCCATTGTGTGACAATCAATAGAAATCATATGTTAATCTAAAACACCTTCAAAGATGACTTTACAGTGAAGTTCTTGTCAAGGATTGACCAGCATTTTTATGAGAAGCTGAATTATAAACAAAACACCATGCAACGGAACACAGATTTCACTTCCGTATCATCACCATGGCCTTATTACTCACTGTACACTGTCGCCGAAATACAAACAGACAACCACACCATAAGCTCACATTATAAAGAATAAACAATTGCCTTTAAATCCTTACCAAGAATGCCAAAATCTAACTCGTGTATCACCACCAAATGGAGACAGGAAAAAATGATCTAAAAATAGACTGGGACTACATTCGTGGGTACTGAACTGGATTTTATTAATTGTGTTCTGATTGCTGACACGATGGAATCCCGATTCGTATAGATGCGCTTCCTGACACGATTCAACTCTCAAGGATTCAGGTAAGGAAATGAATCCGAAATATGGTGAAATTTATTTCTTTAAGAGGTTACGATACATTTGAAAAATTTGAGAATAGCATTAATTTCTGCAGCAAAGATGGAGGCTTTATCTAGAAATCGATTGAGTTAAATTTAAATAAACGATGAGCTTGATAAAGAATTTTCTATTCAATAAATTTAGAATCACTTTTAATATCCCCGGAGATATGACTTTGTAAAATTATCATATGCATGGACATTTCATCCCTGACAACATCTTTACGGACTTCAATATCTAGAATAAAGATAAGAAAACAAATTTTCACATTAAAGGTTTCCAAATGATGTCGGAAATGACCACTCATATCTAACATACGAAATTATTCAATCCGTCGATTAAATCTGTTGAATGTTTTTTCCTGAAATTTGCTTGCGCATCCATAAAACTGAGTTTCCATCATGTCAGGAGTGCATCTATGCCAATTGGCGGCGTTCCATCAAGTCAGCTGCGCACCATTATGACTCGGTTTTGAATCGTGTCAGGTAACGCATCTATACGAATCGGAATTCCCTCTTGTCAGGAGCACGTGTACGATTCACTTTTCTATCATTTCAGGAGCACGTCTGTACGACTCATCTTTCTATTGTGTCAGGAGCACATCTGTACGACTCATTTTTCTATTGTGTCAGGAGCACATGTGTACAACGCAGTTTCCTATCGTGACAGGAGCACATCTGTACGACTCATTTTTCTATTGTGTCAGGAGCACATGTGTACAACGCAGTTTCCTATCGTGACAGGAGCACATTTGTACGACTCATTTTTCTATTGTGTCAGGAGCACATCTGTACGACTCATTTTTCTATTGTGTCAGGAGCACATGTGTACAACGCAGTTTTCTATCGTGTCAGGAGCACATGTGTACAACGCAGTTTTCTATCGTGTCAGGAGCACATGTGTACAACGCAGATTCCTATCGTGTCAGGAGCACATGTGTACAACGCAGTTTCCTATCGTGACAGGAGCACATGTGTACAACGCAGTTTCCTATCGTGACAGGAGCACATGTGTACAACGCAGTTTCCTATCGTGACAGGAGCACATGTGTACAACGCAGTTTCCTATCGTGACAGGAGCACGTCTGTACGACTCATTTTTATATTGTGTCAGGAGCACATGTGTACAACGCAGTTTTATATTGTGTCAGAAGAGCAGTTTGAATTTTTATATGCATGGGAAAACACAAGAAAAGAAAACTCCATAAAAGAGTGTCGTAACATAAAACTCACCAGGGCTCGATCATAAATACTACAGCTAATTTCATGGGAGAAACTCGATTTATACCAATGTCGTCATTTCTAGTTGCATTGTAACGCATGCATACAAATCTCAATATTTATGCGTACCTTATATGAATAGCTGCCATAAAGTCATAATTTTTGTTGCATTAAACTGTACAACTACATATCTCCAGCATTCTGCATTTAAATACTATTTTTTCTTAAAAGGGTATGTTTAATTAGAACGTCAAATTCACGATATATCGTCTACCAATCTCACATTGCAACTTAATAACAAATTTCATTCAACAAATGATGGCCTATCTCATGGGGCCGTACTGACGTACCTCATCTAGCAACATCACCTTATCTGATAGTACAATACAATAGTAATTCATCTGCCAATAGTACCTCGCAATAGTAACTCACTAACCAATATCATCACATCTAACATACCATCGTAGTAGGAAACCTCCATAATACTCTACCCTCCAATAGTGTATCATCTGTTTATCTGTATCAAAACATGGGAATATTTACAAATCCTTGTTTTGCAAAATTACTTACGTAATGAGAAGCATTTTAGATGTATTGGGAGAACATAGTATTCTGCATATCAGTTATGTATGTCTTCTTAAAATCAAAATATTGATTCCAAGACTGAATCTACGTTTAGTTATTTTAATTACCTACCTTATACTAAAAGGTACAATTATCTTTAAGACAAAACAGTGCTGTATTTAAGTGCATCGTTGGCATTCAAATATTGTGTTTTGCATATCAATATTGTCTTTTACTTTTTCTAACTTGTAGACTGTACATGAGCTATAAAAAGGTGTTTAAAAGTTTTAGAAGTTATCGTAATAATAAACATATTCACATTTTTTGGGTAATTTTCAATTGGATGGGTCAATCAGGTAGGTTCTGTTGCGATGTGGAGAAATGTGATATATGTTACGAAGGAAGAAATGCTACGTGGGTCGGGTACGAAAACATTGAGATATTGAGCCGTAGGGGTGTATATTAGGGCGAGAGGTGATCAGTTAGTTTATTCTTATTTTTATGCTATTGTTTTAATATCAGTCTGCAGATGTGTTTAGCTATACTTTAAGAGGAAAAATTTGTTTGGATTATTCATTTGATATACAAAGTGCTCATATTTCTGTCTGGACTAACAATATCATTATGATAAAGCAAGACTTTTGGCATATCCGCACATTAGAGGAACTAATCTTCATTCGGAAAACTTGAATGTAGTGTAGATCTTTTAATTATTATTTTCGATTAATTTCGTAATACTGTAAGTTTCTCCAAAATTATTATTTGATAAATTACAGAACTTGAAGGTTTTACTTCTTTTTGTTACATAGTTCAGACCATAGATCAATAACAATTGACATATGAAATATAAAAAAACCTTAAACAATATAGTACCACAACGTAAATATAAAGAGCATTAGCACAAAGAGGCCTGAAAATTTTCTACGATTATGCATGGAGTTTTCGATTTAAGTTTTCGTGTAATTTAACTACTTTGAAACACTGAACAGTGAGAGATACCAGATTCGTTCACTAAAGGAACGATGAACCATGCGAATACTACTGAACACACACACACAATATATATATATATATATATATATATATATATATATATATATATATATATATATATATATATATATATATATATATGCTGAATGCAGAAGAGATCATATTATTGTTTGCGACATCTTGACATCAAAATGTTGACTTAGGTTCTCCCAATGAATCTTGAACTAGTGTTCACTCTCGTGAAGATCACGGTCTCAATGTAAACTCTGAAGATTCCATCTCTTCTGCCGGTCAATAAATCAAGTATATCTGTTATGGGTCATCAGTAGTTACGTAAGTAACGTTGACCTGAATTACTCGTACCATTAGGTCCACTACACCTTAACTAGAACAACAATGAATAGGACATGAAGGTCAGTATAAAGGTCAGCGAAAGATAGTGTACCAAACAACAATTCAACATCTCTAATGAGCATTTTACGGAAAGGAAAGCTAGTCTGGTTGTATACACCTTATTTTGCATATCGTTTTATTTCAAGACAAATCATTGACGTAGCCTTTCTTTCTAGGCAGAATTAAATACAGATGGATGTATATCACTGATAATGAAGTACAGATGGATGTATATCACTGATAATGAAGTACAGATGGATGTATATCACTGATAATAAAGTACAGATGGATGTATATCACTGATAATAAAGTACAGATGGATGTATATCACTGATAATGAAGTACAGATGGATGTATATCACTGATAATAAAGTACAGATGGATGTATATCACTGATAATAAAGTACAAATGAATGTATATCACTGATTGCAAAGTATAAATGGCTGTATATTAGGGAATTATAAATGGCTATATATAAATGACTTCAAAGAATAGATGGCTGTGCATAACAATTTCGAAGTATCGATAGCTATATATTACTGATTTCATAATATAGATGAACGCATATTATTGGTTTCATAAGTATAGCTAAATACTTTCATACTTAGCTAAAAATTTTAACGGCCTCTCTCTCTCTGCACACACGCACACACACACACACACACACACACACACACACACATATATATATATATATATATATATATATATATATATATATATATATATATATATATATATATATATATATATATTTATATATATATATATATATATATATATATATATATATATATATATATATATATATATATATATATGTGTGTGTGTGTGTGTGTGTGTGTGTGTGTGTGTGTGTGTGTGTGATTCTAATTTACGCACAAATGTATGCATCCTAGAGCATAAATATATTGTTTACTGTATTATAATAATGTAAATGCCAGCTGAATAAGTCTGCTAAACGTTAATCTGCTGGTAACACCAGTTTTTGTTTTATATAGCACCAACACCAACACCAGCACCAACACCAGTACCAACACCAGCACCAACACAATTTTTACTTTATTTTGTGCTACTTTCGCTATAGATTCTATTTTTAGGAACAGTTTTATCAAAAAGTTTTTAAAAATTAAACGTCAGATCTTAAATTCGCACTGATGCTACTGCTGGAAGATATATTTCGCAATCACTTATATTATTTACTTTTGTGTACAAACTTTTGTCCTTATAAGAAATAAACGGCGTTATATATTGACCTGGTCGTTAGTATGACTCCAAATTTGATCGCCAGAGAAATGAGGTTAGTACCTGTTATTATTTTAACCTTATTTACTAATACCATGTTTATTGTCCACAGTGTAAATTGGAATTCCTATCTCCTCCAGTACATGTACAGGGAAATCAAGAATTTGAATCTGTCTCTGGGCAGATCGGTTGGAACTCAAGTTTAAGTCGTGTTGATTCAGAATTGACCTGGATTCCAATCTGCTCCACGATACATATATGTAACTAAAAATTAATTTGCTTACAACTGTATTAATTCCCGGGTGCCTGATGAGTTTTTGTTCGAGGGCACTTGGAACCATTTTCTTGACTTGATTCAATTATTTCTCTTGAATGAGTTCATGACTGTATATCAGAGAGAGAGAGAGAGAGAGAGAGAGAGAGAGAGAGAGAGAGAGAGAGAGAGAGAGAGAGAGAGAGAGAGAGAGAGAGAGAGAGAGAGAGAGAGAGCTAGGCGATGGAAGTTATTTATTCCCTTTTTGAATGAGTTCACACACACACACACATATGAACACACAAATCACAACCGCAAGCACACAAGAACACACACGCACACACACACGAAATACGTCAAACGTTTTCATTACAATTTATAATAAGGAAACTGGACGATAAATACAACATTCATTAATGATAGTACTCAGTCATACCTACATGATCCATGGCAGTAAAGAGGCTTGACAGTTCGTCGACCTTTGAAAAAATTAATCTCCACAACAAGAACAATATCCTCAGGTACATGTAAGCTTTATCTTATCCGGTACGAAGTTCAGGTACCTTTGTATCGCTTTGGGGAGTATATATATATATATATATATATATATATATATATATATATATATATATATATATATATATATATATATATATATATATATATATATATATATATATATATATATATTATGCAATTATGTAACTTTGTATCATTACCAATGACAGATATAGATTCTGTAGCATTGTATCATTAGTGAGTGTATATATATATATATATATATATATATATATATATATATATATATATATATATATATATATGTGTGTGTGTGTGTGTGTGTGTGTGTGTGTGTGTGTGTGTGTGTGTGTGTGTGTGATGTGTCGAATTTTGAAAATCTTAGAAGCTTTGTTTAAAGGAATTGTATCAAAGTCAACTTAATTGAAGTAGAAAGAGCTAGAGATAGTTAGGTGATTATTTCCATTTCATCTCTGAACGTCAAAAGGGAATTCGTTCTGGCCGAAGTAACCTGACCGAGTCAGATGCTAGGACAAGAGAATGACGTAAGACCTTTCCCCCAAACTGGCAGTGTTAAAGGCGGCATCTGGCTATAGATGATAGCTCAAAGTAAATGATTAATTACGGCAGGAGTATTTGTTTAGTTTTCTGGTCGATCCAAAAATTCTACGAACAGGTTTAGGTAATAGGCTATTCCGATTGGTTAATATGGATTTATGGGCGTAACTATGTAAGAAATTAAAGGTTTTCACTTTAGGCAAATTCTTTAGTCTCTTCGATTTTTCGCAAGAAAAGTTAGTACGAGTCCGAAATTCGTAAAAAGTACGTTGTTCGTATTGAGTAAGGGGCCGGATAGTTCTCTCAGGAGACGGCCTATACGTGAGGTTCGTGGAAACATAAAGAAACGGCAAAAAGGTACGCAATCTTAGTTTCCCGATTTTAAAATGTTATTTCATTTGTTGATCTATTTTGCAAATGTATTCTTGATATGATATATGTATGTATGATTTCATTTTGCAGGATTTTAGTGAAATGCTAGTCATGACATTTTATTCTTTGATTTCCTAATTATCAATTCATTTGAAGAATTGGCAAGAGTGAATGTAATTGAAATTTCATTAGATTAGTTGACAGATTGCATGTAATTGAATCTTTAATACATAGGAGTGATTATGAATTTTCAGGAATGATCTAAGGAATGATGTGTAATATTTCATAGTTTTATGGGTTAACTCTGTCTAAAATGAGTATGACCTAACATTACATGTATATTCATATACTAGTTTGTAATATTTAATTGATCACTTAAGTGTATATCTATATGCTAGTTTGTAATATTTAATTGGTCGAGTAAACTATTTTAGAATAGTTAGATCTGGAGGTCTAAGCCATATGTAACTTAACAGAGTAAGAAGTCAAGGTGGGGGTTACATACGGGTTCATACGGCTGAGTTGAATTTAATTGACCATCCCTAACGTGACCCGAATTAAGGTCAGAACAAGCATCGACCGTTTATGTAAACCTAACAGTTAGCTAACAGAAGTTACTGCGGCAGAATTTATGCCTTTTGTTTCTGAGCCGAATTAACGTAAAATACAGATATATTTGGGAATGTGACCTTTTGTCTATTGCGAGACATTTTTATTTATTGAAGAAAACAGCTTCCTGGACACGGAATCCCTGAACAATCATAGGACGGAAACACATTCTACGCAGAAATCTAGTCCAGAGACGTTTGTTAAGTCAGAGTTCGACGGACAAGAGTCCAAGACAAAAAGCTAGACAAAGATCCACAGAGCAGGGACGAACGGAAGTCTTGATGTCTGCATAAATTAGGTGATGAAGTCTCTCATCGTTACACTCAAAGGTCACATCCCATTGGCAATGATGATAGCAATTTAACGTGAAAGTAATTTTATATTTAAAGAAATTTGTATTGTCTTTTTTATTTGAGTACATGTTAGTACCATTTTTCCTTCTTTGTAACTAAGTCATTGATTTCTTTTCATTTTAAATTCTGTTTATAAACTGATTAAATTTTATATTTGTTCATTGAAAGGGGGCTCGTAGTGTTTATTTCCTCAATATACTTGTTCAGTGATCTGCTTCCTTCTTTCTATCTATCCACACTGGGTAAATCACACCGCGGAGGTCATTCCCTAGCAACGAACCGTAGTGAAAGAGGTTGGTGTGTTTTGCACGCCGCCAATCTGTCACAATATATAAAGAGAGAGAGAGAGAGAGAGAGAGAGAGAGAGAGAGAGAGAGAGAGAGAGAGAGAGAGAGAGAGAGAGAGAGAGAGAGAGAGAGAGAGACTTTGTATCAATAGTGAGTAGAGATATAGATCATATTGCTTTTAATTGTTTTGTGAGTAAAAATGAAGATCATGTAGCATTATATCCTTGTTTGTATTTATTAATCTCTACTGCAAAAGCATTGTCTTAAAGTTTAATGCACGATTAAAAATTAATGTCATCCATTTGGAAGCTCATGTAGTTTTGTATCAGTTAGATGTAATGTAATTTTGTATCAGTTAGATATAATGTAGCTCTGTATCATTTAGATGTAATGTAGTTTTGTATCATTTAGATGTAATGTAGCTTTGTATCATTTAGATATGATATAGTTTTGTATCATTTAGATGTAATGTAGCTTTGTATCATTTAGATGTAATGTAACTCTGTATCATTTTAGATGTATTGTAACTTTCTATCATTTAGATGTAATGTAGCTTTGTATCAGTTAGATGTAATGTAGTTTTGTATCATTTAGATGTAATGTAGCTTTGTATCAGTTAGATGTAATGTAGCTTTCTATCAGTTAGATGTAATGCATGTAATATAGCTTTGGATCAGATGCAATGTAATGTAGCCTTGTATCATTTAGATGCAAAGTAGATTTGCATATAATGTATGTTTCTATCCTTTGGCGAGAATACATAAAGCATGTGTAGATATTCAAGAATTTATACTATCTTAACAGACTGTGCAGACGAGATGTTTTAGCTCTTGAAGAAAGTTATTTACTATAGGTTAATACTGTAATATTGGCAAACTCCCTAAATCAGATAGAGTTGGTACCAGACATTGATAGAATAAATAAGAAATTAGGCACAGGAAGCGTACTTTTAGGCTACATTACGGAGTAAGAGTCCAGCCAGGTGGGAAAAGAGTTTTGGAATCAACACAATTATTGATTTTATTCATAATCAAGAAGAAACTAACTTCAGAGCAAACACGAATCTAATGGATGACATAAATCATTTTATAAAAGAATATTCATTTAGTTTAAGCCAAGCAAAATGTACGTTCTTGATCGTACATTTCTATCGCTGTTATGGTCCCTTTCTCATAAAGGAGAACTATCTCTCCTACCTGTTGTTAAATCTGTGTTGTGTAAAGTGTAGAAACGAGGTTGACGACAGTGATTGCATTGAGAGAGTGTGAATATTTTTGTGTGCCTTACTCGGATTCCAAGAGAAATATATTTTATCTGCTATGTGTTTGTTAAATATGATGTTTCGTGATATATTAGTTAATATACATCACAAATGGAATACTTATTAACATATTCACATATATCAGAATTGATAGGCTTGACAGTTATATTAGTACATATTTTAATTTGTCACAATTCAAGATTTGACTAAAATTTATCCAAAGCATCATTATTAGAAACGTGTTACTTATTTCCGATACATCGTTCGTAAACACGTGAGATCTACATTGTATGCCATAGAAACGCGAGACCAATATTGTATGTATAAAGACTATCATCAGTACAATATTCAATACAGTGCTGTAGATATTGCTTTCCATGTTGTACATAATATAACAAGTTTACTGAATAAAGGCTATCAATGATATAATCCACCACACTTGTACTTCTGCTGCTGTTCATAAAAGTAAATTCACCATTGTCTCTATCTTAGTCAAGTCTTCCATTAAATAATTCGCACATTTATCATTCGCAAAGTATATATAACTATTTTCATTGACTTGCCTTTGTTCTCTTGACCGCGTAAAATGTCAGTCACGGATGCAATCAGTACTTGTACAGCATTGGACTAAATATGTGTCAGCGCTTTTCGAGCTAATATTACTATTCCATAAAAAATAATACTTACTATCGGCATCATTCTCCTGACAGTTATCATGATGATACGATTGGTATGTCACGAGCAAATAAAGTTGACCTTGACAACTTGGTTCTTCTAGTACTTTCAGTTATGATTATACAATAAGTATGCCATGCACAAAAAAGCAGGTCGTACCGATTACGTCTCATATATGTATTTCTTTCAATACATATCATAAATATCAATATATATCTTGCCTGTACTAAAATCATGCGATGTTCATTTTGCACAAACTATCTCATCAGAATCAAGTCTCATTTGGTTCTAACATACATACATGTCTGACAATTGCGAACTTTTCAATGATTTGTATATTATATCTATATCATTGTCTTCTATTCTGCATATATATATATATATATATATATATATATATATATATATATATATATATATATATATATATATATATATATATAATTTCGTTTTGCTTCTTGTACCCTTGTACAGTTTAACATGTGACTCAACTATCATAATGCATGCAATATGAGAATATTGGTAAATGAGAAAGCCTGCCAGTAGCTTCTCGTTGGTCGGTGGTTCTTCCCTGGGTTTTCCAGGGATCTTCCTCCACCATTAATACTGGCCGCCATATGTATAGCCTATCTTGTGCTGAAAATGGCGTTAAACCCTACAACAGCAACGCAATATGAGAATAATTTAGACACTTCTCAAGCCACTCATATTACATGCAATGTGTGAATCACCCACACACGTCACGAACCAATCATATTTTATGCAATGTGTGACTCGCCCAAATAAGTTTCAAACCAATCATATTGCATGCAATGTGTGAATCATATAGACACGTCTCAAACCAATCATATTGCATGCAATGTGTGAATCATATAGACACGTCTCAAACCAATCATATTGCATGCAATGTGTGAATCATATAGACACGTCTCAAACCAATCATATTGCATGCAATGTGTGAATCATATAGACACCACTCAAACCAATCATATTGCATGCAATGTGTGAATCATATAGACACGTCTTAAACCAATCATATTGCATGCAATGTGTGAATCATATAGACACGTCTCAAACCAATCATATTGCATGCAATGTGTGAATCATATAGACACCACTCAAACCAATCATATTGCATGCAATGTGTGAATCATATAGACACGTCTTAAACCAATCATATTGCATGCAATGTGTGAATCATATAGACACGTCTCAAACCAATCATATTGCATGCAATGTGTGAATCATATAGACACGTCTCAAACCAATCATATTGCATGCAATGTGTGGATCGTATAGACACCACTCAAACCAATCATATTGCATGCAATCAATGTTCCCTCTAAGGAGTGACCAAGAGTGAGCAATTTTTTTTTCGTATGAGCGACAAATTTTTTAAACCCGCAATTTCTGAGCACCAGTTTTAGCGGTGCATTTTGGTATTAAATAAAAATAAATATTAAATATTTAAAATATTAAATACTAAATGCATACTAGACAATTTTGTATATATTAAATGCATATTAGACAATTTTGTATATTACAGCAATGTATATTTAAAGAACTTAAATTTAAGTATTGAAAAATAGACGTAAGTGATACCAAACAATTTATTATAAGTTTTCAACTTGAAGCCTGTTTAGTCGGCTTTGAAAACAGTTTCTCTTCTGTTCTTTTCTGTTTTCCATAAGTCATAGACCGCATCAATATCCACCATCTGTCCAGAATTTAAAAAGAATTTAATTCGCATCAAATTGTCCAAATGTTCAACTTCGAGACGATTTCTAGATTTTGTCTTTATGTTGTTCATCAGACTGAATCCTCTTTCGCAGTCAGCACTTGAGGCCTGGAATGTGCCACAGATGTCCAAAAGTGAAAATAGTTCCTTGAATTGATCCTGTTGGGCAGTAAATGAAACTATATCTGAAAATGTTGTCACTGCTCCCATTTGTAATTTTTCCTTGATCAGTATTTTGAACTCCGGATATTGGTTGCAAAGATCCGCTTGTAGGGATTTGCCATCTTTTCTCAGCAGACCGCAATATTTCTCTGCGAGTCTCTTGATTTGCTCAAATCCAAACGAATAATTGTCTAGATTGGCAGATGCAGTGAAACAGTCTTTATCGAACACTAGCCAATCTTTCAATTCATCATCTGGAAATCGATGGTCCATGTGGTCACATGTCTGCTGAATGAACATAATAATTGAATCTGTTTTCACTGGAGAATGATATGAGGAAAGCAAATCAAGTGTACTTTTATGAAAATGTGGCTTATCTCCGAGATACTGTGACCTGAGTTTCATGACTTTTGCTTTTGCAAACTGAAAAGCCTCTACAGTTGATAGAACACTTCTTTGCAGAATTTTACACAGATCTGCTAGCTCAGCTAGAATTTCATTTAATATTACGATTGCGACATGATATTCTGGATTTTCTAATTTCTGCAGGCAGTATTTGTGAACAGGATCGTTGTCTTCCTCAACAACTTGTCGCAAGTATTCCACTAAAATATCATAGTTTTTGACCAAGGCATTCACTGCAAAATGTCTGGAGAGCCATCTGACCTCGTTAAGTGGTCTAAAAGAAATTGCATCAGCCTCTGCAGTATTAGCAAATTCCTCAAATTTTGCCTTCTTAACAGACGATCGGGAAAAAATAGTATAAACGGTTCGAAATAGAGTTTCTAGTTCCTTCATCAAGGGTATGCATCTCCATGCATCATCTATGCCGAGATCCTCACGATGTGCCACACAATGTTGTTCAGATAAGTGTGGAATGGACTGGCGCAAAAGAGCAGCCACACCATTTCGTTTGCCCAGCATGACCGATGCGCCATCCGATGTAAACATTACCATCTGATTCAAATTCAGTTCATTTTCCAAATAGAACTTTCGAATGGCCCCTAAGATCGACACACTGTCGCATGATGTTATTTTAATAATGCCTGCGAACACAGTTTTGTGATTTGATTCACTTTCATTCCGAAATTTCATATATAAAATTAACATTTTTGACACCGAAATGTCAGTGGATTCATCAACTATCAGAGTGTGATAAGCTGATTGCTTAATTTCCTTCAGTATACCAGTCTTGATGGTTGAATTTATACAATTGATGAACTCAAAGGCATAGTTTTTACTTCGCCAACTTTCTGGTATTTTAACATACTTAGCCACGTGATCATGAATATCCTGGACTGATAGCATTGAGGAATTAATTTTAACAGCCAGCAGAACATTGTCTATTAAAACCTTTACCTCATCAGGAGTTGCCTGCTTTCTTTGAGCGAATTCTTTTCTAATTTCGCGTTCTTGTACAGATTCCGTTAGTATGGTTTTCAGCAGTCCTCTACTTTGGTTTCTAAGCTTTGTGATCGCTTCGGTATGATATTTCTGCGTCAAATGTCTTTTAAAATGATCCACTTTCCAGTCGCTCCATGATTTTCCTGTTGTCCATTCATTAGTACATCGCGCTTTAACGCAAAATTTGCAGAATACCATGTCATCTGTCTCTGAGTATTCAAAAACTTCACCAAGGAGCACGTGTTGTCCGGTCCCATGTGGTAAGTCCGTTACCACAGAACATTCGGTTAACCACTCCGTTTTAAATTTCATGCAACGTTTTTTCGCTGACTTACATGAACTTTCTTCCGCTTCTCGTTTAAACATGATTAGAAAATAATTAATTTTAGCGCTGAACTACACTACTTTGAGTTTGAAATATAGAACTCAAAAGAATTTGCCGAACCAAGAGCGATATAGACGTGGCGGAAGTCGCCGGATGTGGCTTAACTTAAAATTGACAGGTGTGAGAGTAATTTATATAGAGCCATTATTTTTTCTGGTCGGGAATTTTTGTGAGCGACGGTCCGAAAAATGTGAGCGACGTCTCGAAAATTAGTGAGCGATCGCTCATTCGCTCAGTTTAGAGGGAACATTGCATGCAATGTGTGAATCATATAGACACGTCTCAAACCAATCATATTGCATGCAATGTGTGAATCAGATAGACACGTCTCAAACCAATCATATTGCATGCAATGTGTGAATCATATAGACACGTCTCAAACCAATCATATTGCATGCAATGTGTGAATCATATAGACACGTTTCAAACCAATTATATTACATGCAATGTGTGAATCATATAAAGACGTTTCAACCCAATTATATTGCATGCAATGTGTGAATCACCAAATCAAGTTTTAAACCAATTATATTGCATGCAATGTGTCAATCACCTAATCAAGTTTTAAATCAAGTATATTGCATGCTATGAGTGAATCACCTAGACACGTCTCAACCCAATATGCAATTTTTGAATCAAATAGACACATTTTCAAGCCAATCGTATTGCACGCATTGTGTAAATCATCTAGTTACGTTTCAAACCAATTATATTGCACGCATTTTTGTGAATCACTTAGACAGGTCTTAAACCATTTTTATTGGCCGCATTGTGTGAATCACCTAGACACGTCTCAAACCAATCATATTGCATGCAATGCGTGAATCACCTACAGTTACTGAAGTGAAACAGTGCAAAACTCAAAATTAGGTCAACATCCGGCGTGATAATGAGACCAGGCACCATAGTCCTGCTTACTTAAGGTTTTTTAAGGTATGTTTGTTTTGGTATTAGCAGTCGCTTACAGGTTTAATGATTCATAAAAAAACACCAGCTATCATAACGTTTAAGGAAGTGTGGGTGAGGGGGTTATGATAGGTACACAAATTAGTACATACCAGTAGATATGCGTTACAAACAAAGCCCACTGCTTTGATCCATAATCAGTAAATGACCTGCACGCTCTCTATCAGCCAGGATTACTTTAGGTCTTTTTGAGTTTACCCCATTTTCTGGTTTTGAGCGAAAAACTTTGAAAATGAGGCTGGGAAAAGTAACAAAAATACAAAACTGTAACTTTACTTAAATTTGATACAATTTGTATGATACAGATCTGTTAATAGTTCAAAGTTTAAATATAAGTACAGTTTTTCTTTAATATTATTAAATTTGTATCTAATATTTATCGAAGTATGAAATCATATTAGTTTTACACTTTTAATAAATAATGCAAAACGTTTGAGAATTTTCACGTTTATGGCTAAAACGGTTAAGTCCCTTCAAAAATAAAAATATTTTGACTATGTTGGTGCAACTTTTTGTGCCCTTGATCCTGTCAATAAAGTCAATGCCAATTGGTAGAAAAAATAAAGTTCTTTAATATAATCTGCAGCTACACTTGCAGTACACCTTAAGCTACATGCATGAACAAAATGACAGTAAGGTAAAAGTGTCGGAAAATTAGATTAATTTTGCTACTGTGCTATTAAGGTGCTTTTAGAGTATTATCTGACTGACATTATGGCTGATTTAGATAAAGCGGACAGATTTAATTCACTCTCATATCCTACAACGCCGAGGTGGCTTCATCATTTTAAAGAAAGCTGCAAATCCAAAGAAGATGGCCGACGTTCTGGAAGACCGCGTTCTGTGATTGGGAGCGAGAGATGACTGTTTTGAAACGGGCGGTTGATGAAGATGCTCCAAATAGCAGGACGATATTTTTACTATCACTTCATCACTTGTTTGTAATGAACTAAAGAATAATATGGTGTTCCGAAAGATTTGTTTAAAAAATTGATCAATCGTTTGTTCAATTTATCGAAAACAGACTCGGGCTGAAACGCCAGCTGCTGGCCAAATTTGAAAAGAGTGACAAGAGACAAAGCATATATTTTTTGTTTGAACCCTACAAAAGAGAAAACAACAAAGTTTGAATCAATGAAAACGAGCAGCGAACTCAAATCGTTCGTCGTAGTCAGACTGTCATTTAGAGCTTGTATGCATTATTCTTGGATGGAAATGACCCTGAATTCCAAAATGTTGTTTAGCTGATGAACGCAACCGAAGCATCAGTCCATGCTTCGGTATCGGAATATTCATACTTCGCTGGCGCATTAATATGGTCTCATGACAGGCTTCCTGAAGGACCACAAACTTTGCCAAACCTTCCATACAGTTCTAATTTACCTCAAAGTAATAATTGCCAATGCATGGAAGATAATTCGAGTGAGAAAATCACTAGAGGTGCATGAGGTGTAAGTTGAGAGATGCACTAATGTGTTGTTAGCTAATTAACTAAATTATTGTCAAGCACACTTTCATTTAGACCAGCATTTTAAATACTACTTTATACTACTTTTATATTCTCTTCATTTGCTTCTGAGGTATAAACTTTCCAGTTTGTCGGTTTCCCAAAATACTATGTGAATCAAAAGTGTATTCTAATACAAAACTTAATGCGAAGTTCTTGTAAAATTGTTCTCTGGCAATTTGTTGGAGAGGCCGAATTGTATACAAATCAACGTGGCATGTGTCAATGATCTCATTTACGCGACAACATCGTTGTCTATTTACTCGCTGTAAAATGGCGCCATAATACCCATAGATAATCACGCCATGCTGCTTGTCGTATAAATAACAGACAATTTCCTTTATGTCTGAACCAATAGAAATGCCAAAGTCCTACATTTGTGGATACTGACCCGGAAGTAATAAATGTGATCTGAGTTCATATTATACACAATAACCCGTATCATCTTTCGGATATATATAATAAAATGTTGGAAAACTCCAGGTACAAAATACCATGGTACGTAATAAATGTCGAATGATAGAGATACCTTCCGCAAGGTTGACCGCGACGGTGCCCAAGTGGTTAGAGCGTCCGCATTGGATAGGGAAGGTCGCGGGTTCGAAATCCGGTTGAGTCATAACAAATACTTATAAAAATGGTACTTCTCTCTCTCTCTGTATATATATATATATATATATATATATATATATATATATATATATATATATATATATATATATATATATATATATATATATATATATATATATATGTGTGTGTGTGTGTGTCTGTGTGTGTGTGTGTGTCTGTATGTGTGAGTGTTTTTAATTATATTGACCACTCCTAACAAACTAACAAACTGCATAGACCGAGACCTGACGGCGCGTTTACTGCGAATTCATTGAAAGACATTTTGTATTATATCACTCTAATACAAACTTAATGAAACATCATCTCATACACGACTAATGGTACATGAACAAATTCAATAGTGAAATTCATTGGGAACACTCTTTACCTTTGGACTTGAGATATAACGTTTAGAATTATTATGGAATTGAGCAGACTTCAAAGCAAGGTCTGATGACTGAATTGAGGATTCGCAAAATGCAGTCTATCTATTAAAGTCGACAGATTCACTAAAAGGAAGTGATGTATGCCTTTATTTTTGGAATAATGAGAAAAAAAGAAATCGTCATGTTTCATGGAAGCAAATTGTAATGGTGCAACAGTTTGTAGAGACAATTACGCAGTACATTCTGTAGTAGTCTGCGTGATATCCAACCATTAAAATTGAGGCATGGGCTACGCTCTCAACAAATGTCTACCTGTGAAGGATGGAATACGCTCTGTTTGGAGGTACGCGTTAATATTTTTAGTCAGTTTGATAACCGTTGGACAGATGGAAGAGGCCAATATTAACGTAAGATCAACTAGCAGAATATGAGAGTTCAGACAAGACAAATAAATGTTGGAGAATTATTGGACCATTTGAAACAGGTGTCATAAAATGATATTCTCGAATAGTTATTAATAAAGACAGTGTAGAGAGAATTATTCTGACGTCAATGGGTCAGTTAAAACCTCTGCTAGTAGTCCTGAGTGGCTAAGCTAAACTAAGTGGTGTGTTCCCATACGAAATTTTATGGATACAGTTTCATAAAACGAAGTTTTAGGCAGTTCCAGTTTTCTGCCGAAACGAGAAGCTGTCTCTCAGATTAGTAAAAAGTACTTATCTCGGTAAATAAATCGTCCAAAAGACAATAGTCTGGAAATTTAAGAGACCGGAAGCAGAGGTTAGAGAGGGAATTCTCTGATGATAAGCGAGCGAAGGTTCTGGACAATAGTTTACTTTAAAAGATTATGAATAGTGTTCGATCCCAAAGAACAAAGGTCACACGTATTTAGGCTGGGTATTATGTTTTATCTGAAGGAAATAGCTCAAGATCTGTACTGAACAGTGAGAGGACAATCTACGACCAAGACGGTTGATGAAATATGACGAGGCTAGCAGGAGAGAGAGAGAGAGAGAGAGAGAGAGAGAGAGAGAGAGAGAGAGAGAGAGAGAGAGAGAGAGAGAGAGAGAGAGAGAGGGAGGGAGGGAGGGAGGGAGGGTGGTGGTTGTGACGGCAATATATCGCCAACAGTGATTTTGAAAAAAACCGGAAGCAAGCAGGTGATGCTAACATGCCGGCAATTTGAATTCGATCAGTCGCTTGGTTATATGATGAAATTTGTTTATCGATGTAACAGCACATCTAAGCGAATTTCGCATATTTTTTAAAACTATTTCTAAGAGAAAGTGAATCATTCAAATGTCATGTTCAATTTTATTTTGATTATGTAATGCATTAAACTGTTAAATTTTACATACGGCGGCTCATGTTCTGTTCTATAACTCTGCTCGGATCTCTGTTATTCCATTCATTAATTTTATATTTTTTTTAATCTTTACTCGGTCTGGGCAGTAACGCCATTTTCGATGATCATGATAACGACAGCCAAAACACCAAAAGGAGTTGGAGGTCACACATCATCCCACCTCTGACACAAATACTGTTTCCAAATTGCTATTGAATGTGCCGTGCGAATCAGTGATACTGATATTGTGGTATACAGTCAATCAATAATTTTCATATTGATGTATAGTGTCAATCGGTACTATTTATGTAGATATAGTTTGTCAATTGGTAATATTCGCGTTGTTATAAAGTGCCAATCAGTAATGCTCATATTGATGTATATGCCAATCAATAAAATTTATATTGATGTATGTGCCAATCAATAATATTTATATTGATGTATGGGCCAATCAATAATACTTATATTGATGTATGGGTCAATCAATAATACTTATAATGATAGATATTGCCAATCAATAACACTCATAATGCTTTGTAGTTCTCATTACTAGCTGCATAAAGAGTAAAATAACGATAAAAAGAGATGATACGATGGGGAAAGATATAAAAAGGTAATAATTTTTGACAAATGAGTTTGATGTGATTGACATTTTTGACATTATGAGAAGATAATTTTCCTACAGAGAATCCACTTTCATTCAAATTTTTACAGTCCGATAATGCGTGGAATATGACTGACAAAAATAATTTTTTCATCATCAAACACGAAATATAACAGTCTTTTATATTCTACGACTTAAGTCTTCTCAACGAAACGGAAAATAAAAATAACATTTAAAACGAAGATATCTTCACACCATGGAATCTCTATTGGTGTGACAAGCATGTAAGTCACACAACTCACATGTATAAGCACAAAACCACACAACTCAAAACTCTGATCATAATTTGAAATTAATTTTGGAATCTCCCAAAGTTCTTTTCGTGATTTTTCATAGTGTCTTTAGTTTAATTCAACTATTTCACCATTGTTTTTTCATGTACTATGTATTATGGATGGTGACGAAAGATATCCAATTACTTTCAAATCATTTGGTCTCAAATCTCTTTAGCTTCAAATGTATTTCAGATTGAAATGCAACCACTGCCTTTATTGTTCGTAACTAATGCATATATTAATAATACTGAAGATAAATATTGCGTACATTATAAGCTCCAAAAAATCCAATATCTGGCACTGTGCGTTCAATTGCTACATTCTTAAATTCGATTAAAAATGTTTATATCGCAAAGAAAGTTATACCATACGGTTCTTTAATGTCACCTGATCATAGTGTACATGCTACCGGAATGCGGAGATTACAGTATCAGATGCTTCGCAATTAAAAACACAAAAGCCTTCCGAATGAGGAGAGAACAGTATCAGCTGAAACGCTATCAAAAACACAAAAGTCTACCGAAGGAGGAGAATACAGTATCGGATGCTACGCCACTAAAATCACAAAGTATAAAAGACACGAGTACATCGTATTTGTTGCGTTGGACAAAACAGATTTATTACAACTTAGTTTATCAAGCTCCATTAATTCTTGACATTTTAATAAAAGAAAATGACATATAGAACTTACACCAGACGCAAATTTTCATTAAAGATTGCAAGGCAAATTAAACTTCATTTTGAAACTTACAAATGAATGGGCACTGGTAATTAATCTATTTATAATTATCTAAGACGTGGAAAATATACACTTTTTCGTTCTATAAGCGTATTATTGCAGCCATGATTCCAGTTTTCACGAAAGACAGTCTTTCGCACGCCACGACTTACGTTTAGATTACACCTGTGTGGATAAATGCAGACACATTATATTTTCAAATGTTTTAAAGGGCACTTACTGGTTTTTTTTTTCTTCTTATTAGCACTTACGTCCCACTTAACAGTCTGAAGATAATAAAACATTATGTCCCACATAGCAGTGTCAAGATAATAAAACATTATGTCCCATATAGCAGTATCAAGGTAATAAAACATTATGTCCCATATAGCAGTATCAAGGTAATAAAACATTATGTCCCATATAGCAGTATCAAGGTAATAAAGCATTATGTCCCACATGTCAGTCTCAAGGTAATTAACCATTATGACTCATTATCTGTCTCAAGGTAATAAAGCATTACGTCCCACTTAGCACTCTCAAGGTAATTAAACATTATGTCCAAATTATCAGTCTCAAGGTAATTAAACATTACGTCCCAAGTAGCAGTCTCAAGGTAATAAAACATTACGTCTCACTTAGCATTCTCAAGGTAATTAAACATTATGTCCAAATTATCAGTCTGAAGGTAATTAAACATTACGTCCCAAGTAGCAGTCTCAAGGTAATAAAACATTACGTCTCACTTAGCATTCTCAAGGTAATTAAACATTATGTCCAAATTATCAGTCTCAAGGTAATTAAACATTACGTCCCAAGTAGCAGTCTCAAGGTAAAAAAACATTGCGTCCCATTTAGCAGTCTCAAGGTAATAAAGCAATGCGTCCCACATAGCATTGTCAAGGTAATAAAGCATTACGTTCCACTAAGCAATCTAAAGGAAAGTGATGGCCTGTTTTGCAGATCCTGTGAAGGATTTAAAACTTTTTCTCTCATATTGCAGATCATTCATTGTCTTAGCAACTAAATATAATAAATTTATGGTATTGTTGTGCAGTCTATGTCACTATTATTTTTTTCATATCAAAGCAATCTTCTTTCCAACAGGTCATTGTCACACAGAGTTGGATCTATCAAATAGTCCATGTCTGAAAAGATTTGTTCAATTTTTAACAATTGCTGCTAGGTTTTAGACTTGTTCTTTGCCAGCATACAAACAATGATAATAACGCACAGTCGAATGTTTATTGAGAATTTTCCACATTACGGAGCTGACTTCTTAAAACAATTAAGCAAACGTATTCTGTACTATTGGTTGTCGGGTAATATTGGTATTAGAAGTAATGAGATCGCAAATAAACAAAGCAGTATTGCCTTGAACTCACCAAATGGAAGATTCCCCATACCGATCACTATAGACCTGGCGGAATACAGGGAATAATAACTCCGCATATGAGCTTCTTATCATCAGACACATCATTGGAGAATGGCATCCCTAATATAAGTCAAGTTATAGAGATATGTGATATTGTGCCAATCGCGTTTAAGACGCACGTACCTAACTTATGCACACCTATTGGAAGTTGAACTTCGAACACACTGTATACTCTGCCCTTGGAACGCGTTCTAACCTCGTGAATCGACTTCCACCCTGAAAGACACAAATATTTTGGTTATAAATTCAGTTAATTAAATTTATATTGATGCATCACCGATTACAGCAATTGAGATTATTAATTCTTAACATCATAACTTTTACCTTTTACCTAATGGAATTTTCATTGTGTTTATTGGGAATAGTTTATCGTACATAAGATTTTGTACAATTGTTTATCTTTAGCTGTATGTGCTGACGTGCTGTTAAGCTCACATACATACATACATACATACATACATACATACATACATACATACATACATACATACATACATACATACATACATACATACATACATACATACATACATACATACATACATACATACATACATACATACATACATACATACATACACACACACATACACACACACACATACATACATGCATGCATACATACATACATACATACATACATACATACATACATACATACATACATACATACATACATACATACATACATACATACATACATACATACATACATACATACATACATACATACATACATACATACATACATACATACATACACACACATACACACACACATACATACATACATACATACATACATGCATACATACATACATACATACATACATACATACATACATACATACATACATACATACATACATACATACATACATACATACATACATACATACATACATACATACATACATACATACATAAATCCGACTTCTTTATTACCTTTGAGAGTATTGTCTCGATCATATGGAATGAGTGGAGGTTAACGAACTAAAATCTTTGTTTCTGTTGATGAAACTGATTCAATTCTACAGTAACAGTGACCTCAGTGGTAGGGTCTTTGACCTTCTACCTGTTTTGTCTTCTAGCCAGTAATCAATGTCCCGTGTCATAAGGTTGAGTGTATGATTTATTCATTAAACCACTGTTTATCATCAAACTCGAATAAAATCCTATGATTACTAGATATGTCTACCACATTTACAACGGTACCTAATTCAACTGACTGACCCATACAAAGACCATACAACATTATGCATTGCCGTTACCTAATTGCGTTTAATATTTGCAAATTATAACTCTGTTAATTAATGGCTTAGACATTACAATTAATGGCATTGATTCCAGTACAGCTTCTTTTCTTTTCTCTTTAACTCTGTCTTTAGAATTAAGACAGATGAATTTACTGGAACTTTGAAGACGAAATGGACGAACAATACGGCCACAGTCAACAAAGTGACATTAGGGTTATTATTTTACTGTTCATATGAAACATACTTTAGCTAACTGTACATATAGATAAACTGTACAAGTTAGATAAACTACAATGACTAATGAATGTTTTACAAATAGATAAAAGACTTTTTCTTGCATTACTTATTTTGTGATTAGTTCCTAGGTTTACAGACATCGTTGTGAAATAATTCTAATGACTGACATTGTTAATTAGTGTTATTATCTACTGATGCAAAATATTACAAATTTATTTTATGTTAACGTGTTTTAAAAGACGTACATACTTGAACAGCTTTAGACATAGTTAAGTATGTCATTTGTCATGCATGCTATGATTTTTAAATGAATAGCATATACCAACACAAGGTATGTAAACGTCTCTCTCTCTCTCTCTCTCTCTCTCTCTCTCTCACACACACACACACACACACACACACATTGTAATTACCATGTCTTCATTTAAAACTGTTCACCAAATGCATTTTGTAACGCACAAAACCATACTAATTCATGGTGTATGTTCTTTTCCCGAACACTTCCACTCTTTAAGTAGAAAATAAAATCAACTGCTCTGAATATATCTTCAAAAAATAATAACCTCAATATGTTTATTTTAATGTGTTAACTAATTTTCAGATATTGACACCAGTTTTAAAACGACAATAGTTGATATCTATCCTTTTGGATTAATTATAAAGAAATAGTTTCAGAGTGAAATGCAAAAATAGTATTGCCACGAGTGGCGAATACACGAGTGACAATGTAAAATATTTCCAATTCACGAGTGAAATATCTCCTTATATAATCGAAAAAGGTGTATTTTCTTCTGATTATATATCTTACGAGTATAGCTGTAGATTTGCATGGAGAAACTTTCCACTCCGTATCAATAGCTGCATAACTGCATCAATACAAACAAAATCCCAAATGTGCCATAATTTTATGACAGCGACCTTTTATTAAATAATCTTGCACAAATAATGAATAAAATTGTACATTTTGTCAAATAAGACTCTTCATAAACGAAAATAATACGATTTCTATTTTCATTAACACATTTATTGGGTTGATTATTACATTAAATGACTTTTAGACCAGGTATAAAACACAACATAAATGTAAAAATGTCACGTAGAGGTCACATCCGACATATCAAAGCGGGACATTTTTAAACAAAAGATTTTAATGTGAGTTTTGTTGTATGGAATTTATTTGTTTTTTTTTCTTTTCTACATTTTAACCTGTATTGTTTGACTTAGCAACCTTGCAGTCTAGAAAGGTAACATAAGTTATTCTCAAATTGCGATTTTACAGTTTCAGTTTGCAGTAAGCAATGTCAGATAACTCCATTGCTTTCAAACATGATCATTATTGTGCTGAGAGCTAGAATATCTACTTTAAAAGTTTTATTACTGTATATAATCAAGTGTTTCTCATAAAAGCGCATGCATTTGTCGCTGTGTGTACACAGACTTGGTGGCTAGCAACAGTTTATGTAAGTTCATTTACTAATAATTTGCATAATTCATGTGGAAATCCAATAAAACAAGTGAATACTTCTTTGCTGTTTGGAGTTCGTTTGTAGACTTTTAATAGCGCCTCTTTGTTGATTAAATAAAAATATATTGGAGTGTTTACAGCAATGGCTAATTCTATGATATGTTCATCCTGATGGAGAGACAAAGAGAGAAGAAGAGGATGAAAAAGAAGAAAATAAAAAGAAACAAATGAAATGGGCATAACTATGGAAATACAGATCTGAACAGCATGTATAAGAATAAATATATTTGCTAATTGGGAAAAGAACGTAGTTCCAGAAGTGGCGATAATGATAAACGTCTATTGACAACTGGCATGAATTTGTTTCGTTATTTTGCTCATACTCCAGCGAAAGTCGAACAAAGAAATAAAGAAGTTTTCTTTTTTCAATCTTTTCCAACAATTAGTGTATTTATACCAAGCGATGAACCAATGTCAACAACAAAGGGTTTACCATTAACCGATGTCAAAGGCAAAGGGTTTACCATGAACCAATGTCTAAGGCAAAGGGTTTACCATGAACCCATGTCTAAGGCAAAGGGTTTACCATGAACCGATGTCTAAGGCAAAGTGTTTACCATGAACCGATGTCTAAGGCAAAGGGTTTACCATGAACCTATGTCTAAGGCAAAGGGTTTACCATGAACCGATGTCTAAGGCAAAGGGTTTACCATGAACCGATGTCTAAGGCAAAAGGTTTGCCATGAACCGATGTCTAAGGCAAAGGTTTTACCATGAACCGATGTCTAAGGCAAAGGGTTTACCATGAACCGATGTCTAAGGCAAAGGGTTTGCCATGAACCGATGTCTAAGGCAAAGGTTTTACCATGAACCCATGTCTAAGGCAAAGGTTTTACCATGAACCCATGTCTAAGGCAAAGGGTTTACCATGAACCGATGTCTAAGGCAAAGGGTTTACCATGAACCCATGTCTAAGGCAAAGGGTTTCCCATGAACCGATGTCTAAGGCAAAGGGTTTACCATGAACCGATGTCTAAGGCAAAGGGTTTACCATGAACCGATGTCTAAGGCAAAGGGTTTACCATGAACCGATGTCTAAGGCAAAGGGTTTACCATGAACCGATGTCCAAGGCAAAGGTTTTACCATGAACCGATGTCTAAGGCAAAGGTTTTACCATGAACCGATGTCTAAGGCAAAGGGTTTACCATGAACCGATGTCTAAGGCAAAGGTTTTACCATGAACCGATGTCTAAGGCAAAGGGTTTACCATGAACCGATGTCTAAGGCAAAGGTTTTACCATGAACCGATGTCTAAGGCAAAGGGTTTACCATGAACCGATGTCTAAGGCAAAGGGTTTACCATGAACCGATGTCTAAGGCAAAGGGTTTACCATGAACCGATGTCTAAGGCAAAGGGTTTACCATGAACCGATGTCTAAGGCAAAGGGTTTACCATGAACCGATGTCTAAGGCAAAGGGTTTACCATGAACCGATGTCTAATGCAAAGGGTTTACCATGAACCGATGTCTAAGGCAAAGGGTTTACCATGAACCGATGTCTGAGGCAAAGGGTTTACCATAAAAAGATGTCTAAGGCAAAGGGTTTACCATGAACCGATGTCTAAGGCAAAGGGTTTACCATGAACCGATGTCTAAGGCAAAGGGTTTACCATGAACCGATGTCTAAGGCAAAGGGTTTACCATGAACCGATGTCAGACGCAAGTGGTATAATAAGAACCTGTGTCAAAGGCAAATGGTTTACCATGAAATCAATCTATCAGCCTAATACAGATATTGTGGTCACCAAACAAACGTTACTATTTTCTCACCATCGTGAAACTTGGATAAATTAAGGTATATCAAAAAACGGTAGAAATACTAAATGTCATCCTTCCCAACAAAAACTGTTTTACAAATACTTAGATTCTGACAGTCTATTCTAACTGATGTTGTGAGGATTTGTACAAGTGACCTTTCTGTATAAAGTAAAACTTATTTGTGGCCACTCGTTAGAGTTACCATGTTTACAAATAACATTTAATTGGAAACAAAAATACCCATAAGATAAGGCTAATTTACTTATGATTAATACTACACGCTATAAATACCGCGAGAAACCGAGGAAGGCCGTTATCGTTATAACTATTGTAATATGTATATCACATTTAGTGCGAATTATCTAGTTTGTGTGAATATACTGTAACGAAGTCGTGATAGTTCTTTAATGAAGTACTGAACTAGTCTTATATATATATATATATATATATATATATATATATATATATATATATATATATATATATATATATATATATATATATATATATATATAACCGTTAGCTATTTGTTTTGCATGTGGGAACTTTGTATGCATCTGTGTACGGACCAGAATCCCATTGTCAGTTACCGTATTTAAATGCGTACATGCTGCAACTGCAAGCAGCATAGATGTCATCGCACACGATACAATGGCAGATCATAGTCTATGCTGCCTGTTCTACTGATTATACCGAAAAGATGCATTGACGCAGATTTAACGACGCATTATGCGACGACGAAACTGAGGCTGCACAGTGTGCAATTGGATACAACTTATAGGCGAGTTGTTGTAATGGATGAACGCTCCCAGAGAATTGTTTGTATATCCAATACGTACATCATATATCATGGTACCCGAAATATATCTCTCTTTTTAACATTGTTCTGTACACGCAAAAGGAACATAACCATAGTGTTATAACAAATTAGTGAATCATTGAGGAATGTTACAAATTCTTTATACCATCACAATGCGCGAACATCTCTAAAATTTTCCGCTGCTCGTTCTATACTTCTGTCAACATCGTGCGATTCAATATCTTTTTGTACGCACACTTTGACTAAGGAAGACAATGCGAATTACCACAAAATACATAATATCATTTTGAATCGAAATCATTCTTTACTTAGCTTCAACAGCTTAAAGAAAACTTGTGATTTATCGTACATAAAATCAAAGAGTTTTAGTTGACAGGAAGTGGATGAATTGCCATCTTATCAATGATCCAAGATCAAAATAAGATAACGAAATTTCCTTGTTGCTGAACACTAGTGTCACGTTCTAAACTATCTACACCGAATGGAAGAATTCACGCCATGATATTAAACAGGAAGTCTAGGTCCTTCAAGCAGCACGAAAAACGACAATAAATTCCAAAAACAAAGACAATATTAACAATAACAACAAACATTGGAAGTTGTATTCTTCTTGATATCTAATAGAGACAGGACAAACGTTGTCATAAAAACTCCAGAAATCCCTGTGACTAAATTTATCAAGAAAGCAGGACACAGTGACACTAATATTCTACAAATGTTTATCTAATTGATATATTTCTTGCTTATAATACCCCAAACAATGCCAATGTTTGTTTCACAGGTAGGTATGTAGAGAGGACCTAAAATCACACTTTAGTTTTAAAGTTTAGCACATAAAACCTATTATTTTTTCAAACTCTAATTTGATGAAATATATAAACGTTCCTAAGAGACCATGCAAGACTCCTATAGGAAAATTAAACACTTTTATGAATACATTTCTATCACGGATGCCTGCTGAATATTACGTGCACAAAATTATGTTACCAAGGAAACACTCAGAAACATAACAATATCACAATTGAAGGGATGATTTTATTTCTGTTTAGTGAAATTGGAGCCAGTCTGTAAGATAACTTAAAATAAACACATCAACAGGACTCTTACGAGTCAGAATTATTTTGCATCAAGATTGGATTTCCTGATTATATGCACTTATTACATGCACACAGTCCTAAGTAACTTTATATGTGGAGGAGAACATAAACCAATGCCATGAAATCTTACGATTGATCAAACATCGTCAACGGTTTAAAAATGCAGTTGTAAATAAATATATAGCTACGACATCGATAGAAGCTAAATTTTAAAAGCTGTTTTTTTATAAAAAAAATGGTATATTATTAGATCATTTTTGTTTTGTTTTCTAATTCGAACAGGGGATTGAGTATTGTTTGTAGAAAACTATCGACTTCATAATCATTGAGTATAAAATTACAAAAGAGATAAACTACGCCTACACCGTTTTTAATTTTAAATACTTTATTTCCATACAGAATACTCTAGTCATGTCCTATTTGTTTGCTCAGACTTGATGCAATCTGACTCTATCAAAAGAAACCGTGATCAGAGGGCTTTCTCTTTTAGGTTTCTGTTTATATAGCATGGAAGATGTCTTTTGTGTTACCCTGAAAGAAAAGTAGCACCATACCTACCTAGTAAATGAGATCTCAGCATGCAAAGGCCAGTTTAGAAGCTAGTTCTTAAATAGTGTGACGAATCTAATATTTCTATTTGATAAGGTATATCAAATATATGTTGACTTTGATACCACATTTGATCTCGGTAATCAATCTCCCCAGACAACTAACATTAGAATGACGGAACCATCTATGCCTTCAGTATCACCCTGTTAACAACACTAGATAGCTGAACGCAATATGATAGTGGTTAAATAAATATTGAAATGACACACCACCACCCCTTTCCAGATTGTTCTTTGAAAACATTTATCGTCCAAAGTACCGCCCTTAGCCCTGCCGTAATGCTCGTATGGTTTTAACAACTTTAGTCAACAGATTGTATACAAATAGAACAATTTCTACTTAATTTTTAAAGAACTATTTGTGCAGTTAGGTTATGGCAATAATAAAAATTCTTTACTGATGATATTAAATTTATAAGAATGGCAATATTTATAGATGATCATCAATATTTTGCTAAAGTTCCAACATAATTTTCTAGCAAACATGGGCAATGTACTCCCACCCACTGAATGTTCTTTTCAAGAAATGGATGCTATTCGATCCTTAACACCATTAGTAACGTTCTAATGCGAAAGAAAGGTGCATAAATTGTGGTTAAAATATATGGACCTTGGAACAGCTTTCAACATATTAACTTGTTATAACGCCTCTGTCATTTTGAAAAACATCAGATAACTTAGTATAATATAATTGTTTTTAATTAAGCCATTAATGATTATTTACTCAAGCAGTTGAAAATCGAAAATAGTTCCAAGATGTTAAACATAATCCTAAAGAAATTAATACGTCCTTGGACAACTTACTCTCAAACAGTTAAATTCAAACGAGCAATAATGTTTTAAACTTAAGTAACTAAAAATAATGAATAACCCCTAATATTTTACTGCAGAGTCTACAGACCACTTACTCCAATCTTGACCTCTGACATAAATTCTACAGAACATTTACTCCAATCTTGACCTTTGACCTACATTCTACAGTGCACATGCACCAATTTTAACCTTTAACCCAAATGGCACATATCATTGTATTCGAACATCCAACTATGTCTAATTTCTCCTGATAAGAACGTTATTTAAAATGTTTCCATAAATATCAAGAAAAAGTGGTATCATGTCAGAATGGTATCATCAAAACAGAACAATAGTTTTCAAATATTTAGTTTAAAGACGATATTTATTTTACTCTTTGTACACACTAGCGAATCAAACTATACCATGTAATTTACGCTGCTTACATTTGCCAGTAAGAAAGTTGTATATCTGAAAATCTGAATGACTGGAGACTTAAATTGTGTAAGATTTGCATAATGATGCAATGGCTTACAATTAAAGTCCATGCCAAGCCTAGTCTTTCTTGATATCGCTATAATCCAGAGACACCAGAAAGTGTATGATTTGGAGCAGTGCAAAGTGATAAATTATGAAACAGAACGAAGAAGTGAAACCAACAGTTTAAGTAAAGTCGAGAAACAATTTATTTATCTTCGTTAAAAAGAGAAGATTTAATAGAAACCTTATCTATTGTAAACCCTATATAATCTTAATTGTCCTATAACAATTCCAAAATTATACTATATTTCGAATGAATTCTAATAGTCTTGATTGTTCTCATGCATTCCCCTATGTCTTTGAATGAATGCATACTATTCGTCATATAATATGTGGCTCAATAAGTCAAAAGAGTGCTTTATAATTCCAGTGAACATTTTATATAAATGATTCACTCGAATTATATCTGAGCACATCTGTTGATGCTAATTAAAAAGGATCACTAACAAACTGACCAAAACACGAATGCAATTTTTTGTTTATCAAATCACTATTTATCCACATTTTCACATGAACTATAACATGATATAATGTGAAGATTTCCAACGGAAAAACTGCTCTGGTGGCACAGTGGCTAGAGCCTCCTCCTCGGATGCGGGAGGTCGCGGATTCGAACTCCAGCCGAGTCATACCAAAGACTTATGCAAATGGTACTAACAGGTGCCTCGAAATGCAAACAGCGTTAAGTAGTTAGTGTTATGACTGATCGGCCTGATGTGACTGGGTGGGACATCATGCTCCATGCCTGCGGCATAATGTTCCAGTACTAGACATCACTATAAATTCAATCACTGTAGACATCGCAGCGATATGACTGAAAAATTGTTAAACCTACGTTACAAATCGAAACACACACACACACACACACACACACACACACACAAACACACACACACACACACAAGTACAAACGCGTGCACACTCCAACGGAAGAACTTACTTTAAAACTAACCTTGCGCTCTGCTACGTAAAGTATGATTCTAGAATGTTCTGAACTAAAATGTTATGTCAAAATGGTAGGTATAACGTATAATCATGGACAAAAGCTGGTTATATAGATATCGTGTGGCCGATTGATCTAAATCGCTCACTTTTACCGATCACTGCGTACAGAGAAACTATCAGCAAAAGGTCGATAGCTACACCCTGATAGATTTATGTGACAATTCCCTAGATTCCATGACGACACTCCGAAAAGTATTGTTTTGTAAACAAAAGTGTGACTTCGTGATACATATCAGTGTTGTAGTGCTTTTCAAATCGCTGTAAATGGTACCTTTAAGTTGATAATTGTATGCGTGGGTTGGGAAAGGTAAGTTGTGAAGAGAAGGAAGGATCAATTAGAGAAGGAAGGATCAATTATTTAAAAGTAGAAAGTCACAGCCTCATTAAAAATTTTATAGCGAAAAATCATTTATTATTACAACGGGTCATAGCCTGCTTAAAATACATTTTAGGGCATATTGGTAAGGACGTAATAGGTAAAGACGTACTAGGTAAGGACGTATTAGGTAAGGACGTACTAGGTAAGGACGTATTAAGTAAGTACATACTAGGCAAGGATGTATTACGTAAGGACGTATTAGGTAAGTACGTACTAGAAAAGTACGTGTTAGGTAAGGACGTATTAGGTAAGGACGTATTAGGTAAGGAACGAGTCAGAGAACTGATATATGCAGTATATTGACAAGTGCATATAATTAGTAAACTTCTCCTTGTCACGTGCATATATATATTGTAACCTTCTCGTTTCTCACATGCAATTTATTCGTAATCTTCTCTTTGCGACATGGATATGAACTGTAACCTTCTCTTTGTTACAAACGTATCAACCGGAACCATACCTTTGTCAGACAAAGATGCATATTTCTCGTAGCCTTCACTTTGTCACATGCATATAACTCGTAAATACTCTTTAGATATAATTTGTGATCTTCACTTTGTCACATGCACATAACCTGTAACCATTTCTTTGTAACATATATATAACTTGTAACATTCTTTGTCACAAGTATTTAACCTGTAACCATTTCTTTGTAACATATATATAACTTGTAACATTCTTTGTCACAAGTATTTAACCTGTAACCATTTCTTTGTAACATATATATAACTTGTAACATTCTTTGTCACAAGTATTTAACCTGTAACCATTTCTTTGTAACATATATATAACTTGTAACATTCTTTGTCACATGTATTTAACCTGTAACCATCACATCGTCGTATGCATATAATTTCTGACCTCTTTGTCACATACTTTAAGTTGTAAACCTTCTCCTTCTCATAGGATATAACTTTTACCATACTCGTTCTCACCTGCATATAAAAATGCGTATCACGTGTTACCTTCTATTTGTCACATGTATATAATGTACAGCCTTCTCTTTATCTCATATATGTATACTTGGATTCTTGATCAATTTTGACACTGAGGTGATGGTGTTATTAAGAACGCGTGAACTTAGTGATATCGATATTAATTTAATTAGAATTTACATTCACTCTTGAGCCTTTTACATTGGGCTTGTTTCATCAATTTCTTTAATTAGCATAGGAATTGTTCAAAACTATATCATTTGGCTTGGTCTGGAACACTAGCAGCTAAGTTTGCCAGTTGTCCAATTTCAGCGACAAGAAATTCGCGTTGAGTGCGTGACAATCTAGCATTTTCAGAGTTCGTTCTTTTAAGATGTGATACTCAGAGTTAGGTTACACCTAACATAAAATTTTATTTACGCCATATACGCCTCAGAAAGCTTTAGAGAGTTATCGTTATTTACTTGTATTATTATAAAGACCGAATAAAAGCCTGAGACAGTTTAAATTTCATCAATGAACTGACCTTCACGATAAAACTGAAAGTGTTTTAACATTCGAGGTTTTCTTACAAACATTATTCGATTTCTAAAGTAATTTAACAAGACACAGAAGTAAGACTAATAATAGTAACATGACTGATAAGATAGAAATATGAAAGTCTTGAAATACCTCCGTAAAATTGATTGCGTGCTAAGAAGGAGTACATTTTTTTTACTGCTGCATTAGTGGCCATCATTTACGAGTTACAAATTTCTACCTCTAATTTTTTTTTGAAAAATTTCAGGTAAGCAACACAATGTATCAAAACGTATGCTTAGATGTATGTTTTGATCAAAGTAGTTTAATTGCAAGGACATAAAAATGATATAGCATTATATATATATATATATATATATATATATATATATATATATATATATATATATATATATATATATATATATATATATATATATATTAAAATGATGTAGTATACTAGCATAGACAATATGATAGTGTAGTGTACTCGTATAGACAGTACAATAATGTAGCATAATCATATAGACAATAACATGGTGTAGTACAATCGTATAGACAAAAATATGGTGTAGTATAATCGTAAACAAAATAAGATGGTGTAGTATAATCGTATAGACAAAAATATGGTGTAGTATAATTGCAAAGAAAAAAGATGGTGTAGTATAATTTTATAGACATTAAAAAATTGTGTATTATAATCGTATAGACAATACGATGGTGTAGTATAATCGTATAGACAATAAAATGTTGTAGTATAATCATATACACAAAAATATGGTGTAGTATAATCGTATAGACAATAAGATGCTGTAGTATAATCGTATACACAATAAGATGGTGTAGCATAATCGTTTAGAGAAAAAGATGGCGTAGTATAATTGTATTGACAATAAGATGGTGTAGTAAAATCGTATTGACAATAAGATGGTGTAAAATAATTGTATAGACAAGATGGTGTGGTATTATCGTAAATACAAGAATATGATGCATTATACTCGTACGCACAGTAATATAACGTATTATATTCGTATAAACATCAACATAACGCAATATGATCGTACAGACAGCAGCATAATGGAATATGATCGTACGGATATCATACAATGGTATAGACAATAGCGTGATGTATTATCGTATAAAGAGAAACATGATGTAAAACAATTGTTTAAACAGTAATATGATGTAGTATTATCGTATAAACAGCTTAATAATGTGGTATAGTCATATAGACAATAAAATTATGAAATATAATCGTATAGACAGTACCATGCAATACAATCGTATAGACAGTAACATTATGTAATACAATCACAGACAGTAACATGATTTAATACAATCGCAGAGACAGTAACATGATGTAATACAATCGCATAGACATCAACATGATGTAATACAATCGTATAGACAGTAACATTATGTAATACAATCGCATAGACAGCAACATGATGTAATACAATCGCATAGACATCAACATGATGTAATACAATCGTATAGACAGTAACATTATGTAATACAATCGTATAGACAATAACATTATGTAATACAATCGCATAGACAGTAACATGTAATACAATCGCATAGACAATAACAATCTTATCACACTAAAATTGGGACCATGATAATAGAGATAATAACACGACAAGAAGTCTAGTACAATCCTATGGACTGTAATATATCGTATGGTTTCAAGTGGACAGTAACATGACGTAAAATGTGTTAAACGCTAATAACCAGCCTATCTGCGGAAATAGTTCTTAACAATGACTGATAAAGGCACATGTTTGAATTTAAAAGGACAAGCGGAAGCACTGTACCATAATATTAACAATCGAAAGTTATTACCAATATTAAAGGATTACAATGATAAATGGCACTAGCTTCCTTGCAATCCCTTATATCAGAATCGTTCAAGTTTGTTCTTTATGTTCAGGATGTTTCTCTTTAGGACTTGTTAAGGCATTGTAGTTTAATGCGTGATTTGTTTATTTTATGGAGATTGTACTATTATGTTTGCATTATTATTATGCTTGTAATGTTATATATGTAGTTATTTTTAAAGAACTATATTTGTACTATTATAATTGTACTATTATATACCTGAGCCAATTAAAGAAAACGAGAACTTTTGAAGATAAGACATAATACCTTTGACTAATACAGGTACTGTACTGTCCATAATACTTCCTCTTTCCCGGGAACTTGATTCCATTACTACACATCCTTAGAGTTATTCAGCTACATTATCTCAGAGTCTATAATATATTCATTCTCATATGCAGACAATCTTCGTATAAAATGAAAGCTTTTACAATAGCCATTAACTGACATTATTCTTTTACACCTACATTTTTCCGGCCAAAAGCGTGCTTCATCTACTACTAAATTTCCTTGTATGGTGGCAAACCCTTGACTGAGAAGCGTTCTGGAGTTATGCTATTGACAAGCTTGAGGTTTCTTAGACAGGTTCCTGAAAACCGTCTGCTACTAATATATATATATATATATATATATATATATATATATATATATATATATATATATATATATATATATATATATATATATATATATATATATATATATATATATATGTCTGTATGTATATATATATAGATATATATATATGTATGTATATATATAAATGTATATATATATATATATATATATATATATATATATATATATATATATATATATATATATATATATATATATATATATATTGAAACCTGGTATGGTAACCAATATTGATTAAATTTTGTATTGTTTATGTAATCAACTTCCTTGTTTGAATTCAAAAAAATCTTTTTCGGAATCATAGACTTATATTTGAAATTTAAAAGTTATGATGTGCAATTATACCAGCCACTGTTTGTAAGCAGTTGGAAAATTAAAATTAAAAGATTTTATTTTTTAAACTTGCCGCAAACCACGTTTATAAACAACGAACCCATTTTCGCAGATTTGAATATAAAATATGAGGTTAAATGAGACATCAGATATTGTCGCAAATTGATGGGTTATTCCTGCTATTTATCCGCAGCATACTTAATTTTTGCGCTTTTTTGAAGCAAATAGAGAACCTTAAACATAACAAAAATTGTTGGTCACTTGTTTATATTGTCTCACTGAATAGTTTCGTATTTGCCACACCTCCTTCCAATTGTCAAGGTAGAAGGCATGAGCCTAATTATCACAACCCTGTCATTTATAAATTTACACAGAAGCTTAGTCTGGTCCCCTGCTTAGTATACTTCCTGCGATGCACTCCGCTATTATAGCGGAGTGCATCGCAGGGAGCATACTATGCAGGGGACCAGACTAACATAAGCTAAATTTGTAATGTGGTTTACATTTACTTTGAGTTAGGCTTGTAAATGGGTTACCATGTTGGTGACTGCCTGTCACAGTTACAATAGCATTGGAGATCAAATGCGTAACTTGGGCTGCAAATGTGCAGCCAACTTGGCTGACGTATTTACATGTGTCTGCTACAGAGGTAAATATCTAACAATCTACATGGTGATGAAAAGTATGTTAATTTGTTATAGTTCTAGTGAACTTTCAAGATGAATAAGGTACATACTGACTCTCTTAGCCGGCTTCTCGCAGAAACATTTTGAAAATAGCTCTTTTCCGTCAAAAATTAATGTAAAATAGACGGGTTGTTGGTAATATAGGTTCAGTATCCAAACCTCCAGTTGCATAAGGAATTAACCTTACAAGCATCCTTTCAACAACAATCATTAGTTACTTTTTATTTGTATCTTTATTGTAAAATTATTATCATTTGTCTGCAATAGGTCATCGTCGGATGAAAATTTGCCAAAAAAATGTGTCATGTGAGCCCTATGTCTTGTCAACAACAGGCGAAATTTAAATAAATGGTAAATATCTAAATCTTATGAATCAAGTGAACGATGACAGTAATTATGTGTTGCAGTACGTTAAAGGGGGTCAGTTACTTTTATTACTCATATAATGACCATCCAAACGTCTGTGACTATGTGACACCGTGTCGATGATACACGCTGACGCGTACTTGACAATTATTACAAGTATAAACTAATTTCACTATATTTTCTCTGTTTGGCCGCAGGAAAAAGAGTTCAAAGTTCCGATTGCTCAATCCGTATATCTGTTTTGACTCCAACCCCACCTCAATTATGTATTTTTGAATTCTTTTAATATATTATCATTGAAATACAACACTTTATCGCGATTTATATCGAAAATACTAACGCAGCGAAGCTAAATGAGATCTAATCTTTACCAGCCTTCATGATATATTAAGAAAGGAAATTAATTGAAATGACCTCAAATGACCTTTATGATTGCTAGCACTTTACCTGTTGCTGAGTGTCATTTTTTTAACCTGTTACTGAGTGCCATTTACTACAAGAAAATATATGTCGTGCAAAGTACGAAATGAAAAGGGGATGTGAGCTTAAGTGGGTGTGCGGTTTTGTTATGAGCTTAAGTGGGTGTTTGGTTGTTTTTGTCTAGTAGCCAAAAAAAAAACTATTGGCATCAAAATTCGTTATAGCTGTACATTGGTCAAAATTGTGTAAGTCGTATATATTGATAGTGGTTCTGCCCTTTGTTTAATTGTGTAATACACGCGAGAACATGAAATCAGGATGCAAATATTTTTATGATATAGAAAGAAAAAAAAAACATTTCAATTTTACAAGAGAAAATAACATATATCTATAGTTATCCCCTTTCTGACCTTTAGGTTACATTTAGGGCATGTCTTAATTATTGAAATATAAAATACGGCTATGTTCAAATGGAGTTGAGTATTCGCAATAGGTCATTTACATTGTATGTCTTTTCTTCTTTTTTGTGGGGGCGGGCGTTTGTTTATTGTTACTTTATTCAGGAACGTCATTACTGATTTGTATTCTTTCTGTTCATAGAACAAGTTCTTTCTTTTGATGGAAACGAGTGCTTTTCATAGTTAATAGCTTTTTAATGTTACCGTCCTGAAGTTTATAGTTTCTTTGGTGCCGATATGTCATTTTTCCCCCTTGTTTCCAGACTGTAAATTAACTTGTTGAAGGTATTTTTTGTCTGCAGTGAACGTGGTCCTCTAGTCTTATTTGTTGCACATGTGCATGAAAGGAACACTTCTTATTTCATGGTTTACATCTTTCTTTCATACACACGTCATTTCTATACTCTCCTTGATTCTGACGTTACCATGAATTTCGAAATTTAAATGTATCTTGCGCTAATGGCTGTAGATGCGTCTATAATAATAATAATAATAATAATAATAATAATAATAATAATAATAATAATAATAATAATAATAATAATATCACCTTAAACTAGGACATGATTTGAATAGATGCTTCAAGTTCTTCCAACTTGACTGATTGCACTGACCTCCTGGCCGAATTCTGTATAGCATGATCGGAGTTATTTATTGCTTGGCAGAGCTGTTCGTAAATCATATTTGGAAATGACGTTAAATTAATAATAATGTCCCTCTTGTCTTCATTCTACAGCCTTCTTTTTCACAGGGTGTCATCACAAACACAGGATTCTCTATGAACCAAAGTCCGAAAGGTAACTGGTCTATATTTTTAACCAAAGTCAGTGGTCCGAAAGGTAACTGGTTTTTATTTTGAAGAGCTTTGTCATGATTTACATGTGGTTACAAAATAGTCAAGTGCATCGTGTGATATTTATAAACGGTCAGATAACGTATGAGGTATACCTAACGCATTAACATAACCTCTCTCTCTCTCTCTCTCTCTCTCTCTCTCTCTCTCTCTCTCTGATCTGACCACCTGTCGCATGCATATAATAACAATATGGTCATGCAAATCCAATCACCTGTCCCATGCATATAATAACAATATGGTCATGCAAATCGAATCACCTGTCCCATGCGTATAATAACAATATGGTCCTGCAAATCCAATCACCTGTCCCATGCATATAAAAACAATATGGTCATGCAAATCCAATCACCTCTCCCATGCCTAGAATAACAATATGGTCATGCAAATCCAATCACCTGTCCCATGCGTATAATAACAATATGGTCCTGCAAATCCAATCACCTGTCCCAGGCATATAATAACAATATGGTCCTGCAAATCCAATCACTCTCATGAAAGACTTACTAACATGACATGGTGACAAACATGACAATGTTACAAACACGACAAGGTGACAAACACAACCAGGTGACAAACACGAAAACGAAATAAACTAATATTGGTGGCGACTAACAAATTTTTTATACATTATGTTCCTAACTTTCTTGATCTTCTGACAACATCTGTAGTAAATGTGCACAGTCATTAGGTGTTTTAAAAAATCCAACATTGATGTAAAAAGAAACCAGCACAGACATCGATTTGAGTCTCAAAAGAAAATGAAATCTAGGGTTGGGGAGGGTTTGGAGAATTTCGGTTGGGGAGTTGTTTCTGTTGTTGATGTTTTATATTTCTATTTTTGGTGGGGTTATTGGGGTGGGGGGAAATCGCAAATTGTGTTTATAAATCGTGGTGACCGACATCGAGTAATTTGGGTTGACTCGTTAAGTATATTTACATAGGATGGGTCCCTGTATCAATACATTCAGCAGGTTTAACCGCATCTGTAGAGTAGTTCATTTTCATTATGTTTGATTAGTAGGATTGTCCAACACAATTTAATGTCAATCTTTTAAGATTTATTTTATTTTGCCTCATAGGCGGAATTTTAAAACAAAACAATAACAATATGTTCGTCTTTGCTCATGGCGACTAAGCCAGATCTTAAGGCATTGCTGGTTATGGCTGTGTTTGTTCATATCATAAAAAAGCTTGTATTCTGCTGTTTGTTACGAGTTATTGTGTGGCTTTTTGGATAATGAGAAGTTTCTTTCGAGTGAGAGATTTTTGTTCTGGTGTTCAGCGTCTTACTAACGATCTTTCTAATATATATATATATATATATATATATATATATATATATATATATATATATATATATATATATATATAATATATATATATATATATATATATATATATATATATATATATATATATATATATATATATATATATAAGAATTGGGATAAAAAAAATCAACACAAACGCGGATAATTCCATGCAAGTAATTTCGCATATAATAAATGCTTCCTCAGGTACAAAATATTTTAAAAGAAAAAGATGACATCATTTTATTCTAGAATAACGATTACGTCATTGCGTAACGTCATAAATAATATGTATCATCATAAAAAATTATATATATATATATATATATATATATATATATATATATATATATATATATATATATGACAGGATCTAAAAGTTACATGAGTCTCTAATGAAACCTGAAAAAGTAAAACGTAACATAAAAAAGAAAAACTGTCATACATACTAATATATATTTATAAAGGATATGCAATTTAAAACTTTTAAAGATGTTAAATCTTTTAATATAATATAATTAAAACAACTTTTAAATGAAATTCATTCATTCTGATAAGCAGAATTGTTCTTTACCTTACCTAATGCACCCTTCCCTAATACGTCCTTACCTCATACGTCCTTACCTAGTACGTACTTATCTAATAGGTATTTGCCTAAATCGTACTTATCTAATAAGTTCTTACCTAATACGTCCTCACCTAATAGGTCTATACCTAATGTCTATACCTAATATGTCTGTACCTAATATGTCTATACCTATACGCTCTAAGATGTATTTTAAGCAGACTATGATCGGTTGCAATAACAACGTTATACTTTATATGGAGATCTACACTGACATAATAAATCATTGCGTCAACACATTTTAATACTTATAATCACTGTCTACTGGATTTTTTCTTTCATGCCAATAGTCGTTGTGCATGGAGACCTGAATAGACTCGTAAAGAAATTTATTGGATTCATAAATTAGATACTTTGTTCCATAATAGCCTTAATACTAATACAGTATAAATACACACACACACACGCACTCACACAAACACATACACACACACTTTCGTTCAAAATAAAGAGTTGATATTTCTATTCTTAACAGCATGGCAAATGGTAGTTCAAAATAACGAATTGATAACTTTACTCACAATAGCAAAACACTTGATATTACAAAAAAACTTACATGATCCCAATAATTCAAATTATATTTTCCCTTTCCTCTCTTAATAATCGTTGCTTATATATTTCGCTTGCAGTTGTCTAACTCATGTGTTCAAGCATTGTGTTTGAAGGCTATTGTATATATATATATATATATATATATATATATATATATATATATATATATATATATATATATATATATATATATATATATATATATATATATATATATATATATATATATAAACTACAGATTGCATGTATTGCAAATCCATTAATGTCAAGCTGTGTTCCTATCTTTAGATTGTAATAATGTAAAATAATTGAATGAAATCTCTTTTGAAGAGGAAATAAAGAAAGTCATACATACATACATACATACATACATACATACATACATACATACATACATACATACATACATACATACATACATACATACATACATACATACATACATACATACATACATACATACATACATACATACATACATACATACATACATAGAGGACGCAAGATATATTACATTTATCATAAATATAAATTATAATGAAAGGCACGTGACAGCTGCTAGTTAATACAAACTAATGTATCATAAGCAGCATCACCATAAATCTAATTTCTAATTGATTTCTAATTTATTTTAAATTATTTTTGTTATTGATACCAGAGCATCAATTTCTTCACACAGCTCATTTAAAACTTAGCAAATTTGATTAATATATTCGACAAGACAAGTTGTACACTTTAGTTTTGTGCTTACCTTTAAATTCAACTGAAAATTATCTTTTAAAATAAATTTCATTAGCGATCATGATTAGGCTCAGTTGAATAGATCCTGGTGTGATTCGCAAATGGATTCGGTATGTTGAAAACCCATTCAATGTCCGTTCGTAATTACACTCCAACCCTCTGTCTGACAGTCTGTAGGTCTGTCTTTTATGCTGGGTATTATGCCAGTCTCTATGTCTGTCTTTTATGCTGGATATTATGCCAATCTGTATGTCTGTCTTTTATACTGGGTATTATGCCAGTCTTTATGTCTGTTTTTTATGATGAGTATTACACCAGTCTGTATGTCTGTCTTTTATACTGGGTGTTATGCCAGTCTCTATGTCTGTCTTTTATTCTGGGTATTATGCCAGTCTGTATGTCTGTCTTTTATGCTGGATATTATACCAGTCTGTAAGTCTATCTTTTATGCTGAGTATTATATCAGTCTGCATTTTATGCTGGGTATTATGCCAGGCTGTCTTTTATACTGGGTATTATGCCAATCTGTATGACTGTCGTTTATGTTGGGTATTATGCCAGTCTGTATGTCTGTCTTTCGTGCTGGGTATTATGCCAGTCTGTAAGTCTGTCTTTTATGCTGGGTTTTATACCAGTCTGTCTTTCTGTCTTTTATGTTGAGTATTATGCCAGTCTGTCCTTTATGTTGGGTGTTATGCCTTAATTAATATAATGGATAACAGCATTTACTGCGTACTTTCGGCATCATCTGAAGATACGATTCACAGGAGTGTACACTTTCTGTAGTCCTCAATGCGAGTAATTATATTTCGGAAGATATTTTTTTCACCTCCAGCATCATTGATGTCAAATACAGACGAGAACTTTTTTGTATCTGAGGACCAGGCATGGAAAATATGTTGGCCATTACTGACATCATTGGCTCATAAATTCGTTACAGATATAATGTAAAAAAGGAAGAAACAAAGAAATAGCTTCTAAAGCCCAACATATGTTTTGTATTTTATGGGAAGATAATATGTCCCCTTCTTTAACTTAAGCACAGGAATGTTGGGTCATGGTCTTTCAAAGTCGGCCATCAGAACGGAAGATAAAAGCTTTGAGAAAATTTGTTAAGCATTTTGTGGTTTGTTTGAGAATGATTGTATCTATCCATATGGCTGTAGATCCATTATTGTTCATTTGTTTTAACCAAGGCGGACTATTGAGGAATAAGAAGTACCTCGCTTTTATATAAAGAAGTTACACTATTTGTATCAATACCTATACGGCAGGATGAAGCTAAGGGTTAGCTGAAGAGGGTCTGGACAGCTATTCGGACTCACAGAACAAGAGACCTGTACAATAAAATGACTATCTTTATATACGCATTTTCTAGTGTTGGGTGTTAACTTGTTGAGATGTCACGCAACCTTGTTCCCAGTGCTTCTAAAGAATAGCTAATTAAGACACCTGGATATAATTAAAACATTTATTCCCCACATTTAACTGTGGAATGTGCATGTGCTTTAAAGCGACAGGAAATCGGGATCAGCTTTTTATTCTGCAGAAAATACTAGTGTAATAGTTATGTCTTAGGGTTCTAAAGTCGTCTGTGTTGAAGTTGTCCTTAATTATTAAAAACTGTTTATAATGTTCAGATTACATGGAAAAGACGTAACATAGTAATTTTTGAAATACATGACAGTAATCCTTGAAAGACAAGACAGTAATCCTTGAAAGACAAGACAGCAATCCTTGAAAGACATGACAGTAATCCTTGAAAGACAAGACAGTAATCCTTGAAAGACATGACAGTAATCCTTGAAAGACAAGACAGTAATCCTTGAAAGACATGACAGTAATAATATTTCTCTTAAACATCAATCAGAGTACTTAATAATATGATCCTAATAAAATCAATGAATGACCAATGTAATTCAAAATGAGGAATTTAAACGCCAAATATAAAATTGTTATAGATATTTTAATGCACCATGACGGAGAATTTGGGTGGGGCTGGATATTCTGATATTTGGTTTTAAAGTCCGCTATCAAGAACAACCATGTCAACAATTTTTAAGGTTTGAACAGTCAATTCCGTCAGGAAAAGAAACACAATAATGATACGTTTTCCGACAAGGGAAAAAGGGAGTGTAGTAAAAATTTGTACGTTATGAATGTTATTAGTTTAACCAAACGGATTGATAGAGCACTTTCTTCTGTTGGAATGACTTCACAGACAAATAAGTGCTTACATTTTGCCGTGAGATAATGTATGGCAGAAGGACAGATAGGAGTAGCTATAAAAAAGATCCTTAGAGGTAATGCATGACAGAAGAACAATATAGAGTACTTACTGAGAAAAACCCATTGGGACTTTGTATGGTAATAGGACAGTTAGCAGTATTTGGAGAAAGACTCTATAGGATATTATATAACAAAATAACAGTTAGGAGTACTTACAGAGAAAGACCCAATGGAGGTAATGTATGGCCAAAGAACAATTATGAGCACTTACAGAGAAAGACCCAATGGAGGTAATGTATGGCCAAAGGACAGTTAGGAGTACTTACAGAGAAAGACCCAATGGAGGTAATGTATGGCCAAAGGACAGTTAGGAGTACTTACAGAGAAAGACCCAATGGAGGTAATGTATGGCCAAAGGACAGTTAGGAGTACTTACAGAGAAAGACCCAATGGAGGTAATGTATGGCCAAAGGACAATTAGAAGTACTTACAGAGAAAGACCCAATGGAGGTAATGTATGGCCAAAGGACAATTAGGAGTACTTACAGAGAAAGACCCAATGGAGGTAATGTATGGCCAAAGGACAGTTAGGAGTACTTACAGAGAAAGACCCAATGGAGGTAATGTATGGCCAAAGGACAATTAGAAGTACTTACAGAGAAAGACCCAATGGAGGTAATGTATGGCCAAAGGACAATTAGGAGTACTTACAGAGAAAAACCCAATGGAGGTAATGTATGGCCAAAGGACAGTTAGGAGTACTCACAGAGAAAGACCCAATGGAGATAATGTATGGCCAAAGGACAGTTAGGAGTACTTACACATAAAGATCTTGTGAGACAATGCATGAAAGATGGACAACTAGGAGTACGCACAGAGAAAGACACTACGGGATAATGTATGACAAAAGCACAATTAGGAGTACTTACGGAGAAAGACCCTATAGAATAATGTATGACAAAAGGATAACTATGAATACTCAGGGAGAGAAGACTCTATGGGATAATGTATGAGATAAGGACAATTAGGAGTACTTACGGAGAAAGACCCTATAGGATAATGTATGACAAAAGGATAACTATGAGTACTCAGGGAGAGAAGACTCTATGGGATAATGTATGAGATAAGTACAATTAGGAGTACTTACGGAGAAAGACCCTATATAATAATGTATGACAAAATGATAACTATGAGTACTCAGGGAGAGTAGACTCTATGGGATAATGTATGACATAAGGACAAATAGGAATAATATGGGAAAGAAGATCCTGTGGGATAGTGTGTATCAAAAAGACAACTAGGAGTACTCATGGCGAGAAGGCCCTATGGAATAATGTATAGCAAAAAAAAAACAACTAGAAATACTTAGGGAGAGAAGACTGTATATGATAATGTATAACAAAATGACAACTAGGAGTAGTTACTTAGAGAAGACCCAAATGGGTAATGTATAACAAAAGGACATCTATGGGTACTTAGGTGTGTGTGTGTGTGTGTGTGCGTGTGTGTGTATGTGATTTAGATTTTTAAAGTAGTTTTAAAAATTTTCAGTCATATGGCTACGATGTAAGCGGTGAGACAGTTTATAGAGATGTCTAGCACTGACGCATTATGCCGCAGACATGTAGCATGATGTCCAACCCAGCCACATTATTCTGACACCAGGCTGACCAGTCCTAACACTAACCTCATAATGCTGAGCTTCAAGCGATGCAGCTGTTAGTACCATTTTTATAAGTCTCTGGTGCCACTCGGCCGGGGTTCGAACCCACGACCTCCACATACGAGGTGGACGCTCTAACCACTAGGCCACTGGAGCGGTAAACTAGTTGTATTTAGGGAGAAAAGACCCAATGGGATAATGTATAACAAAAGGACAACTATGAGCACTTAGAGAGAGAAATCCCTGTCGGGTAATGTATGAGAAAAGGATTACTAGGAGTGCTTACGGAGAAAGACCCTGTGGGATAATATATGACAAAAGGAGAACTAAGAGTACTTAGGGAGAGAAGACCCAGTTGGACAATGTAAAACAGGATGGCAAAATGATAACTATGAGTGCATGTGGAGAAATTATTTTAAGACCACGCATAACACAAATTTATTTAAAATTGATATATTTTTAGTGTTTTTAATGTTCGCCTGTTTGCAGATATAACCTTCCAACTGTTTTTTTTCTCCTATAACTGCCACTAATTGTCGATATTATGTAAATTTATATTGTCTGCTTAAAGTTTTGTCCTTGATTGTGGATTGTGGCTGGAGTTCTCGCATATATGACTTTTGTCATGAATGGTAGCAGTAAACAAGAATTTTGTTAACATTTAAGTTCAAGACCCAACCTGGTTTACGGTTAAGAAGGATTTTCCATGGAAATGACTAGTATTGCAGAATATTATCTTGCGTTCTCTGTCGAGTGAAAATCTGTCTACTCATACATATCTGTATATTGCTAAGAGTTCAAAAATAAATAATAGATATAAATGTTGACAACAAGCTTTGTCCAATTTAACAAATAATGCATTTCACTAGAATATAAAGTGAAAAATGAGAAAAAATAACTTAGGGTAATGCAAATTAAATCCAAAAATAATCAAGGAATTAAAGTCACCAGTCCTAGTAATAAAAAGTAACAAAAAGACTTAAAATTAAAAGTGCTGACTTGTCTCTTATGGCCTGAGTAGTACTGATGTGTCAACAGTCTCTTGTTGAAAAACAGAACTATTATTTCAGGTTTGACTTCAGTATAAATTCCAATGAATGTCTTTATCCAAGAATTTTGTCAGAGTATATCTCCTATTTCCAGAGAAAATAATCACTTACAATCAATAATTTGAAGAAAGCAAACTTCAGCCCAAATTGGACACAACATAATACAGCTTAGAGTGCCAGATGTTAATGCACAACTGGTAAGATCTTCACAGTCACAATATAATAAAGTTCTCTGTTTGACCCAAGCATTGTCTAAAGCAACTTTATCCTAATGTAGAATAACCTTCTTAGATGATCTTAAGAACCTTGCTTATTAAAAGCATAATACCCCAATAAAATCCACTTTGGAATTGCCCCAAACCCTGACCCTGATCAACATGTTTACGCCTTCTTATTTACTTGAATAATAATTTGATCAATGTTATCATATCGATAGAAAAAAATGAAACTTTTATTAATTGTTTACATTAATGAAAAAAGAAATATTAAAACACTCTCAATTAGACCAAATAGAACTGAACTCAAGTTTGGACAAGGTCAAGTCCAGTAAACAATGTTACATTATTATAAAATGTAATGGAATAAAAAGATTAAAACTAACAGTCAAACAAATATATATATATATATATATATATATATATATATATATATATATATATATATATATATATATATATATATATATATATATATATATATATATATATATATATATATATATATATACACACAAATAATACATTCCTAACTTAATATCAGACTGTTGAATCTATTGGTTATCATAGTATATAGTTGTGTTCAGATATAATTCAAGAATAATGATACATTTAAATCCGTCAGTGAAATTACGAAAGTGTTCATTAACTTTGAATTAATACTTGACCTTAGAAATTCAGTGAATTCGTTCTAAGGCATACTGGTTTACATTATTGGTATATCAGGACATTCAAGACTATTTGTATATCAGGACATTAAAAACTATCGGAATTCATTCTGAAGATTATATTATTTTCAAGTTGTGATGGACATTTAGAATTTTTTGCGATTTAATTCACAGTGCTAAACGTGTCTTTATAATTTCCATTGATAACTTAGATAAATAAATTGTTGTTCTTACTAAACTTGAATGTTTCGAATCTTTGTTTGAGATATTTTAAAACCTAAAATGATAACATGTGTAAGAATGATATAATCTTTGAATTCTATCACGTTTCTATATTGCAGAAAGAGAGAGAGAGAGAGAGAGAGAGAGAGAGAGAGAGAGAGAGAGAGAGAGAGTATTTTTCAGACACATGGTACAGTTCAGTTTTCTTGTCTATGAATGAAAAGACACCATCACATGTAAAGAAGGCCATATAAGAAAATGAACATAATTGGCCAATTTGAGAAAATACTAAGAACACATACCATTGTCAATATGTGACATCAAAAAGTTGAGTCGAAGTTCATGTATAGGACGCTCCTTGATTGTAAAATATTTGAATAGCTTTACTGTTGAAGAGCAATATGTAATAAGTCTTTAAGTCGAACATATAAAGTGTATTAAAATAGAGACTTTATTTTACGAGCAATAGTGTGTTTAAAGTCGATAGGATTAAATAAAAAGAATGGTTTTGGTTTGGTACATAAACTCGAGTTAGTTTTTTAGTGTACATGCAATTGAAATATAGTGCCTTACCCAAGGACGCATGCTTTTGATCGCGAGTCGTACAAGCTGACAACTGAGCCAGATAGAATGGAGTGCTGACAGAGGTTGCAACTAACACAAACTGTATACTGTTAAATAATACACTGTATACTGGTAAATAGCACACTGTATACTGATAAATAGCACACTGTATACTGGTAAATAACACACTATACTAGAACGAAATGTGCGCTGGCAGCTAAATGTTTGCTAGAATTTGAAACTAACTATATACCGGCTACCAACGCAAACATATTCCGACAGCTAAGACAAACTGTATACTGGCAACTAACATTAAGTGTATTCCACAACACAAACTGTATATCAGCAAGTAGCACAAACTGCATAACCGGCAATTGACATAAACTGTTTCCGGCAATTTACACAAATTGTATACTGGCAACTAATAAACTCTATACAGGCAACTAACGCAAACTGTATTCCGGCAACTAACACAAACAGTATACCGGCAAACTGACACAAATTGTACCCATCTAACACATACTGTATTCCGGCAACTAACAGTCTGTAAACGGTGACTAATGAACTATACCTTGACAACAAAGGCAAACTGTTTATCAGCAACTAACACAAACAGTATTCTGGGATGGGAACAAAACATAATGTATTCCGGTAATTAACACCAACTAAATTTCGTCAACTAACACAAGTTATGCTCCCGCAACTAACATAAACTGTGTTTCAGCAGCTAAAGCAAACTGTATTCCGACAACTAGGACAAATTATATACCGGCAACTAACACAAACGGTATCCCGTCAACAAACATAAACTGTATTTCAGCAAGTAACACAAACTGTATTACACAGCTAATACAAATTTATTCCGGTAGCTAATGCAAACTATATAGTGCTTGATACAATCAATAAAGTGGGGTTACTGTTGAAACAGATACTTCTGTGACTAGACGCAAATGGCAGTCCGCAAGAACATGATAGTGTAAGCCTTGAATTGCTTTTTAACTGTATATTTGTGTTGTTACATGATATACAAGTTTACATGATTTGTAGGAATCTGATTAGGAAGTTAAAAACTGCTGATTTGCTCAAGTCGCACGCACGGTTTGCTACAAAACGAATGGATTAGTATTATGAATAGCACAGGCTGTGATTTGGGATATATCTAATCAAAATGAAGTTTGTACGTTTGGTCATCGTATCAAAACTTTAGGTAGAGTGTTGCGACTCATTTCGTAAGCTGAGTCATCGTACTGGCGAGTTTTGTTTATTACTTGAATATTATATAACATTTTTCCTTTATTACTTTCATTGATGCAACCAAAAAGCTGGTATCAATGCGTTATTAATCTAAGGCCCAAACAATACGCAAATTTAACATCTGTATACTGGTAAAGTTGTTTATTTATTTTAGAGTACTAAATTCCATATTATTCCAAAATTCCAAATTTCTAAATTCCAAATTTAGCTAAATTCCAATTTATTTCTTTGCTAGCATGATACACGCCATTTTGAAGTAACATAAAACCTTTTCTTTAACCATACTAGCTTGATTTTAACAGATCACATGTATTTCAGCAAAATGACATAATTACTAACGAATTCAAGAAGATTGTCTATAATTCCCACCAGAAGGAAGACAGAATGACGCTTTCGATCTAAAATATAATATATTACCAAATTTTAAAATGTTGTGCATTTTCGTTCTTTCTTCTACAACGGAGCCAACGACTTTGCAGGTTTTAGAATCACTAAATTAAAGTAATTATCAAATCCGTAGAGTTCTTCAGCAAAAAGAAAAATGCAATATATTACCAGATTTTAACATTTTAATTGGTATAATTTATAAAGTTATAAATTTTTAAATTGTTAAATTTTTAAATTTTTATTGGTTTAATTTATAAGTTATAAATTTCTAAGTCATGATAAAATATAAAAGTAGAATGGTCAGTGAACATTTTACGTACTATATATTAACCATAAACACAGCAAAAGCAGCCATTATATGCTTCTATAAAAAAAAATATTCAAATAGCGTCATACTAGCCATGCTAAAAGCTCGAATAATTTCATAATTTTTATCAAAGAGCTGTGAAATTTAAAAGTAGATTTTACTTTTTTGTGGTGTTGTGTACTCTAATATGAATAAAAAATAAGTTGATTGAAACTTGAATTTTAACTAATACCCTACCAATAGGAGGCTACAAGTTTACATTTTTCAAAGTCAATGCAAGAGCTAAAATCAACCTTATTACTCAGAAATATTTTGAAGTCCAAAATCTTCCCTTTCTGAAGCTGGAATATAAAATAGGCAATGCCCAGGAGAAATGACATCACCTTTCATGACGTCTAACGATTTAAATATACAACGTGGACAGACTGGTTACTTCTCAATAGTGAAGAAGTGAAACATGCCACAACAAAAGAATTGCATGACGTCATGCAAACTTTCGACATAGCGTCGCTGTCTTCGGCAGTGCATAGGAAGTGTATCTGCCTTGCGTGCAAATTTCTTTGATGGATTATTTAGTTTTGTTTAATTCTTTGATTCGTTATCTGAATTTTCTATTTGCTGAACTACTTTATGGAGTTGATAATTAAAGAAGAAATAGCAAACCGGAAATGAAATGTTTGTTATATATTTAATGTAAAAGACGCGTATTACAATATGAGCTATCTTCGTTTGGTATTAACAATTATATGAGTACAATACTCTACAGTCTGAATTCACATTTCTACTTCTACATCCCATGGACTAACGTGTTGTAATTTTTTTTTCATCCTCATCATCGTAAAATGAATTCAAGCCGAGGAATGTTATTTATTCACCTTTTTACTTCATGTATTGCTTTGACTAAGTTGCTTGAAACATCGAGTTCAATAACTGTCCAAATCGTTGTTTTCATTACCAGGTTTACAGTCAATGTTTATGGTATTGTCTTATCGCCTGGCCTTGCGGAGGTGGGGGTGAATCTGCCATTCGAATGATCAAGGTGCTTAAGAATGTGGTCTCTTCGTCCTTGCTCTGTATGACCGCAATGAAAACCGTGATTAATCAATCATACAGTCATTTGTGAGCCTTATTTTTGAAAGACGGAACTGATATGCTCTGACCGATTGAATTCAGGTATATTTGTTATTAAATTCAGATTGGTTTCTGTGATCCTTTGTAGCCGAGATGAACAAGCGACTAAGCAAGAAATGCGTAAATACGGAGGGAATTGACCGACATGTATAGGCATGAAAGAGAACCAACACACAGACATACATACACACACACAAACACGCACACACACAGAAAGATTTTGTGCTACAATAATTTACCGTTATACATTGAATAAACCGTCAGTTTAATTTATACCAGTTTCTTATCCACACATCTGTTAAAATTGAAAACAATAAATAAAAAAATAAAGAAAATAAAACATTGTTGAAAATGTTAAAGGTACACCGGGAGGGCAGGAGGCATTCATTTGTAGCAAGGATGATAAGTCTGGAACGAGACGGAAAAAAAAATCACTCAAGAATATGTACCTTTTATGATTTACTTGCTTAGTGATCTCCCGATTTCAGACAAGCAAACTGACCTATTTTATTAACATTTGACCCTATTTTTGACGAGGAGAAAGACCTATTTTAGCGACATTCGACCTTATTTTTGACAAGTAGAAAGGCCTATTTAATGATATCTAACCCTATTTTTGACAATAGGACATATCTATTTCACTGGCATTCGAAACAGTAAGTCCGTTCGAGAGATAACGGATTTTCATATATGAAGCCAATCTGATGGTAGACACTTTAACTGATAGTTAGTTAATGTCTAATGTTCACACCACATCTTTCCTCCGCATTAGCATATCTGTCAATCTCTCTGCATTTCCTCACTGTTGTTAGCTGGCATCTATATTAATAATAATAATAATAATAATAATAATAATAATAATAATAATAATAATAATAATAATAATAATAATAATAATAATAATGTCTTTGTTATCAGAAGTTAGCTTATTTTGTCAATACAGCTAATCTCTCATATGGTCCTTATAAAGATGTATACAAACTTCATTCCTATACACGTCAGTTTAAATGTTCCATAGGGTCCTGAAAAGAATGTATACCATTTTACCCTTTACATACATATACACGCCAGTTTACAAGTCCCGTACGGACCTTTCAAAAATATACATATACACGTCAGTTTAAAAGTCCCATACGATTCTTACAAAATACATATACACATCAGTTTAAAACTCCTATATGTCTTTACAAATATATATACATATATATATATATATATATATATATATATATATATATATATATATATATATATATATATATATATTACACACGTCTGTTAAAACTCAAAATCCTACTTAACACGCTGACATTACTGACAAGTAAAATAATAGGGGATGATACCATTAATTTATAATAATTGACGAAGAGGAACTAAAAATGAAATATATGTCTTGAGATATGTGGATTTGTAGTATGTGCACTCGTTGATTCGGTCATGAACTAGTTGATGACTTGGTTGATCAGTACGAGGTAGGGTTGATTGATTGACAAGTTCACACACTCACACTTGCACACACACTCCAGGTAATGCAAGGACTGACGCCAAGAAGCTGGACACGGTCATCTGATTGACGTTTAATATTACGCAGATTGAAAACCATACAGGTTCTTATGTACGCCTATATTTTCTAGCGTGTATTTCCGTAGTATTCCCTGCAAAACGTATAGTCCAGTTTATTATAGACACAAACAAGGTATGTTTGTAGTAAACACGATCTGTATTCCATTTGCACTTCATGAACTGGCTATTAGGAAGGCAGTAACCTTGTCAACTACTTTTGCTTTGTTCACAACAAATTCCATCAATACTTACCCATTAAGAATAGTTGGATTAGTTGTTTGAAATGACTTTACCAAGCAGTATGAAACAATTTAAAAGTAAATATTTGTTTACATCAAACGATACAACCAGACAAATAACTTGAATCTGGCGGGGGAGGGGGCCGGTAACTGTATATCGTATATTTTTTTTTACTGATGTTACGAATTTCACCCGTTACATTCTGTGCCACTACGTTAAAGTTAATGTTATCAAGTTATGTACTGCGGTCAGCTAATAGTGTAGTGTTACGTTTAAAATTCATCGTCACTATTTTCTGGATTGGCTACAAGGAAATGGAGATGTAAACATGTATATTATATTGCTGCCTCCAAAGAACACGAGCTTGTTATTTTATTCGACATCCAATATACACTATATGCCCTCTGCTATTTAATTCTTTATGTTATTGTGTCTTTGTCAATTTCTCATATTCCAATGTCGGATAGCTTTTACCTGTTTTTGCTAATTTAGGAAAATGGTATTCTCCCAACGATGTTGTGATTCTATGGTCGTAAAGAAAATTAAACAATAAAAGCAAATACCAACAACTTTAGTAAAATTCAACAGATAATTTATTTCCCTAGAAGACAGGAATTAAGAGAATGTTACTGTAATGTGAATTAAATCCATATTAGTCATAAAAGTACTATCGCAAGTCTAACAGTATAGAGTATCCCAAATGAAATCCGGTTGTGTTCCGAATGATTTCCAGTCTTGAATGTACTGATGTACTATTTGACTGGAATAGTGTTGATATGCTAACAGTTCTGATCTATCACAATCATATAATCCTAAATATCTTTAAATGAATTCAAAAAATTCCCGAAATAATTATTTAGTCCGAAAGTATTAATGAGCAGTTTATTATTCCGAGAAATAAGTTTAATAAATAATCCTCTCAAATTTTAACTGATCACACGTATAAAGCTTATTAAAACACATATGCTATGATAGGAATAAGTCAAGTCCTAAGCTAAATCCCTAGCAAAAACATGGCAAATATCAGGTAGACCAGGAATTAAGGAGAAGAAAACAGAGTCTTAAACTCAGATCCAAATAAACACGTTTTCCTTCAAGTAGAGTATTATCTTAAAATAAAATCTTAACTGATAGAACACTATTCGCTATTCGCATTGTTTACAAAATGAACCTTAAAATCTATAATTACGGTCAAACGTCAACAAATAATGCAAATTAAATATACATAACAACAATTATATTCTCAGCCTCTTTCCCTGAAAGATTCGATACTATTGTCTTAGGCCTAACTATGCAATTGTATAATAGATATACTAGACGCACACAAACACAGAGGTATATATATATATATATATATATATATATATATATATATATATATATATATATATATATATATATATATATATATATATATATATATATATATATATATATATATATATATATATATATAATGTACACGTTATATTATATAAATTGAAAGTTTATGAATATGTTAGGAATGTTTCAGTAAATCGTATTAAAAACAATTTTTTATTCTTGTAATATAATTGTGTTTTATTTCAGTAAAGATTATGTTTTTCTATGTGATATCCTACATATTGTATAGCATTTAAATTGCTAAAATTAGAACTCTGCAGCAACAGTGCTGAATAAGCAGATTCCTTCCTGTTGAGTATATTTCTAACTATTTAAGTGAGCATGGAAAAATATGTCTGATGACGTATAGACCAAGACGGTCGACGGAAGAAAACGATAAATCCTCACTTTAAGATTCTAGTGAAACCCATGCACTGAAATGTATGACCACATTTGGTCAGGTTTTGAGAGACTGTGTATATAAGCGGCCAGAAGAGTTGCTTGGCAAAATTAGTCCGTTTCGTCAGAACTTAAAGCGCCTTGTATCATTGCAGGTAAGCTACCGTCTGCGTCGAATTTTCTATATAGTATAAAAAAAATTAATATTAAGATATTGTATTATGATGTAAAACGTACAGTATCATTTTGTATTGTTATGTAAAACGTACAGTATCATATTGTATTGTTATGTAAAACGTACAGTATCATATATTACCAAAATGCGAAACGTACATTATCATTTTGTTGCAGTAGACCCAAATTACACTTTTATTTAATTCTATTTTGATTTTATTCTTGCGGTAAAACCAGCACTCACCAATAGCCTCATAGTGCATGTTTATAGCAGTAATATTTCAGATATCTTTCTTTATCTCTATTAAATTAGATATCTAAAGCAACCAAAGTGTCAATTTTGTTTACAAGTACGAATAGTCTATCAACATAATTTCCTTCCCTCTCGTTTTCATGGCAAACCAATTAACTTGAAAGTAATGCACGAACATTGGTGATGACTTGTGACCAAAATGCAAGAAATTTTAGAACGAACAAACAGATTAAAATATCGTCTGTTATTTGTAAACAGTATTACGCAGAATCAAACTAGACCAAATGACATACTCCAACTAAATTTGTCGTCATATATATATATATATATATATATATATATATATATATATATATATATATATATATATATATATATATATATATATATATATATATATATATATATATATATATATAGGGGCTTATCTCTAAGATAGGAGACTGGTATGAGAGAGAGAGAGAGAGAGAGAGAGAGAGAGAGAGAGAGACTCTATCATTGCTGTCGACAAAAGTAATATATTTTAAGAATGATTCCAGCAGACAAAGGCAAAGTAAGATTGCAAGAAGGGAGATGATCAACATAACAATGAAACATTAAACGGGGAGGGGTTAGGTGGAAATATTGGTTTTTGTCCTGGCATTGAGAGAGTAGATAACCTTGATTGCATTATATAGAATCAATAATAATTCCAGGTATTTGAAAACAAAATAGATCGATGCATTAAAACATTTGTTTATTTGGTCTTCTCATTTTAATGACTGATACGTCTACAATATACTTCCTCCATAATTGTTCCCCCCCCTATCTTTTCTTATTATAATTTTCAACTTTCTTCAACCATATAACTCAAGTTTTGAAGGAAGGATATGGTTAGTTAAAAACGTCATGAGATCTAAACCATTCTTTGAAATAATTATGATGTTAGGTTTGAACGACGTTGAAATATTCAGTTTAGAATTAATAGGTGAAACCTCGTATTTCAGTTAACTACGTCCGTCGTAATTCCTTTCTGTTCCAGGAGTGTTGCACATCTTCATATTGCACTCACGTTTACGACACGTGTGCCAAATATTAGCGAATATATTAGGAACTACTTTGTAAACAAATCATGTACACTCATTTTGTAGGCGCTTTACTTTTTGGTTGATTAAATTTGTTTCTGAATGAACTAAATCATCTGTTCCGTGCTCTGCCACATGCCAACTGCTTTGCAATATTCCGTGTTAACTTTTTTGGTACAAGATTTAGGCTTACGATAGACGTCAGACAGGTCATAACATTGCTGGAGTCCCCACAAATAGCATGCAAGAGACAAGGCATAGACGTGTCTTCTTTAGCTGCTAATAAGATTGGCGAACAATATACTTACAGTTTTATATCATGAATTTCCTCATAATATTTTTTTAGTTCTGCAAATTCGAATTACTTGAGCTATGTAATGTGTTCCAAAGCTTAATTACATATTTCAAAATTATTCTGTAATTTTGACAACATTCTAAGTACAAAAACATTCTCCTTACTGCGCTCAAAATGAAATTAAACTTATTTTCCAAAGAGTCTTTTTATTAATTACAGTTGAAAGACTTCATAGGTCGTACAGTACATCCAAAAAAACTCGTTCATATTTTCCCATACAAATGCAGTAACATAAAAATCTTACAAACTCGAAGGGCCTTGTAAGTTTGATGAGAAGTAGCATGACATCACGACATGATGTCATACAAAACCTCATGTTATACTTTGTTTTGTTTATGCGCGTTTCAGTTTAAAACAAGATTTCGTTGTAAGATTTTGTATTCAGTTTCGTGAATAAAACAACAATGTATATCCAATTATTATTGACCAAGCACTGATATATAGTTAACAAATTATAAGGTTTGTACTTTTAGGTTGCTGTATTTGTTTGGGAAAATATGAACGAGTTTTTCGGATGGAAATAATGCACAACCTTGTGAGTGTTGTATGTACATCCGACAAAACAAGTTCATATTTTCCCATACAAACGCAGTAGCCTTTTAATTATATTCTCATTTTCTTATTCCATATAAGGCTTAATTATATAAACAAAAATATACTACAATAAACAAAGTAACTGAATATATGCCGTATTTCAAACTATATACACAAGCACAAATTTATCTTTACACAGCAACATTATTAATGCGCACGTAACCTCCCCCCCCCAAATAAATTTAAACTTAGTCGCGCGCCAGACATAACGTTGGAAAAAATAGCCTTTTGATCTACTTAAAATTGAAATTTGAAGTAATATTGTGAATGAATGCGAATTGCAACAACATTTCCATTTGATCTGGAATGAATAGATTTTAGTATTTTTGTCGAATCTACGAAAATTCGTGATTATGGACTGGATTTATCTGTGCCAATTCTACATGAAGTACATCGGATTGAAGCAGCGAGGGAGAAGACTGTTGACATCTGCAAGTGTGCTTCTGTTCTGTCATTTAATATTTGAAATCGTAAGGTGGAAAATATATGAAGTCTTTCAATTGCAATTATCAAAAAGACGCTATGGAATTCGATATATTTTCATTTTGAGTGCAGTAAGGAGGATATAATTGCGCTTTGAATATAGTCGAAATTACAGTATAATTTTGAAATGTGTAGGCCTAATCAAACTTGAGAACTCATACCCTGGCTCAAGTAATTCGGATTTGCAGAACTAAGAAAGTACATTTTGAGGAAATTCAAGATGTAAAACTATAATTATATTTATTGTTATTCTTATTACCAGATAAAAAATAGACAGTTTATGCCTTGTAATTTGTATGTTATTTGTAAGGACCCTGTCTAGCGTCTATAGCTAGATTAAATCCGAAACACTATATCAAAAACGTGAACGCGGAATGTGCCAAAGCAGCTCCTATGTGGCTGTCCACGAACCATCTCCTTTCGTTCATTCAGAAACAAATTTGGTCAACCAAAACGTAATTCGAGAGTGTACATGATTTGTTTACAAAGTAGTTCTTAATATACTATAGTGCACACGTGAGTCGATCTAAAGTTGCATGCGAGTGCAATATCGTAAAATATTGAACGATCCCGACAATGTAAAGTTAACAAAGAAGAAAATGAGCATAAAATAATGATAATAATTTTGGTCTCGTGAAATGTATGTGTATATGGCAGTATCGTCCGTTTAGAGCTATGTGCTCGCCATAAGTACGTGGGGTTGACAACATCGAATCCATGGAACTATATGCTCGCCATAAGTACATGGGGTAGAAAAGATCGTCCCCTTGGAACTATAGTTTAGCCATAAGTATATGAGTATGAAAGATCGTCTCCTGTGTATCTCAGTCTCTCCCTTTATACCTGGGGCTGGCAAGATCACCCTTTTAGTACCAAATTCTTGCCAAAGTACATGGGGCTGGCACAAAGTCTTCCCCTTGGCACTAGAATCTAGCCAAAAATACACAGGAATGACAATGTATCACAATCTCGCCAAAAAAAACATTAATGCCGGAAACATAATTACACATGTTAAATGTTTGTACTCTTAGATATTTTTTTTTAGAATTTACATTGAATATTAAGATAGGAAGTTTACCGGAGGGGGTGGAATGGCTTGAGAGCACCATGTATTTTGGAACAGATAACGATCTTCAGTAGAACAACACTGTAGTGTATTTATAACACATGTCCTATTTACTACACAATAAATTTGTTTTAAATTGCTTTTCGCTAATTTTAAGTAGTTACATAAATATTTGAACCGAAATATTGTCCTATTTGAGGTTTTATTATGTATGCATAAATGCACATTATGACATGACGTCATTTTATGAAATGGTGTGTCCTGATAGGACGGCTCTAATCTCGTGCTACGTAGGTCATGAGGTGATTTTATGTATTATTGCATCGTGATAGGCTTGTTAGGATCTCAAGATAAGCTGGTCCTTTACATAGATTGATCGATGAACGCAAACTGGTAATGATTTAATATTAAATTTTTAAAAAGTGCCTTGGCTAGCAAAACCTAGAAATTATTTAACCAGCTTAAACAAATTTAATATTAAATCATTACCCATTTGAGTCTTTCACCATATAGTTTTTATTTCATTGGAACAGTGAGTGAATATTTTCCGCATGTGCTTTATTATTTCTTCGAACGCTTTTCTGTAATTTCGTGTTATTACATCCCAAATTTTTTATCACGATTGAGGATTGAGAATAATGTTCAGCCCTGTAGCGTATGCTCAATCCGATGTTGCCGGATGTTTGATAGAAAATGATGCACATGCGCAAGAGCATCGTTAACAATGTTAAGCCTTAAGGGCATATAACGTATACCCTACCGTATAAACTATAGGTTGTTAACGCCTGAGAGCCTGAACAGTGTTATAAAATTTAACCTTGAAGGCTTTAACAATGTTTGAATAAGGTGGACAATTAAAATGTATATCAAGATGTCTTGTTCACAAACATACAATTACATACAGGAAATAAATTACTCAATCAAAGAATGCGTCGCGTGCATTTGCAATTAACCTGCACTCATAAATTGAATCGTACATAAAGCCACCATTACTCCAGATACGCAAGTATGACCCGAACATAAACATCTAAGTATTATATTCTCTAATGACTCCACTCGACATGCCATGCCAAGTAGTTGTCTGAAAGGTGCATGGAGAAAGCTAATACTTTGAAGCAACCAAAAATAGATTGTATTGTCTGTTCTTGGAAAGAATGTATAAATCTTATACGCTTCCGTTTTTCATGTTTGTTACATCTGCGATACTATTAACTGCACTACGCTATAGAAAAAATTAATTGGAAAACGTTCAAAGCTATAAGAACAGCCATAGTAGCTTTCAAGAATGCATCCTGATACTACCGTGCAAAAATGCGTCCTGACACTACCGTACACAAATGCGTCCTGACACTGCCGTACAAGAATGCGTCCTGACACTACCGTACACAAATGCGTCCTGACACTGCCGTACAAGAATGCATCCTGACACTACCGTAAAAATGCGCCTGACACTACCGTACAAGAACATGACACTACCGTACAAAAATGCGTCCTGACAATACCGTAAAAATACGTCATGACCCTACTGTACACAAATGCGTCCTGACAATACCGTAAAAATACGTCATGACCCTACTGCACACAAATGAGTCCTGACAATACCGTAAAAAGTACGTCCTGACACTAATATACACAAATGCGTCCTGACACTACTATTCAAGAATGCATCTTGGCTGCCCTCCTTTTATGTTACATAGAACATTTTTTCAGTTACCCCTACCCCTACATGTTTTGTGAAAAATTGACCCTATTATATAAAAATTTATTCTGAACAAAACAAAAAAAGTCTTACAACTGCGCATTCTTAGCCTGGCACTCTGGAGATAGCATCCTGGAGTTGGCATTCTGGGGCTGGCATGAATAGGGATGAAGTTAAAACTCTTTCGTATCATACTGGTTGTCGGTTAGATCGGGTAATTCAAACCCAGCATTTGAGACTGAAGAACAAATGTGGTTTCAACACCGGTTTATTTTTAGATCATCTTTCAAATAGTAGATATTGTACATGCATGCATATTGAAGCAGCTGAACACGTTCAATTATATAACGAACAGTTGCTTCTGTTCACGGCGACATGTCGAAATATCGGAAGACTTTCTGTTATGATGTCAAACAGTAAGTACTGTACGTGAGAGAATACCTAAACACCTTAACTCTTTCTGATGCAATGTTAAACAGTAAGTACTGTCCATGAGGGCATATCGAAACTTTTTGTGATAATGTCAAAATTAAACAGCTCTGTTTCATGGTGTTCTTTTCACGTTACCAGCTTGACTAACAACTAAGACATTTTTTGGTTATCCAATGAACACTGACGAAACTAAAAACCAACAATAGTTGGCAGTGGAAACATTCATAGAGTTGTCAACATGGCAGTGGAAACCTTGATAAAGTTGTCAACATGGCAGTGGAAACCTTCATAGAGTTGTCAACATGGCAGTGGAAACCTTCAAAAAGTTGTCAACATGGCAGTGGAAACCTTGATAAAGTTGTCAATATGCAGTGGAAACCTTGATAAAGTTCTCAATATGCTCTCTAGATCAAGACATGGGTCACATCTACTCCTGTCTCTGTGTATAAGAGAAAAAGAGAGAGAGAGAGAGAGAGAGAGAGAGAGAGAGAGAGAGAGAGAGAGAGAGAGAGAGAGAGAGAGAGAGAGAGATTATTAAGCTATCCCCTTTTAGTCAACAGATTGTTAGCATTTCTTTGACATCGTGGAGACTGTTTTATAAGGCTTTAAGTTTTCTGATGATCCCCATAGGTTGCATCGTTTTGAATTATACATCAAAACGTATTGTTTACGCTAACCTATGGTTTGTCCTTAGCTACACGAGAGCTTAATGTCTTACAACAAAAAACGGTGACTTTAGTTTGTCTTTAGTTACACGAGAGCTAAATGTCTTACAACAAGAGACGGTGACTATAGTACGCAAATGCATATATTGTATCCATTGAAAATGATTCCCCATACTCTTTCAAACTGGAGTACTGTATGGTAGTTAATGCTTTAATTTTCAAAAAGACATATAATAAAAAAGGCATAGCAAAAAATCTCAAATTTAAAAACCTGATTAAAATGTCGTAATACAATCTCTGTGTACATTAATAAAAAAAATGCTCATAAAACCTCAAAAATATTTATTTATTTATTTATTTATTTATTTAATTTGGCAGGGGTCATGCAAAGAAATGACTTTATACTTTATAACGTAATATTAGAAACCACACGTGTTATAAAATTACAGACTCGTAAAAATTTGAGTAGATAAGAAATGTAAGTGTAGGTATTTACACTTTTCCATTCATAGCTTGTTTAACCGTGCAGCGTCCTTGTCTAAGGTTTACTTAATTATTCAGCCATGACCTTTTCAAATTTCTCAGCAAACTTGTTGTGCTTTCCGAATTACTCATATTTCTTAGGTGGGAGATCAGAATACTAATCTTTGTGAATGAGACGTTCGTCGGGGATAGGCGGAAGGTAGAGTCAAGGCCTGTTGTAAACACATCGTAGTCAGGATGATCTTTAAAAATGTTACAATACATTCTCACCGATAGCCTCGTCATTATCTTATGTACTTGTCCCGACTGAATAATTCGAACAGTGTGGGGATATGGAAATTATTATTACCGGTTTAGGGGACTATTAAAAAGTTACAAACATAAATTCATATCAATGGTTTGGAGATCGGCGATGGGCTTATGGGAATTACTCTTTATGACAAAATATGGCACTCTATGGAGCTAGTGAGTATTTTGCATTAGCAGTTTTACATCTTTCATTGGCGGTTTTGGACACAATACAAACTTTATGGGAATTTAACATTACATCAATTTCGGGACGATATGGGGTGTATGAGAATTTTTCATTATATTACTTTCGGGACGATATGTGGTTCATGGGAATTTTACATTACAGCAATTTCGGTACGATATAGGGTTAGTGAAAATTTAACAATATCAGTGTTGGGAAGATTGTGTAGCTTATGGGATTTTTGTATTACGCCAAATTTTGGACTGTTTGGAGCCCAGTAGGAAATTCATGTAAAAGTGGTTTATGTGTTATGGGGTTTTACGAGAATATGACATGGATGTGCGGTATGGGATTGGTAATAATCACTAACGCATGTTCTTAAAGACAAACACCCTTTTAAAGCGCGAGGGAACGAAAGAGATATGTACTAGATACTTATATACAGGCCTACAGATCAGCACACATCTTTTGTGACCAATGCTGACCCTTACTGATCCGAACACACACAGACACACATGTGTAGTAGGATGTACAGTATGGTGTATAGTTATGAGGCTTACACCTTCCTTACAGAACAAAGCACGCTCTTAAGAAACCTACATGCAAACAAATGGACAATGCAATGAGATTTATTTGATGAATACTATGGCACATAATTACAATCCAACATACACTGTTACCAACCAATATCCACCCTTACAATCAAATTGGACAATAGAAGGGTGAGTTGTATGATTGTCATTAAAGAACATAAGTACATCCCCACAGTCACCATTCCAAGCTAAACTAACGAGGAAGGCAAGCGATTGCTGATGGTCACTGACACACGTAATTGCAATCTAAACTATAAGGTTTTTCAGTCCACAAACACCATTGTAAACAAAATGTATTTTATTACAAATATATACCTCCAACACTTACACACACAAACGAAATGGAGAGTGCAAAAGGGGTATACTATTGTCGAACACCCTTACTTACTACTCAACACCCACATACGTAACAACAAACAACGAAAGGCAAGTATATGGAATGCTTTTTGCACACAAACACATCAGTACAGACGAACCTATGTAAAGTCAACGTATGTATGTATGTATGTATGTATGTATGTATGTATGTATGTATGTATGTATGTATGTATGTATGTATGTATGTATGTATGTATGTATGTATGTGTGTGTGTGTGTGTGTGTGTGTGTGTGTGTGTGTGTGTGTGTGCGTGCGTGCGTGCGTGCGTGCGTATGCATGCATGCATGCATGCATGCATGCATGCATGCATGCATGCATGCATGCATGCATGCATGCATGTATGTATGTATGTATGTATGTATGTATGTATGTATGTATGTATGTATGTATGTATGTATGTATGTATGTATACATGTAGGTATTTATGTAGCAGTGTTTTACGGCACATCGCCACAGTGGTCGTTCTATGGTGCCAACCAATGCTTAAGTTAGTAAAAATATATAAATGAAGTACAGTATGTAGGAGAATAAACTCTCCCGAAAAATTATAAACATTCAGGGCAAGATTATATATATATATATATATATATATATATATATATATATATATATATATATATATATATATATATATATATATATATATATATATATATATATATATATATATATATATATATCAGGGCATGAACTGTGGTCCTCCTAGGGATGAGACTTGTAAGTGTATCCAATACGTGGTCGTCAATATACAAACTCTAAGTGTATCCAATACCTGGTCGTCAATATACAAACTCTAAGTGTATCCAACACGTGATCGTCAATATACAAACTCTAAGTGTATCCAATACGTGGTCGTCAATATACAAACTCTAAGTGTATCCAATACGCGATCGTCAATATACAAACTCTAAGTGTATCCAATACGCGATCGTCAATATACAAACTCTAAGTGTATCCAATACGCGATCGTCAATATACAAACTCTAAGTGTATCCAATACGCGATCGTCAATATACAAACTCTAAGTGTATCCAATATGCGATCATCAATATACAAACTCTAAGTGTATCCAATACGCGATCGTCAATATACAAACTCTAAGTGTATCCAATATGCGATCATCAATATACAAACTCTTAAGTGTATCCAATGCGTGATCGTCAATATACAAACTCTAAGTGTATCCAATACGCGATCGTCAATATACAAACTCTAAGTGTATCCAATACGCGATCGTCAATATACAAACTCTTAAGTGTATCCAATACGTGATCGTCAATATACAAACTCTAAGTGTATCCAATACGCGATCGTCAAAATACAAACTCTAAGTGTATCCAATACGCGATCGTCAAAATACAAACTCATCTCTGTAAGTTCTTTTGGACAAGGGCTGACTCTCTTCTCTTTAGTTAATCGGTTTCATATTACGACGTTTGTTTTTGGATTTTTTGTTCCAGAGTCCCAAGTATGACAAGCATGCTAACGTATACATAACATGAAGTCAGTATATAGAATCTAACATTAGGACGCATGTGACAGCAGAGCAGGTTTGGCTGCTTTATGTGCTTTTTCATTGCCCTTCGCAAAATGTGTCTTGGCAACAAACAGAACATATTATTTTTCAGACTGCATTGGTACAATACGTATCTGCAATATATGGGATGTTAAACATATTTCAGATTTAAGATTTTGAAGACTCTGAACGTGGAAACCGAACAATTGGTGGAATTTTATTTGGGACTGTTCAAATAAATTAGCGTGGCTGTAGTTTCTACAGCAAACATTGAGACATTATGCATTATTGTTGCTATGGCAGCTCCGAATTCGTCTTCATCTCTTCGCCTATCATCTGTATTACCAAGGTAAGAGACTAGTTTAATTGAGTGGAGACACTTGGACAGATTATGGAATACAAAACTGCTATTATTTTCGAATACTGTGCAAAAACAAAAGGGTGTAATATGGCAATAGGTAAGAACAGAAATAACTTTATGAATTTGCACGAAAAGACAGCCTTTATCTTAGTTATGTCCAGGCTGGAACATGTCTAAATTATAATTCAATATTCTGGTAGAATGGGCTTCTTTTGCAGTATGTGCAATTAAAGTTTAAAAACAACATGAAATGATGACTATGCAATTATTATGTAGCGTCTTCGTGGTTTTACCCAACTGGAGTATTTGGTTACATGAGGCCCCTAATTATTATGTCTTGGGGAGGAATTTTCATTCGGACCACCTCGAGAAGATTGCCTCACACTACCAAGAACAATAACACTGAAGACGTCACAAACGTTCAGTTGAATTTTCTTCAGAATTATTTTCATTTATTTTACTGAAACTTCAGTAAACCTAAACTTGACAAATCATAATAAATTCCTTTGGGAATTTTTAGAGGGAAATTGTAATCAATCGTTCATACAAGTACATGTTGCCCTTGATTTGAGTGTTAATATTTGAAACTGATGCAGTGAATACATCGTGTGATTGCAAATTGCTGTAGTGAATACATCGTGTGACTGTCATTTAAAAGACCTAATGGTTCAAAGACTGCTTTGAAAAAGTTTTGATTTGATTCTGTTGGGAATAATAGGAATTAAGTGGGGTTTTTTTTATTAATTTAAAAGTGAGTAGAAATGCTATGGAAAATTAAAGACCATGACTGTATAAATATGCCACATATTAGATTAACTCTGCAAATATATTTATGTTCATCGTGTAGAGAGTTTTTCCATAAATGATTATTCCCGAAGTTGTTATTGCATTTTATTCTATTGCCCAAGAAAATAATGTTGTATCTGTTGTTTCCATGGAAGTTGGTGACCAGTGAAGAATGTTACTTTATTCAGATAGAAAGCAGCGTTGAAAACTAAACAAAAACTACAATATTTTTAGTTTGTTTTTTGTTTTTTGTTTGGTTTTGCATTAGACAGCACAACAAAATGCCGCGATTTACAGTTTTTGAAAACGTTGTTTGTATTGCAGATTCAAGTCATTTCATTTAGATATAATTATTCCTCAACATGAGCTGTCGGTGTTAAATCAAACTGGGCAATATGTCGGTCAACAGGTAAGGACCACAATTTCACCTGCGATTTAGGTAGGATCAATGAAACCGGACATTATGTCTGACAACAGATGAATGTTAGATTTACAACCAGCATTTAACAGATCAAATTATATGAGAGTTTGTGAAATCTGAATCCAGATTTTATGCCAACCTTTACGCAGGAAAACTGTTATCTGAAATGTCGATACCTGTAGTTGGTGAGCAGGCTTCAATGCAGACAGTATGATTATAATAGTTTAACATAATCTGTAAGAATTCTAGCACAATTGGAGATAGATCAAAGGAAAGTACCGAGCCATATTTAATGAGACGAATAATTCAAATGAAGATGAAAACTAGCTGATGATGGCGGACATGGGAGTCAATTAAACATATTTAATTTTACAGGACAGTAATATTTCTACAGGAAAGGTGATAATAAATTGGAGTATAGGGAGTTATGTGATCTGAATTTTAGATGTTTAAGGTCAAAACAGAATTTGTGTAATCTGCATTTTAGATGTTTAAGGTCAAAACAGATCAAACTGTTTCACAGTCTAAATTTTACGGTAGCAAGAATTCCAATTTGATGAAAACATGGTAAGATTTCAGCCACATTTCGCAGAATTTTACTTGATTGTGCTGTTGGTAGTGAGGGTTTATTTTATTCGAAATGATGAAAACTGATACTATTGTTGATGAAAACTGATAATATTGTTGGTTAAAATTACAACCTCCGAAAGTTATCCGATATCATACAGCTTTAATTAAACATTGTCATGGATACCAATATATTAAAGAATAGAATGAAAGCAGGCGATAAGCAGTATGTAACAATTTGTCATAAGATAGTCTTCGTCAGTGAAGATGATAATGTGATTACAATGTATGTAGACTAAAAGTACCGTCTGTACTCGTTAATAAGTCTGATCAAACTGCATAGACCCAAATATGACGTCAAAATATTGAACCATCAGTTTGCTAGGAGTAATCAATAAAACAAACAACATGGAACATTTTCGCTCAGCGCATTATGCGACCGCAGATCAGGATCTACGTTGTTTGCTGTTCGACCTGATTTATAAACTAGTATATATTAGTACGAAAGTAGTTTAGTGCTTCAGTCTAAGTATAGTCATCATCACACTAATTACCGTCATTTATATTAAAACTAAATGGTGCATGGACGGGTATAATTGGCATTTTTAAAGTGATTATCAATTGTGTATTTGTCAAGATGGTCCTTAACAAGCAAAACTACATGACGCAAATCCAGTTTTTTTTTTTTACAAACAACCTTCACCATAATACAGCCCATAAGCCTGCATTATTACAAACAATCCTCACAACCATGACCATATGGATGCATTATTACAAACAACCTTCACCATACTAAAACCAATACTACTGCCTGCATTATTACAAACAACCCTCACAAGCATTCTGACCATATGCCTGCATTATTACAAACAACCCTCACAAGCATCTGACCATATGCCTGCATTATTACAAACAACCCTTACAAGCATTCTGACCATGTGGATGCATTATTACTAACACTCCTCGTGACCTAATGGAACCATAGGCCTGGATTATCACAAACAATCCTCACCACTGTGTCCAACATGGACTCTATCCGTTTTTTGGTTTAATAGAAACGTTGTCCTGCATGGATCAGAACCGTCTTGATTCTATAGGAACTTAGTCCAACAAGGACTAAAACCAAATATAGATAATCCCATTTGCGGTCGACGCAGTGGAGATACCATTTTTATCTCCGAAATGCTGATATCACTTTTGAAACTACTTTCGTTTTCCATTTAGGATGTATATCTGCCTTTTATATGTTATTCCAACATGTATTTCCATATTACGGATTGTTGGCTTCTTCTTCTTCTTCTTCTTCTTCTTCTTCTTCTTCTTCTTCTTCTTCTTCTTTCTTTCTTTCTCTCTCTCTCTCTCTCTCTCTCTCTCTCTCTCTCTCTCTCTCTCTCTCTCTCTCTCTCTCTCTCTGAAGTTTCGTTACCTATTAATAATCAGCTGTTACTATCAAGATATAAATTTTAAAAGAAAGAAATGATAACATTTAACTTGTGTAGAATATATTGAAATTTCTAGTTATTGGAAGACAAAACCTGCGAATTTAAAAAGAATACTATAATATTAATTTGGATTGTAAAAGAAGCCTGGCCCAATCAATAATTCATATCCTGAACATAATAGAACGTTGAAATGAATTCAGATTAAACTCTGTCCTTGTTCCCTTAACTTGATTTAGTCATGGAAAAAGCCTGCTTTAATGAAATTAATAAGCCTGGTTCAATAGTTCAGCATACGGATAGAAGCAACGAGTAACGTTACTGCCTCACAATTCAATCAATAAACCATTATTGATTGCGTTGTGATACTGGGAACATAGCAACTGATAGTCAGTCTAGAACAACAAAATTAGTTCGGTTAAAAGTTCAGAACGTGAATGACCAATTACAACTAAAAGGTTATAGACAATGTATGATCTGAAAGGTCGTTCACTTAGGAAAATTACTGAGCATGCACACTCTCTCTTTGTGGGTTTAATGGAGAGCAAAGACCGCCCTTGGCAGTCAAAAGCATGCTCTCTCCTTCTCTCCCCTCCCCTCTAAACTTGATAAAAGGTTAAAGCTGTCCTTGACTATCATGCAAGAACACGCGTGACTTTTTAGAACATAGGCATAGTTCATTAGACAGACCTCTCTAACCTTGAATGAAAACGTGGTATACTGATGACCGCCAGCTTCCAAGATATAAAAAGGGCTGTGGGCTGGTGAGTCTCAGTGCGACTTCAAGCTTCAGAGAGCGTTGTGTCTATTTCTTACAGGTAAGAAAATTATGCTTTATACTCACTCTTCAAAGTTAAAGATTTTATAAAAAGTGAGTTCTTTTTATTTTATCAATATAATGTAATAGTGAGTTTTTTTTTTCTACTATGAAATATTTTACTGATTTGATATTTTACTGAATTGATGTTCATTATATTTATAATGTAATATTATTGACAGTTCCCTTCTTCCACAATCATAATGTAATGAAATATTTTACAGCTTCGATGTTCATTAGTATTTGTTTGAAATAATTACCAGCTTCATGGTATAATTTGATTGCGAATAAATATGTATTCTTTAAATAATAAGTATAACACACACAGATCTTTTCCAGGTCGATATTTTACATTAAATGGAATAAAAAATATTTCTTGAAAATGATTATGACATTTATTACAGTTATTGAATTTTAGGCTTTTTGAAAATTTAAATCACTTGTATTCAAATATGCAGAGAAATGAATGGACAAATGAAAAAGTAGATTGTGGAAGAACTATTATTGTAATATGTATTGTATGTAGTTTCAACTTAAATAAATTTATATGTTGTATCTTTAGAATGTAGTTCTATATATCAATAAAGTGCGACTTCACGCTTCAGAGAGCATTGTGTCTATTTCTTACAGTGCGACTTCAAGCTTCAGAGAGCGTTGTGTCTATTCCTTACAGCGATCCCACCTCTTCGCAGCCGAGCTTATCCCCACAAGATGCAACATAGGTATGACCCTTATTCTTAAGAATGCCGAACTTTCTTCCTTCTCATAACCAGGCACGAGAAGAAGGTTTTGTTAGAAATAACTATTGACAAGCTCAATTTTTCCACAGAGCAAGCAGACTCTTACATAACAACTAATTTAAAAATTTCTAACACAATATTACCCACACGGCATCGTAAATCTATCAAGCTGAACGATAAATAGTACAAATTGTTGAGAAAAACTCTTGATTATATGTAGCAATAAAAGTGTTTAGGAAGCAATTTTATTCGTCACCACAGTCATAATAATCCATCAGAATGAATCATGCATTGATTAGAGTCGATTGCGAACCGAAATTAAGTGACAATCGAAATTAAGTGACCGTCAAAATTAAGTAAAGTCAAGCGCTATGTATCCAAACACAGAACATTCATTCTCATCTAATTCGCTCTTAAACGCGATAACGACACAAACGATTTGTCTCTAATAAACTAAAACCTAATTATTCACGACACTACCTCACACTTGTATGGTTTTATCTTCTTCCTTTACAACCGTATGATTTATCAATACACTTCGTTAAGCCTGAGGTCAATATTTCATGCCACGTACTATGAAAATCAGCTAAATCCCTAATACACATCTAACCCTATCCCTAATACACATTCTAATTTTATCCATAATGCACACCCTAATCATATCGATAATACACGGATTAATCTTATCTACAACTGCTAAATAATTTTCCGTAAACTTATCTAAACATTTCTTTACGTTAGGAAATTAGGGAGGGTACTTATTCCGGTACTAATTCGTGCATCGCTTTGGTCTAGCAAATACTGTAAATTAGGACGACTGCTCATAATAATTGGCTAATTACTCGGCTTGAGAAATATTTTCCCAACAGCAGCGCCGATAATCAAGTACATAATGGTCAAAGTCTAACAAAGCTATAAACAGAGATACCAGTACAAATAACACATACACAGGGCTGCATGCAGGAGGGCTGACAAAGTCTCTTTTTCCAGTCCAGTGTGGTATTACAAACATAAACGGTTATATGCAGTTGACGTTCATAAGTGCACAATGTAAATATTTCTGAGTAATAGAATATGTTTACTTTCTATAATATACATGATGGATTTTGTGTCGTTTATTCTGATGTGACGGCTTAATCGTTATATAAAGCAAATCAATAGTTAAAACTGAGACCAGGACTTGAAGTAACCGAGTCATAGCTCATAGTAAAATAGCCATTGTTTAACTGCCTACACTGAAATGATTTTGCTCGAAATAATGTTTGATCTCTTTCATCGAAATAATACAACGTTTTTTGGCTCTTAAGCACATGCAAAGTAAAGTTTAAGAAAATGTTGAATTCTAGATCAAATTTCTTGTATTTAAGTTCGTTTGATAATTGATGTATAAAACAGCCTTCTGTAGTATACATGATATAAGTTGTATACAACTAATATATGTATTATACATGATATATGATGTACACAACTTTTGTCTGTATTATACTTGATATCAGATGTATACAACTACTGTCTGTATTATACATTATATATGATGTATACAACTACTGTCTGTATTATACTTGATATCAGCTGTATTATACACATCTGATGTATACAACTACGGACTGTGTTATACAACCATTATCTGTATTATACTTAATATATGATGTATGCAACCACTATCTGTATTATACACATCTTATGTATAAACCTACTGACTGTGTTATACAACTACCAACTGTATTATACATTATATATGATTTATACAACTACTATCTGTATTATACATGATATCGGATGTATACAACAACTGTCTGTATTATACATGATATATGATGTATACAACTACTGTCTGTATTATACATGATATATGATGTATACAACAACTGTCTGTATTATACATGATATCTCATGTATACAACAACTGTCTGTATTATACATGATATCTGATGTATATAACAACTGTCTGTATTATACATGATATATGATGTATACAACAACTGTCTGTATTATACATGATATCTGATGTATACAACAACTGTCTGTATTATACTTGATATCTGATGTATACAACCACTGTCTGTATTATACATGATATATGATGTATACAACTACTGACTGTATTATACTTGATATCAGATGTATACAATTAATGTCTCTATTATACATGATATATGATGTATACAACTAATGACTGTATTATACACATCTAATGTATACAACTACTGACTGTGTTATACAACCATTATCTGTATTATACTTGATATATTATGTATGCAACCACTATCTGTATTATACATATCTGATGAATAAACCTACTGACTGTGTTATACAACTACTATCTGTATTATACATTATATATGATGTATACAACTACTGTCTGCATTATACATGATATATGATGTAAATAACAACTGTCTGTATTATACATGATATATGATGTATACAACAACTGTCTGTATTATACATGATATCTGATGTATACAACAACTGTCTGTATTATACATGATATATGACGTATACAACAACTGTCTGTATTATACATGATATATGATGTATACAACTACTGTCTGTATTACACATGATATATGATGTATACAACAACTGTCTGTAATATACATGATATCTGATGTATACAACCACTGTCTGTATTATACATGATATCTGATGTATACAACTACTGTCTGTATTATACATGATATATGCTGTATACAACAATTGCCTGTATTATACATGATATCTGATGTATACAACAACTGTCTGTATTATACTTGATATCTGATGTATGCAACCACTGTCTGTATTATATATGATATATGATGTATACAACTACTGACTGTACTATACTCATATAATGTATACAACTACTGACTGTGTTATACAACCACTATCTGTATTATACTTGATATATGATGTATGCAACCACTATCTATATTATACATATCTGATGTATAAACCTACTGACTGTGTTATACAACTACTATCTGTATTATACATGATATATGATGTATACAACTACTGCCTGTATTATACATGATATCTGATGTATACAACAACTGTGTGTATTATACTTGATATCTGATGTATACAACCACTGTCTGTATTATACATGGTATATGATGTATACAACAACTGTCTGTATTATACATGATATCTGATGTATACAACCACTGTCTGTATTATACATGATATATGATGTATACAACAACTGTCTGTATTATACATGGTATATGATGTATACAACTACTGTCTGTATTATACATGATATATGATGTATACAACTACTGTCTGTATTATACATGATATCTGATGTATACAACCACTGTTTGTATTATACATGATATATGATGTATACAACAACTGTCTGTATTATACATGATATAAGATGTATACAACAACTGTCTGTATTATACATGATATCTGATGTATACAACAACTGTCTGTATTATACTTGATATCTGATGTATACAACTATTGTCTGTATTATATATGATATATGATGTATACAACTACTGACTGTATTATACACATCTAATGTATACAACTACTGACTGTGTTAAACAACCACTATCTGTATTATACTTGATATATGATGTATGCAACTACTATCTGTATTATACATATCTGATGTATAAACCTACTGACTGTGTTATACACCTACTATCTGTATTATACATGATATATGATGTATACAACCACTGTCTGTATTATACTTGATATATGATGTATACAACAACTGTCTTTATTATACTTGATATCTGATGTATACAACCACTGTCTGTATTATACATGATATATGATGTATACAACTACTGACTGTATTATACACATCTAATGTATACAACTGCTGACTGTGTTATACAACTACTGTTAATATTATACATGATATCAGACGTATACAACAACTGTCTGTATTATACATGATACAGATGTATACAACCACTCACTGTATTATACATGATATATGACGTATAAAAGAACTGTCTTTATTATACATGATATATGATTTATACAACAACTGTCTGTATTATACTTGATATCTGATGTATACAACAACTGTCTGTATTATACATGATATCTGATGTATACAACCACTCTCTGTATTATACATGATATCAGATGTATACAACTACTGACTGTATTATACATGATATCTGATGTATACAACAATTGTCTGTATTATACATGATATCTGATGTATACAACCACTACCTGTATTATACACATCTAATGTATACAACTACTGACTGTGTTATACAACTACTGTTAATATTATACATGATATATGATGTATACAACAACTGTCTGTATTATACATGATATCTGATTATACAACTACTGCCTGTATTATACATGATATCAGATGTATACAACTACTCTCTGTATTATACATGATATCAGATGTATACAACTACTCTCTGTATTATACATGATATCTGATCTATACAACTACTGTCTGTATTATATATGATATATGATGTATACAACAACTGTCTGTATTATACATGATATATGATGTATACAACTACTGTCTGTATTATACATGATATATGATGTATACAACAACTGCCTGTATTATACATCATATCTGATGTATACAACAACTGTCTGTATTATACATGATATATGACGTGTACAACAACTGTCTGTATTATACATGATATATGATTTATACAACAACTGTCAGTATTATACTTGATATCTGATGTATACAACAACTGTCTATATTATACATGATATCTGATGGATACAACAACTGTCTGTATTAAACTTGATATCTGATGTATACAACCACTGTCTGTATTATACATGATATATGATGTATACAACAACTGTCTGTATTATACCTGATATCTGATGTATACAACCACTGTCTATATTATACATGATATATGATGTATACAACTACTGACTGTATTATACACATCTAATGTATACAGCTACTGACTGTGTTATACAACCACTATCTGTATTATACTTGATATATGATGTATGCAACCACTATCTGTGTTATACATATCTGATGTATAAACCTACTGACTGTGTTATACAACTACTATCTGTATTATACATGATATATGATGTATACAACTACTGTCTGTATTATACTTGATATCAGATGTATACAACTATCTGTATTATACACATCTAATGTATACAACTACTGACTGTGTTATACAACCACTATCTGTATTATCCTTGATATATGTTGTATGCAACCACTATCTGTATTATACATATCTGATGTATGAACCTACTGACTGTGTTATACAACTACTATCTGTATTATACATTATATATGATGTATACAACAACAGTCTGTATTAAACATGATATATGATGTATACAACTAATGTCTGTATTATACATGATATATGATGTACACAACAACTGTCTGTATTATACATGATATATGATGTATACAACTACTGTCTGTATTATACATGATATATGATGTATACAACAACTGTCTGTATTATACTTGATATCTGATGTATACAACCACTGTCTGTATTATACATGATATATGATGTATACAACAACTGTCTGTATTATACATGATATATGATGTATACAACAACTGTCTGTATTATACATGATATATGATGTATACAACTACTGTCTGTATTATACATGATATATGATGTATACAACAACTGTCTGTATTATACATGATATCTGATGTATACAACCACTGTCTGTATTATACATGATATCTGATGTATACAACTACTGTCTGTATTATACATGATATATGATGTATACAACTACTGACTGTATTATACACATCTAATGTATACAAGTACTATGTTATACAACCACTATCTGTATTATACTTGATATATGATGTATGCAACCACTATCTGTGTTATACATATCTGATGCATAAACCTACTGCCTGTGTTATACAACTACTACCTGTATTATACATGATATATGATGTATACAACTACTGTCTGTATTATACATGATATATGATGTATACAACTACTGTCTGTATTATACTTGATATCAGATGTATACAACCACTATCTGTATTATACACATCTGATGTATACAACTACTGACTGTGTTATACAACCAATATCTTTATTATCCTTGATATATGATGTATGCAACCACTATCTGTATTATACATATCTGATGTATAAACCTACTGACTGTGTTATACAACTACTATCTGTATTATACATGATATATGATGTATACAACTACTGTCTGTATTATACATGATATATGATGTATACAACAACTGTCTGTATTATACATGATATCTGATGTATACAACCACTGTCTGTATTAAACATGATATACGATGTATACAACAACTGTCTGTATTATACATGGTATCTGATGTATACAACAATCTCTGTATTATACATGATATATGATGTATACAATTACTGTCTGTATTATACATGTTATCTGATGTATACAACAACTGTCTATATTATACATGATGTATGATGTATACAACAACTGTCTGTATTATACATGATATCTGATGTATACAACCACTGTCTGTATTATACATGATATATGATGTATACAACAACTGTCTGTATTATACATGATATATGATGTATACAACAACTGTCTGTATTATACATGATATCTGATGTATACAACAACTGTCTGTATTATACTTGATATCTGATGTATACAACTACTGTCTGTATTATACATGATATATGATGTATACAACTACTGACTGTATTATACACATCTAATGTATACAACTACTGACTGTGTTATACAACCACTATCTGTATTATACTTGATATATGATGTATGCAACCACTATCTGTATTATACATATCTGATGTATAAACCTACTGACTGTGTTATACAACTACTATCTGTATTATACATGATATATGATGTATACAACTACTGTCAGTATTATACATGATATATGATGTATACAACCACTGTCTGTATTATACTTGCTATATGATGTATACAACAGCTGTCTTTATTATACTTGATATCTGATGTATACAACCACTGTCTGCATTATACATGATATATGATGTATACAACTACTGACTGTATTATACACATCTAATGTATATAACTGCTGACTGTGTTATACAACTACTGTTAATATTATACATGATATCAGACGTATACAACTACTGTCTGTATTATACATGATATCAGATGTATACAACCACTCACTGTATTATACATGATATATGACGTATAAAACAACTGTCTGTATTATACATGATATATGATTTATACAACAACTGTCTGTATTATACTTGATATCTGATGTATACAACAACTGTCTGTATTATACATGATATCTGATGTATACAACCACTCTTTGTATTATACATGATATCAGATGTATACAACTACTGACTGTATTATACATGATATCTGATGTATACAACAATTGTCTGTATTATACATGATATCTGATGTATACAACCACTATCTGTATTATACACATCTAATGTATACAACTACTGACTGTGTTATACAACTACTGTTAATATTATACATGATATATGATGTATACAACAACTGTCTGTATTATACATGATATCTGATCTATACAACTACTGTTAATGTTATACATGATATATGATGTATACAACTACTGTCTGTATTATACATGATATCTGATCTATACAACTACTGTCTGTATTATACATGATATCTGATCTATACAACTACTGTTAATATTATACATTATATCAGACGTATACAACAACTGTCTGTATTATACATGATATCAGATGTATACAACTACTGTCTGTATTATGCATGATATATGATGTGTACAACCACTGTGTGTATTATGCATGATATATGATCTATACAACTACTGTCTGTATTATACATACAACTGCTTCATGTTTTATATTTGTAACGTATATATTAGATAACATGTACATGTATTATGCTTGCTTTGTGATGCTTAAAACCACTGCGTGTATTATACTCGTGATCTGTACAAACTTCATCCTGTACGATATTATACGTGATGTCTGACGTACAAAAGTAACAACTGTATTACAGGTGATATCCGGCGTATATACATACGTCGGATTTCACATATAATACTATATGTTATGTCTGACGCACACGACCAACAACTGTATTATATATGATGTGTTACGTATACAGCTAGCAGCTTGCTACATGTGATGTCTGAAGTATACAACTAACTCTTGTATTATAAGTCATGTCTGACGTATATGACTACCAACTCAGTTATATGTGACATCTGACGTATATTTTCATTACTATAAGTGATGTGTGACGTATACAACTAGCAACTGTATTATATGTGATATCTTTCGAACGTATCATGTAATTTATGTGATATCTAACTTATTCAACTCCTGTATTATGTGTGATATCTGACATATACATTTTTTGTATTATACGTGATTTCTGACGTATACAACTTCTTTATTATATTTGATGTACATGTTGGATGACATTTATATATTCCGTATCTGAGGTATCTTTCTGTGCCACTATTATTGTAACCCACTGGTAAAATAGGCATGCAATGTCACTTATTTAATACAAAACTTTATTGTACATCTCATCAGTTAGTTAACTACATTAAAGAATGGAAGTTTTGTCTATCGATCGATCGATCGACTGAGAGAGAGAGAGAGAGAGAGAGTGTGTGTGTGTGTGTGTGTGTGTGTGTGTGTGTGTGTACAAAGAACAGGACAAGCTTGTGACATGAGACACTTACCTACACCGGATATCAATTATGTTTATATATGTGACAAATTGGCGGCGTGCAAAAAAACACACCAACCTCTTTCACTACGGTTCGTTGCTAGGGAATGACCTCCGCGGTGTGACTTACCCAGTGTGGATAGATAGAAAGAAGAATGCAGATCAGTGATCAAGTATATTGCAGAAATGAACACGACGAGCCCTTTTTCAATGAACAAATATAAAATTTAATCAGGTTATCAACAGAATTTAAAATGAAAAGAAATCAATGACTTAGTTACAAAAGAAGGAAAAATGGTACTAACATGTACTCAAATAAAAAAGACAATACAAATTTCTTTAAATGTAAAATTACTTTCAACGTTAAATTGCTATCCTCATTGCCAATGAGATGTGACCTTTGAGTGCAACGATGAGAGACTTCATCACCTAATTTATGCAGACATCAAGACTTCTGTTCGTCCCTGATCTGTCGATCTTTGTCTAGCTTTTTCGTCTTGGACTCTTGTCCGTCTAACTCTGACTTAACAATCGTCTCTGGACTTAGATTTCTGCGTAGAATTTGTTCTGGTTCTATGATTGTTCAGGGATTTCTCATGTGAATCCAGGAAAGCTGTTTCCTTCAATAAATAAAATTTCTCGCAATAGACAATAGGTCACATTCTCAGGTATATCTGAATTTTTACATTAATTCGGCTCAGAACAAAAAGCATAACTTCTGCCGCAGTAACTTCTGTTAGCTAACTGTTATGTTTACATAAACGGTCGATGCTTGTCCTGACCTTAATTCGGGTCACGCTAGGGATGGTCAATTAAATTCAACTCAGCCGTATGAACCCGTATGTAAACCCCCACTCGACTTCTTACTCTGTTAAGTTACATATGGCTTAGACCTCCAGATCTAACTATTCTAAAATAGCTTACTCGACCAATTAAATATTACAAACTAGAATATAGATATACACTTAAGTGATCAATTAAATATGACAACTAGTATATGGTATACATGTAATGTTATGTCATACTCATTCTAAACAGCGTTAATCCAGAAACTATGAAACATTACCCATCATTCCTTAAGCTTAATTCATTTAAATTCCTAATCCCTCCTATGTATTCAAGATTCAATTACATGCAATCTTTTCAACTAATCTAATGAAATTTTAATTACATTCAATCTTGCCAATTCTCCAAATGAATTGATAATTAGAAAATCAAAGAATAAAATGTCATGACTAGCATTTCACTAAAATCCTGCAAAATGAAATCATACATACATACATCATATCAAGAATACATTTGAAAAAGATCAAAAAAAGTAATAACATATTAAAATCGGGAAACTAAGATTGCGTACCTTTTGCCGTTTCTTTATTCGTTTCCACGAATCTAACGTATAGTCTGTCTCCTAACTGAGACAACTATCTGGCCCCTTACTCAATAATGAAGACGTACTTTTTACGAATTCGAAATGTAGAGTTTGCCTACTTGGTGAGACAAACTCTCGCTTCACTGCCAAATCACGAGATAACGTCTCACACGATCCCGGAATCATTTAACTTCCCTTGCGAAAGATTAAAGACTGCTGAATTTTCCTAAAGTTAAACCTTTAATTTCTTACAGAGTTACGCCCATAAATCCATATTAACCAATCGGAATAGACTGTTTCCTAAACCTGTTCGTAGAATTTTTGGATTGACAAGAAAACTAAACAACTAATCATGCCGTAATTAATCATTACTTTGAACTATCATCTATAGTCAGCTGCTGCCTTTAACCGGTCGATTTTGGGGAAAGGTCTTATGTCATTCTCTTGTACCATAGCATCTGACTCGGTCATGTTACGTCGGCTAGAACGAATTCCCTTTTGACGTTCAGAGATGAAATGAAAATAATCATCTATCTCTAGCCCTTTCTACTTTAATTAAGTTAAATTTGATACAATTCCTTTAACCAAAGCTTCTAAGAGTTTTCAAAATTCGACACATAACAATATATCTCATCTGAGTTGAAAAATTTTTATAGTTGAAGCTGTTTATCATGCTTGTCTTAATATATAATTACAAGTTATATTGATAGGTGATTACAAATTATATTAATAGGTGGTTACACATTATATTGATAGATAATTACAAATAATCTCGAACGCTGACAAAATAGAATCATTATTCAACAAGAAAAAAAGCAGTGTTATTAAAGTTTTGAACCAGTGATGTATAAAATGCAAGTTAAAAAAGCGTTTTTGTCTTTGATTCGATCTGTTTGGATTATACGCTATTCAAATTTTGGGGGGTTTGGCCTTTCTATTTTTTCTTGACTTTCTATATTTGTTGAGAAGTTGTTGATTCTCTAGGATGAAAATAATTTAGCCTTTGCATGAACATGGCGCATATATTATCATTGTTCATTTTTATACTTGAGTTTGTTTTAGGATATTATTTTTATCAATTTGTTGTTTTTTCTCTCTATCTTTTTATACACGCTGGCTGCAAGGAAACAGATCTTTCCGGTTACGCACCGATAACGAGATATCAGAAAAACAGGTCACGTCATATTCCGTCTTCGTTGTTTTAATATATATATATATATATATATATATATATATATATATATATATATATATATATATATATATATATATATATATATATATATATATAGATAGAGAGAGAGAGAGAGAGAGAGAGAGAGAGAGAGAGACAGACAGACAGACAGACAGACAGACAGACAGACAGACAGAGACAGAAATGTCTTTGTAATTTATTTGAGTAAATTTTTAATTAGTTGACTCCAATTTTGATTTGATCATATAGAGCATTTAACGATCATGATTTGAAATAAATTTACTCCAAGTAAAGTATTCGAGGTGGTGGAGAACGAGGAGGAGGTCGTCGTCACCACGAGCGGTTGCCTAGGTGTAAGTGATTAGAGTGTCCGCCTCGTATGCTGGACGTCCTGGCTTCGAGGTCAAGCCGAATCAGACCAAAAAACTTATAAATTTGGTACTCATTTAGAGGTTAGTGCTAGAACTGGTCGGCCAGGTGTCAAGATAAAGTGACTGGGTGGGACATGTCCCATTTCTAGACATCACTATAAACTACCACACTGCAAACATCGTAACGGGATGACTAAAAGTTTTAAAGCTAGGTAAAAAGATCCATATCACACACACACACACACACACACACACACACACACACACACACACACACACACCACGTATATATCTGTCATCACTGCGATCTCAGTTGTAGTTTATTTCGTATTGATAATGATCAACGTCGACCTTACCATTGTTTCCTCATTTGCTCGCCTGTTTGACAGATGAACCTTTTTCTCTGTATTATCAATGTACGATAAGGAATCCATTTGGTTAAAGACAAATTATATTTCAGGTAATCATCGAGGAAAGATTTTAAACAAATATCTATCTACATATAATGATGTGAATATGCTAAGCCAGTTTTGTACTAACATCAAGAAAATAGTATAATGGTGGGTTGGTATACTTCATTTCAATTAACTTTAATGGTGTGATTTATACAATTCTAGTGGTGTAATTTATACCAGATATACTAAGATTTTAACGACATGCAAACCATTAGCTTATAATTTTCACTTGATGGAAATATGTAAAATTTGAGCTTGACATATCCCAAAACTTACATTTGCATTTTATATGTCAGAGACGTGTCATAAAGGATTTCCATTCTAGTTAAACTGTTGTGATATTTTTATATCTAATTTGGGAACGGTATTTTTATTTTATGAATGACATTTAGGAAAATCAAAAATATATCCATGCCATAACAAGATAAAATGTGTGTACTGTACCCCTGCTCCGTCAGTGAATAAATAAGAAAAACAAACCCCTCATTCTTAGTTTCAGGTGTGTAGAACAATCTACAGAACACACTTTCTTATCTTTTGCACAATGAAGTTAATTGAATCAAATGTAGATATAATTTACGACATGAGTAGCTGGTCATGAACAAAGCGTCAATAAATGTACTACAACTATTTTGTTAAAAATTAAAGACAATTTACTTTTAGGGAACCGGCAGGAATATGTAGCTGCATATATGTAACTTGTAAATGATTTGTCTGTGAAATGAAATATGCATACAAGCTAGGATCCAGACCTGATAGTAGTAAAGGAAAAGGCAGATCCTAATCCGAAGACCCTTTCTTAAATCCCTGAGACCTCCAAACAAATACAAATTATCCCTTTTCTCAATCCTAAAACCCCAACCCCTATACAAAATCCAAAGTCTATAAGTACACAAAATACCTAGGTAATTTAATCAATAATCAAGCTAAGAGCCCAGCTATAGAACACCTGTTGCAAAATACCTAGGTAACGTAATCGATAATTGCGCTAAGAGCCCAGCTTCGTAACAGATGTTTACCGAGCCAGGTAACTTTCATTAATAATGATATACGTCATACGGAGATCACGTGATCTTCCAGAATTTACTAGAAGATAGGTAAAATACCTTTGTCAGACTCAATCTTCCAAATCATTACCATATAAGGTAGTAGTCATTGCGCTCGCTGAACTTTCAAGGGAGAAATAGGTAAGATGATGTGTCAGACTCAATCACGTGATTCTCGAGAACATTCCAAATCACTGGTATATAAAGCCATTCAATTCTCTCATAGCCATTGCGGGGACGGACTTTCAAGAGAGAGGATACAACAGGAGAATCAGGTAAGTGATATTATTATTAAGTTTAGATAAAATTTTATATTATATCATACTTCTTTTGATAATATTTTTCATATTTGCTAACCCTCATTGCTAAAATATCTGTTAACATACTATCAATAATACGGAACTCGCGTATTAAATCGTCCATATTATATTTTATACCATGCAAATAAGATCGTATCTGATCGAGTAATTTTTTTATAGGTGATACTAGCCGCTTGGCAACTATTTTTTTTAGTTGCGAGTCTAGGTTCAACTTTTTTAGACGCTGTTGAAAGAGAGACACCTATACCAGATATGATTAATAAAAACGGATTTAATGATACCCCACTTGAAATTATACCAGAACTTTTCATTAACAAAGGTAGATATGATATTACTCGAAGGATCTTGTTGTAGTATTTGTAACATTATTTGTACGCACCAAAGTTTTTTATGATAATATTTGTAGTATTGTATTAGTGCGTCCACAACCTGTCCTGGAATATCTTTTGAAATATGATTGAAATCAACTATACTTCTTTTCATTATAACATTGGTTTACATAGTCCCATGTTTTGGTAAGTAGTAAGTAATCACAGTGTTTCAACTATAAATTCCAAACACCACCGATAAGGGCCTAAAAAATTTTCATTAGTTGGTTCAAGTATAAATTCTTCCTCAGAATTTTTATTTATTATTACAGATAATATTCCAGATAATTCATCATTTGAATGACGCCACGAATATGTGGTACATATTTTAAACTTTGCACCGCTAAACACTGACAATCTATACACACCGGTAACTTCTGCAATATATTTGATAGAGTTGTTTTGTGATGTCCATCCACTATAACCTGATGCAACAGTATACACAATATTTTTAATCTGCTTGTGAGGAAATTTAATTATCACTTGTTTTCTCAACAATACTAGGAGTTCCAATAATACTATCATTGAGTTTTATGTTAATATCATTGAGTTTTGTGTTAATATTAGCGAGTGTAATGTCAACATTTGATGGATTTCCAAAAAATTCATTTTTGAGTGTGTCTATGTTTCTGCGAAAACTTAAAAACGTGTTCACGTGACCAAGAAATTCATTTTTGAGCGCAGTTATTTCATTATTGATTGGAACGTCCTGATCATCGACGTATTTCTTTGTTGCAGCATCAAAATCAGACTCTGGTGTTCTGAGGTAAGTAATGGCATTAGGGTTCATGTTCAGAAATGCACGCATTATACCACCATTGACTGACACATACTTTGATTCTTGATCGTCAACATAGTTTTTTGTTGTAGCATCATTATCAGTAGTTGGATATCCAAGAGCTGTAATTTTATTTTTGTTCATAATAACAAACCCAGTAAATACATCACCTGCTTTTTTAACATAATCATTAACTGACCTACCAGAATCTTGTATCTTACATCGATTGTTAAAAGCAACGATATTATCAGCAACCGCAGTAGGATTTCGTACGAGTACATCTGACAGTTGCACATTACTCGATTTTAATCGTCCTTGTTTGTCCTGGAAAATGACGACTTCATTTGGATCTACACTGGCAACATTTCATAAATTATTGATTTCATTTTTGAGCTGATCAAGAGTTGCATACCTTGATAAGTGACCTTGATAACCTTCTGTGGATACATCTCCTGCTAATGTTCCAAATTTTGTATAGTAACTCATTATTTACTGTCCTAGATAAAATTATCAACATTATATAAAATTATAACAACAATGGCAAAGTCGACAAGATTAAACTTTGATACAGAGAGACTGGTAAAGCATAAACATAACAATGAACTTCCTGATTGTCTTTATCTTATTGTTGGGCGAACGGGATCAGGAAAAACAAATTTGCTTATAATTTGCTTCTTGGTGATAATTTTAACTATGATAGAGTTTATTTTTACACAATCAATCCACAGCAAGATAAGTATGAGTTATTAAGCGAGTATAATAACAAGCTTCGTGGTGATCTTAAGGTTGGTGAAGATTTTTTTATAATTAGACAGCCAGAAGATCTTATTCCAGTTAATCAACTTGATGCAGATGAACATAAGATGGTAGTTTTTGACGATATTCTGCTAAATAACATGGAGATAAATAAAAAAAGATCGTATTTCTCACTGTCACGTAATAAACAGTGTAATTCTGTTTATCTCGCTCAAGGATTTTATAATGTTGACAGATTTATTCGGCGAAATACGGGTTGTTTTATATTATTTCCAGGACTGGACCATATTGACGTTAGAAATATTGCAAGCGAGCAATGCGGTGACGTGACAAAAGATAAATTTATTGAACTTTATCGTAATGCTACAAAAGATAAATACAACTTTTTCTTATTTGATAAACTTGCAAATGATCCAACTAAAATATTTCGCTGTTGTATTAACAGTTACTTACAGTAGAGCGTTTTAGTTTTATAAAATTTATAATAATAATAATAATAATAATAATAATAATAATAATAATAATAATAATAATAATAATAATAATAATAATAATAATAATAATAATAATAATAATAATGGACAAACGAGCAAGATACAGACAACACAAAGAAGATCAAAAAAAATCTTGCTCAATCTCAGGCATCATTTAAGCAAAAAGTAGAACAAGCACGACGTAGACAAGTAACTGCTAAAGAAGCAACAGCTAAATTTTCAAGCCAGTTACTGAAGCACTACATGGAAAACAACCTGAAACTAAACCACTATCAGAAGAAGAACTTAAACAATTGCAAGTAAAAGGGATGGTTGGAATTGTTATAGAACAACAAATTACTACTAGATCTGATGAAGAAAAAAGAAAACTAACTAAGGCATTTACAGCAAATATAGCTGATCCTGCTGCTAGACAAGCTGAAACAGATCGTTTGATAAATAATCCGCTGGAACTTGAGCGAAGATTGGCAGAGTTAACAACGCAAGAAATAAAACATATTGTGCCAAATTTATTAGGAGAAAAAAAAAGATATCAAAGAGGAGCAAAAAAAAGTTGGTGAGCTTACTGTAAAGTTTATGGAAGTTGGAGACAAAAGAATTTTCTTTTATAAGAAGAGCAAATGATGAGATAAAAGAAAATGGGTATGATGATATTTTAAAGAAAGAAAATATTAAAGATATTGATTATATAAGTAAGTGGACTAATGTAGAATATCAAGTATTAATCGATAGATTAAATACAATATTAAGAGACGGAGCTGCTGCTAAGGATGAACTAAACACGGTTACAGAAATTAATGATATGCTTCCACTTTATGATAGAATGAGGTACAGTGTTATTGTTCAACATTTGGAAGAACAGCAGAAAGTGGTAGACCAAAGGGTTTTGGTAAGGGGTGGAGTTTTAGAAGGAAATTTACTATATTCGATAAATCTCGTGAAGAAAAATACAGAGAAGGAAGAACAGGAACTGGTGTAAAATTATTTGCATCAACTACTGAAATGATAGGTAGATTAATGTTATTATTATCATCAAAAGAAACTGGGAATGTTAGTGTTGATATTGATAATGAAATCATTGACATACTTGATCATCTAAGATCGAGCGGATTATTAACATCTGACGAATATGAAACTTTACACCGCGACTTAATCGCGGCGACTTAATTTTGTAAAATGATATAATATAAAAAATGTCAACAACATTATTGCTAGACTCTAGTGAGTCTGCGAAAGATAGTGCAAATTTTTCAGTAAATTATATTCCTCGTATACAACTAGATCCTGCAAAACAATATGAGATTGGATTAATTTCTTGTACCTGCTGGAATGCTATGCCTAACGTGAAAAGTGATATTAACGATGAAATGTGATTTACTATGATTACAACAACTTCAATATCTACAACAAAAAAAATTTCCACAAGGAGCTTATAATATTACTGATCTAAACAGGACAATCAAAGAGCTCATAACAAAAGCTGGCGGTGTGGCTGATAATTTTGAATTGTCAGCGAATTATAACACATTGCGAGCTAGGATAACTTTGAAAAATATAGTAATCAGTCTTGAACCAAGAGAAAGAAGTATTGCACTACTGTTAGGATTTACTGAAAAAACTTACACTGCACTTGATCAGACTCTTACGTATGATAGTGAACTGCCAGTAAATATAACAGAAGTAAATACGATATTAGTAAATTGCTCTATTGCTTCTGGCTCTTATACATCAAAAGGCAGCAAAGGTCAAACGATTTACAGTTTTTCACCTGAAGTTCCGCAAGGTTCTCTCATGCAAATAACTCCAAGACATATTATCTATTATCCTTTAAACGTTGAAAATCAAATATCAAGTATAATAATGCAGTTGACAGATCCGTCAGGAAAAGAGTTGCAATTTAATAATGAAGTTGTAACTTATTATTTACATCTACGCGAGCAACAATAAAAATTATACAACATCAGATATAATGAAACAAAGAAAAAAAATATCGAAGAGAAATAGTAGGAGGATTTTTTTGAAATATATTCACTAAAGTTATTGAAAATATCCCGGGTATAGCGCTTAAAGTTGCACCAATTGCTTTTGACGCTGGTAAAGCTTTTGCAACTGGGGCTGCATCTGCCGCTGGGACTGCGGTGGGACAAAAATAGCTGATAAAAAAAAGAGATCCACCGACTGCATCTGAAATAAAAAAGCTATCTCAGAAATCGCTCCAACAAAAGAAACTCAACGAGCTATGATAACAACAAAAAAAACTATTATCACCAAAGGGCGAGCAGATCATACAAAAATTAATATCTAAAGTAACCGTGCCTCAATAAATTTTATATAATCTAATAAATAAAATGTCTGTTAAAAATTATCTCGAGTTAACAGAAACTCATGACATCGACAACGATGTGACAGAATTTGAGTATGTTGAGTATCTCGATGAGAATTCTAACGAACCAAATAAAGCTGGTATTAGAACCTTTAACACCAGAGACGAAGACGTATTTCTACTGCCATATAAGGCTATGTTAGAAGTTCGTGGTCAGATTATGACAGTAGCCAATCCACCTGCTGCAATTGCAGTTGGAGCAGAAGTAGCTCTTATAAATAATGGCTGGTGTTTATTCAAAAGTGCTAGATATCAACTGGCCAATCAAACTATAGAAGATATTTCAGGTCATCTACAAGTTGTAATTACAATTTTAAATATTATTTCGTTTTCAGATGATTACTCGAGATCAACTGCAACCAACATGATGTGGTTTAAAGATACTGGACGGGGTATAGCTGAATCAACTGAATTTTTAAAGAGAGGTGTTATGGTGCACGGAGCTGATGCTGCTGCAGATCTTGTAATTGTGAGAAATTTTCTCATTGCTAATGCAGACACGCTAGGTATAGCAGCACCAGGTGCAGCTGCTAATGCAGACGCTGTGAGACTCTCACTCATTGCAGCTTTTACTAATCTTAATATAACACCACCAGGAGCAGCTGTAGACGCAGTTGCAAAGTTAGATTTTATTCTTAACATACTTGACGTGAGAAATCCAAGTTATAATGAAGGCTTTGCTAGACGAAGAGAACTTGCAGCAGGATCACGTCAAATTACAATGATGTTTCCACTAAGTATGATTTTCGGCTTTTGTCGCGATCATGATAAAGTATTTCGCGGAGTAAAACATACTCTTATTTTAGATCGAGCAGAACAAAACGATTGCTTGTTTAGATCTGGAGGGGCAGATGTACAGTTTATCATAAACAAACTTTCTCTGTCGATGCCACGTTTAACACCGTCCATCACAAAAATGTCAGAACTAAATAACACGCTTGACAAGCATATAAACAGAATTTATTTTAAGCAGCATAAGGTATATCAGACAGCGGTTCAAAATACTACTGACTATACGTGGACGGTCACAACAACATCAAGCGAACAACTGCCGAGACAAATATTTGTCGTATTTCAACAGCACGCCCGACGAGGCAACCAACAACAAAATAATGCAATATTTGACCACGCTGATGTCAGACGAATATACGCTAGATTAAATTCAAAGCAATATCCAGAACGAGCTATAGAATGTAATTTTGATGATGACGCTAATAAAAATATTACTCGACCGTACATGTACCTGCTTGACGCAATTCAAAAATATCAGGATGTTGAAGATGGATCTCAGATATCGGCAGAGGAATTTCGTACACTTTATCCTATATTTCATTTTGATGTTAGTAAACAGCGAGCGAGCTGTAGACAGCACAGCGGATATTGAAATTACCTGGACACTGGGAGCGGTTCCAATAGCGCCGTCGTACGTATACGCATTAGTGATTAGTTATAGATTTAACAGGATAGATTCTGTTGGAGGTAAAATGACAGTTCAAGTTTAATCTACAGTTGTTATATAAAATGACAAAATATATTGTAAAAGAAGTATATTTGACTGATGGTCAAGTTAAAAAATTAGTAGCTGCTATTGCAAAGCGAGAAGATGTATCATTAAAAATCAATCCTAATATTTCTGATGGTGTTTTAACAAAACTAATGCTGACAAAAATCAATTAAACAATTATAATCGTAAAAAATCTTTTGTTTTAAATTTGAGTGCTGCACAGAAAAGAGCGCTGGCAAACGACATTGTTATCAAAGGTGGTTTTTTTGGTCCAGCATTATCAGTATTAGCTAGTACAATAATACCTAAAGTTGTGCCGGTGTTGGGAACATTAGGACTAGCAGCAATGTCAGGAGCAATATCCGGCGCAACGAAGAAAGCTGTTGAGGGTAATGGTATCATTCCTGGAAGTGGAATAAAAAAAATTGTAAATTTTATGTAAATGATATATTATAATGCCACAACGGAAAAAGAAATCGCCAAAAAAGGAAAACAACAAAACGCCAACAAGCAAAACAAGGAGGAATTATTCCTTTCGCTCCACTTTTGGCGGGACTAGTGGGAAGTCTGCTGCCAAATCTTTTAGGAATCGGACGTGGTCTAACATTACCGGGAACACTACCACCCCGTTGAGTAATTTTGATATTATTAATAAGTTAAAAGCGGTTCCTGGATTTCACGGAGTTTCTTGTAGAGATGAACTGGCAGCAATAAAATCGCCGTCAGCTGTAAGTTCGTGTGTGATAAATTTGCAAGATTTTAATGACGGATCCGGTACGCATTGGGTAGCAGTTTATAATAATAATTATTTCGACTCGTTTGGACATCCTCCAAGCGATGTAATAAGAAAATATATGAACAAAAAATATAAAAAGGTATTTTCGTCAAATCAACTCCAACCTGTTGGAACATCTGCTTTCGGATATCATTGTATTATGTTTATCCGACAGATGAGCAGAAATCTCAATTTTTTTAAAATTTATTTACAGTTTGACAAGCAACCTTCTCACGCTAATGATGAGATTGCAATTAATTTTATCTAAACTTACAAGTATAATAATGTCAACATATTGTCTCAAGTGTAGAACTAAAACAGAAAATATTAATGAAACAACAGAAAAAACAAAAAACAACAGGATGATATTAAAAGGTATTTGTACAATCTGTGGAAACAGAAAAAAATATGTTTTTAAAGAAAAAGTCACTAGGCGCTGGTTGTTCTGATGTTGTCAGGGAGGTTATTTTAGTAGAGGACTAAAATATAGAATGATATGCAACTGTGATTCTGACAGAGATTTGTGTCTTGAGCAAAATAAAATTGTCGCATACTGTCAATGTTGTAACAACAGAGAAATAATAAGTACAGGTACACAAAATTATTAGTAAATTACCAAAACCAAAAGGCGGTTGGACTTTGCCAGGTCATCGGTATAAAGGACCTTATAATCCGCTAGATCAACAACTAGATGAAAACGATAATACATTACCAGGACAATAGCCTTACAATCAAGTGGACGCAATAGCAATGCGTCATGATATCTGTTATCGTGATCATGAAAACTCGAAATCAGATTGTGATAAAGTGATGTTAGACGAATTACGTGATATGGAGCCATTAAATCTACGAGAACGTTTTGATAAAAGATTTGTTCAGGGAATGATTGGAACAAAATATAAACTTGGACTCGGAAAAGAATTATACGATGATCTTGCAGTCGAACTTCATAGACCTAAAAAAAAAAGTTTCCAAGACGTAAAGTTGTCGCTAATGCCGTAGATGATATCTGGGCAATAGATTTGGTGGATGTATTCAATCTGGCTCAGTTTAACGTTAGCGCTGATGGCGCTCCAAAAAGGTATTTGTTTTATGTTATAGATGTTTTTAGCAAATACGCTTTCGGTGTACCTTTTTCGGAACTTCAATGACTGATGTGCTAAAACAAAAAATTAAGAGTACAGAAAGAAAACCAAATAAAATCTGGACTGATCACGGAGCAGAGTTTTTTAACAAAAAGTTTGAGCAGTTTCTATAACAAAATATTATAAAAAATACGTTACAAGGAACGAGGGTAAAGGCGTTGTTGTCGAGAGATTTAATCGCACGTTAAACGAAAACATACACAAACATTTGACGGCTAAAAGCACCAACAGGTACATCGATGACCTTTCTCAAATCGTGGACAAGTATAATAACACGAAACATCGAACCATCAAAATGTCACCCAATAATGCTATTAAAAATCCGATATTAGCAAACGAAAGCATGTACCGCAGACACAAATTTAAGGTTGGTGATAAAGTTAGAATTTCTTTGATAAAAAAGGTATTTGCAAAAGGATTTACTCCGAACTGGAGCGAAGAAGTATTTGTTGTTGATAAAGTACTTTTAACAATACCTGTAACGTACGCGTTAAAAGATCTGGCAGGGGAACCAATCATAGGTAGTTTTTACGAACAAGAACTACAAAAAAACTGAACAAGATGTTTTCGTTATCAAAAAAGTGATTCGGAAAAAAGGAGATAAAGTTTAGTCAAATGGCGTGGGTATAGCGATCAATTTAACAGTTGGATTCCAACCAAACAGATTATGATATGATATTATAAATTAATTCATACTTTCGTTTGACAGATTTACAATTTACTGGTTTACATAACGATATTAGACACTGCTTACGATCGTCAGAGATTGTCATTAGATTAAAAGTTTTAACAAATATGAAATCGAATTTGATATTTTTCTTTCGACTTGGAATGTTAATGTTTAAGAAAGGTTTGATCAGCTGCCAAAACAGTTGTTGCTCGGCACCGGAAAAATTAAATTTCACTTTTTTTAGCAATGTGATACTTGTCATTATATTTTCCAGTGGTTGTTCTGCTGTAATTTGATCTATCAATGACGGTGACTATTTTATCATCATCGTCAAACTCATTGTTGTATAAAATATCATCTTCACTATAACCAACAGATTTGTCTATCATATCGTTAGTGATTGTAATATTGTCTGCGACTGTTTAAATCTCTTGCAGTGGTATCTTCTGCGTATAATTCAGCGAGTCATTTCATCACGTCCATTATTATAATATATTTTAATCAAATTTGTTATTATAAGATGACTGACGAGGTAAAATATCACCAAAAGTTAATATATTAAATTACAACGAACTAGCCGAAGCGGTAAGAAAATGCTTGTCGGGTTATAGTGTATACTCTGTTGAGGTTATTGTGATGCAAGGTGATTCTCATAAAATATTATTAACAGCAGCAGAAAAAAAAATTAAATTAAAGGACGTGCAGTAACGACTTTATAAAATTTGATCGTAATGAAGTTATAGCATTTGCTCATCATTGCTTGACTTAAAGCGAGCTATCAAATATTTTTAATCATCATATCTAAAACAAATCCTAGCATTGTATTCGCTTGAAAAGCTGATCTTGTTACTCTATCAGCTACAAATTTTACTGTCATAGGATGTATATTATAATATCTCGCCGCAGCTGTAATCGATTTGAATTTCATGTCCTCGTCCGTTTCGAGATTTAGCGAAACAACAGGTTTTGCTGGGCACCTATAATTAATGCCACCACCTCGTCCTTTTTTTACATTTTCCTGTTGCGTCACTAGTTCTAGATTTTCCAATCGATTGTCTGTTTTTACGTTATTGATATGAATAATGACCAGACCATTGGGTATAGATCCATGAAATACCTCGAAAACAAAACGATGAGATTTATAAGTAAATTTATCGACTAGTGTTCCTCTAACAGTTACTACGAGATACCCCATATTGCTTATAGTACCAAGAACGTATTTAGTTTTTCTGTTTCTAATAATACTGCGATCGTTAGACTCGTATAAATCAAAGACCGGATGAGGCTGAAACTCATCTTGTAAGAATAAGTTTTCGATATTATCATCAGTGACTGCACCATTCACAAGCAACCCGCTGACGTTGCTTTCCCAACAGAATTTCTAGTTTTGATGTTAGTAACCGAACCTAATGCATTTCCAGCGTATAGGTTGTACTTTGGGTGAACGTGATATACCTCTTGCTCATATGCGCTTGTCAGATTTTGTGTCATTATACTATAGTGATTTTTATATCTCTAATTGTTTTTTCAACCTGGCGCATGCGGTGTGTGTGGTAAACTGTCGATCGAACAATCAATTAAACATTAGATTATAGTATAGCAATGTCGAAATTGCGTGATATAGCCAAAAAGAGCCTTATGGGAGTATCTGAAAAAAAGCGACTGCCTTTACATGATTTGACAACAGTTATCGGTTCGATAATCAAATCGTACAGATAAATTTTACTGCAACAAATCTCTTTCATCTGCTACAGACAACCGTAAAACGTGAGCTTGAAAAACACAAGGGTCTAAGAATATTAGTACAATATCACATTATATTTTCAAAACTACTTGTGATGGAAGAATTGACTGACAAGGAAACTATAGACCCTTACATCAACACGAAATCCAGACGTGTTTTACTTGGGTTGATCTTTTGTTACTAGCTGATGAATTACACCAAGAAATTTGAAAAAAAAAATAGAGGAATTTACCGAATTAGGTTCGGGTTCGAAGTTTGAAATGATCAAGGAAATTTTGTTTCACACGATGAAATATGACGCATTACGCGGTAGTTCGTATATTGACCTACCACCAAAAAAAAAATAAAAGATGCTATCTCAAGATAAAAAAAAGTCGATAGCAAATGTTTCCAATGCGCTGTTCTTTCTGCACTATTTCCAGCAGAAAAACACGCTGATCGCGTTGAGAAGTATATCAGTCACGTGTCAAGATTAAATTGTGCTGGTATTGTTTTTCCAGTGGCAGATAATCAAATACCAAAATTTGAAAAGCAAACTAATATTTCGATTAACGTTTTCGGATTAGATGAAAAAGAAAACGTCTATCCGAGATATATTTTAGAAAAAGCTTCAAAATCGACTATCAATTTACTGTTTTATAAAAATCATTACGTTTGGATCAAAAACTTTCATGGACTAATTGGTGGACAGTACAATAAACGAAAAAAGAAAACGTTCTTTTGTTATCGCTGCTTGCACGGTTGTAATGACCATGAAAAATTACAAAAACATTTGCAGTATTGTAGTGATGTACAAAGAATAACAATGCCGTCTGAAAAAGATAGTGTGTTACAGTTTGTCAATCATAATCATAAACTAAAAATTCCTTTCGTTATATACGCTGATTTCGAATGTTTACTTCAATCTGTACTTGGCGTAGAAAATAATCCTAATCAAGAGAGAACAAGAAAAGTTCAAAATCATGTTCCATGTGGAGTAGCGTACAAGGTAGTTTGTTGTACGGATTCTAGATTATATAAACCAATCGAATACTATCGTGGTAAAAATCCAGCTGTCTGGCTTCTCAAGCAGTTGAATAACGAAGTTGATAATATTACTTATCGTTTGAAAAAAGTAACGCTAATGTTAAAATTAACACCTCAACAAGAATCTGATCACGAGCAAGCAGAAATTTGTCATATTTGTGAAAAAGCTTTTGACGATAACAAAAAAGTACATGACCTTTGCCATTTGATCGGACAGTACCGTGGAGCGGCTCATAATCGGTGTAATTTAAAATTTCATGCTCCAGATTTTATTCCGGTTATTCTTCACAATTTTCGAGGATATGATAGCCATATTATAGTAGAAGCTTTTGGTGATCCTGATATAAAAGCTCGTCTAAAACTCGATAACGTCATCAAATGCATTCCAAATAATTTTGAAAAGTATATGTCAGTTACGCTAGGTAAATTGCGTTTCATTGACAGCCTGCAGTTTATGGCAGCCTCGTTAGATGAGTTAGTAAAAGGTTGTAGTAAATTTGATAACCTAAGAGACTGCTTTGGAGATAAATTTAATCTACTAGCTAAAAAAGGAGTTTTTCCATACGAATATCTCGACGACTGGAGTAAATTTGATGAAACATCTTTACCTGACAAAGATAAATTTTACTCACAACTTAAAAATGAAAATATAACCGATGATGAATACAAGTATGCACAAGATATCTGGAAAGAGTTTGATTGTGAGACGTTTGGTGATTATCATGATTTATACCTGAAAACTGACGTGTTATTATTAGCAGATGTTTTTGAAAGTTTTCGAGAAGTAAGTTATAATAATTACGGACTAGATCCTTGTTAGTATTATTCTGCCCCTGGGTTGTCATGGGATGCTCTGCTAAAGTTTAGTATGGTAAGGTTGGAATTACTGACTGATATGTTCAATTTTATCGAAAAAGGTATCAGAGGCGGTATTAGCGTGATAACAAAAAATATGCTGAAGCAAACAACAAATATTTCAAAAAGTATAATCCTAAGATTCCTTCGAAGTATATAGTTTATCTAGATTGTTATAACTTGTATGGGTATTCGATGGCAGAACCAATCCCTCTTGGTGGATTTCACTGGATCACGGCTGTTCGATTTCTATAGGAGACAGAAAAAAAGATAACCTGACGATGTTTCATATTTCGTTGAAATTGATCTCGATTATCCAACTTTTCTACACAAATTGCATAACGATTACCCTTTTTGCGAAAAATCGATGGTTATAGATTATAGTTTGTTATCAAAGGAACAACACGTGTTAGCATCACCAAGACAACATTCCATGGTCAGAAAACTAGTACCAAATTTGCTTAATAAACGTCATTATGTTTTGCATTACAAAGTTTTAAAACAAGCAGTCGATGCTGGTCTTGTGTTGAGAAAAGTTCATCGTGTACCAAAATTTAATCAGTCGCCGTGGATGAGAGGTTATATTAACTCGAACACTTCAAGAAGAGCTATTGCAAAAACTGATTTTGAGAAAAACTTCTTTAAACTGATGAACAATTCCGTTTTTTTTTGTATGACAATGTAGAATATTAGGAAACGCGTAAATATCGAACTAGTTAATGATATCAGTCGTAGAAACAAACTTGTGTCTGACGATGATTTTGTGAACATGAAAATTTTTTAATGAGAATCTTGTTGCGATACAAAGACGAAAAACAAATCTAAAACTAAACAAGCCGATTTACGTTGGAGCTTCAGTGTTAGATTTATCAAAGTGGCTGATGTATGATTTTCATTATAATTTTGTTAAAAATCAATGGCCGGCCAGTAGGTGATTGTTTACTGATACTGATTCACTTGTGTATGAAATCGAATGCGAGGACACCTATCAGGACATGTAGAATAATCGACATCTGTTTGATCTTTCTGATTACCCACGTGACAGTACATTTCATGACGACACAAATAAAAAGGTTATTGGTAAGTTCAAAGATGACATGAACTCGAGCGCTATCAAATATTTTATCGGATTACGCAGCAAAATGTATGCCGTATTGTAGACAATAATAAAATAACGAAAAAAGCAAAAAGTCTGCTTCGTGATTTTGTTAAAATGTTTATGAAATTTGATGACTACAAGTATGCGCTTGATGGCGGTGTTAGTTTTATGAGAGCTATGGCAATTCGAGCGAAACGTCATAAGCTTGAAACAGATGTCATTATCAAACGCGGATTGAGTAATTTTGATGATAAGCGTTATTGCGAAAATGGAGTAGATACACTTGCACTAGGGTATTGTCATGACGATAGATCTATACTTGACATTATCTTTTCCAACTGAAATTTTTTCTAAACTTAAGAAATAATGTTTGACAGTGACAAATAGCTACAGTAGCTAGATGAAATATCTAATGATGGACGGCAAACAATTGACAGTTGAAATCAATAATGAAACATCAGGTATATGTTTTAGTGGAACACGTGATAAGCTAAAACTTTCGTTCATCAGATCTGATGACAGCGAGTATTTTAATTATCTCGAACAATTGTATCAAAGGTTACTAGCGAAATTTAAAAAACTTTCATACTCCGATTAGGCAACAAAAATATACTAAACTTACAATTGATCTCGATCGGTCAAAGGTATATTTTATCGACAACAAATATCCTCTAAACAAGCCACAAATAAAAGATTTGTTGGAATCTCGTCGTTGTGTGAGTGGTAAAGTAAAATTTAGTCTCTATCATCGTGATAATGAAGTATTTTGAATGTCAACAGATGAAACATTAATCATTGGTGATGAAATATAAATATCACTTACCTGATTCTGCTGTTGTATCCTCTCTCTTGAAAGTCTGTCTCCGCAATGACTATGAGAGAATTGAACGGCTTTATATACCAGTGATTTGGAATGTTCTCAAGAATCACGTGATTGAGTCTGACACATCATTTTTCCTATCTCTCCCTTGAAATTTCAGCGACCGCAATGACTACTACATTATATGGTAATGATTTGGAAGATTGAGTCTGACAAAGGTATTTTACTTATCTTCTAGTAAATTCTGAAAGATCACGTGATCTCCGTATGACGTATATCATTATTAATGAAAGTTACCTGGCTCGGTAAACATCTGTTACATAGCTGGGCTCTTAGCGCAATTATCGATAACGTTACCTAGGTATTTCGCAAAAGGTGTTCTATAGCTGGGCTCTTAGCGTGATTATTGATTAAATTACCTAGGTATTTTGTGTACTTATAGACTTTGGATTTTGTGTAGGGGTTGGGGTTTTAGGATAGAGAAAAGGGGTAATTTGTATTTGTTTGGAGGTCTCAGAAATTTAAAAAAGGGTCTTTGGATTATGATCTGCCTTTTCCTTTACTACTCTGATTTCTCTTTGTCATGAAATATGCATACAAGCTAGGATCCAGACCTGATTCAACTTTGTCATGCAATATGCATACAAGCTAGGATCCAAACCTGATTTCACTTTCTCATGAAATATGCATACAAGCTAGGGTCCAGACATGATTTCACTTTGTCATGCAATATACATACAAGCTAGGATCCAGACCTGATTTCACTTTGTCATGCAATATGCATACAAGCTAGGATCCAGACCTGATTTCACTTTGTCATGCAATATGCATACAAGCTAGGATCCAAACCTGATTTCACTTTCTCATGAAATATGCATACAAGCTAGGGTCCAGACATGATTTCACTTTGTCATGCAATATGCATACCAGCTATAATCCAGACCTGATCTCGCTTTGTCATGCAATATGCATACAAGCTAGGATCTAGACCTGAGTTCACTTTGTCATGCTATATACATACAAGCTAGGATCCAGTCATGAGTTCACTTTGTCATGCTATATACATACAAGCTCGGATACAGACATGACTTCACTTTGTCATGCTATATATTGTTATGTGTCGAATTTTTAAACCTCTTAGAAGCTTTGGTTAAAGGAATTTTATCAAAGTCAACTTAATTAAAGTAGAAAGGGCTAGAGATATTTAGATGATTATTTTCATTTCATCTCTGAACGTCAAAAGGGAATTCGTTCTAGCCGACGTAACTTGACCGAGTCATACGCTATGGTACGAAAGAATGTCATAAGACCCTTCCCCAAAATCGGCCGGTCAAAGGGAGAAGCTTGCCATAAGTGATTGTTCAAAGGAATGTTAATTACGGCATGATTAGTTGTTTAGTTGTTTTGTAAATCCAAAAATTCTACGGAACAGATTTAGGAAACAGTCTATTCCGATTGGTTAATATGGATTTATGGGCATAACTCTGTAAGAAATTAAAGGTTTTACTTTATGAAAATAATTCAGTCTTCAATCTTTCTTGAAAAGAGAGTGGTCGACTCCTGGAGCGTAAAAGACCTTATCTTGTGATTTGGCAGTAAAGCGGGATTTTTGTCTCAGCAAAGTAGACAAACTCTACATATGAATTCGTAAAAAGTACGATTTCGTTATAGAGTAAGGGGCCATATAGTTGTCTCAGTTAGGAGACGGACTATACCTGAGGTTTGTGGAAACATAAAGAAAACGGCAAAAGGTACGCAATCTTAGATCCCCGATTTTAAAATGTTATTTCATTTGTTGATTTATTTGCAAATGTATTCTTGATATGATGTATGTATGTATGATTTCATTTTGCAGGATTTTAGTGAAATGCTAGTCATGACATTTTATTCTTTGATTTCCTAATTATCAATTCATTTGGAGGATTGACAAGATTGAACGTAATTAAAATTTCATTAGATTAGTTGACAAGATTGCATGTAATTGAATCTTTAATACATAGGAGTGATAAGAAATTTTTATGAAGTAAGCTTAAGGAATGATGGGTAACGTGTCATAGTTTTATGGATTAACTCTGTCTAGTATGATATAATATTAAATGTATATCCATATACTAGTTTGTAATATTTAATTGATCACTTAAGCGTATATCTATATGCTAGTTTGTAGTATTTAATTGGTCGAGTAAACTATTTTAGAATAGTTAGATTTGAGGGTCAAAGCCATATGTAACTTAACACTGCTAGATTGGTAGAGTAAGAAGTCAAGGGGGGGGGTTACATACGGGTTCATACGGCAGAGTTGAATTTAATTGACCACCCCTAGCGTGACCCGAATTAAGGTCAGGACAATCATTGACCGTCTATGTGAACATAGGAGTTAGGGAGCAATGAGTTACTGCGGCAGAATTTATGCCTTTTGTTTTCTGAGCCAAATTAATGTAAAAATATAGATATACTTGGGAATGTAACCTATTGTCTATTGCGAGAAATTTTATTTATTGAAGGAAACAGCTTTCCTGGATTCACCTGAGAAATACCTGAACCAATCACAGGACCAGAGCAAATTCTGAGCCGAAATATAAGCCCAGAGACGATTGTTAAATCAGAGTTCGACGGACAAGAGTCCAAGACCAAACAACTAGACAAAGATCGGCAGAGCAGGGACGAACGGAAGTCTTGATGTCCGCATAAAATAGGTGATGAAGTCTCTTATCGTTGCACTCAAAGGTCACAACTCATTGGAAATGAAGATAGTATATTAACGTTGAAAGTAATTTTAGCATTTAAAGAAATTTGTATTGTCTTTTTATTTGAGTACATGTTAGTACAATTTTCCTTCTTTTGTAACCAAGTAATTGATTTCTTTCATTTTAAATTCTGTTGATAACCTGATTAAATTTTATATTTGTTCATTGGAAAGGGGCTCATTGTGTTTATTTCTTCAAAATACTTGTTCAGTGTTCTGCATTCTTCTTTCTATCTATCCACACTGGGTAAATTACACAGCGGAGATCATTCCCTAGCAATGAACCGTAGTGAAAGAGGCTGGTGTGTTTTGAACGCCGTCAATTTATCACCTATACATGTACATACAAGCTAGGATCCAGACCTGATTTCACTTTGTCATGAAATATGCATACAAGCTAGGATCCAGACCTGATTTGCCTTTGTCATGCTATATGCATACAAGCTATAATCCAGACCTGATTTCACCTTGTCATGCAATATCCATACAAGCTAGGATCCAGACCTGATTTCACTTTGTCATGAAATATGCATACAAGCTAGGATCCAGACCTGATTTCAATTTGTCCTGAAATATGCATACAAGCTAGGATCCAGACCTGATTTCACTTTGTCATGCAATATGCATACAAGCTATAATCCAGACCTGATTTCACTTTGTCATGCAATACGCATACAAGCTATAATCCAGACCTGATTTCACTTTGTCATGCAATACGCATACAAGCTATAATCCAGACCTGATTTCACTTTGTCATGCAATATCCATACAAGCTATAATCCAGACCTGATTTCACTTTGTCATGCAATATGCATACATGCTAGGATCCAGACCCGATTTCACTTTGTCATGCAATATGCATTCAAGCTATGATCCAGACATGAGTTCACTTTGTCATGCTATATATATATATATATATATATATATATATATATATATATATATATATATATATATATATATATATATATACAAGCTAGGATCCAGACATGAGTTCACTTTGTCATGCAATATACATACAAGCTAGGATCCAGACCTGAATCTAAAGGAATGAAATCTTTGGGTTCAATATTTGAACTACTTAATCAACAAATAAATGTAGCTTTAATAGCTTTGTCATTTTCAAACGTATTCGTATAGAATGCACTCCAAGATTACACTGGCATCTCTTCGGTCTTCTTAAGCTGGTGGTCGCCTGTATTTTGAAGCCATCTTCCATTTTAAAGGCTACTGTAAAAAATCATATGAAATTTATGTTTTAAAGGTTATTGTAAGAGGTGCATGATATTATCAGTATACAGGTTTTTCACGGTATTTTCTACAGCTACGTGTACCATGGTGTTTTTATTTTATTTTTTTTATAAGAAAGTACTTCGGAATTTTCCTTCAATATGTAATATTCGGAAATTTAAGAGTAATTTTGTTTCGGATTTAATGATATTACAAACATATTGTTAATTTTCATGATAAAATGATTCCATATTTCCTTCACAAAATAGTTCTATTTGGCAGAAATTAATTTCGAATATTATAAACATATCTATATTTCTCAACCGTTAATGTTATGTTTGACACGTGTCACATATGCCAAAATGGTGGTAGAATCGGAAGTTGTGAAAAATATAGGGGGCGTTCTACAGGTATTGTGAACTTTTGAGCGAGTGACAGGTGTCAGATGAAGTTGTTTGCATTTGCAATATGCCTAATGGACAGAATGTTGCCATACCTCGTGTTTCTTTACGTACTGTGACTAAAATTACTTTGGATATTTTACTTTTGGAAATGTTACGTCATCTAAGCACACAACTAACTTAACTGACTGATCCCATGTACTGGAAAAGTCAGTCTGAATTAGTCTAAAGTACACCATCTTTATCAGTTATTAAAATTGGGAAGATGAATTTTTGCCAGCGTAACAATACCAGCTTCTGAAAGTAAATGAATTACCAGATATATAACATGTATAAGAAAAAGTTATCTGCTCTTTGTTTGCAATTTCCCTCTGAAGTCTAGGAATTGAGAATTTCGAAAGCGGAGTTAGCAGCTTTATGACAGATGCACATCTGAAGCAAAGCCCAGCTGTATACTCTATATCTCATATTACACACAGCAGTCATACACCAAAATAAAGGGAATTAAAAAGTAATTTTACCAATACCTAAAATATGAAGGTATTTTTAAATTTCTGTATGACCAGTTAGGGGAACATTGAAAATACATTTTTTTTAAAAAATATCTATATGCAAACTAAAAAGCCGTAGAGCACCACCATACAGGCAAACGCCAACATTTTGGTGGAAAAAATGGAATATAAAATATAAGAAAAACATGTCCTCTTTTAATTATTAACTGGCGTATGTCAGTTTGTTAAGTGTATGTATTCCCTTGTAGAACCGAAACTGGCGTATGTCAATGTGTTAATTGCACGAATTCCTTGTAAAATCGAGACAACCAAATGTCATTGTTTTGAGTGCATATATTCTTTGTAGAACCAAGACTGGCGTGTGTCAATGTGTTAAGTGCATGTATTCATTGTGTTAAGTGTAAGTGTTCCGTTGTAGAACTGAGACTAGCGTATGTCAATGTGATAAGTGCATGTATTCCCTACAAGCGTGTGTCAGTGTGTTAAGTGCATGTATTCCCTTGTAGAACCGAGAATAGAGTATATCAATGTGTTAATTGCATGTATTCCCTACATGTGTGTGTCAATGTATTAAGTGCATATATTCCTTGTAGAACCGAGACAAACGTATATCAATGTGTTAAGTGCATGCATTCGTTGTAGAATCGAGACAACCAAATGTCTTTGTTTTGAGTGCATATATTCATTGTAGAACCGAGACTGGCGTATGTCAATGTGTTAAGAGCATGTATTCCTTGTGTTAAGTGTATGTGTTCCGTTGTAGAACCGAGACTAGCGTAGGTCAATGTGCTACGTGCATGTATTCCCTACAAGCGTGCGTCAGTGTGTTAAGTGCATGTATTTCCTCGTAGAACCGAGAATAGGGTATATCAATGTGTTAATTGCATCAATTCCCTACAAGAGTGTGACAATGTGTTAAGTGCATGTATTCCCTTGTGGAAACAAGACTAGCGTATGTCAGTGTGTTAAGTGTATGTATTCCCTTTGTAGAACCAAGACTAGTGTATGTCAGTGTGTTAAGTGTATGTATTCTTTTATAGAACCAAGACAAGTGTATGTCAGTGTGTAAAGTGCATGTATTCCCTTGAAGAGCAGAGAACCATCTAGTTTATTAGAGCATTTTTTTTTCTGTTTGAATGTTACATAATTTCTCTAGTTTACAAAGCTATTTCCTCGTTTGTTGGGTCAGTGTGTTTTATATTTACTCTCTCTCTCTCTCTCTGTCTCTCTCTCTCTCTCTCTCTCTCTCTCTCTCTCTCTCTCTCTCTCTCTCTCTCTCTCTCTCTCTCTCTCTCTCTCTCTCTCTCTCTCTCTCTCTCTTAAAATATCTGGACTGAATGTTGTCGTCCATCTCAGAGATTTCCTGTTTGTTATACCAGTAGTGTAACTGGTAATTTAGAGGCTTCATTGTCAACACTTCCTGTTTTCTTTTTTTACCAAGCTCTCCAATGTCATTTCCGTCTGTTTTGCGGTGTGTCATCTAGAGTGCAAATTAAATCATCTCACTTTAGCACAGTTATATTACATCTTGTAAAACAATTAGCAAACATAGAAAATTCATCCTTTCTACGAACCAGACCAATCCATACGATACATGGATGGATACGATTTTCTTTCTGGCCATTATGTTATATTTACCTCTATTTGAAGAAAATGGCACGATAATATAGATATAATATGGTATTAATTTGCTAAAACACAGAGCAAGAAAGCTATATCGGAGCCGGAAATTTAACTTATATTACATGCTCTGCCTCAAGAGATGAAAAAGTGTTTTCCTAGCATAATTGCAGTATACCATGGTACCTGTCCGAGTGTGTTCTTTATTTACCAGCTAACGTGTGATGTGTTGTGAACGTTAAAAGCAAAGGGTTATAGGTCAATACCCTGATTATTACAGTTCCGAACTATTCATTTGAAACATAACAATATTGTTAGACTAAATACACAACAAACAGTAACAATGACAATAAAATAGAGATAACAAAGTGTTTGGACATATAGTATTTGACACTGTAGACTCATACAGTTGCAACTTAAAATTAACGCTCTGGTCTAATGTTGAAAATGCTAGCATATAGGATGGGAAATTTCAAACTGACATGCAAGGCCATCTATTGACAAAACACTGCCACATTGGATTGAAAGTTTCAAGATGACAGACAGCGCCATCTTTCGACAAAATGCTGGCACATTTGATGGAAAATGTCAATTGACACGCACTGCTATCTGTCGACAAAATGCTGGCACATTAGATGGGAAATTTCAAACTGATAGTATTCAACGAACGCTTGCTTGCCGTGCTGGCCATAAATTAAAAGTGACATTACAGTCCGTTTTTTTTAAATGTTTCTTAGTATATATATATATATATATATATATATATATATATATATATATATATATATATATATATATATATATATATATATATATATATATATATATATATATATATATATATATATATATATATATATATATATATATATATAGTGATGTCCATAGACAAACCTAACTGCATCTACTATTGATAAAATTTATAAGTACTTTGACAATGTGGACTCATACATTTGCAACTTAAAATTAACGCTCTGGTCTAATGTTGAAAATTCTGGCACATAGGATGGGACATTTCAAACTGACACGCAGGGCCATCTATTGACAATATGCTGGTACATTGGATTGGAAATTTCAAACTGACACGCAGGGCCATCTTTTGACAAAATGCATGCACATTGGATGGAAAATTTCAAACTGACACGAAGGGCCGTCTGTTGACAAAATGCTGGCACATTTGATGGGAAATTTCAAACTGACACGCAGGGCCGTCTGTTGACAAAATGCTGACACATTTGATGGGAAATTTCAACTGACAAGCAGGGGCATCTGTTGACAAAATGCTACCACATAGGATAGGCAATTTCAAACTGACACGCAGGGCCATCTGTTGACAATATGCTGCCACATAGGATATTCAATTTCAAACTGTCACGCAGGGTCGTTTAATGACGAAACGCTGGAACATTGGATGGGAAATTTCAAACTGACACGCATGACCATCTGTTGACAAAATGCTGGCACCTTGGACGGGAAATTTCAAACTGATAGTATGTAATGAACTCTTGCTTTCCGTGCTGGCCATAAATTAAAACTGTACATTACGGTCCATTTTTATTTAATTTTTATTTTAGTTATTTGCTTTTTTATTTTGTGGTCCACGCTGCAGTCTTGTGACTAAGTGTTTCTTTGACTTGACTTGAACAACATGGAAGTAGTCTCTCTAAACGTGTTTAGATAATTCAAGTAACTTTGAACTGACCACAACGTTTTGAGTGAAAACGTAACAGGTATTCCTAGATGACCAACACTAAACACGATGAGTGGACTGGTCAAAACAGACGCCAAGAGTAAGAATAATTACTCTACGTGCTAATTGCTATACAGGAATGCTTTGACAGTGATATTAAAGAAGCCACCGACTCTTTGAAGCGCACGTACACTTGAGTGTCTGACACTGAAACAATAATTTATATTCAAAACAAATTACTTATGAAGTATAATATTTACTGTGGAATATACTATACTGATGGCAGCGATATTCACTCAGAAGGCATTTGATATCGAATAACAATGTTTATATTGATTTTGTTTATACTGGTAAGTTATATTCTAAATCTTTAAGGTTTAATTGTTGTTGTTGTTGTTGTTGTTGTTGTTGATGTTGTTGTTGTTGTTGTTGTTGGTCTTAACGCCATTTTTCAGCACACGATACATACATGGCGGCCAGGATTAATGGTGGAGAAAGAAACCGGGAAATGACCGGAAAGAATCACTGACACTCGAGAAGCTACTGGCAAGTTTTCTCACATATCCACATTCGCCGAATCCTAGACTCGAACTCACGCAGAGGTGACACGCCAGAGATCCGTAACAGATTGCGCTTTAGACCACGCAGCCACTCGGAGCCCCTTAAGGTTTGATTGTAATATTCGAAAGCATTACAGAAAATTGAATGCATGATAAACGTCCCACATATCTGACATTTGATGTAATAAAACAGAATAGATATGAAAATCTTTACAACTGAATTATACATTATAATGAGGTTGATCTTTCTACAGTTTAACGAAGTTGATCTTTATACAGTATAATGAAATTGATCTATATACGGTATAATTAGGCTGATTTTTAAGAAGAAGTCAGGGAATATTATCTTATAACATAAATGCGCTGTGTGGAATATACTCCTAAGACGCATTAATTAGTGTTATTTCTTGAAACATATGGCCTCGGGAGCAGGATGGCCTCCCGGAAGAAGAAAAGGCACGTGAAGATTCCTCATTGGATTAATTGCATATGTATGGCAATTATTCCCAGTGCACATTAGTGTTATCTATAGACACATGGACTAACGAGCAAACCGTTGGCATTTTATTTCCGTCATTACTAAATCGGTTTAAAGACGATTTTGTGTACAAATGATGTGTAATATAAACGTATCAAAAGCTTGCCTCGATTTTTGGATGAAGATAAACATTTTCTTATACATAACGATAATAATTACTATACATTTTACATACATAATATTTTTACTGATCGAATGAATCTTTCCTACTTTCTGTCTTCCAGCATACAGACCCAACTTCACTCAAATCGTTGTAGGATAAAATGTGTTTAAATCTAAGTACCCGCTGGACACTGTGTCATCATTTGCTCTGGTTTATTGATGTTTCTAGTAGGTATGTTCAATTTTCAGTCCCATTCGTAGTTAATCACTGTAAAACCATAACTGATTGTACGTCTTGACAACATATATAATTTTGGTATTAATCATTCCATAAATAGATAGCACTATATATGTTTATAAAGTATACCTTAGTGAACGCAGAACGAAAATGACACTTAATGTAGCTTTCTGACATTGGTATTACTTGTATAACAATTAAATTGTCAACCATATTTCACTGAGAACTTGTGGCTGAAATGAAATAACAAAAGACAGTCTATAAAACTGAATTGGTGGGTAGGCTTATTCCAACGAAATTCACTTCGTGCTTGTCACTAACAGTCCAGGTGTTAGCAACATCTGTTGCTTTAGAATAGCCTATAGCGAAGTCGTTGTCAATTGGAATGGGTGGTTTGTCACGTTGTTCAGATAACTTATTTACTTATCTTTTTAAACTACATAAAAATATAATACTGATTTTATTAAATGATCGATGAAACAATGGTGCTTCTAGTGATATCGTCTATACGGAAGAAATGTTATGTGATCCACGTGCTTTTAAAAATCAGAGAAATAAAGACACTGAAAATGGCTTTTCGGGATTCAAATTTAATCCATGACTCCATGTAAAACGAACCAACTAAATTGAGCTAAGATTTCTTCTAAGGGATCTCTTGTAAACATCTCCAGTGGATTGGATGCTGTAACTTAATCTGATGGATTCAAGTTCTCTTAAGGATTAAAGCTCCCTTAAGGAGGTCCCTTAAGGATTAAAGTTCCTTTAAGGATTAAAGTTCCTTTAAGGATTAACGTTTCCTTAAGGATTAACCTTCCCTTAGGGATTAAAGCAAATTTAAAACAGAAGCATACTAATTATTCATGCGTTTTATAAACAAAAAGGAAAACCGTGTTTAAAGTAATTTAGAAAAAGTATAGATATTACATATAAAATAAATAAGATGGAATAATAAAATGGATTGATTTCAATGCACGAATCAGTTTCCCCAATAATGTGTTTTTAATTCTTCGTTTAATGCACTTGTTCTCTAAATAATAAGTGATCTGAATTACTTATCTGCCATATTTATATTTAGTTCTGCCTCCTCAAATCTGGCAATGACGTGATATCTAATCGTAATGAAAACAAATTCTTAAGAGACAAACACGTTTTCTGGAAAGCTAACTATCATACTTCTGGTTAAAATGCAATATAGTAACACCAAAAGATCCCATTATATGTGCTACAGCAAGTACGAATTTTGAAGTAAGTAATTGCTTCCAACATCAAAGAAATCCGAACCAGTCGAACCCATACTAATGATACAGTCTGGATATAGCGATCTACCAGCGATGCAATCACCTCCCGTTCACCTTAGTATAGCACTGCGACCATCAATTAGTAATGAGTTACACCTGGTGAAGCTCTATTCAAAGGGTTATAGCTTGTTTTTAGTTTCGTATAATGTTTCATGCAGTTGAAATTAAACCTTATGTACAGGTCAGATCATTTATTTCTTTTTGTCACGTGACAAAACTTGTCTTACATCTCTCAATCAATATCTTGGGCGCTTTCTATTTCCTTTCTTACATTCTCGTACAAACGTGGAGAGGAAGACATCTCTATATAAAACATGTCGTATTTTGTCAACATAAGTTCTGCAACTTGCCAATACCTTTTGTCAACACAATACAATTTTGCAACTTGCCAATATAATTTGTCAACACTATACACTTCTGCAATTTGCCATTAAATTTTCTTATAGATGAAAGTTGGTTTTTAGATTCAATTTAAGAGCTAGATAGAACGTTAGAACGCATAAACCAAACCCATAGGTAAGCCTTAATGATCTGCAGTGTATCCCCCAGGAGTGTAAAACTGAAGGTAAAAAAAAAAACCCTTGTTGTCAAAACTGGGGGTCAAATAAAAAAATCTGGGGGTCAAAAATGTACGGACAAATTTTCGTCTAATCCATACTTTTTTTTTAGCTGGAATAGGATATTGCAATTTGCACAATATATATTCTCTCTCTCTCTCTCTCTCTCTCTCTCTCTCTCTCTCTCTCTCTCTCTCTCTCTCTCTCTCTCTCTCTCTCTCTCTCTCTCTCTCTCTCTCTCTCTCTCTCTCTCTCATACAAATAAACCAACAGGCACAATTAACACAAATGCATTTTCCATTCAAAGGATTATTTTATTAGTTAATTTTCTTTTTAGTTTAAAGTCGTATTTTTAACAGTCTCTTTATAATTTTTGTAGCAATATTATAGACCAACACATTACATATAAGCCATTACAATACTCCATATATATCTTATGAACAAAATGACAGTTAATTTACTGTCTGTCATAAAATGTGTACTTTCATCGGTTTCATTATACATCGTCCTAAAACACATTTATCCAAAACTCAGAGGGTAATGATTTATCTTCTCTTTAACAAGTTACACTTAAACTTTTAATCTTTCTTTCGTTGCAGCAAAGTTAGCAAGATCTGCAACAACCCCTTGAATTGGTAATCCAAATAATGAATTTGTCTCCGCAATTACTTATTTCTTTGTTCTGAAAGAATGTTTTAGGTAATAATGAGTTCAAAAGATATCTTGTGGTGATCAATGGCAGATTTTAAAAATTCTCAAACGATATCACGAAAGGATTATTCACTTGTGTAGTCTTCGCAATCACGAAGTCACACCGGTAATCCCAATGCCTTGGATGTTCCATATTCTAGTCAAGGAAATATTTTATTCGTTTTTTATTAGAGTCAGATCCACATTTACTCTTTCGTGTTCTGCTTCTTTCACCTTGTTCGCTAATGATTCTTAGTGCACGCTGTTTTCATCTCGAGATCACATTTTGTTGCAACAAGAATTGAGGTTAAACATCTTGCTTGATAGAATCGCGTGAGAGCTCGTGAGATCAGGGGAAGCTTACTCTGTCATAATATTGCCTAATGGTAGTCTGGTTCTCTGCTCTATATGTTCAGTATTACCGTGTGCAACACAGAGAGCAGACAAAACAGGAAATCGGAAGAAGTATTCACGATGCCATCTCTAATGATGAATAATCGAAGTATACACGATTCCATGTTTAATGCAACGCGTTGGATATTAAATAAATCGAGATTATATTTTGCAAATCCTTTGCTTCAAACAAACGCACAGCATAAATTTCTGTGCGTCAATTTTCTCCAGTGTGCGTCCCTGACGTACAACTGTGCGTAAAGGGAAACACTGATGATCTGACATGTATGAGATTGTCTACTTAAACCTAATGCTATATCAATTGGTATGGGTAAATCTTACCAATCAGACGCTTCTCATATCGTCTACTCAAACTGAATACTTTTCGAAAATTTGGTTGAGCAAGTTTACGATCGAGAAAAACACCCAACCGGAAGCACACTAGTCTCTTTAATGAAATCATGGAGCCAGTGGAAACACGGATACATGTATTTGGGTGTAACAGTCACGATATCGAAGGATATATTTAGGTCACACTCTCAAAACACACAAAAGCAAAACATGAAAAATACGCATTGTAAATAATTTAATTGAGAAAGACAATAACATTTCACTAATCAATGGATACACGTAATGCAACCGCAATACCTTATATCGGGGAGGGGGTTGGCTTAATTTAATTATTCGGTCGTATTAAATTGTCCCTAGCCCCAAGTCTCGACAATGTGCTATTTGTGATAAGATATTTGCACTCGAATTGTTTATTCAAAATTTAAATATACGAAGATGGCACAGCTCTTCCCTGGATTTGGACGGATTGTTACAACTTTTGTCAACACGTAACAAATATATGAATAGCTAGGGTTACATAAAAGGTTAGTTTAGAATTTAAGCTCTCTTTTTAAGCCATGCATATGCAAAAGAAAATCGGGAAAAAGCGTAGTCAAAAATATTTTGTATAAATATATCAGAGAGTATTTTCAAAGCCTGAAACATATAGTTTCCATATTGTCTAAACACACAGTAAACTCCACTCAAAGATACGACATATGTGCATACACGAATGGCTATGACGTAACCATGGGGATACGTCATATGTATGTGCATACACGAATGGCTATGACGTAACCATGGGGATACGTCATATGTATGTGCATACACGAATGGCTATGACGTAACCATGGGGATACGTCATATGTATGTGCATACACGAATGGCTATGACGTAACCATGGGGATACGTCATATGTATGTGCATACACGAATGGCTATGACGTAACCACGGGGATACGTCATATGTAAGGTGGCGCTCTACAGTTTCGTATTTAGCATAGGGTTAAAATTTTAAAGACAAAGAGTTTGCCCGGGTTTCCTCACTAGTTATACTGGTTATTTAAAAGAGACTTTGTATATCTTAGGTGTTGTTCAAAGAACCTTTAATTCCCTTTATTTTGATGTATGATTGATGGGTGTAATATGGGTTAGAGAGTATACAGCTTGGCCTTACTCCAGATGTGCATCTTTCAAAAAAGTGCTAGCTCTACTTGCTCATTTTCACTTCTCGAACTTCAGAGGTAAATTGTAAAAAAAAAGAGCCGATAACTTTTTTTACATTTTATGTATTTGGTAATTCAGTCATTGCACTTTTAGAAGCTGGTATTATCTAGTTTGGCAAAATTCATTTTCCATATTTTAATAGCTGCCAAGAATAGTGTACTTTAGACAAATTTAGGTTGATTTTTGGAGCATAAGGGAGCAGTCGTTTTAGTTAGCCGTGTCCTAAGATCATTTAAAATTTCCAAAAGTACAATATCCAAAGAAATTTGATCCACATTACATAAAAGTAGTATATAGGTATGCCAACATTCTCTCCACTGTGCATGTTTAAAATGCAAACAACTTCACCTTACATACATCACTCTCTCAAAAGTACATAATAACTGGTGAGCGCCACCTAAGTACATACATGAATGGCTATGATGTAACCACGGGGATACGTTTGAAATTAGGATAAAGATCGTTGCAAACATGAAATAAAAAGAAATATCTTTTAGTCTGGAACATTACTCGCTAGGAAGAAAAAACAAACTCATCAATTCACAAAGACATCAGGCTTTCTACAGAAGCTCATGCGTATAATTAGAAAACCACGACAGCTTTGACATAATGTGAAAAGAGTTACGTGTTGGAATGTTGATGGTTTATATATAGAGAAACGGGTTTTGATGTTGAAGGAAATCATTTTCAGGCGAAAGAAAAATCTCTGCAATATGCAGAGAGAAGTTCTTTGTTTCCCACGAGCAACGCTCTGTAGAGTCTGGGAGCTGTGTTCTAATCACATTTGTCTGAAGGGGAGGGCTGTGTTTTAATCACACTTGTCTGGAGGGGAGGGGGCTGTGTTCTAATCACACTTGTCTAGGGGGCTGTGTTGTCTGGAGGGGAGGGGACTGTGTTCTAATCACACTTGTCTGGAGGGGAGGGGGCTGTGTTCTAATCACACTTGTCTAGGGGGCTGTGTTGTCTGGAGGGGAGGGGACTGTGTTCTAATCACACTTGTCTGGAAGGGGGGCTGTGTTCTAATCACACTTGTCTGGAGGGGGGGCTGTGTTCTAATCACACTTGTTTGCGTAGGAAGGGGCTGTGTTCTAATCACTTGCCTGCATGTTTATTGTATTTATAAGTAGACTCGTAATACAAATTTATGAGCTTTGCTGCATATGTTTACATAATGAGTATCATAGAGAGATGAAAGACAGAAACGACGGCGGAGGAAATTCTGATTCCGGAAAGACTACCTATTTGCCGATACACAAGATGACACTCATAGATAAATAGTTTGAGTCATTCAAACTTTCTGTCTTTAAACAATGAACCATAGACTGCGTGCTTACACCAGAATTACTTGAGGGAGATGGATACAATATCGTTCTTAAAACATCAAAAAAGTGTCCACATCTGGGCATTTCTGTCACATAGAAAAAAGGTTATACTTTCACCAGTTTAATTGCAGGTAATGAAGGAGCGTTGAAATAAATTACTGTGTAGGCCTCGACTTTATTTGGTGGTTCAATGCCAATATGCTTCCGTTATTGCCAATCATTTCATGTCATCAAAAAGTTGTTGCTTAGTTTCAGCAGGTAAAGGCATTACTCATTGTATGTAATATCAATATTTCGGAATGACTTCGGTTGGCTCCATCTAATTGTAACACATAAAGATTGCATAACCGAACTATATATACATACATACACACACACACACACACACACACACACATATATATATATATATATATATATATATATATATATATATATATATATATATATATATATATATATATACACACACACACACACATGAGCCTCTATCCATGACACAATGTTGTCCTACATCAACGTTGAGAAAGCTAACGGCAAATATCTACGACACTCATCCTCCCAGTGGAATATTTTACAATAAAATGGTTGCATATTTTTTCGTATCATAATATTAAACTTGCACTTCAATGACGTGTACGGTCAGCAACTGAATTATGTAACAGATGGACGCTTGGAATTTCGAACAAAAATGAGTCCTTCCGTAATAGTTCTGCAGGCTTGAAGATTCCTGAAGCGACACACAAGAAGAGTCCTGCAGGCTTGGAATGTTCTAAAGACTTCTGTAGTAAAAATCACGAAGATTCCTTCAGACTTAAAGTTTGAAATTACACACATTTGCCCATTAACTGTGACACTATCTTTTGTCAGATATGCCTTGGGCAAAATGAACAAATAGCACGATGCGGTGAAGATAATCATCACGTCGTAAAAAGTACTTTGTCGTATTGAAACGATCTACAGATAACAATCAAGAGACAAACCGATAGGATTCCTTACATTTGTCAGTTATCATGATAAGATCTTTCCTGTGAAAATGTGACACATAAGAGATCATATGTAAACAATTTAATTTTGAACTCGTGTTAACTATTTCTTTATATAGAAAGATGTATATAGAACGTTTAATTCACAATCAAGTTACTTAGGAGGAAGTGCAATAAATTCTAAAAAATGCTATAAATTATATGGCCAGACAATATTAACCATAAAGCCACCCCTTCCAAAGATTTGTTTTCTTCTTAAATTCATTTTCCTAAAGTATAGCAATGAAAGTATAGCAATGGCACAAAACTCTTGCAAAATGTTTTTTAGTCAGTAAACATGCCTAATTGTGATAAATCGAGAATCACAGGCATAAACTATTAGAAGACGAACTGAACAAGCCAGGAGCACATACCACCGGCTGCTAAATAAAGAACAACCGACAATGAGAACACATGCCACCGGCTGCTAAATCAAAATCAACCGACAATGAGAACAAATACCACCGGCTGCTAAATCAATAACAACCTACCTAAACAGGACATGCCACCGACTGCTGCATAAAAATAACTGTCTCAATTTCCTTGCTTGATTCAGAACTCATACCGGCTTTTACTTCCAAAGAGCAAACTCTAAATTCCATGGCATGATTAAAGTCGCATTATGTCCTAAATAAAGATGAACAGTTATATCCTGCTTGTTATTTCTTTGTTTTCTTAAATTGAAACCTCGATGCGATAACTCGGGTGTTCAACAGTTCAGATTTTAGTTTTATTACATAAATTTTAATGCAGAATATTACAATGTTTTCAATAATACCATTTGAAATTATACACCTGTTGAATACAACGTTCAATGCTTTGGAATCATTTACTTTAGAAAACGCTACAATTGTCAACAATTACCGCTAAATTTTAATACGGACAATTTTGTGCGAAGGATACTATTTTGGCTGTAAAATAAATGTAATAGTTCAGATACAATTTTAGTCTTGATGTTGTCCTATGAGCTAAATACTGTTATAAAAACCAAAGATTTGATGGGAATTTTTATTACCTTAGTTAGCATTGTGAGATGACGATTCAAAACATATGATACAGCTCTGTTGCTTTTTGCATTGAACGCTACAAGTTTTGGTCATTGGTTTGGACACTATACCTTTCGGTTGTTGGTTTAGACACTACAGATTATGGTTGTTGGTTTGGACACTGCATGTTGTGGTCATTGGTCCGGATTTTGCAGGTTGTGATTGATGCTTTGGACGTTACAAGTTACGGTTTTTGCTTTGGATACTAAAGCTTATGGCAGTTGCTTTGGATAATACATGATACGATCCTTGCTTTGCATACTACAGGTTATGGTCGTTGGTTTGGATGTTACAGGTTACGATCGTTGAGTTGATACTACAGGTTACGATCGTTGCGTTGATACTAAGGGTTACGGTCGTTGCTTTGGATACTACAGGTTACGATCGTTGCGTTGATACTACAGGTTAGGGTCGTTGCTTTGGATAATACAGGTTACTATCGTTGGTTTGGATATTACAGGTTACGCTCGTTGCTTTGGATGCTACAGGTTACGGTCGTTGCTTTTGATACTACATGTTACGATTGTTTTTTATGGGATACTACAGGTTACGGTCGTTGCTTTGGATACTACAAGTTACTGTCGTTGCTCTGCATACTACAGGTTACGATCGTTGCTTTGGATACTACAGGTTACTGTCATTGATTTGCATACTACAGGTTACGGTCTTTGCTTTGGATACTACAGGTTACTGTCGTTGTTTTGGATACAACAGATTATGGTCGTTCCTTTGGATACCACAGGTTACGGTCGTTGCATTGGATACTACATGTTACGGTCGGTGCTTTGGATACTACAGGTTACGATTGTTCCTTTGGATACTACAGGTTACAGTCGTTGCTTTGGATACTACAGGTTACGGTCGTTGCTTTGCATACTACAGGTTACGGTCTTCGATTCAAAGTATGTGCTACATCAAGAGACCTTAAGCTATTGTTCTTATTATATTAAGCGGGAACAAAACAGTGTATAAAGGATACCGTAATTTTATGAAGACATAATATTATTTTTCATATTAATAAAAAATATAACAGGACAAAATAACTTCGTGACGAAATGAGACAAATAAGTAATAATTCTGCATGTTTCTGTTATTCGGACAAAGAAGTATTGATTTTGTGTATTTCAGGATTGGTCCATAACATGAAAATTGCGTGGTTTGCAATAATGGTTATATAACGATTAAATTAAAATGGAAAATAATTGGATAACGATTAAATTGAAATGGACAAAGTATTTCTGATTTAATATATTTATGGCACGAGAAACCTTCATGGACATGTATACCAGAATCAAACGTAAATTAATGAAAGTAATCAGTGAGACATCGGGAAGCATTGTATGCATAAAGGAATAGAGTAAGACGTCCTTTACGACAGCCATAGAAGGAAACCAAATGCTACCGAATGAAGTTTCCGGATGGGTGGGAGGACATGAAAAATCGCGCTCATGGTTCGTAGTAGTTTTTGTTTGATAAGTCTTGGCTGTTATTCCTTGAAACTAACACAGTCTTGCCTGTTATTCATTGCACCTAACGAGATCTTGCCTGATATTCATTGAAGCTTAGGTGACTGTGAACAGTGTCATAAATTGTCCGTTGGCAAATTTCTTAACTTAAGGTAATTTTGTGACTTTTTGAGCTATTTTTGTGTAATAATTAAAGATTTGGACATCTTTGTGAATTTGGTTTTTCCGACTTGTGTTTTTCTTGCAACTGATGGTAGGCATATACGCCTCATGTACACAGTAAGTAGCCAGTCGCCAGTGAAATACGAATAGTCGGTTAGAAAGCAGAGCTAGGCGATTACAGCAGTAGACATGTTGGTTTAAGGCAAGTAGATTATCTTAAAAGCTGCCTGGAGAGCAACTATTTTGAATTGCATCAAGCAATTAAGTAAATAATGTTTTTAAAATTATTCATCCAAGGAAATGGCTTGTGCTTGCAATGTGGACATCACGTGATCTCAAAATCCTTTCGGATATGAAAAATGCTTGTGTGAATTTGGATGTGGGTTGATCAACATTTTATTCTATGAATTTCATGACTTGTCAGGTTAAGTGAATGGCATTCTTATATTTTGCTTTATTATACCTATCTAAAAAAATGGACCTTTTTGATCTCACTCATATATTTTATTTTTTATGAATTTTTTGTATTAGGCAGATGTATGCAACATTAAATTTGTGTATACAAACTGACCCTTGCACGCTTTAATTTTTTATCTTATTCGTTGAAGTTCAAATTGCCTGTTATTCGTTGAAATTCAAATTGCTTGTTATTCGTTGAAATTCAAATTGCCTGTTATTCGTTGAAATTCAAATTGCCTGTTATTCGTTGAAATTCAAATTGCCTGTTATTCGTTGAAGTTCAAATTGCCTGTTAATCGTCGAAGCTCAAATTGCCTGTTAATCGTCGAATCCCGTTTGGTCCTAGGACAAAAGGATCTAATCATAATCATGAATAATAAATGGGTGCAACATTCTCTTTAAAATGAGATGTCTTCCAATCAAATGCTATTTACTACAATGATGATTAAATATTTCTCATCAGAGATATCTGACAAATAAGTAAACAAAAATAATAGATATAGTGGTTTCTAAATGTTAGATTTCTACTCGCTATGTCAGAAGTAAGTATTATTTCTGTCTACTTTTTCACTTATTAGTGTGAACCTTATGCGTACACACATCAGCGTGCAAATATAGTTATAAGCAGGAAAAGTTAGCTTCCATTGCAAGATTCATGCATGCCTCGTACAATCGGAAAATCTGACAAATCGCTTTGAAAGCATTGTCCTGATAGTTTGACTTATCTCAATATAAAGACAATATAACTTTTTATCTTCTTTTCTACGTTACAACTGTGTGCTCAGCCCTTTCCAAAGTAGACAAAATAAGAAAGTAATGACGTCTGATAAACCGCATGTTCTTACCATGATCTTACCAGATCCAGGTGAATCTGCACCACGTGTTCTTACCATAATCTTAACAGACTCGAGTGTAACTCGACCATATGGCCATAGTACACAATTAATTTTACTATACGGTCTCTACATTTGTTCCTCAGTACTGAACTTTCCACTGTGTGACAATCAATACAAATCATATGTTAATCTAAAATACCTTCAAAGATGACTTAACGGTTTAGTTCTTGTCAAGGGTTGACCTGCATTTTTTTGAGAGGCTGAATTGTAAACAAAACACCAGGCAACGGAACACAGATTTCACTTCCGGATCATCACCATGACCTTATTACTCAATGTGCACTGTCGCCGAAATACACACAGACAACCACACCATAAGATCACATTTTAAAGAATAATCAATTGCCTTTAAATCCTTACCAAGAATGCCAAAATCTAACTCTAGTATCACCACCAAATTTAGACCGGAAAAAGTGATCTAAAAATAGACTGGGACTACATTCGTGGGTACTGAACCGGATTTTATTAATTGTGTACTGATTCCTGAAAGGGTCAATGTTTTTATCAAACTTTTATATTTGCATTTTATTTTGCATGCCACTACTGTTTCAACTTCATACATAAAGTCTTTTGAAATTTCCTTGCAAGCAAGACATGTGACAGCTGTCAGAAAGTGTGTAGTGCTGGTGTTCTATAGGGTGCAATTTGAGGTCCAATTGTTCTTAAGAAACCAAAACTAAATTTGCTATATCTTCCTTAATTATAGGAATTTTTCAATGCAGTAAAAACCTAATTGTAATACTTGATAAGGCCTGTCTGAAAATAGTCTTGAAATTAAAAAATATTGATATATTAAATTTTAATGAAAATTTTAAAAAATATATAAATTTTAAAAACTTTTTATTTTACAAAAAATAAATTTTCATACAAGTTATGACATTCAGTTTGACAAATTTAAGGCAGCAATGTTGATTAATGAATGGTCTTTAAAACAAATGGTAGTTTAGGTCTGTACAACTGATAATATTAATCCCAGGGGTACTGAAGCATGATAGCTCACAGTGATTTTGACAGCAAATTACAATATTCCTATCCAGATGCATATAGGTGTACATACTAAAGAAACAATGACAGGTACTATGTTCCACATTTATTGTTTCAGGTACTTGGACAGTTGTTTGTATAACTAATATCCCACTCAAATTTAAAGTTTTGATGGGACCACTACCATGTTTTATAGCAAATATGCATTCCATTTTAATGCCGATAACTACAAAAGTCAACAATGCAATATGAAAATACAGTTTCACCTTACTGAAAAAAGATGCGAATCTCTCTCATGAAGATCTAAGCCATGTCTTTGAGATGCTGTATATCAGTGTACTGATATGAACTCATCTTGGTCACTTATAGCAGCACACTGCACATGTCCTTATGAGACCTTGCTATCACCATTGGACTACTGGAGAGCTTCCAAATTGATCCAACTCTAATACTTTGTTTCAGATACCAGACTAGACCTGAAAATATATAACATGTTTCACTTAATTCTAAAAAAAGGAAGATGTAGGCAAATGAAGTTAAAATGTGTTAGATATGGTGATTTCAATATAACATTCAGGTTGCAAATATGGTTAAAAAAGGTAAACTTGATAGAGTGACACTCAAAGATGTGAAGCAATGGGCATGTATTAAAGTGACAAATGCATCCTAAAAATAGATGAAGTTTCTACAAGCATATTTAGCCATTTACAGGTTAAATAACTAATCAGGTAGAGTATGTATCATAAAGTTTAAGGCAATGTTGGAACGGTGAGGTTTGATCATTGGTGCAAACATTGATACATACCAGTATAGTGGAAAGTCAAATGACAATGTACCAAATTAAAATTTATTACTATATGCAATCCTATTCATGAAGGAAAAAACAATTTTAGATATTGTGAGTGAATATAGCAAAATGTGGCCACACAGATCAACTATAGGTACCAATAGATCCAATATCATCAACTAAATGTGAAATTTGCATATGGAAAACTTGTAAACAAGGATGGATATTTGCATGTGTGGGACATATGCAATGTACTTGTTAAAATCACATGTGCAAACATGATTCAAATAATCTGTTTGAATATTTTTAGTCTATTTTTAAGAGTCTTGGCTACCAAGGTTTTAAGTTCAATGATTCAATGATTCAATGGAATGAAATATCAGCTGATGCTGCAATACCACCCTCTGTCAAAGTACTAAATTGAAATGTGTTACCATACAGAGGCATATTCATGATGAAAATAACATCTTGGGATATTTTAAGTGCACACAATCAAAACTGAGCCTTACAGATTCACTATAGGTACCATGTCAGCCTAACAATGTCAACTTTAGATTCCAAACATTACAAAATATATGCATATTTGTTCATGTCAGCTATGTAACCATGTTAGGATCAGTTGTAGAAAGTTAAATTCAAATAATCTGTTTGAATATTACTTATGTAATCTTTAAAGTGTCAGATAACAAATATTATTAGTCATTAATAATGCATAAAGCAAAATGGATCATGAGAATTCCCATAATATCATCTAGGCTACAATGTCGCACTACATCAATCAACATCTTAAAGAAACTGAACAATAAAATGGAATGCATTCTGTGTTCAACTTACATCATTTTGCTGTTTTCTTACATGCAATGGTAAATATACCTGGGTAAAGTATATTTCACCCCTCTGACCTGTATTTCATTCTCTGACAGCTTAATATGATTTTGTAGAGAACTTGAACAGGTTCTAGTATAAAGTCTTCATCTCTGTCCTCTCACTAAATACCCTATAACTATGGTTATAAACAATTACTGATAGCTATACAAGCAGATATGTGTTACTCAGGAAGTCACCCCATCATAAACACATAAATTAACTGTTTGAACCCCAAATAAATAGTTTCAGTGACCTAAAGGTACAAAGCAAAGTAGAATTTTGTCTTCATGTATTTTAAATGAGGGTCTCATTTTGACTAATAAAGATATTTTCTCTGATCAAATTTGACAAATATCCATCATTTGAGCTTGTATATGGTGTAGGAGTATATATATGCTGATATCATTTAATATCATTCCCAAAAAATATTATATATGTGTATACTTGGTGGAAATTTTTTATTTTTTAATTGTTTTTTAAATTTCATTTAAATTTTTAAAATTAAAATTATTTTTTTACTTCTAATTTCATTTTTATATTTTTAAAGTCAATATACATAAAATATTAAAATTTCATGTATATGTCATTAATAATAAAAAATTTATATCAGTTTCAAGTTTTTACTGACAGGCCATAGTACACAATTAATTTTACTATACGGTCTCTACATTTGTTCCTCAGTACTGAACTTTCCACTGTGTGACAATCAATACAAATCATATGTTAATCTAAAATACCTTCAAAGATGACTTAACGGTTTAGTTCTTGTCAAGGGTTGACCTGCATTTTTTTGAGAGGCTGAATTGTAAACAAAACACCAGGCAACGGAACACAGATTTCACTTCCGGATCATCACCATGACCTTATTACTCAATGTGCACTGTCGCCGAAATACACACAGACAACCACACCATAAGATCACATTTTAAAGAATAATCAATTGCCTTTAAATCCTTACCAAGAATGCCAAAATCTAACTCTAGTATCACCACCAAATTTAGACCGGAAAAAGTGATCTAAAAATAGACTGGGACTACATTCGTGGGTACTGAACCGGATTTTATTAATTGTGTACTGATTCCATATGTTCTTACCATAATCTTAATAAACTAGGGTGTAAATCAGCAGTATATTGTTAACATAATCTTAACAGATCCAGGTGTGACTCGTTATAGCAATAGGGGTGTTCCCGTGACACAATTGCCAGTTACGAAGTTAGATTCATGTTTGAACGAATATACACACTCGAAAGAAGATATCACATTTGGAATAAATCATGCTGATACTGAATAAAATATATTTTGTCTTCTTGTCATGTTGCCATGTAAGTGATTAGTTCATATCTGTTCTAGACGTACGTGTGCATTATATTGAAGTATTATAGTGAAGCGGTATCGCCTAAAATTGGCACCCATATAGTCAATGGAAGTCATCATTTCGTCCACCAATTTGGGCAGGCGCTAACCATAACCTTAATGTGATATTTAACATCGAGGCTTTTCTTTCAAAGATGACCTATGGCCGCAAAAATGTAATGTTCAAACTACACTTGTTTACCAACCTTGATGTCTAAATAAGCCCACACTTAATTAGCAATACCCACACGTACTGAACAGCACCATTACCTACTGACCTGCACCATACGAATAACCACAAATTTGTAAGAATAGGACGATAAAGAATGTTAGTCAAATAGAAGTCCAATGAAAATTAAATCCACTCTAAACAATACCAAATCACCTACTACCTATATAACGTCCCTAGCATCCTGTTATAAACAAAGACTAGACAAAGACCCCATTACCCTTATAAAACCTGGAAAGAAAGTTTAAGGAGATTAAACGGTCAGAACAAAAGCATGCTATAATAAATAAAGAAAAAGTGTCGTTTGAATGTGCGTCTCCTTCTTTTAGTCTTGTTAGATTTGGTGAGTATTTGATGATACTGAGGCGTCGGTGTTGCAAAGATATTTTTTAAAAAGCGCATTTCGCAGGGTCCTAGGAGCAGAAATCATGGTGCATAGTATTGAAGAGACTTTTGTTATATCATTGACCAGTTTCTTATTGTACAGTCATCAGATGAGTAGAGAAAATTAATTGTCGTATTTGTGTTTAAGAACCCTTCAGTTGGCATCACTTACTGCATCTAGGTCGTTGGAAAATGTGGAAACATGGACCTCAAGCTTGCTCACGCAGGAGTTTCGGCAGTAAATCTTTCTTCTGAGCCTATATAAAGTTTTCGTTGTGACATGGAAATTGCCAATCGCACTTTACTCACTCCTTTTTCCTCTTCTACTTCACCCAGATTCTCTACATCTTTTCCTCTTCTTTATTCACTAGTCTTTATTCCTTAATTAAATCTTTCCCTATCCTGAAGATAATCCCGATACCTGATCCGTCTTGCATGGGAGTATTACTCTCTGACCTGATCCGTCTTGTATGGGAGTATTACTCTCTGACCTGATCCGTCTTGCATGGGAGTATTACTCTCTGACCCGATCCGTCTTGCATAGGAGTATTACTCTCTGACCTGATCCATCTTGAATGAGAGTATTACTCTCTGACCCGATCCGTCTTGCATGGGAGTATTACTCTCTGACCTGATCCGTCTTGCATGGGAGTATTACTCTCTGACCCGATCCGTCTTGCATGGGAGCATTACTCTCTGACCCGATCCGTCTTGCATGGGAGTATTACTCTCTGACCCAATCCGTCTTGCATGGGAGTATTACTCTCTGACCCGATCCCTCTTGCATGGGAGCATTACTCTCTGACCCGATCCCTCTTGCATGGGAGTATTACTCTCTGGCCCGATCCGTCTTGCATGGGAGTAATACTCTCTGACCTGATCCGTCTTGCATGGGAGTATTACTCTCTGACCTGATCCCTCTTGCATGGGAGTATTACTCTCTGACCTGATCCGTCTTGCATGGGAGTATTACTCTCTGACCCGATCCGTCTTGCATGGGAGTATTACTCTCTGACCTGATCCCTCTTGCATGGGAGTATTACTCTCTGACCTGATCCGTCTTGCATGGGAGTATTACTCTCTGACCTGATCCGTCTTGCATGGGAGTATTACTCTCTGACCTGATCCGTCTTGCATGGGAGTATTACTCTCTGACCTGATCCCTCTTGCATGGGAGTATTACTCTCTGACCTGATCCGTCTTGCATAGGAGTATTACTCTCTGACCCGATCCGTCTTGCATGGAAGTATTACTCTCTGACCTGATCCGTCTTGCATGGGAGTATTACTCTCTGACCTGATCCGTCTTGCATGGGAGTATTACTCTCTGACCTGATCCGTCTTGCATGGGAGTATTACTCTCTGACCTGATCCGTCTTGCATGGGAGTATTACTCTCTGACCAGGAGTCAAAACTCTACAGCAACGTCGAAAATGTCCACGTCAGACCGACGATGTTTGAAAATATTTTCTTGAAAATTAGATTAAAAAATCTTGCTCCAAGTGTGGAACGCCTACCGTTATGTTGTTCGCATATCGTTAAGGTTCAGTAATGGGTTACATGCAGAAGCAGCTGCACGACTGCTTAATTTGCTTCGGTATCGAAAAAGTGTGTAAAATAATCTTCAGCCATTGCAGTCATTCCAATATTAAGAAAGTATGTATGCTCTTACAGGCTGTAAAGAAAGTATACAGGCTGTAATGAAAGTATATAGGCTGTAAAAAATGTATACAGGGTGTTGCAGGCAGTAAATAATGTAAGAATGATATAATGAAAGTATATAGGCTGTAATAAAATTTTTTCACCATATTTAAGTTGAAGTCTCAATCCAATCCCAAAATACAGCAACCAAACTAAATGCAATAGTTTGGCAAGATATTTAACTATTTTATTATCAGTCATGAACTTTATGCTAATATAAGAGACTTTATAAAGGAACTGTAGTTTTTTGTGCGATCTGTATAATGTGGTTTAAGTACCATAAAATGGTAGCAAATGCAGAAAGCTTACTACGTTTATTTACACTAATTACAACTAAATATGTGCTTATCAATAAGGCAGTGAAGGCTGAAAGGCGTTGTCCCAAGTTTTTCAATGCAAGTATAGATGTGAGTCAGTGATTACCGCCTTTTGTCAGGTCTAATTAGATTCATGCATAATTGACCTCATTTGCTGCCTTTAATCAGGTATTGATCTGACCCTAGTTACCTGGTTTTCTCCCGGAAAGATCCAGGTGTTTAATGTGCAACATCTACCCTCACGAAACAGAAAATGTTGAATATACATACATACATACATGCATGCATGCATGCATGCATGCATGCATGCATGCATACATACATACATACATACATACATACATACATACATACATACATACATACATACATACATACATACATACATACATACATACATACATACATACATACATACATACATACATACATACATACATACATCCCCAAGTTAAATAATCAAGATAAAGAGATTGAAACTGTAGCCAAATGAGCAAACTATACACTAGTTTGTGTTGTGCTCTCTCTCTCTCTCTCTCTCTCTCTCTCTCTCTCTCTCTCTCTCTCTCTCTCTCTCTCTCTCTCTCTCTCTCTCTCTCTCTCTCTCTCTCTCTCTCTCTATATATATATATATATATATATATATATATATATATATATATAGATGGATGGATGGATGGACGGAAGGACAGACAGACAGACAGAAGATAGATAGATAGATAGATAGATAGATAGATAGATAGATAGATAGATAGATAGATAGATAGATAGATAGATAGATAGATAGATAGATAGATAGATAGATAGATAGATAGATAGATAGATAGATAGATATGTACACATAATCGTAACTGTACGGGAATTTAAGGAAATTTCTAACATGCCACAAACTATTTAGGATTGGAAGATAAGTACATTATAGTGTATATTCTTTGCAAATTATTGGTTAAATCTCACAATTAATCAATAAGATTCCCAAGCATTTATTTAATTCAAGGTTGGGGATTCTTTTACTTGGTATAGAATTTTATACCATAACTATGGAAGCAATTAAATTATTTTTACACTACTCTCACTGAAGAAGTTTTCATTTTAAATTGTTTTTCTCACGAAATGGCTCATGTCTACTAACCCAATGAACGAATCACTGTATGAAATTATATATAAATTTATTACTTTATCTCCGTGTTTACTATAAACTTTTCAATTTACTTTATTGTTTGGAAATTTTTGCGGAATTGTCTAATTGCTGGGGAATGATCCAGTATTATATCCCAGCATAATGCAATGAAGAAGCAGAAGCTGTATATCTAAATTAATGCAATGCATTATTTTTCATTACATTCCAGTAAAGCCTTTCTCTGATATTGTAATTATTCCCAGGGATCATTCTAACATACATAAACAATAATAGGATACAAGACTACCACGTTATGATCAATGATGCCTCCATATGAATGATGTTCCACTGTAATGAGTCATTTTTAACCCTGAACGCCTGGACTCGACTTTGTAGATTTAACCAATGGAAACATCAAATCTCTCTCTCTCTCTCTCTCTCTCTCTCTCTCTCTCTCTCTCTCTCTCTCTCTCTCTCTCTCTCTCTCTCTCTCTCTCTCTCTCTCTCTCTCTCTCTCTCTCTCTCTCTCTTCTTTGTGTTACTAATATATTGGTATGATAGAGGAGGAATAGGAATATTGTTAGGAGTTACTAACACTGATCATCTTAATATATAAAACATACCAGGACATTTTAATTGTCAATTTCTCATTTACTATTATACAGTCAGCAGGTGCGTTGATAACTATTCCCAAAACGTTATGTACTCTTCATGGTGACATGGTCACACACCTACATTACTTTCCTCTTATGTTGAACAGGTGCGGACAACACACGTGAGCTCTCCAATACTGAAGTCTTTATTGTTCACGATCATAGCTCAAACGTCCTTAGAGTTACATGGTCGAGAGCGTAATATGCAACAGTACCTACTTTCTGACTTGTATTTGCAGTTATTGAACTGGATCACCAGTCATGTGTGCTATTTGAATTGTAAAGCCAATCCATTTTAATTGTAAGTTCATACTTTTCTCTCATTCTGTCTTGGAGTGACAAGAGAACTTTTTATAACGCCTTTTCCTTAGTTCTTTTCAAAATAAACAAGGCTGAGTTTGAACCTGTATTTGGTCATCTTTGAAGAGGACTGTAACAGTGAAGACAACAGACCTGAGTTCTCTGATATTCAAGTTTTTATTTCTAAAGATGATGACTGTCATCACAAGGATGACATGTTCGCAGTCCGTTAATATGTGTGTGTATGTGTGTGTGTGTGTGTTCAAACACTACCCTCTCAGATAGATAGATAGATAGATAGATAGATAGATAGATAGATAGATAGATAGATAGATAGATAGATAGATAGGTAGGTAGGTAGGTAGGTAGGTAGGTAGGTAGGTAGGTAGGTAGGTAGGTAGGTAGATAGATAGATAGATAGATAGATAGATAGATAGATAGATAGATAGATAGATAGATAGATGCTATGATTCTAGTTTAATTTAGCAGAATTAATATTATAAAGTATTTATTAGGTTCTTATGAAGCATATCAGTTTCTACACAAAAAAACATTAGGTTTTCTTGAAAAGGACACCGCTGTATGCGTATCATTCTCGTATCTGACATTTTTTTATTTTTTTTTTTACCATGTAGATGGACACAAACAAATAATATCGCTTTTTATGTTGCCTTTAACACTGACACCTATTTTCATTTAAATTTCTAATTTAACCCTACTTCAAGATTCTGGGAAAGGTACTGCTTTTTATTGCCCTAAAATTTCATTGCTATGACTCTGAAATAATGTGTCTTATTTGTCTTTTATTATTATTATGTTTTACATTATTTGAGAGGGTGTGTGTTAGGCGATAACTTGATCTCGATGTTAAAGCACAGAAAAGCATATGATGACCTTTGCCATTCACTTGAACTCCTTGGCTTTTTACCTTTCAAACCCTGAGTACAGGTGATGTATTGCGTTACAGAAAGATGTTCCTTTGATCTTAACAACTCATCCACATATTCGCGGTCTACGTTATAAAGCGAGAAAACTGCAAGGGATTTATTATGTTGCTGTAGAGCAATGAAATAATTACATACCAAGTTCATGCAAACGCAGTGGAACAATTTGACGCACGATCAAGATTGCGTCTGTTTGGGGTGAACGCCTTCTTGGTATGGTCTGCTACTGAGACCTCAATGCATGACATAATGACCAACGAGAACGAAGGTGAATGATTTTAACTTTATTTATGCGTTAAGCTTCCTTTGATCGTCCTATAAATCTTATCTCTTTTCATCTATCAATGGTTTAGTTAATCATGGTATATGAGTCAGCTGCACACAATCAATCGTATGTAAATATTTGACTCTACTGACAAGTCATGGCAACTAAAATTAATTATTAATATAAAGAACATGTTGTAATGTCAGAGGACACTACATAAAGTTAAATTTAGAACGCTGTGTGGTTTTTTAAAGACACTGTGAAAAGTTAAAGAACACTGTGTACAGTTTGATGACACTGTGTAAAGTCAGAAGACACCGTGTAAAGTCAGAAGACACTGTGTAAAGTTAAAGGACACTGTGCAAAGTTGAAAAACACTGTGTAAAGTTTGAAGACACTGCCTAAAGTCAGAAGACACTGTGTAAAGTTAAAGGACACTGTTTAAGGTTGAAGAACACTGTGTAAGGTTTAAAGACACTGTTTAAAGTCAGCAGACACTGTGTAAAGTTAAAGGACACTGTTTAAGGTTGAAGAACACTGTGTAAAATTTAAAGACACTGTTTAAAGTCAGCAGACATGGTGTAAATTTAGAATATTTTGTTCTATTGGCTCCATATGTAGACGTTGCTGACAACTGTATTGATGCCTGTCATTTAGCAAATCCCATGAAAATATCATTATCGAGTTGGTCTCTGTCCATATAATTCTCTTGAGTGATAGCGACAGTAACATATTGGGTCATGAAGTTTAATGCGATTATAATTTTTAACGTAGCTGTAACAATTTTTTCAGCCATATCGCTATGATGTTTGCAGTTTATAATCATGTTTAGCACTGGGGCATCATGTCACTGACATGTAGCATGATGTCCCACTCAGTCACATTATTCTGACACCAGGCCGACCAGCCCTAACACTAACCTCTTAATGCTGAGCGCCAAGCAGCTATTAGTACCATTTTGTAAGTCTTTGAAATGACTCGACCCGTGATCGAATCCACGACCTCCCCAATCCGAGGTGGACGTTCTAACCACTGGACCACACGAGCAGTTGAAGTTTGAAGTTAGGTTGATGCAGTATTGATTTATTCCGGTTGAAGCAATATTTTGAAGAAAATATTAATGAAAATAGTCAATCGCATTAGAGGTCCTCCATGCGTGAGCTTCAAATCCCTTTGTGAATGCTAACGATGCAACAAACAAGGACATCGGTTTGAACGTATGTTTTAGGAAAACACATAATGTGTTTTTAAGTTGCATCTGAGGTTTTGAAATGCCATAAAATTTCAATGCATTTGTTGGTAAATTAGGGGGATTGTATTTAACGTTTTGGTACATACATTTTCAGTTGATTTTCATTCCATGAATTACAACTTACCTATATTCTTCCAACATTTCTATTGAACACAGACTAAAGGGTATTCGATCGTGGCTTTTGCCATATTAACGGTATGCAATTGCAGAAGTTACAATCAAAAGTTTTAACCTCGTCAAGTGCGTAAAGTGCATTCATGCAACCTTCATGCCGTGTGTAAAATTGTGATAAATATCATAAAAAGCCAACAAGTCACCTTTACCACTGTATTGCTCTAGTTACCAATATAATATAGAGTCTGTACCACATATATATCATTATATGAGTTATTTTAGGGGATACTGTAGTTCACAATCTCGAATGTCGAGTTTGCGCATCTAAACCAGCAGACATGGAAACGTTTCTTGTCTTCCCTTAATCATAACACACTCCAAACTCTCATTAGATGCATAACAGTTTACTATTCTGATATCAGTCAGCATTAATACATCATAATAAAACAGTGATGCATTAGTTCCTATTAATAATTATGTAATGGATGTAGAGTCAGCTCAGATTTGTACAAGGTTAACAACATAGGCAAATATTGAATGAATGGATAGGATTTTGGTAGTCTGTGAATAAATATAAAATTAATAATGTCACTTACACAATGACACAATATGATATCTTTGTCGTACCTAAATATTAATAATAATGTTTGGTATACTTTTGTGGTCATCATAAAAATAGACCTTCGACAAAGCTACAGAATTACGGGCCACCACAAACACAGACCTCTGAGAGACTACGGAATTACGGGTCACCACCAACACAGACCTCTATGAGACTACGGAATTGCGGGTCACCACAAACAAAGATCTCTGAGAGACTACGGAATTACGGTTCACCACAAACACAGACCTCTGAAAAACTACTGAATCACGGGTCACCACAAACAGAGACCTCTGAAAGACTACGGAATTACGGGTCACCACAAACACAGACTTCTGAAAGACTACGGAATTACGGGTCACCACAAACACAGACCTCTGAAAGACTACGGAATTACGGGTCCTTATAAAACATAACCTGAACCAAATAGTTAACTTTAGAATCATTACGGTTATGCTTTGATTACTGTATTGATACCGATATCATTGTTTTGTGATAGCCAGATGTTACATTATTGCGGAATATCATTCTAGTTTGGAAATGTTTTAAATAACGAAAACATTCGTTGTATCGTTTTCATGCAAAATTATTTTCAGCCAGTTATTAGTAGACGATATAGTGTCCGCTCTGTCTAGATAATGGGATTTCTTAAAGTGAGTTTCAATTCCTTTGCGTATGCCAACAAAATGCAAATCTCAGTTCCTTTGCGTATGCCAAAAATATGCAAAACTTTAACCATATCCACATATTACTGTACAATCAGCCTTATTTAACAGAATTAAGACAAACACAGGCATTATTCCTTTTATTTTCGTCGGGTGTTTGTCACCAGTATTATTATTATTATTATTATTATTATTATTATTATTATTATTATTATTATTATTATTATTATTATTATTATTATAATTATTATTATTATTATTATTATTATTATTATTATTATTATTATTATTATTATTATTATTATTATTATTATTATTATTATTATTATTATTATTATATCAAATTTCCACTAAATAAGTCAAGTTATCACTAATTGTGTCAGATAACTCAGATTATATATTGTGTAATGTCTGTCTAATTACGTGTTTTGGAATTATGAGGTTTTCAATCACATAAAGCAAACATTGTAGTTTTTCTGAAATCAGTTTTATATCTGAGATTCCATTGAGGATTTCTTCATTTTATGAGCTTTACCTCGATTTATCAACCACATAACTCACTTTATGAACTCCTTGACTAACTGTTTTCATTTTTCAAGACTAATAAAGACAAGTTAATGCTTCATATATTTTACTGTGGACGTGGAAATGTAGTCTTAAACTGAAATTGCTTATTGGATTCTTATGTATCGTCCATTTAGCTGTTAGAGAAAACATTCAAGCCAGCAAACTCACGTCCATAAGAATTAGTTACAACTTCAGTGCGTTATCTTCTAAATGAATAAGAAATTACATTTAAATGTTAAAATATGTTCTCACATATACCATCAGGCATACATCATTGCCTGTACATAATTGATAAGGGAACATATATGTCATATCCAAAAGAAAATCTAGAATAACTTATGACTTGCGTCACATTATGCGTTCACGTTTGAGAGATACAAATGATTGTAAAGGTACATACAAAATTTATTTCATTGATGTTGGATCACACCCATACTAAATTTGCACAAAGAATGGTTTATCTGTATGCTTTCAATGCTTTCGTTGTTTTTTGACCTATGACGTCAGACAATTTAGACAGAACTATTTTCTTGAGTTAGCAGATGATAACATCTGAAAACGTTTTGTAACTAGAGAAAGCCAAGGTCAAAGGAACTGTTTTATATTAATGCGCTTAGTTTGGGTAACATGCTATTAAACACTTATGTCCGGTGAGTGTCTTTAATTTTTTAATTTTATATTTTATCTCTTTACACATGAATTACAGCAAGATATTAATAATATTGAATAATAATAATAATAATAATAATAATAATAATAATAATAATAATAATAATAATAATAATAATAATAATAATAATAATAACTGTGCAGAGCCTAATCTTTCCAAGCTGTAAGTGCTTTACAATATTATATAGCATAAAAAGTACAAGGACAAGATTGCAAAAAACAAATGTCATAAAATTACAAAACAAATACATGTTGACAATTGTTAAGGGAGTAAACATTATTTATTCTTTTTAAGTCTGTTCTTGTAGTCGAAATAGGTGAATTTTATGATTACCCTTGAATGAAATCACATTGTTTTTGTGTCAGTGTACGGGCAATTCCTTCCACGTAGCTGGACCTTGGTTATTGAAAGAACCTTGCCCGTATGGCATCCAGTTAACAGAGGAAAAGTGGGAGCGCGAGTGTCAAAAGAGGAGCATACTTTTCAAGATGGGTGTACACATGGTATGGTCAGATAGGTATATTTGACTGGAGCTAATCAACTAAATGTAGCATAATGGACAGATTTCGTGTTTGATCTTGGATCGAGCTGATAGACAGTGAAAGTTACGGGGGTGGGGTAGGGGTGTGTGGGGGTGGGGGTTGTCATTTCTTCCCACTTTTAGACAGGACTTCATGTTTCTGCATGTTTTTAATTGGATCTGATGCATTTGGCCATTTGTTTATACACAATGACTTTGCTATTAGCTTCCATTCCAATTAGAAACATCGTGGCGAAGCTGAATCTTAACCGTGAACAAATAGAAGATAAATTCTGAGCTTGTATGGTATCAATAGAGAACAAATTGTTAGCTCTGTATGGTACACAATTTTATTTAACATTTACAAGAAATGCAAGAGGTATCTCTGGCTGAAAGCACCATTCACCCTAAACATTGTACGATTATACACGTTAAACTGCTATCAAACGGTGGCTTATTGTACACTAAAAACAGCGTCAGACATAGACCTATATAATAGTGAAGACATTCTGCATGTAACGTTTATATTAATATTTAGTAAATTTGCAAAGTGGATACACTATGGCACTGATTCATTACACCTTAATGTTATAAGGACAGAAACATTAATTTATAACAATAATCACATCTGCAAATATCGTGCTGTTGAAGGATTTATTGCTTATCTATATCTTATTTAAAATTTATTTTAGAATTACACTTATTTTTTAATTTACTTTTTGAATTCATTTTCATGATATGCAAATATTCCATTTTTCACAGGATATCAATAAAATGACTTCGCGCCAATTTTTCGTACACGTTTAAGAAGAAGAGGGGAGAGAGATACCGAATAGCTGAGAGGAAAACAGAGTTTTACTCGTTTTGAAAATCACACTTTTCAGTTAAATATAACAGGAGGGCAAAGGTATGAAAAAGAAGGAATCAGTATATTCCTTAAGTTTAGCTTCTGTAATGTACATGTGAAAAGAACTCCATCGGACAGCCTATGATTTAAATTATGGTACGGGAGTGTATGCAGATTTTATCGCCTACAGTACGGAATGATGACATTTTCAGTTGGAAAATATGATATCTGACCAAGTAAACTGCTGAGCTATTGACATTATATATTGTCCTCATTTCCGATAGAGTGGGTGATAAAAGTGGAATAAGTCTCGTATTACTGAAAATAACAGTTACATATCGGACTATGTCAGTCTGAAAACCTATTCTCAGATACACAATGTTTGCAAGACGAGGACACCTTCGTAATTTACTGCTGATATTCGCACAGAACGAGTCGCAGAAAAAGAACTGTAAACTATAGCATTGAATTCAGACAGTACACATTATTTTCAGTATACGCACATGATGTCTATGTTATTATCGTGTAAAACACTGAATATTGAATACGTTTAAGCAAAAAAAGAACTTTTAAGGTCTATTTTTTATACAAAAATATGTATCTTATTGGTGTCTACAACTTTGAATTCTGATATATAAAAAAAAACAAAAACCAAATAAGTCTGTGGAGAATTTCGTGCTGGTTGTACAATAAGAAACTCCAGATGAGCAGGCAAGTTTGTTTCTTGATAGTAGAGATTTATAAAACTTCATAATTCACCGATTATAATATCAGCTCATGTCATTGGCAGATGAATACGTCAAGAGTTTATCAGTCACAGATGGTAACTCATATATCACAGGATCTATATCAATGTCCAAGAACAGTTCAATTTTCCTCTCTTGTAATACATTTAAAATGGACACGTATACAAGGAAGATACTAATATTGTCAGTTCACCAATAATAATCAGAACTTCACAATTAACAAAAGCAATTACTAGTTGACTCTTGTTACTATCGACTTTTTCTAGCAATGATATAATCGTTAGACAGAAAGGGTAATGACTACGGTGGCGTAGCTTGGGGAGGACCAGGAAAGGCGGGGGTGGGGGGACAGCTGTCCCCGTCGCCATGTGCCAGGGGAGCCAATGAGGAAAGTACAACTAAAGATGTATAGTTAATTTTTGCCATTCCATTCTTGTGTTGTTTTAATGAGTAATGCTTATAGTACTTAAATTTTTCATATGGCATCTGGTTCAAATATAGAGTTATCTCAGGTTCACTCTTATAAAGCACCAAGTTTATATTTTGTCCCAGGGAGCTATGTACCCTCGCTTCGCCACTGAATGACTAACTAGTAAAGATAATCGCTAAACAAAATGATTAATGACTCTAAGTCAGTGTTTCCCAACCCCCGGATTGGGAGGACGTTCTGGATGGTAGCTAGGATTATTTTAGTGTGGCAAACGTATCGAAACGCGAAGCTCAGAAAACGTATTCTTCTAGGGTCGTGTCCCAAAATAACCAGAAAGAATTTATTTAACCAGTAAAGACATGGTAAATTACGTAAAATCCAGAATATTCCTATGTTACTAAAGCGATAATTTTATAATGACCTACAAAGTCTGAGGTCACGCACATTTAAGAATAACAATAAACAGTAACAACAAAATGTGTTTGACAGCTTTCAGTTACACTATACTAAGAAATACACTTGTTCAGATAAGTCACGTGACCTACATCAACTAAAGGTAGCTAATTGCATATATGTAAAACTTTCTTTCAATTTTAAGTTTAAAAATCCCTAAGTCAGTCACATTCGGTCCAGAACTCATTTTCTGTCGCCTTATTTGGTTTGGAAAATCATTTTTGTACATTTTTATCCCCAATATAGGTGTTGAGTCAGTTCCACGCCTTTATATTCTGCAGAAGTCTGATTTTTGTGTTGATATTTATTCATCAAGAATTTCCATCTGTGGAACATTAATTTGATGCAAACATTTGGGGTGATTCTAATGTTTTTATAGTATAAAGGCGCTCGAATGTCATACTGTGATGAGAAAATGAATTGCTCAAAAGACACGCATCGGTAGCCCATCCAGGCTAATCAGATAGTGACAATCTGACAGCCCATCCAGGCCAATAAGGTAGTGGGAATCTGACAGCAAAACGAGGCTAATAAGATAGAAGGAATCTGACTAGCACACATCAGGTCACGAGACCGACGACTTAATCACTGAGCCACCGGGATGCACGGACAGAGTTGTCTTCCTAAATTGAAGTTTCATTTGTTTCATTGGACATTCCTCGTCAAGAAAACAAATGCGTATTTCTGATTTATACAATTAATCTACCCCTAAATGTTGCTCATCCTAATACCAAAGAATTTACAGGAAAAGATAGATAAGATTTGGCCGATATATTAATATGCTGTCTCCCATTCCAACGTTATAGTGTAGCCATTTATTGAGGATTTTGTTTCTATTCAATTTTGAATTCAAAGCAGAAAGGGTGTTATTCTGCAGCATACAAAATATAGCACATAAATAATGTGTTTGCCGTATCCTAAGGATCGTGTCCAATAACAATACAATTCCTTTGAAAGTTTACATTTTCAAATTATTCCTTGTCTTGGATTAGCATATGAAATCTAAAATCTATCTTAGCAGATACTCTGCTTCAGAAACATTACATTATTTAAATTTGAGACCATCCAAAAGTGTATCGAAGCAGCTGTCATCGGCTAGTGCTATACATAAAGTTAATTTTGCCTTTTTAAAATCGTTTGTCCAAACTTAAAAAAAATTGCAATTGTTTGAACCTATGTTTCGCATATGTTTTGAATATCACAAGGCTCTTCTCTGCATACCTGTTCCATATTCGTTAATCAATGGGTCGGCTGAAGTAAAATGTTTATGACCACGCTAAAAAAAGTGGTCTCTCTTATGTGCCCTTGTCTTTCCTGGGTTAATGCGTACGCAGAACACTTTTATCTGCGTTTCATGATTCTCCCCTATAACAGACTGTCGAGGTTAATCATCACTTTCCTTATCTAACGCTTTAATGACCGATTGCACTAATTGCTGCAGGAACTACGTGGTATTATACTTGTTGTAATACCTTCTTTGTAGTCATCATTGATAATAGCAATCGACAGAGATTGAAAAGTATACCAATGACTTTTCACGTGCGTCAGATTTGATTTACGTCAAATTCAAGAATGATGGCCTAGTCCTTCTTTCTAATTATCAAAACTAACTAATCACGGTCAGTTGAGTTTATCGAGGGGTAATCGAACATAAATATAGACATGTTTGGGAAGTATTGGTTCTGAAACTTGAAAGCATTATTAAGCGAGGAAACAGAGTACAACAGCAAATTATATGTGATACAAAACGATGAAGCTAAAATACTCCCTATCTCAAAGCAGGGTAATCATTATAAGCTGTGAGTATCGAGCCCTATCGATTTAAACATTTCTTTGAAAGGAATTAGAAGATATTGAGTTTAGATGAGATTCTAATCTTGACAACTGATTGAATTTAAAGCTGAACGTATTTCTAACGGAACTAAAACCAATCGTTTGATAATCAGTGATAATATAAAATCATTCAAGTTGTGTAGATTGAAACGACACAATATTGAGAATTATAATGATCTCACGTTAGCCATTTTGCTTTTAAAAATCAATGCTAATTCAATAAACGATTTTTGAGCTAAAAATTGCATATCTTTTTTTCAGGCCAGTTTATCATGTTTTCTCTATAGAACCATATCGGGCAATTGATTTCCATTGAAAATTTTCGCGCGTGAATGAATAGTGTCGAAGGAATTGAGTGTCTTTGAGTCTGTGATTTTGACACTAGAGGTTTTACGTCCGTTTGTTCCTCACAAAATCCAGTAGAAAACTTTCTAGTACAAAAGAAAAAACATGATAAAGGATTTAGAATTCAGTTATAATGTCTACGTATTTTCGTACACCGTAATAGCTGTATACATCTAAATAACTAAAACAGCTGAATATAGAAATTCATCCGTTTGGTTGCAGACTATTAACCTGCAGTGGCTGTGCATTCCGCTCCATATGAAATGTTACAGTTCTCATCTTCCTTGCTCTTGCATATTTGGGCAGACTTGTGGTTTCCATGTTTACTTTGACACACTGGATAAAAACATGTAACAAGGCTTGATCGCGAGTAAAATACACAGTTGTTATAGAAATTTATTGTGACTCTTTTGTGGTGACTGTTTTAAATAAAATAGTCGAATACACCAGCAATTTTCATTTAGGACCCTCGCGAAATAATATCTAAAAGTCCCAGGACCAAACATATCATTTAGAACCATATATAAATAACACCAAAGTCCCAAGACCATCCTTATCATTTAAACCCTCGCGAAATAATATCTAAGTCCCAGGACCAACCATATTATTTAGGATCATATATAAAACACCAAAGTCCCAAGACCAATAATATCATGTAGGACCATCTATAAATAACACCAAAGTCCCAAGACCAACTATATAATTTAGGACCATCAACAAATAACATCAAAGTCCCAGGACCAACCATATCATTTAGGACCATCTATAAATAACACCAAAGTCCCAAGACCATCAATATCATTTAAAACCCTCGCGAAATAATAACTAAGTCCCAGGAAAAAATCATATTTCCAACCACTTTATACTCTCTCATTGACTGTGATTATCTGAGATTGAAGAGAAAGCAAACATCGGTGCATTCAATATCAAAATGTGGTTCTGAAAACAAAACATGAGGTTTGATCATCACATCCGGATACAACGGATGTGCTTAGATAGCTATCACGGGTTAGGCTTTAGTAGAGACATACTTAGTACACGTACAATACGTAGGAGCTTTAACTTTTACAGGTTCTACCTTTCCTGTCTAGATCGTATTTACGATGCAATTCATCAAAGGACCATGATGTCGTTATGCTCACAAGTGATTGATTGACTGAACCTGTGTGATCTACCCAGTTCGAGCGATTCCGACAAATTAATCTCTTGCAACGCTAAACTGATCGATGACGTGTTAGATCATTTGACCTGCCAAAAAGAAACACATCGATCAGAAAGTGTCGCCTTTACTTCAATAAACATTCAGAATTAATCAGTCTTGGAAGAGTAATTGCATAGATGTTACTGCGTAGTCACGTCATTTTATTGTATGCATTACAAAATACCTGCAGAATTCGCTGCTGTCTCCACGATAAAAACATCACAATACACTGACTCACTACTAACTCCACGATAAAGGCCTAAGAATGCACTGACTCTCTTTTGTCACCATGATAAATATATGACAGTTCAATGACTCAGTATTGTCTCCATGATATTGACTGGCAATGCACTGACTCACTATTAACTCCATAATAAAGATACAGCAGTTTACGGACTCAATACTGAGTCCATGATAAAGACATGGCAATTCACTGACTCACTATTGACGTAACAATTTACTGACTCTCTACCGAGTCCATGATAGACATATCTATGCACTCAAAGCTGTGGAGAAAAAAAGATAAATTTGATAGAAAATATTAAGCAAAATCACGAAATTTGTTATTAAACACAATAATAATAATAATAATAATAATAATAATAATAATAATAATAATAATAATAATAATAATAATGATGATGATGATGATGATGATGATGATGATGATGATAATAATAATAATAGTAATAATAGTAATAATAATAATAATAATAATAATAATAATAATAATAATAATAATAATAATAATAAAAATAAAAATAATAATAATAATAATAATAATAATAATAATAATAATAATAATAATAATAATAATAATAATAATGAATCTTTGTTCTAAAAGGAGAACATATTTATAATGAAAATATATTTTCCATCTGGTCTTCACACACAGGTAAACAAATTATATTCCTATATATATATTAGATTAAACTCGCGATCCAACGTTAAGACAAAATCTGGCTGGCTGCACATTTTTAATTCACACAATTACTCCTGGTTCAAAATCATGCAAATATTATCGCATATCCTTTTCAGATTTGCCTTTGATTTATCCATCAGCTGACATTTATTCAAGATTTCTGATACATTTTGTATCATTTTGAATTGGTTTATTTGATATGCCAAATAATCAATTTTCATACAGTTTGCAGTTTGCTTAGACAATGTTATACTGTCATCGCATTGGTTTGCATTGTATTGTGTCTCGCAGTGTTATTCAGTGGTGTCTAGAGAATATAGTGTGCATTTCGTTAAACTTTGCTAATGTTTTGGTCTGAAAAAATCTCCATTATTTCATTTACGATACTTTTGTTTGAAAAACCTCCATTATTTCATTGACGATTGTTTTCGCCTGTAAAATCTCCATTATTTAATAGATGATGTTTGGGTGTGAGAAATAGCCAGTACTTCATTAATCGTCATTTTTTTTCTCCTGACAATTCTAGTTCCATTTTTGAAAATGTTCCATTTCCCCATTCTTACAATTGACATGTATTTTCACACATCCTTTCGTCTATTTCACACACAGCAACACTTGTGCTAGCTGCATCCATGATGAATGCAAAGATCAACATATGGGTTATGAACAATTTTACGCGTTCAGTAAATGTGGCCTAACTGTTTCCATAACTTCATTGAGTAGATTGACAGGTAAATATGTTCTATTTAGCACGCTTACTGAATTCATGTCCTTACCAAATTCATACTAGTACTAATACGCACACGTGTTCCATACTAGTACTAGTACGCACGTATTCCATACGTAGGCTTGATGAGTTCATATTCCCTTAATTAAGGCTTGCTGAGTTCATATTCGTACACACATGTCCTTTATGGCAGGCCTGCGGAGTTCATTCTCATGAAGTCACATGTCTCTTGTCGGTGGCTTGCAATCCATGTACTTGACATGTGCGGCAATCATACATACAGTCAACCTATTATACCTATTCATTTTGGAGCGTTTGGCCCTACATAAATAAAAACTGTTGGAGCGTTTGGCCCTACATAAATAAAAACTGTACGAAAGGAAATAATTTCAACAATGACGCACCCTCAGAAAGGGGTAGTGATTAGTCAAATACTGACAAGTCAGCTGACGGAGTCTGGATTCGACATGCAGCAGAAATTTGAATAAAACTGACAAGACCTCATCACCAGCACCTAACTACCAAACATGATATAGCTTCAATGTATAGAAATATACATCAGCCCAAAATACACCATTTGAATATGTTTATGCAAACATTAGCTTCAATGACTTTTTATAAAATTGGAGAAAGAGGCGCATTATGTGTTAAAAGGGCACCAAAATATTTGCTTCAATTTAACAACGGGCACAGTGACATAATTTTTTTAAAAGATTGTTTTTACAACGAGTATGCCAAATTAATAAGATGTTTACGTGTCAATTTAAAATGAAGTCATCGGAGGTTCAAAACCTTAGAAATGGTATCGACTATTGACGTCATATTTATTTGCAATCTGATGTGTGTGTGACTAATTATCGAAAAAGCCTCTCAGTTTCTCAGTTTTCTCGGAATTGACAACCAACATTAACGATTAAAATAGTTGATTCCCAGGTAACTTATAGGTAATGTTGACAAGTATTATTCACCAAGTGGTTTTTCTACGGAATATTGATTAACACATGCATTGTTCCCGATATACGTGCCTTACAATCTGTGGTTACAATATTATTCAATATCCGATTAGAAAGTTTTTGTTCCAAACATCCTATATACCAAAACTTAGCAATTTCTTGAATGACCTGTCACAGTCACAATAAATAATTAATCTATACTATTTTTCAGTAAAGAAAATTCACCACACATTCATATTCTTGATATAGAAGATTAAATTTCTGAGTACCCTTGACTATTGTCATTAATTTTATATATTCTTATTACGTTATTTCACTATCATAGACATAATTTGAATGTTTCAAAATGTAATGTTGAATATAAAACGCTTTTCACAGTACTCTCTGGCCTTTTGTACTGCATTGCCTGCCCAAAATTTAACAAGCTGTTTGATTTGTGATTTGACTGGATGTTTGAAGTACAAATCAATATGTTGTATAGATAACTGTAGTGTGTTTTCTTTTTTTTTATTTGTACAAATAAGACCATAATGCATTATTTATCTCCCAACGGTGTGTACATCGATTTTGGAATGTCGAGATTTCGTGAGAAAACGTGAGATCATTTTTTTAAGCATGGATTGTTTCAACTGACATCACGATAAGGTAGGTAAATATCCAAAATGCAACGCGCATGCACAATGAGTCGCCATCTTGTTTGCATAACAAACCTATATCAGCATAACGTGTATTATTGTTAATGATAAAAATCTGATTTAATGGTCGGTAAGGATATTTACTTCACCTTAAGATACATAGATCATTCTTGAAATTAGAGATCACTGGTGGCCGGGTGTTCTAAAGCGCTCACCGTTACGAATCACTACCATACCACCTCTCTTTGCGTAGGTTTGAATCTTGGGCATGGTCAATGTGGATACGCGAGAAAGCTTGCCAGCAGCTTCTCCTGGGTTGGTGTTTCTTCCGTAGTTTTCTAGTGTTCTTCTTCCACCAGTTATACTGGCCGCCATGCATAGCTTATCTTGCGCTGAAATATGGCGTTAAATCCCACAACAACAATAAGAGCAACTACTTGAAATAATGGACCCCTATATCACGAGAGACAAAAAAAAAATGGAAGTCCTCTAGCTTATGTCGGAAAACTAAATAACGAAGGTTAATTTCAATCAAATAATAACTATCAGATAGAAATGCAGTTCTTTCTGACAGACAATATTTAGATTGTTTAAGTTAGTTTTTATCGTGTTCCCAAGTTTGCCATCTTAAAATTGTATTTCTAGACTAGGAGTTTCGGGATACAATCTCAGGTATGAAAAAAAAGTTCAAAGCATTTTTATTATGCCATACCTTTTATGTACAAAAGAAAGTAGTTGACAAATCTTTTTATTAGTTAAGTCAAAAATTGCAATTGTGGTGGAGAAGATGAAGGAATGAGTATGATTTTGCCTAAAAGTTAGAACTGTTAAAAAATGATTCGTATTAAAATGAAATGTGTGGACAACGGAACATGATTGTGTCAAATGTCAAAACCAATTAGCCATGAAATGCGTGTAGAAATATGAAAGTGTATATAAACAATTGGCTTTTTAACTTGAACGAAAACCAAATGATTGATTTCAGCCCATGAAAACTGAAATTCATTAAAAGTTTATACCTGTTTGTGCATCTTTTTGTTGATGTATCTGTTCATTGATGGGTCTATATGTTTATGAAAAAATAACCAAGATCGTAAAGACCATAATGTTGTTTTATTTGAAAAAAAAGAGGATGAAGTCACGAATTCGGTCTAGTGCTGATGTCATGCCTAACCGAATACGATGTATTACGATATCCTTACGCACAGACTGACACAGAATTTTATGGGCAGAATAAAGTTGCTATATATCGTTTTGCGTGGCTAAGGAATTTAAATGACGGACATGAATTGCACACATTTAATGGCGTCACGTGACAATAATGAATTGTAAAGCAGGTCTATCTGATTCGACGTTCCGAATGATGTAAATTACATCTTGTCTGTGATTTTAACACGTTTCTCGGATCAATGAACTTTAAAATGCAGGTCATATTAACTTACTTATCTCCTTGCTTATTTTAACTTTCAGAGACGGGCACCATTGATCAAATGAGCTATATGTGAACCTTTCCTATACCTTTCTGTAGTCGTGAAGCAGATACTGTGTGGTAGAATCCAGCAACGAATATATTTATTGCAGATCGGCTCAATCCAGAAAATGTTGTATTGTGTTTGAAAACTATAACAAATATGAACAATATGTTCGGCGTTTTCCATATACTCGATTAACTACATAATTACCGATATAAAATCTCAGATAAGTAGTGCAATGAATTTGAATTTGAATCACTAAGTCGATGTCAAGTGCAAAGAAATTGTCTAAAACAAAAATTTAAATGAAAACACACAATGAATAAATGCATCATTCTATACAATGAATAGATTATGTTTTATACCTATGATAATCAGACCTGGATTCCTTTGAAAGCATTAGATGTGTATGCTTGTAGTTGAAAGAACTACCAACTTTTTTATTCGAAAGTTCTTATCCTGCATTGTAATATAATAGGATTATTTCATCGATTATACGTAAGTACCAAATATATTCTTCTAAACCTTTGTTTATACTTTTTGTTTATGGACCCATCTTCGGATAGTCGGATTATCAGCTTTTCTTTTGTTTATTGAAACCTTTGGTTGATCGGATTTTCTATTTTTCTATCCCTTTGGATAATTGGATTTTCTGATAAGCTATAAATATCTACTATTCGGACCTCCTATATAAGTATTCTACTTTCGTCTCTTAGGAAGGGCAAGATTAACCCATTGGCTAATAAAACTTAGGATCGGATTAACACCTTGGCCTATAATACTAAGGGCCGCATTAACCCATTGGCTTATAAGATTATAACCTTAGGTCCTCCTATTATAAAGGTTTTCCATTCTAGTATGTAATAAAAATACTTACGTCTTTCCCTCCTATTTGCGCACATAATCTTAATCCGGCCCTATTTATATTTAAAATTTACTTTGCAATAGGTGTGAATGGCCTTGTGACATATGTAAACAGTGCAATGTAGTCATGTAGTTATTTTAGAAAATACATAAGAAAAAAAATGAAATATCTTGAACAACTGAGAATTATAGCCTTGTTCCACATCAAAATAAAGTCACAGCAAATTTTCAACTCCTGAAACTTAAACGATAATGTCGAAAGTCTTGTCATATCTCATGTAAATTTTATTGCGTTGCAAAGTCTTGTAATTGTCATTGAACAAACAGTTATTGATACTAAGGTGACATTACTGACTTTTAAACAAAAGTAATGTCAGATTGAAGACCTCTTATCTTGACATTTTATTAATCCTTTGAGAAATTGGTTTGAATTTCAGGTGAATTAGTAGATTTAAAGTTGTTCCCTTGTAATTTAATTATCGTTGTGTTGCTTACATTGCATCCTGTTTGATGAATTTCCAAAATTCTGCATTTGTGGTTTATTAAACAAACGAAAATTCAAATACTTATTCTCTACTCGAATATTCAAATAGTAATTTTTAGTATAATATTCGAATGTGAAGAGCTTAGGAAACCCCGAATACATGAATTGCAGAGCTACAGTGTATGTGTATAAATGCCTCACAGTAAGATCAAATCGACACATTACGGAACGTTTTGTCAGTCGGTGGTTTACTTAGAGACCTGCATAGCTCCAGCTGATGCTGATTGTAGCTGATCCATGGTGATCAGATCTGACCTAGGTGATTAGAACTGACAGTTGCAGCTGCGGAGTTGATCCATGGGAATTAGAGCTGACAGTAGGTGTGGAGTTGATCATGGTGGTTGTGGTTGACGAGGTACCAGCTAAAGATCTGACCATGGAAGTTGACCATGACGGCTGTGGTGCTGGCCATATTAACTGTGAAGCTGATGATGGAGCGTTGTGTTTGCACGACGACCGTACATCTAAATGAAGTGCTACGGGCCAAGAAGCAAATGATCGGGCTTTGCAGACCAAAATGGCTGACGCTAATTGCTTGTTTTACATAGGAATCAATGGTGGTCAGTGAATACCTATAATCTTTGATTGTTTGACCAGTTTGAATGGTAGCAAAGTGTGATGTTGAGGGAGTGTTTGTGTTGCTTCATTCATGAAATCTTTTGGCCGTGGGCTAATTTCCGGTTCTTATTATACCCAGTGTTTAAGAAGTGAAGAGATATCTTGTAATATGTCCTATTATGATTTTACTTTGTGAGTAAAATATCAGTTCACTATTCTGAGTGAATTGAATGCTTCATTTGTTTTACAACCGCTCCGGTGGCCTAGTGGTTAGAGTGTCCGCCTCGAATGAGGGAGGTCGTGGATTCGATCGTCGGTAGAGTCATAGGAAAGACTTACAAAAATTGTGTTAACAGATGCCTCGCTTAACGCTCAGCATTAAGAGATTAGTGTTAGGACTGGTCGGCCTAGTGTCAGGATAATGCGACTGGTTGGGACATCATGCTGCATGTCTGCGGCACGATACCCCAGTGCTAGACATCACTATAAACTGCCATAATGCAGACATCATGGCGATATGACTGAAAATTGTTAAAGCTACGTTAAAAATCATAATCACATCACATCGCATCACATTTGTTTTACTATTTGAGCAAAATATCAGTTCAATTATTTGAGTGAGTAAAGTATCAGATAACTATTTTGAGTGAATACCTTTGTTTTACTATTTGAGCAAAGTATCAGTTCACTATTTTGGGTGAATACTTCCTTTGTTTTGCAGTTGTGTAAAACTCATTTTTTTCCTTTTGTGATATACCGTGAATCATTCTTTCGTTTTTGTTCTTATACCGTATAAGGTCATATACTTGCATTTTTGCATTATTAGATTCGCGCGAATAAATTCGACAATTAGATTTGGACCCATACGTATCAATCACATTTCGTTTCTTATTTAAATCACTCATTTTTAAATAGTGTATGTGTATTGTTAACAACAGTGTTTTGTTGCTAATCCGAAATCCCAACTCGGCTATCTTTTTACATATGGGACTTTGCTTTTTGAGAATCTAGGAAATGATCGACCACGGTGTTATTGCCCGGATCGAGCATATAATAAAGTATAATATGAAATTAATGGATGGAGTAAGTGCTGAGCAAAAATATATAATAGAAGAATATGAACCCGTACATGTACCATATAAAAATAACATGAACAAATTGAAATCGAATATGACATTTGAATGATACATTTCCTCTTAGAAACATCATTATAAAATTTATGCGAAATGAAAATAGACATTATGCTATACCGATAAACAATTTTCATTATTGTAATGAATGAATGATCGAACTTAGATTGCCGGTATGTCAGTATTATTTCTATTACATCTTAAACCCTTAACCACCGAACTTAAATAACATTTATGAATGAATTTAAAACAAATAATTTTTTTAAAAAAAATTACAAACTTATATTGATGAGCATATTTTATGCGATCAAGAAAGTAATTTGTGCTTTAACGAGACTAGATCCCAATTATATGAATCCGAATATTTCTTTCTGTGTCATGTTTTTTAGTCTTCGCCCTTTTGACATTTTAACCAAAAAAAGGCTTTTTATTGATATCTGAGCGAACATCCTTCTACATAAATATTTTGACTGCGGAATTTCGCAAAGTAAATTACTTAAAACCTTAAATTTCGTCTGGTTGACAATTCTTCATTTAGCCAATAAGGATTAAATTTCTCTAACCATCAAAATATTAACATTCCCATGAAAGTCAGAATCTTTCTTTCTGGTCTGTTTTTCTTAACATCTATTATGGAAATTATCATTTTATTACATCTATTTCAAATGGTCCAAGATTTTCCAAAATTTTGCCTCTGTCTTGTCCCACCTTTTTCATTTTCTTCTATTTCACCCTATGTTAACTTTAGCCTCTTCCATATGTCTGACCGTTATCGAACGTACTCTATTTTTTATAACCCCCCCCCACAAGAGCTATTTACAATCACCAGCTGTTAAGTTTTTGCAAGCCTGTCCGATACGTCAACTTTAATGGTTACTTGTCAAAATATACAGTGAAATTTTCTATAAACGTTTGCAACATTATACTAGTCAATCCTATCCTTCCTATTCTGAAACTTCTACCATGCGCTGCGAAAAACTTAATTTTTTATATGTTACCTACTACTACTACTAGTACTGGTACTACTACCACCACTACTACTACTACTACTACTACTACTACTACTACTACTACTACTACTACTACTACCGCTCCGGTGGCCTAGTGGTTAGAGCGTCCTCCTCGGTTGCGGGAGGTCGGGAGTTATACCAAAGACTTACAAAAATGGTGCTAACAGCTTCCTTGCTTGGCGCTCAGCATTAAGAGGCTAGTGTTAGGACTGGTCGGGCTGGTGTCAGGATAATGTGACAGAGTGGGACATCATGCTACATGTCTTGCGGCATGATGCCCCAGTGCAGTAGTCTCGGCCTTCCCCGTCAGTTATCTGTACAGCGGAAGGCCAGTAGTCTCAGCCTGGCCCATCAGTTATCTTTACAGCGGAAGGCCAGTAGTCTCGGCCTGCCCCGTCAGTTATCTGTACAGCGGAAGACCAGTAGTCTCAGCCTGCCCCGTCAGTTATACGGGAAGGCCATTAGTCTCGGCCTGCCCCGTCAATTATCTGAACAGCGGAAGGCCAGTGATCTCGGCCTGCCTCGTCAGTTATCTGAATAGTGGAAGGTCAGTAGTCTCGGCCTGCCCCGTCAGTTATCTGTACAGCGGAAGGCCAGTAGTCTCGGCCTGCCCCGTCAGTTATCTGAACAGTGGAAGGCCAGTAGTGTCAGTCTGCCCCGTCAGTTGTCTGCATACTGGAAGGCCATTAGTCTTGGCCTGCCCCGTCCGTTATCTGTACAGCGGAAGGCCAGTAGTCTCGGCCTGCATGTCAGTTATCTGTACAGCGGAAGGCCAGTAGTGTCAGCCTGCCCCGTCAGTTATCTGCATACGAGAAGACTATTAGTCTTGGCCTGCCCCATCACTTATCTGTACAGCGGAAGGCCAGTAGTCTCGGCCTGCCCTGTTAGTTATCTGTACAGCGGAAGGCCAGTAGTCAGAACCGTTTTAAGAAGTTTGGGGATCCTAGGCACAAACTCTTAACCTTAAAAGTAACCAGAATTGCATCTCAATGTCTTAGTCTCAGATATAGAGTATTGCATTTCATTTCCATGTGCATGTGTGTCATTTTATTAAATTTATTAATATAGTACTAAACTACTAACATAACCGACACCGAAAGTTTGTTTTGTGGGCCTGAGCGGGGCCTCTTGTTGCGCGGGGCCTTAGGAATGAGCCGCGCGTCTCTATGCCTTAAAACGGCATTTACAGTATTATCGGCCTCCCCAGACAGTTATCTGCATATGGGAAAGCCATTTTCGGCAAGAATTTCTTACAATTGGTCAGTTACATTTCTCAATAGAGTTACTAAAATATTTTCCATAACACTGAAAATGTGCATCGGATCGATAAATTAGCCTTTCAGTAATACGTAAATAGGACCAGCTTGGTATCAACAACACACTTGTCGATTTCAAGAATTCATGAGAGTATAGCAGTTAAAAAGGAGCATATTTTCAAGTTTTATTTTCAATTTGTTGAACTGGATTTGAATTGGACTTTAGTCTTAAGTCATAATGTGGTTATTTGTACAGGGTTGTCTAGAAAACGGTCAAGCAGGGAGTGGTTATCTAGTGTTTGTCGAAGGGTCAGTTGCATCGTTGTTCTTTTAAACTTTCTGAACCCTTCAGCAAAATATGGAGCAATGACGCATCTTTAATCACGTATGTCCTTGACGTGGACAATTAATCAGTCAAGAATGCGTGCAATTTGTCTAGCAATCGATTCAGAATTTTTTTCCAAATAACGGCAGCTTGTATAGTGATCGAACGAAATTTATCTGCCATTTTTAATGCATTCTAGATTCTCTTTCACAGTGCATTGCAACAAGGGGTCATTTAAGTTCCAACAACAAACCTTCAAGGTAAAATCATTACATTATTATTTTGTGCTTCAACAGAAAATGACAAAGGTCGAAAAAAAATCGTTTGGATCGGTAATGACTCATCATACATACTTTATACAGAAAATAAATTGATGTAGGCGTTACGTTAAATTGCAATTACCCGTTTAATCTGCTCTATTAAAAACAGTTTTCAAAATTTTAAATATATATTTGGAAAATTATGAATAGCTTTATGGATTGTCAAACTCATAAGATAATTTAAATAAGGAAATAAAATGTGAAAATTAATATTCCATCAAGTTCTAATGCATACATAGACTAACATGTAAGACATATAAATGCGATCAACCTGACAGTTTATAATTCAAAACAGCTGTGACTAACATAATTTGTTTTACGTCTAACAACATAACCAATAAAATTTATGTTGGGGATGGTAATGAGATCAATAGTCTATGCTAGATTTGGTACTTAGACCAATATAATATATGATGGGGTTGGTAATGAGATTAATATAATATATGATGGTGTTGGTAATGAGACCAATATAATATATGATGGGGTTGGTAATGAGACCAATATAATATATGATGGTGTTGGTAATGAGACCAATATATTATATGATGGTGTTGGTAATGAGACCAATACAATTTATGTTGGGGTTGGTACTGAAAACAATACAATCTATGTTCGGAAAGGTACTGAGGCCAATGCAAACTATGTTGGGGTTGGTACTAAGATCAATAGAATCTATGTTTAGGTTGGTACTGAGACTGATAGAATCTATGTTGTTGTTGGTTCTGAGACTGATAGAATCTATGTTGTGGTTGGTACTGAGACTGATAGAATCTATGTTGTTGTTGGTACTAAGACTGATAGAATCTATGTGGTTGTGGTTGGTACTGAGACTGATAGAATCTATGTTGTGGTTGGTACTGAGACTGATAGAATCTATGTGGTTGTGGTTGGTACTGAGACTGATAGAATTTATGTTGTGGTTGGTATGTAAACTAATAGAATTTATGTTTAGATTGGTACTGAGACTGATAGAATATATGTTGATGTCGGTACTGAGACTGATAGAATCTAGATTTAGGTTGGTAATGAGACTGATAGAATCTATGTTGCGTTAGGTACTGAGACTGATAGAAGTTATGTTGTGGTTTGTACTTAGACCAATAGACTTGTGATGTGGCAAATTTTGACGACTTACTGAAACGTATGGTTGAATAAATGGTGCTTTGAAGCTAACATAGTCAAGGCAGAAATGTCTTGAGAAAGTTCGCTGATTATTCTATTATTTCATCTCTAAAACATAAAGTCGTCTACGCGTAAGCTTCATTAGCATTGTCCGGGTTGTTGTAACGCATTGTCCGGGTTGTTGTAACGGTACAGTGACATACTTGCATTAGAACTCTTGCAGTGTCTGTTAGTAAATAGGCGCACGTCAAATAATTGTTTTTGCAAAGGAAGCTAATTGCAAAATGTTCTTAGGCTGTCAAGATCTGATGAAAGACATGATTATTTGGAGCGCATTTTATGAGCAGTTATTTCCGATAGGTCAGGGAATACACATTGGGCAACTGAAAATTTAGGGTTACTGCTTGCTCAGAATTTTTTAGTTCGACTCTTGCTCTTTGAGATGTTAAAAGATCCAACTCCTTGGGGAACTGGAGAAAAGTGTTTTCCCTCGTAGAAAATGACCACACAGCTGTCTTAAAAAGGATGACAGGCCATATAATAGGACTCTATTGTGTGGTAAGAAACGGTGTTAAGGTGAGCAAGTTTAGTTTCCATAGAATATTCAGTTTCATTTGTTTGGTTTTGCAAATGTGTTCATTAGCATGGATCGTGTATTAATTTCGTAGGTCTAATGATATGTTAGTGTCATGCAATTTTATTATTCAAATAAACAATTGTTAATTCATTGAGAGAACTGATGCATTGTATGTAATTAAATATTCAATATACAGTATTCATGGGGATTTATAATGTACATCAAAGAACGCAAATATGCAGTATTTCATAGAGATTTATGAATTAATCCTAATATACACATTTGCCATATTTTTTGATTACATAAATTTATTCTATGTGTATGATGATATTGTTATCGTAAACTAATAACAGGTGGATATTTATATATGATTACGCAATGCTTAAACGATCTTGCAAGTTATCGGTTATTTTAGCTAGATTAAGTGGCTATTATGCAATGAGTAATTGAGCATTGATTTTATTGAAAAGAATTGAGTAGCCAAATGTAAATACGACGTGAAGTACTGGATGCTGGTATATACTGCCGCATTTGTCTGAGAAAGCACATGGTAATTCCTAATCAAATGCCCTTCTCTAAATGCAATCAATTTCGAGCTAAAGTCATTTGTGCCAATGTAACGGTACCTTACTGAAACAGAGAATCTGTAAAGACCGTTATTTGTTAAGGTCACATTAATTCATAATTTGTGCAGTATGAATCGCTAATCTGTATACGAACAAAGAGAGTTTTTGTGCATGTATGTATGTATGTATGTATGTATGTATGTATGTATGTATGTATGTATGTATGTATGTATGTATGTATGTATGTATGTATGTATGTATGTATGTATGTATGTATGTATGTATGTATGTATGTATGTATGTATGTATGCATGTATAAGTTGTGAAACTTGTCTAGTTGGAGGCCTACTCTATATTTAAGGAAACAGCTTTATATTCCAGAGAGAGAGAGAGAGAGAGAGAGAGAGAGAGAGAGAGAGAGAGAGAGAGAGAGAGAGAGAGAGAGAGAGAGAGAGAGAGAGAGAGAGAGAGAGAGAGAGAGAGAGATTATTTAGGGGTCAGAATTATACAAATTAGAAGTGAAAATAAGACATTGGAAATCCGCATCTCGTAGACCAAAGACCGCACGCATTAGGAGAGGTAACAAGAGGACATAGACCTCAGGTGATGCTGTCAAAGCGTGGTAATTGCACACATGAATTTAATATTTGGCATATGATGTAAATTGAACATTGCGACTAAATTTCATCAATGCAAATCTGTTGGAATGAACGTGAAATTCTCGTTATGTAATAAATTATTAAGTTAATTAAAGGTTAGTAAATAGACCAATAGTATCTATGTTAAGGTGTTACTGAGACTAATGGAATGTATGATTAGCTTGGTACTTAGACCAATAAAATCTATGTTGCGATTGGTACTGAGACTAATAGAATCTATGTCAGGGTGGTAATGAGGCTAATACAATGTATGTTAAGGTTGGTACTGAGACCAATAAAATCTATGTTGGGGTTTCTACTGAGACCAATAGACTCTATAATTAGGTTGCTACTGAGACTAATAGAATCAATGTTGGGGTTGGTACTGAGAGTAATAGACTATATAAATAGGTTGGTAATGAGACCAATAGAATCGATATTGGGATTGGTACTTTGAACAATAGACTTTATAATTAGGTTGGTACTGAGACCAATAGAATCGATGTTTGGGTTGGTACTGAGACCAACAGACTCTATAATTAGGTTGCTACTGAGACTAATAGAATCGATGTTGGGGTTTGTATTGAGACTAATGGAATCTATGTTGGGATTTGTATTGAGACTAATTGAATCTATGTTGATGTTTGTATTGAGAAGAAAAAAAAACATTTGAGGGTTCACTTAGTTTTTGCAAGGTTCTGTCTTCCGGACAAAGTATTTTTATAGACTTCATGCGTCTATAAAGCTCGAGGAACGCTCTCGACAAAATTGATACGTTAAGTTGATTATTGATACCCAATTTTTAGATTTAAAAAAAAATGCAAATAAGCTTTACCAAGGAAGCAAATACATTTGTATGAGAAAGATTATAACATATGTGATAGTCATGACGTTAAGTGTTCCCTGATTAAAAATATATATATATATATATATATATATATATATATATATATATATATATATATATATATATATATATATATATATATATATATATAAATACGGATAAGAATGAAATTTAATCGACGATATAATTGTGACAGTAAGCGTTTTTAGTGTAGTGTAAACACATAGTTATTTGCTATAATTTTCGTTTTGTACTGTAAGATAAAGGATATCCATTCTTAACACATGAAAATAATTTTTGTTTGTTTTGTTTTTGTTTCAATTTTCCTCCTGCTTTGAAATTTAGAAGACCAAAATCCCTTACCCCGTAAATTTGGGTCGGAATAAATTGAATTAATATGATTATCTTAAAACTTATCAGCGATTAAAGAACTAGGTCCGAGAGGACATAATATACCACAAATTACATTCTGACATATTTGACGTATCTTTTCAGAATATCACACCGAATCGAAGGAAACAATACACGACACCATTTGCCTCGTTGAACCAGATCTCAGGCCTAGATTGGGTCACACGCGAGTCTATTTGAAGGAAACGACCTCTTTACATTGCTGACATGGGAGAGTACTTATGCTTTATTTAAAACCGATTTGAAAACTATCTTGTAAGCTAGCCTAGAAAGTTTTCAAAAACATAGAAAGTTTCGAACAAGTAATCAAAGATTTTCTATTGAAAAGGAACATTTTTAAGGGAAACACGGGAAAATATATTTTCTATTTTTGACTCGTAAGCATATATAAAAATGCCAGCAGCGATGTTTTATAAAAACAGTACGATTCATCGTTCCGTCGCATAGGTCATGGCTGCAATGTCCTAGTATAAGAATACACATATTCATTCACATGATATTAATTTTTAGTCACATGATCCACATATTCATTCACATGATACACATTTTAAATCACATGATACACATATTTAATCACATGTTTAAGGACAACAGTAACTGTAATGAAATCAAGCAATATATGACGCAACATAAATAAACTTTAATAAACTAAAACTGAGTCTCTCAAACCAGATTGATGCGTATGAAAGTTTTGGGGTTTTGTCCAGTTTTCTGCCGTGGTTTTCAGGTGCACATTAATATACATCACAAATTAATTTGATGCAAGTTAATGTATATATTTTGTTGAATCTTTCTAAGTAATTGCATTTGAGTTAATGCATCCCAAACTTTTAACTTACCATACACGTTCAATGCCCTCGGAGTTGTTTATATGAACAAAAAGTTCAACATCTTTTTTAATTAAAAAAAAAAAGAAAAACGCTAAAATGACCTTCCACTGTTCTTTACATGTCAACCTACCAAAGCAGAAGGGTATGATTTCTATTTTTATGTGTGCAGTATATCATTAATTATCGTTACTTCAAAGTGTGTCGGATAGGACAATTGGAGCCCTGCATTCATTCATGATACACATAATGAGGTGCTTTATTTGTAAACAACCCTAGCTAATAAAATACATCAACTAACTGGGTACGAGCTCGGACAGGATAAATGCATAGCATGTTTTGCGTACTTAAATTGCAACCAAAAGGATACAATTCAAATCCCACCATGGTGTCAGTCTTCGACGACCACTCTCTTGTTTCCCTGGGAAAGACACTCCACTCTCATTGTCTCTTACTATGATATTTATCAAATTAAAAACCCAACAAAATAGCATACTTGCGCTATACACATAAAAATATCAAACCAAGTAACCTACTTGTTTATGAAAAATATAAAAATAACAAACCAAATAACCTACTTGCACTGTGCCACACAAACCTTCAAACCAAAGAACCTACTTGCGCTATGGCACATAAAAAATCAAACCAAACAACAAAACATATATAACTAATATATAAACAGTGCCGTTTTTATAAAAAAAAGTTGGTGGGCCCTAGGTACAACTTCTAAACTTAAAAGTAACCAGAATTGCGCCTCAATCTTTAGGTCTCAGATATAGAGTATTAAATTGCATTTCCACGTGCATGTATATCATTTAGTTAAAAATTTATTTATATTGTAATAAACTGTTAACACAACCGACACCGAAAATTTGTATTTTGGCCGCCGCGGGGCCCTAGGCACGTGACGCTAGTAACTAAGCCTTAAACGGCCCTGTATATAATCCATTGATAAAAACTTCAGTTGGTAGCGAAACATATCTAATCAATTCATTGGTGACTTCTGCTATTGAAATCCGTCTTCCTCGCATTAATCGTCCATTAGGTGACTCAAGCGCGTTTTGATGTGCATACTGTATTAACTATTGGGGTTTATTTATGTTTTAAAATCCGGATCAAATAAAAAGTGGCAAAACTGGATTCATTGCTTAGACTATGCATATTAAGCCTTAATTTATTATACTGTTAAAAGCTTTTAAAGTATGATATTGAATTGCATAAGGCACATAAATGGTTGGTTCATTTATTATTGTCATTAGTTATTATTATGCATTAAGCCATTCCTTCCAAGGTTGGAAGTGGATTCTGTGTGACAAACGTTGATTGATTGGACTACTCATCACTTTTGGATTTCTCATTTATTTAAAGTGGGATTTACGTTATTGTTACCGTGAACAAAACCTAGCAACATTAACATCCCGTCTCGACAACCGGCATACATCACGCAAAACATGAATTTATCAAACCATTTTGCTTGCTCTTCGGCGCAGTGCGAGACGCTCCTCTTTCCATTATAAAGGGTGACGTTAGGTAGCTGTCGTCCCTGCCTGTGAAATTTTGATCAATGAATACAGATAAAAGCTACACAGCTGAACAGAAATTCGATATCACGATTGGAGATTTTTTTTTTGTCTTGAACTCTACGTTGTGTAACTTGTTTACTTTATGAGTTTTGTTTTCTGGTCTGATATACGTATTCCTCCTTCAAAGTTGTACTAAAGGCCGTAGTGGCTCTTTTAAAGATTTGTACCCATTAAAACACCAATCATAAGGTCATTCTTGTAATCTACATGCTTACCACACTGGAGAGAGAGAGAGAGAGAGAGAGAGAGAGAGAGAGAGAGAGAGAGAGAGAGAGAGAGAGAGAGAGAGAGAGAGAGAGAGAGATTATTTATCATGACATCCTTCTCTAGTTTCACGTCTAAACGCTTATGAAAATTTCAAGAGTAAATATGATATTAAAATGATATATAAGTTTTTGTTATCGTACATACACTCTTGACAAAAATGATATCATTTATAAGTAATTGGCATGTTGAAAGTCGATCTCTAACTAAAAAATATGAAGAAAAAAATCTTATTAAAATCAAGAGTTTTACAAGATAGATCTTGTAATAAAACCAATTAAAATCAAAATTTTGTCAAGATAAACCTAGACGCAGATTTTTAAGGCTGATGTTATATGATACTTTGTCTAATCCAATGATTTGGTAAGTTGACAGACACTGTTCCAGTTTGGTAAGTTGACAGACACTGTTCTAATTTGATAAATTGACAGACACTGTTCCATTTTGGTAAGTTGGCAAACACTTCCATTTTGGTAACTTGGCAGACACTGATCCAGTTCATTAAGTTGGTAGACACTGTTCCACTTTATAAATTGACAAAAACTGTTCCAATTTTATAAATTAACAGACATTGTTCCATTTTGGTAAGTTTGCAGACACTGATCCAATTTAGTAAGTTGGTAGACTGTGTTCCATTTTGGTATGTTTGCAGACAGTGTTCCATCTGTTTGAAAAAAACCCTATAGAATTGTATCTAACATAATTTCAAGACTTTTTAACTATCTAGACAAAGCATGTCCTTCTGAGAGACAGATCGTGTGTTGTATGTTTGTTTTCTATCCGATTGTACGTTGTTAACTGCTGAAGGTGATAAGTTCTGTTGTTTTATTAATGACAGGTTTGGTGGTGTATGTATGTATAGTAGGTAGGTAGGTAGGTAGGTAGGTAGGTAGGTAGGTAGGTAGGTAGGTAGGTAGGTAGGTATTACAAAAACACTTTTCCTATTACTGATTTTGTGCTTCTTCTTAAGAAATGGTGTCCTCTAATTAAATACACTTCTTGCACGATAACCAAATTATTTAGTGTTTTGCCTTGTATACATCAACACAGAAGAATATATGTGGAAAAACATACATGCATATAATAATGTTCATAAATGTACAAATATGACGTCATATGATGCAAGATACTGACTAAACTCAATCACGTCATTTGGATATTCAAACCTGAATGAAGGATAAAAATCATTTTAAAATTAGATTTTTTTAATAATCGCCTTTTTGGTTACTCTTTCTAAGTAGGTTAAACAATCGACTTTGTTCAACAACGGAAATAAATGAATCTCTCTCACACACAGACACATACACTCGCACGCACGCACGTGCACATATGCATACACTCACTTGGTTCTGTGTTGAGTAGGCTCATGTAGCCAAGTGCTCTCGCCCTTACAAATCATTCACATCTCTCCTCTCTCCGTCAGGATTTGAGCCTCGGCTCGACCAGCCTGGTTATGTGAGGAAGCCTGCCACTAGTTACTTGTTGGTCAGTATTTTTTATTCCTCAAGATTCTTGCTAAGTCAGATATACTGCCGCCATATTTAGCCTATCGTGTGCTAAAAAAAATGCCGTTAAACCCAACAACTCCTCAATAGTACAACTAAATCAAAAAGTGTATGAAAAAGTTAACAGCACGCTTTAATATCTGTTTTTAAATTAATTTGTTACCAGGGATACAGACCGTCAAACATATCCTACCCCTGAGGCAAAATCAATATTTACAACTATAAGCTATAATTCTGAGTGCATAATTTGCGATCGGGTCTATACAAAACATGTAAGATCGCGCTCTTCATTCATAAAATACAAATTTGTCTAGATATGTATACAAGTTCTAATCTCCAGCCCGTCGCTTCCCACGTATATCTTCAACAATGTTCCTTGTGTAGATAAATCCCCCGGCAATTCAGAAGGCGCTCGACAGATCAATGTTGTTGATACGGCAAGCACACAAAAGGCGCATGTACACAACTTTTCTATCATACTTTATGAAGGAAGTGTACTACATTAGCTGTAATATTGTGGTTCTTTATACGAATTTATTTTAAAATGGTAAGTGAGTCAGTATATCTCCCATTTTGCTTTCAGTTAGTCAAGACGATATATATATATATATATATATATATATATATATATATATATATATATATATATATATATATATATATATATATATATATATATATATATATATTCATTTTCCAAGGCAATTCGAGGAAACACCGTTCATTAACAAGGCACTTTATATGTATTTTCTTCCTGTCATTTATTGTTATCTGTTGACCCTATTTTAACCTTACCATTTGCTTCTTTAACATAAAACTTGAAATAAATAGTATGGGTAAATTTGAAACGCAGTCGGGTGCTAAATAGAAACACCCTGCAGTGATAAACATATTTATATTCTTTGATCTGACAATTTAATGAAATCTGATAATGCGAGTAAAAGGTATCGGAGTTGGACATTCCGTGTTACCTCTAGTTACAATTTTAGCTTATTATGAGGTTCTAATATTAGGCAACAACCGACAGACTGATTAGTTGATTGGCTGATTTATTCACTGGTTTGGAGACAAATTAATTTATTGCCAGGCCCGCCTTTAGGGCAAGGCGAAAGAGGTTCACTCCAATGCAGGTTTGTTGGTTGGGGCCCCGCACTCATCACTTGCTGCCTTGGACCCCGCAGGCTGCCTCGAGCCAAGTACATCCAAGGGTTGGGCATGTCTACTTGCATGTCACGGCACATAAGCACATTTATCATGCTGATGTAATCTTAGTGAAGTTACTTAAGCAGCGACTAAGTTAAACGGCCGACCTGCTCAGATCCAGGTAGGATTCAAACCCGGACACGCCTTATCTTGAGTATGCAACGCTAACCATTGAACCACCATGGAGAAACAAAACCTGAACCCTCTGTTTAGCATGATTACATACATACATACATACATACATACATACATACATACATACATACATACATACATACATACATACATACATACATACATACATACATATGCACGAATTTGTACAAATATATATATATAAGGACTGATAGACAGATGGGTGGATGGACCGTTGAATTGATTACATATGAAAGATTCAATAGATATATGGTAAGATAAACTGATGGGCAGGTGTGTGAATCATTAAATTCACAGAAGAAAGTGAGGAAAATAGATGTATTTACCGTGGGTAAAATGGTGTGAATGAAAGATTACTTGTTTTGACAGGTTAAAAGCTATCCTGTATGACTGGTGGATTGATACTTGCACTGAGTGCCCTATTATGATCAGAATCAAAACCAATATGGCTTGCAAACTTGTGTATGTAATACACTGTGCGGTCCTTTCACAACCTGACCTACCACCCTAAGCTTACAGTTCAGCATCGACGAGTTGTAAGTTTCGTGTATGTAAAATTTTTAATATTAACAAGAAAGCATGGGACTAGATTTGTATAAAAAAAAATCCGTTAGTGCCTAATAGCAATAAAATACAAAACTAGTTCCAACATTTGTTAGGTTTTCGCCGTGATATTTGCCAACCGGGTTCAATGTTGAGAGGTGTAGCTGTTGAAGAAATTCCGTATCTGGTTGATACATGATTAAAAGATTATTGATAATGATTAATGATTTAAAGGTTAAAATCTTTAGAAACATTTTGCTTGGTCCAAAATGCAAATGCTGTGATAAATTTTATACAACACCTGACTACCATATCAAAGGAAAATGGACGCCATGCGATACAGCTTGTAATTTTTTGGGAGTGGCGTCATGATAAAATGATGTTAGATTGGAATATAGATCAGATACGTTCTCTATTTTCTGGTTTACCAGTATTACATATGTAATGGTGACTTGAAGCACACAAAAAACTCATTGGCTTCCATTTCTACAGTTTTCACAAAGCTAACTACGACGATTTTACTCTGGAACCCTTTTCAAGATTAAGAATCGATCAACATACCTCCTTTTTTAATTCATCAAAACCACCGTTTACCCATCAAGATGTGAACAAAGATGAACAGTGAGTCTAAACCGTTTTTAGATTCCGTTAGTTACCAAAAGCTCTTTTTACATCCTTGAATCGACAAGAAAGTCTTTGTACGATGATTGTTTCAAAGTGTGTGATTACATTTCATAGCCTAAAAGGTATCGTCCATGTGATATTTTATTTAAATCTTGAAATGCTAGACACGATTTTTTTTTTACAGAAAACAACGTACGAGACACGTGATCATAGGTGGATGAATTTTGACCGAATTACTGAACACAGAATGTATGCATAAATAAATAAGTTGACTGCACGTCTTTTAAGTTCTTGTAATTGGGATGTAATTAGGGATGGACTATGGAATTTTGCCGTGAACCGGACGGGTCGGGCTTCCCAAACCCCCATTTCTGTCAAGCATAAACCACCGTTTGTTTTTTTTGTTTGGTTGGGGGTGTGTGAGGGTTATATTACCAGAGAAGACGTTAGTGGTTATAGGGTGGGAACCAACCTGGCAAGATCTAATGATTATCTTAAAACCCGGGTAGTAAAACACCACGACCAGCCCCAGCCCCTCATAAGTTGTAATGTAGTATGCTTATGTATGATTATTTATGCAACCCTAATGCAATGCAAAGGTTTGAGGAAATATGTTTCCGATGCTTAACTAAGTTATAGCTAGTAAAGCAAAGCTACAAATGGTTAACGTCGTTGCTATCAAACTGTCACAAATCATCAGTCACTCTAATGGAGAAATGGTCTATCAACTTAGAAAATTTGTCACTTGACGATTTGGCCATCTTCCAAGCCATTATGAAATCTCGATTGAACGGAATTTTAAAACAATGTTTTGTTGTAACACGAGTTCGTGTAATATCTTTGACCGCTGTCATGTTATACATTATAGTTCTATGGAATTTTAGAGATTTTAGTAGTATGGTAGGTTTGCTAATAAAAAGGTAAAGGAAAAACAATGCTGTTCACTTTGTACACGTGTTTGTATGAGAGAGTTGAGAAAGTAGTTGAGATGGGGAGAGTGAGAGACGGAGAGAGACGCGCGTTGCTTATTAGCAAGACTGAGAAAAGAATTTCAGCAGAAAATGCACCAGGTGTCAACTGGTTGGCCTGGTATCAGGATAATGCGACTGGGTGGGACATGTCTGCGGCATGATGCCCCAGTGCTAGACATCGCTAAACTGCCACACTGCAGATATCGTGTCGATACGACTGAAAAATTGTTAAAGCTACGTTAAAAATCATAATCACATCACATCTACGTGGACAATTGTTTTTATTTATATTATTAAATCAAAAATGTACTATATATATATATATATATATATATATATATATATATATATATATATATATATATATATATATATATATATATATATATTAAATAAAAAGCAACTGACTGGTTTAATTTTCCAACTTTTATTTCTGGAAAACATTTGTTTTTAAAAAAATGCGACACTTTTTGTTCAGTGATCAATGAAAATTTTAACATTATGAAAATAATTCTCAGTAAGCATACATATCAGACAAAACAAGCGCACACTAATCAACCCTCTTTTTCTGTATCAATTGTAATCATATATATCACATACACAAAATTTTAACATTCATTTCGTCCTGTATATTCATTCCAAAATCATACGATACTGATGCCAATACACAGCATGCCATAAGTGGCGTAAATATACAAGCCTCTCAGTAAGACAATAAATACACAAACATCACGTGGATTTAATCTTGGTTATTGACGACGTGATTTGGAACAAAAAAATGTGCTTCAATAACAATGCTTGAAAATAAATATTTGTATACATGAAGACAATGACATCACCATAGTGGATTCTTAATATACTCCAACTTGGTACTTGTTACATGCAGGTTTTTAATGAAATGGAAAAACAAAGCTTTCAATTTCAGGCCGAATAATGCAAAACTAGACTCTGGGTTACCAGCGCTAAAACAAAACTAAGGGCTAGTATTTCCACAATACATCACGTGATTGTAATGAGCATGCATGTCTGCCAATTCTGCTTACGAACACGACAGACATTTCAGCCAACAATACAAATCTGCTGATGATGTAGGGATGCTGTGTGGCTATTTTTGTAGCGTGGCAATTTTTGTAGCGATGGTGTGTGACTATATAGCGATGGTGTGTGGCTATTTTTGTAGCGATGGTGTGTGGCTAATTTTGTAGAGATCGTGTGCGGCTATTTTTGTAGCGATGGTATATGACTATATAGCGATGGTGCGTGGCTATTTTTGTAGGGATTGTGTGTAGCTATTCACTTGGAGGAAAGTATGTTCATCCAACACATTACACAAAAGCATTTGAATAACGCTGCTAAGTACCTTGTCAGCAAAGACCTGGAGGGAGAAATGTGAAGCCAAAGCGAACACTAAGCGTATAGGCGAAATTTATGATAACAAAAACCATTTGCCGCTTAGTTTTAAATATGTTAACTGAATACCTCTCACGAGTCTAGGATAACACCCACCGAAAAATGAATAAACACAGCGGCCGTAATATAAGGTAATAGCGGGATTTAAAAAAAAAATATGTACAGAACCCAGTCCTCATCTGGACCTTGCTTTTTACCACAAATGACTGGCAGTGTTGCCGAGGATTGCCTAATATATGCACAATAAAATTACTGGACTAACGCCAGTGTTCATTTCTCACTACCCAATTAGATTGAATGCTGTCATACTGTGTACCTGTCTACATAATTTGTCTACCAGTTAATCACGTATTATAGCCAAAACTTGTTCCAAAGTACCAGTAAATAAAAATATCGCGTTATTAAAAAAATCATGGCATTATGTATGCACGGTTAATACATGATTGCTAAAAAGGTTGAACTAGTAATCTGGGTTTTTGTATATAGATATACATGTATATGTATGAATGTATGTACGAGATACGTCTCATCAGTGGCATCGATATAAGAATATAATTTAGCACCATACATATTTTACTAGTGAGCCATATCCGCTCAGACGTCTGAAACTTTATATAGACGAAATTATATACGAAAAATTAAACGTTGAAACTAGACAAGATACTCGAGATGTGTTAAGTACAGGACAAAGTGTTAGTACACCAATCGCAGAGAGCACTGTTGTACATTATCTTAAATGCATCTAGTGATCTGAGTCGAGCAAGAACATAGCAGACACTGATGTTGTAGAACATTGCCGTTTTACAAAGGTGGATTAAAATGAAAGGAAGAACAATCTGAGGTGGTATTTATGAAAAGACAAACTGGGGGTATTTTTTAACCCATTCGTTCACATTTCTAATTTAAGTTGAAACGAAAGTCTTTGCGTAAACATGGTAACACAAGTTTGAAAAAAAATATTCTGACTTACATGTACTTATTTGAGCATTTTCATCCGACTTAAAAGGTTGTAATACAGAAACCAACTTGGACGAGACTTTACTTGGAACATGCAAAAAAGATGTCGGATTCACTCAAAAAAGGGACAACTTTGTACCACAAACATAAAAAAACATCTGAGCTTTTAAGACTCATTTCGTCCAATTTCATAAATTCAACACTCAAAAAATAGGTAATGATACGACAAATTGGATTCACTCCTTTTCAAGACTGGCAAAACATCTAAAAAAAACTAGACCGAAAAATGCTTTGTAAAGTATCATAAAGACCTTAATATTTGCCCGACATAATCTATTTATCATTGATAACTCTCACATTATCCCACATTAAGTTGTACACCTCTGGAACGAAAGATTTGAAAACAATTTTCTGCATCTTTGCTTGACGTCCGTCCGGTCGACCGCTCTGAAAAGTTGTACATAAGTTTACAATTTACTTCAAAATTTCTTTCAATCAATTTTAACAATTTAAAAATGTGCTAACTCGGATTCCCTTCACAACCCATCCCCTGAAACAAACGCCATATCTAAAAACGAATTTAAAGATGCAACCACTGATGGCAGTTTCATCGCTACAAGTCTTCTAATTCTGAAACTATTTTTAGAATCTCAGGATTTTTATGCGCAATTTACTAGAGTCATATACATAAAAAATATAGGAAAGCAGAAATTGTTTTTATGTGCATATCCATTATACTTCGATAGCATATGATTTGTTGTCACCATCCACCCGATGACACCCTCTGAAAGACTTAGAAATTGAAGCCCGGTTATTGAGACGGATAATTCCAGTTACTTCATTCAAACTGTGCTCAGGAAATGGATATTATTCCACTTGTCCCAAATTATATTAGGATTCGAAAAATATTGCAGCAAAATCAGCCTCAATGAACTATCGAGGCCGCGGCGAAAGTCAAAGCGGAAACCAATTTATCACAGGAAGCAACACAACCTCTTCCATCCCACTTTTTTTATACTGCAGTTAGACAAAGGTCTTAGTGTTGGAACAGACTGTTTCTCAAACTTTTTGGCTTTCTTTGACTTTCTAATACTTTTGTCCCGTTTTAATGGGGAATGCAACTGCAGCGCCGAAAGAATGGCTGTATCGAACACTTCTTTTAGATTCTTCTGAGTAAGTGCAGAGCACTCCACGTACCGAACAGCCCCTATATCCCTAGCCCTTTGGAGGCCTTCTGCTTCGATGACAGGCTTCTCCTTGTAACGATCCAGCTCTATCAATACTTTAACGTCATTCCTCAAATCACACTGAGTTCCCACAAGAACTATAGGGGCCTTGGGACAGTGTTTCTTAATTTCGGGTGCCCATTTGTCCACAACATTATGGAAGGAGGTAGGAGACACAACACTAAAACACAACATGAAGACATCTGTCTCTGGATAGCATAGTGGTCTCAATGTGTCGAAGTCATCCTGTAAAATAAAAATGCGAAATGTAAGAAACGAGTACATGCTGTTGAGCTATGAATACAAATATGCTATGTAATATGTAATACTCGTACAAATAATGCGATAAAAATGTTCCGTTTCGCAAACTTACATATTACAACTGTGTAGTAAATAAAAAAACAGCTTTTGATAAAATACCATCATGCATGTTTTGCTATCGTACAGGACGGACACTTATCATCGAACACGTACCTAACTGGTGTTTGTTTACGTACGCGTATAAAATGACGTTTGAATACGTACAAAATTGTTTTGAATACACGCACAAAATGGTGTTTATGTACACGTACCTAATTGGTGTTTGTTTACGTACATGTACAAAATGGAATACTTTTTGAAAGCTATAATTCATTATCACTGTGTATACCCACAGCACGTATGATGTAATTCATTATTCATCCAAAGATTTGCATCTTGTTTGCTGAATAATAATTATCTACATGACTTCACTAACTAATTAATACTAATGCGCTATATCAAGTTCAACTTCTAAAATTTTAGGATTCCTTACAAGTTGGGAAATTATGACAACGGACAGCACAGACAGTTAAATGCCCCCAACAGGTAACTTTTCCTTCTTACGGAGTTGGCTGGATCGGTAAATTAGTAGAATCTATTTTTACCTGAAGTTATGAGTCACCGTCGAGGCATGCCGCTAGCTAGATAGATTCGATTCAACACCTCGGGCTATGCCTTGTTACATGTACAAGCCACCAACTCTTGATGCTTATCAATCATTTTGAATGATGCTTGGCACTGCAACACCAGTATATTTTCTTTGTGGTGTACATACAAAAATTATCACGTTTAATGTCTACAGCTGTATCAAACTAACGGAAAACGTCAACGTTAATCGCAAGCTATAAATACATTTAAACTAAGTACGTTTTTGCCCCACAATTCATTCCAACATTCTCTAGTTATTATCTCCAGAGTTCTAAAAATGTATCTTTGTGCTAGAAAAAGAACTGAAGTGGATAAAAAATGTGACAGCATCGGCGAAACTTTTATATTAATAAGGCTACCTAACATTACTCTACCCACTCCACTCCGGGCCCCGAGTGGCCGAAAACGCTCACCGTTACGGATCACCACCCTCTCACTTCCATCTGCGTGGGTTCGAGTCTCAGACCTGTGAGAAAGCTTGCAGGTAACTTCTTGTGGGTCGGTGTTTTTTTCCGGGATTTTTACAGGGTTTTTCCTCCACCATTAATACTGGCCGCCATGTATAGCCTATCATGTGCTGAAAAATGGCATTAAACCCCATAACAACAACCGCCCCACGTTAAACCTTTTTGAAAGTCTTGAGATGAACCAGAGTAATTTATACTTTTTCCTGCTACAGCTGAATGTGATTTTTCATGCATGGTATTTGTTATTTGAATGCAAGTTGAAAAGTATGTATTTCAGTACTTTATCCATCATGCAAATCATTTATCAAAATAGTATTTGAAAGACTGAAAATGTTTGTTTTTTTTACACGTAGCATTGTATATATTTATTATGCCTTACAGGCCGTGTATTAAAATATCTGAATAATGTGTATTGGAATACCTAACTGAATAATTCGTATAATTAACTAGGTAACTGGATGTATGGGTCTGTAAGTATTGTTTAAATTCAATTTATTTATTACTTTGGTCGGGGTATTGTTATTCAACTCGTATTACGCGCCTGTAAGACCATTTTTTTTTCTTTGGTTCGTTGAGTCACGATCTTTTTTCTTTATTTGATTATTTGGTCTAATCTCTTAGCAAGAGTCACGCTCTAATGAAAGTGGCAGTAAGTATATATTACATGTCTAGATTATATCTGCGAAAGCAAGACGGGTCACAATGCTCCGGACTATAAGCACGAGTCAGTACCACTATTCCCTGCCCTGCATATTCTCTAAATAACCCTGCCCTGCATATTCCTAAATAACTTATCCTGCTGCCATGTTCGACGACCGGAGCCAAATGTTGTGGAGGTTTAGACACGATGAACTTCATCAGTACATTTGTAACCGTGAGAAATCACTTTACTTCCAAAGTGAGCTTTATTCCCTTTTTAATAACGGTCAGGCATTAATGTTGACATGTACTGTAAACCACAAAATGGGTAGCAATTAGTCTACGGTCCAGCTATCAGTACCCCAGGCAATTATGGGTTTATAGGGGCAAGGAATGTTTGGAAAGCTGCTCAAGTGTTCTTTCGATGAAAGTCCCAATCTTAAGAATCACGTAATTTAGCCAAGCGGCTATTTTGCAAAATATCTGAACAGAAAATTCCAACAAATCAAGTACAAAACGAACCAAACAAATAAAAATCAGCCCTTGAAATGTTTCAATTTCCACAACAATTGCATGTTCTCTATTGTTTCCCTCATTCCTGTATTGAAGTTGACATTACGTCTTTATTCTCATTACATTATTGTCAGTCTTTCATAATAAAAAATAATGCACATAATAGTGTCAGAAAAGACCCATAGTTCTGGAAATTGTTTAAAATATGAAAATATATTGTTCCTAACAGAAACGAAAGCAGTCGATGCTGTACATATATCGGTCATTTAATTTTGCTTACAATAAAACGGGTATATTCAAAAATATACACCCGCAGAGGGAGTATCGAACTAACTTTAAAACAAGTCTTACGCAAATCAATAGATAGGTATAATGGTTCATTTGATGTCAGCAACAATCAGTGAATTTATGACTGAAAATGAAAAGAAAACGCTTACTTAAGCCAAACCCGTGAGCTAATAAAATAAAATTGGACAGAATTTCATAATTGAGAAGGCATAGGAATTGTCTGCAAATCTTAAGACTCTAAATATCCTCCCCCCGACACCAACAAAGACTGCTAGTACTCCGTTTATCTCGACAAGTCTTTATGCTCTTTCATAACTAAGAATTCAAGAACGTTGACGAGAAAAAAATGCCGAATGTGAGGAAATTGTTTTTTAAATAGATCCAATATATGTGTTTCGTTGTATATCCAGATTTATCATTTCGGTTTAGTCAACCACAAACTCCAACTGTACTCAATCGTACACGCTCAGTTAATTTTAGTAGTTAACAACAGTTGTAAAAAGCATACATGTACAATATATATTTTCTTATATCTCTACCCTCTTTTTGGTTGCGTTTTTAACTGACAAGTGTAGATTATGAGCCAAACATTAGTTTTTGTACTGTTAGCAGGCGAAACACTCAATGGAACGAAGGCATGATCAAAAAGATTCACAAAGAATTATAATCAAGCGTTTATCATGTAAATTATAAAACAGGGTTTTTTTGTTCGAAGAGAATATTGCTCCACAAGTCTATTAGAAAACTGCGTATTTTCTGAAATAATTGTAGGTGAAGGGATTAAAATGATCGTTCACTGGGGCAACTAGCGCCTTCGCCTGACAATTTATTAGGTGTATACAGTATTAAGTGAAAATTGTGTTAATGTATGCTGGTGTTAATGTAAGTTGGAACTTAAAGGTCTAGAATTTCTAAGTGCAAAAAGGTAATCAATTAACTACAACTGCTAAAGGTAAGCAAAACAAAAGAAAACATTGGAAAGACGTTGGAAAAAAATCTTCATTAAACAAACGCCATTCACGTTGAGCATTTTAGTTTATATTTGCTGTTTTGTGCTTAGCATGTGCAAACATGAGATAAAGCCCAAGTTAGAGCGATAGTGAATTATTTTATTCGGCAACATTCTTCTAATCTCTTATATGCTCTATGTATTTTATTTTTATTTTGCGTCTGTTTTATTTTGGCTTTCATTTTTGGACAGCGTGTACAAAGACTACTTTTGCAAAATTCGTTTTGCTTTACCTTCAGTAAAAAAGCTATACTGACTGATAAGAGGGTCAATTCATGTTTGGAGACTCGTACTCACGTAAACAAAATATTTTACATTTACAGAACCGTCAACTCGGCAAGTCAATCAGGGTGTATAATAGCCAAACATATCCAATCGGTTAATCCAACATTTAGAATGTTCTAATTAGCAATCCTGCATATAAACGGTTCTAATTAGCAATTAATCTTATATCTCACCTGACCAGCTGTATCGCAGAGCTGTAACCTCACAGGTTTGTTATCCACTGTTACCACCACTGAAAAATATTTGAAGAAATAAATTCAATCAAAACGTTTACATTATTAGCGGACGTAGGGGTGACTGTGCTGGTAACTTCAGTTCTAAACTCGCGATCAACGCAGTGTGCATGGGATTGTGTCTTTATCGCGTATGCTCCAGGTGGCTTTAGGTGCTATAAGGAAATGACTGATTAAAGGTAAACGATCCAACAATTTAGCTAACAATGCACATTTGGAGACCGCCGGCTGACCAGCGGCCACTACTAACTGGTCACGCAAATAAAGCGACTTTCAGTAGCCTATGGTCCAGCCTGCGGCCCTGTGGTCAGTGCGAATGATGGTATGTGACTCACACAAAGGTGCAAGTACTACAGAATAAATGAGTTTGGCCGGACTTAAAAATCAGCACAGGGCGACGACAGTTTTTAAGTCCACCTAGTTGTCATCCATTCCTAATTTTTGTATTTCACATTACTCAAGAGGCATTTAGAATTCAGAAAAATGTGAAACAAGCTTTATTTTATTCAAAAGAAGATGAATATCATAGAATGTTTAAAAGAATGAACATTTTATCCTTCACAATACTAATTAAGGATGATTGGATTACACTAAAATTTCATCTGTGTATACACAATCTAAATAAAATTTAAAATTGTTGGTTCGGGGAGAGAGAGAGAGAGAGAGAGAGAGAGAGAGAGAGAGAGAGAGAGAGAGAGAGAGAGAGAGAGAGAGAGAGAGAGAGATGTACCTGAATAGTTGTCGAAAGCGGTTGGCATGTATTCAGTGGGGTAGTCGTTAATTGTATAACTGACTATCAAACTGGTTTTCCCTACAGCCCCGTCCCCCACCAGTACACACTTGACCCGTGTCTGAATAAGCGGCTCTGCCTCTTTTTCTGGTGGAAGATGTGTGTTAAAGTTGTGATCCATCATGGATTGGGGTGGCATTTTCAAAGTCTGAAATCGTGGACACTACAACAATGCATTAATATCCAATACAGCACGTAATTATACAATCCTTGAAGGGAAGTAATTATACAATCCTTGATGGAAAGTAATTATACAATCCTTGATGGGAAGTACTCTTGAGGCTCGGCTACATAAAATGTACCAGCTCAAAGTGAATTTGTCTTGCAATACTCTAACCGAACGTACTCCCAATATTCTGAAGCTTTCAAATAAAAATATATGTATGATTCGAGAAGTTTCCTCAACACTGTTCTCCACGACGGTCTTGACAGCTCTTACCTCTTAAATGGCACGGACTGATATATATATGCCTAGATCGCCGCGCACCGTGATTGGCTGATTGTTATAATCAACCGAATGACGCGTCCGTGACTCACTAGGAGCAGACAGTAGTTCATTCACAAAGCACACAACGATTAGAAAACCAAACTTTACCTGCTGGTTCAGGTATAATACCCTAGAGACGTGTTTACTGCGATATCAGCTGGACGTTGAGCGAGAAACGCTCTCCTCAATTTCACTGTCGTGTTGCCTATTCTAGTTTTCCAAGGTATGGAAGAATGACCAGTGTTTTTGAAAGATTATTTATTGCCTTAAAACTGGTGCTTGCAATCTTGTGGTCAGATTATAATTTTGGTTTGAATCGATATTTGAGAATTATTGAAAGGAAGCTAACATCCCATCTGAATCACTTCACCGCAACGACGATGAAATCATTAACATGTTTGGTATGTAATTCTTCCGTTATGACTTTTCTGCAATAAATTAACACTTCACGAAGCATCGCTTAGGCTCGTAGGTAAACCAGGTTGAATCAAACTTGTAGTGCTGTTGCATTAATAAATGGAACAATACCAGCTTCGTCATGGAGTAATTAATCACGTCATCAGTAAAGTGTACGGAACTCCAAAACCTGGCAGCGCAGGAAGTACAATATAAATCAGAATACGGCAATTAGCAACCTATAACCGCAAAAAATGCAATATAAATCAGGAAATGCAATTTTATCATAAATATGTACAGTTATAAGCATAGCAAAAGTCGATACTATCATCCGGTGTATTTAACAATAAAATGTGCTCTGTAGAAGGTTTGGACAAATGAGAATAATTCCGTTTATCAGTGGGTATAGAGCGTCACACTAAAAAATAAGCTTTATTGATGTAATTGTACCTTGGAATCGATTCTCGCAACAGTTTAATACGTAATTCATACTACATAAATACTATTATATAAATAAATATAAGCAAGATTTGTAGATGTAAGGTTTATTTAACATTATAGACTCTCTCTCTCTCTCTCTCTCTCTCTCTCTCTCTCTCTCTCTCTCTCTCTCTCTCTCTCTGAGATCAGTGTAGTCAAGTGGACTCTCGGTCGCAAGATTTTCTCAGCTGGATATAAAGAGTTATTCCCCTTTACATATGCAATGGCACACGCGAATCTTTTCCTGCGATCCTTTTGTATATTCCACAAACTGACAATAAATTAGGCTTTTTATGGAAAGAGTTCAGGCATTATATCGAAAGAGTTCAGGTATTATATGGAAAGAGTTCAGGCATTATATCGAAAGAGTTCAGGTATTATATGGAAAGAGTTCAGGTATTATATGGAAAGAGTTCAGGCATTATATCGAAAGAGTTCAGGTATTATATGGAAAGAGTTCAGGTATTATATGGAAAGAGTTCAGGTATTATTTGGAAAGAGTTCAGGTATTATATGTAAAAAGAGCAAATTATTGTTTGAAATGTTAAATGTCTTATTAATTCAGACGAATCTCGATATGAGTACATTGCCAGGACTGTACGTTGATATATTATGAAAATGTATTTCACTGTGGATATAAGAACACGGGTTTTTCTTGTAAGGGAAACATTAAGTTAGCTACAAGCACACTACTTATCCAAGACACAAATTTCGTTCTTTAAAATGGAAAACAAAAGTAAATAACAAAATTAATTTATTTTCATTTTTAAGTCTTTCTAAACGATCTAGATGTTTTCATTCAAAAAGATGGGCTGGTCATGCCAATAGAAGGATTTGTTCAACAATTAAATGTGATTTCCGTGTTCCTTTTCGGGGGTGGGGTGGGGGTGAGTCAGAATATTCCAATCCTTATTTTTACGCACCTCTGTTTTATTTCATCCTTGGTTTCGGTTTAGTTTTGTTTTCATCTGTTAAACTATGGTATACAAAATACAAATCCTGTTCCAAATCTGTACAACCATGGTCACAAAAGACAATTCCCGTTTCAAATCTGTACAACCATGGTGTGTACAAAAGACAAATCCCGTTCCAAATCTGTACAAGCATGGTGTACAAAAGACAAATCCCGTTCCGAAACTGTACAACCATGGTATATAAAAGACAAATCCCGTTCCGAAACTGTACAACCATGTTATAAACGACATATCCTGTTTAAAATAGTAAGATGCATAGAAACGTTGACTTGTCTTCGTTGTAGGCTTGGTTTATTGCTACGTATGAACCCCATATAAATTTGCATTTCACAATTTCACTGAATTGCGATCATTATTCGAACCAGATCGCAAAACCTTAAAAGTAAGCATTTTATATTTATCCCTTTCTCGACTAAAGTAATGCATTATCCATAATCGTATTGATATCAACTATATATAAATTATTAAACTCGCCATTGTAGATGAAATATACGAAAAACACGCTTTATCATTATTATAATCACCTTACAACGGTATCGTCATTTTATTGACATATAATGTGGTACACAGGGAACCGAATGAAATAAAAATGTCTTTGTTTATTTTGATAAATGAAGGGCAATGGAAACTATGTCCATAGCATACGTCAATTATGGCTCATTTTCTGTATATATATATATATATATATATATATATATATATATATATATATATATATATATATATATATATATATATATATATATATATATATATATATATATATATATATATATATATATATATATATATATATATATATATATAAGAATGTGTGACATGTGAGTAGGACTATTAAATAATCTGTGGTGGAATAAAACTTTTCAGTATTCGGTGACGGAATGACAATCCAACAAAATAACATCTTGTCTATAACAACTTGATTTCAAATAGTTTTGATTTATCTGATTCTACCCTGTATATAATCAGACAAGCTGTGTTTTGATTTATCTCATTCTACCCTGTATATAATAAGACAAGCTGTCGTAATTTTGACTGTATCCTTTGTATAATTCAGGCAAGCTGTCGTGATTTTGACTATACCCTGTATATAATTCAGGCACACTGTCGTAATTTTGACCGTACCCTGTATATAATTCAGGTAAGCTGTCGTAATTTTGACTACCCTGTATATAATTTAGGCAAACTGTTGTAATTTTGACTGTACCCTGTATATAATTCAGGCAAGCTGTCGTAATTTTGATTCTACCCTGTATAAAATTCAGGCAAGCTGTCGTAATTTTGACTGTACCTTGTCTATAATTCAGGCAAGCTGTCGTAATTTTGACTGTATCCTGTATATAATTCAGGCAAGCTGTCGTAATTTTGACTGTACCCTGTATATAATTCAGGCAAGCTGTCGTAATTTTGACTATACCCTATATATAATTCAGGCAAGCTATCGTAATTCGTAATTTTGACTGTACCCTATATATAATTCAGGCAAGCTGACGTTAAGTTTGACTGTACCCTGTATATAATTCAGGCAAGCTGTCGTAATTTTGACTATACCCTATATATAATTCAGGCAAGCTGTCGTAATTCGTAATTTTGACTGTACCCTATATATAATTCAGGCAAGCTGACGTTAAGTTTGACTGTACCCTGTATATAATTCAGGCAAGCTGTCGTAATTCGTAATTTTGTCTGTACCCTATATATAATTCAGGCAAGCTGACGTTAAGTTTGACCCTGTATATAATTCAGGCAAGCTGTCGTAATTTTGACTGTACCTTGTCTATAATTCAGGCAATCTGTCGTAATTCGTAATTTTGTCTGTACCCTATATATAATTCAGGCAAGCTGACGTAATTTTGTCTGTACCCTATATATAATTCAGGCAAGCTGACGTAATTTTGTCTGTACCCTATATATAATTCATGCAAGCTGACGTAATTTTGACTGTACCCTGTATAAAATCAGCTAGCTGCTGATTTCTTATCGCAATATAATCTTCACCATACGATGGAATATCTAAATAAAGCTCATGTCACGAGCTTTCTTTTCACATGATATTCGAGGAGAAAATGGCTTTCATACATGTCTAATGATAGTGTTGTTACACATACATATAGATGTTACAGAGGTGTATCCAATCCGTTTGGCACCAGGGACGGATTCATCCTTTCGCACAATCAGAAATAATTTTAAAATGTAAACCTACAAAAAAATATTTTCTGTTTGCGAGTATATTTTTAAACAGTACAGTGCTGTTATAAGCAAGCTGGAAATAACTTTTACTTTGGCTAATTTTCATTTGGTTTAAAATCTTGTACTGCATTTCAACTCTCCCGATGGCACCCCACCCCCTTCTGGTTGTCATGCGAGGCAGACTTACTCCCTCGCACGCCTCCTATTACGCCACTGAGATGTTAAACGCATAATGAAAATGGAAAAAAATGCCGCTTATAAAAATGATCAAGCGTATTAACATGACAATACTGACAGTGATTTACATAACGCAACACATATCATTTTGCTCATTATGGTTTCTTAGCAATAAAATAAGTCTAAACTGAACACATACTCCGGAGATGCAGATGCAAGTCCATTTATTGAAATGTGAAACATATCGATCACAGGTTGAAATGTGAAACATATCGATCACAGGTTCCGACTATCTGGTGTTAACATCTGGCCATAGTTTTTATCTGTGAATCATCACTCTGCTTTGTAAATCCGAGCATGGAAGTGGTGGATGGGATTCCGAGCATGGAAGTGGTGGATGGGGTGATTGTTTAATGGGTGGGTGGGTGGAGATACCTAGAGTGATTGAAGTCAGAGGTATTATAAGTTTAACAAGATTCCACAATTTTTGTGAGGTATCAATGGGGACAAATACTCCTTGATTCAAATGTCAAGGACACAGTTTTAATTGTTTAGTTTTTCGATTTGCACTAGAACTGCATTAAAAGGCAGCATGATGGATGCTCCTTTGTTTCGTACCCTGTAATAAAGGTGATACCATGGCAACTCGTCATACAAAGCTTCTTTCCTACACAACACATAAAGTGGTAAGATAGAAACTCACTTGATTCCTGCACCATAGATAAGGTGGTATGATGGCAACTGACTTAATTCCGACACAGTACACAGAGTGTATGATGGCAATTGACTTAATTCGGACAGAGTACACAGAGTCTATGATGGCAACTGACTTGATTCCGACACAGTATACAGAGTGTATGATGGCAACTGACTTAATTCAGACACAGTACACACAGTGTATGATGGCAACTGACTTAATTCCTATATTGTAGATGAAGGGGTAAGATAGCAACTCATCGTATAAAAACGGTAAATCATTACTCCTACACTGTAGTTCAGCACTCCAGTCAATAAGAGCCATCATCCTTATAATGGATGTTGGTTACTTTGACTATTAACAATAAAATTAAATAACCAAGATGATTATAGGCTGTGTTCTATTTCTTTCCAGAGAAACTTCAGGCAAACAAAGTTTTATGATTTTGCTGAAAATTACTGTAGCGAATTACATCTGAAGTGTATTTTTGATTCACATAAATAACCGAGCTGAATTCAAATGTGAAGATTTGGTGGTGTGATGGGAACGCATCATGCAAATCGTTATTCCTTCATTTGGATGACTTCGTATGATGACGTATTTCTCCTTACTACCTTTGCTCTATATTTACTGAAAAATAAGTAAATCGGTGTCTTTCAAGCATCAACAACTACTGCTTTTAGATGATAATGCACACACACACACACATACACACACACATACACACACACACACATATATATATATATATATATATATATATATATATATATATATATATATATATATATATATATATATTGCTTTTAAATGCTAATGCTAAATAATTATGCATACGAGTGGGTTTACTGTTCTAAATGCAAAGGTCATTCTGCAAAGTGCACTATGCATTTTAATTATTTGAGGAAAATTTATTCATATATTATTGCAATGAATTATTCATAAAGCCCTTGTGACAAAGACATATATATGAAATCATCAACACAATCACGGATAAAGGAATTTTGTTTCTCTCTGCGCTGCAAGCATTATGAAGTATTAATTTATTTCCGATAAGCGAGAATATAATTAAGATTCTCCAAAATGTATGGTGTTTGCAATGTATGTATGCATGTATATGTATATATATATATATATATATATATATATATATATATATATATATATATATATATATATATATATATATATATATATATATATATATAATTACAAATCTTGACTGGTTCAAAGAAACAAAGAAAAGAGTAAAGCCAACAAGCTTTGTAAATTTTAACAAAAAAAATTCACTCCCCAGATAAACTCAGTAAAATTATGAAGAAAGGGACTAATAGTTTGTAAATATAAACCACAAAACCAATACTAGAATTGAAACTCAAGACATATCAATAAAAATGTCCTAAATGTATCCAAGTTCGAATCCCGGCAAAATTCAAAGATGGCAGACGATGATGTCAGACTCATTAAGTATTAAAAAAAAGTTGCAGTTTGAATGTTATGAATCAAGAAAGACTTGTCAAAAGCTCTACGTTGAATTTTATGAATCACGAAAGACATGGCAAAAGCTTTACGTTGAATTTTATGAATCACGAAAGACATGTCAAAAGCTCTACGTTGAATTTTATGAATCACAAAAGACATGTCAAAAGCTCTACGTTGAATTTTATGAATCACGAAAGACATGTCAAAAGCTCTACGTTGAATTTTATGAATCACGAAAGACATGTGAAAAGCTCTACGTTGAATTTTATGAATCAGAAAAAGGATATTCAGGCTTTAGCATTCTGAATAAGTTCCACTGAATGTCTTTGTCCAAAGCATCGATGACAAAACGCTTATTTTCCAGAGTATATAAGGTATTGTTAAATGACAAATAACTCAAAAGAGGCAACAAAAGAAAATACTTCTGATCTCTTGATGGTATTTTTAGGACTCAGCTAGAAAACAGTGATATTGAGCATCAAAGCCCATAAAAACGTCATTTCGATACTTGTGATAGGTCACATGATCAATGTGCGCCAGGTTTGTCTTATTTAGGGCCCAATAATAATAAAAATTCATGACACCAGGTGATCACGTGAATGAGTTGTGTATGACATTGATACTGACCAATCATTTAAAGTTCAGAATTACCAAGTGTCGGAACGAGGTCAGCTAAATAATGATAATGATACAATTTGAAGTTCTGTACAAACAGAATGTACTTCATAAAAATGTATCGAATCGAGTGAAAATTAGAAAATTATCGTTACAATAAAATGTACTGAAACAAAATTAAAACAAAACAAAGAATTAAAAACTTATATATATATATATATATATATATATATATATATATATATATATATATATATATATATATATATATATATATATATATATATATATATATATATATATATATATATATATATATATATACCAGAGAGAACAGACAGAGCTATCACTGTAGTGTGTATTAGAATATAGATAATAGTGGGCAAAAAAAATATTTTATTACAAATAATATTATCATACAGGTTAGAGAAATTAAATTCGTACTCTACGGAGTTTCGAACCCAGGTCCGCGAGTAAACGGCAAGGCGATGGGTGCCATATATATATATATATATATATATATATATATATATATATATATATATATATATATATATATATATATATATATATATATATATATATATATATAGCGTTCATTCGATTGATTCTTTTAGAAGCAAACATTGTTAGCGATCCCTCAATTGGATATGATGAGTTTATCAATCACTTGATTGTATATACTTTGTTGTTTGTTGGTATTTCCTTTTCAAATAATAATATTACGCCAATTTATTGCAGTAAATACGTTTGGCGAGTTACTGAAGGCCACCAAATTCCGTTCGACGATGGATGTATCGCTTGCAATGTAGATGAAACATTTCAGTTTGAATGTGAAAAGATGAATACATTATCTTACCCACTATGTCCATGGATTACCTTTGACCACATTTCACCAGCCACTTAGTAGTTTAATGTTTGTTAGCCGTTTTCTCTCTGTACCGTTTGACCTCTTTATATTATTTTGAACTTAGCATTGTTTTATTTTTTAAAAAAACCCAGTTGTAGTGGTTGCTTGGAAAAATTTAAAAAACAACAACAAACTAGAACATCTGCACTTAGAGGGTACGAAACTAAATATGTTTCGTAGAGTTTATTGTCAACCAAATGGTGAGTTTCTATGTTATTTTGCGAAGTCATTTCCTGTTGTACTTCCCGTCAGCCTTTTCATTGTAGAGTGGTTTAGAGCTTTACACGCACTGTGCCGACTATGCACTTTCTTTGTTTACTCGATTATTTGGCCAAAGTAGAAAAATGACAGCACAATCAAAAATTCATTGGCCTCCTTTTACCCAGAATAGTTCAAAATGGAACCTAGTTGCCGTACCATCAAGTGTGACCGCGACCGTCCGTACCATGGCTACTGCATTCCTAGGAATAGAAACCAAGACCCCCGGGCAGATTCAGCGTTAACCCAGGGGAGGTCTAAATGTGCTTTGATCGAAAACAATATATTTTAATTGGACTAGTACATATTATTTATCTAAGTATAGTAGGCGTGAATGTAAATTATCTAGATGTAATTAAACCTTCTATACTTTATCAAATTGTGTTATTTGATAACGGAACAAATAAACCGAGCCAGTGAAACAGGTGCATTCATTAAAGTAAAGTAAATATACTTTCATAGCATGCCATGCATAATCCCATGTTTTCATTACAGTTCCTTTTCCACGTCCAGTCGGGACTTCAATGGCCACGATAGCTCATTTGGTAGAGCATAAGATTCATGCTGTAAGGATGGGGGATTTTGTACCTGCCAAGGCCAGGCCGGGTGTGACGCATCTATGTGTTCATACTGTAAGGATGAGGGATTTTGTACTTGCCAAGGCCAGGCCGGGTGTGACGCATCTATGTGTTCATACTGTAAGGATGAGGGATTTTGTACCTGCCAAGGCCAGGCCGGGTGTGACGCATCTATGTGTTCATACTGTAAGGATGAGGGATTTTGTACCTGCCAAGGCCAGGCCGGGTGTGACGCATCTATGTGTTCATACTGTAAGGATGATGGATTTTGTACCTGCCAAGGCCAAGCCGGGTGTGCCGCATCTGTGTTCACAATGTAAGGATGTTGATTTTCTATCTACTAAGGCCAGGCCGGGTGTGCCGCATGTATGTATTCATGGGGAAACACTTCCATTTTTTCGGCCTGAGATTACCAATACTGTTGAATGTACCTTTAAAAATCAACTAACAAGCAACTAACAGCAAGTCCCCTAACTACATTATTACGTCCCCTTACCATTCTGCGATCCAAGAAGACACATAAAACATATTCAACATATTTTATGTGTCCTCTTGTTACGGACACTATCTTTCAGTTTGTTCGTAAATGCCACTAGTGGTATTATTAAATTCCACTAATGACACTTGTAAATGTCACTGTACGTCTTATATTTGTACATTCAACAGATGAAATATTCTCCCAAAAATTGAAAGGTAAGGGCCCAAAGCCATCTCCCAGTAAGTCAGATGTAAGGGCTCGACATCCATACCCGTTTAACAGAAGCAGAAATATATGGACCGAGTTTAGTGAATTTAATCAATGCGGTTGAGGAGTATATGTCAGTTCTGAGGAAGGACGGACGGAAGGACTGTATCATACTGTTAACGTGGAAACCTTTCGTTTCATATTTTTAAACTCTGATGAGCAGAGAAAATATTACACAACTACAAGATAAACACTTATCGGGTTCAGAAAGCTAGTATCATATGATGATTATACCTATCAATTTTTGTGAAACATTGTTTATAGTTTATTTTCATTTTTTCTTTCCTATTATCTTCTTCATATCCTTCTTACATTTGTATATCATCTACAAACTATGTTCTGCATTCTGCGTTCTGCAATCTATGTCCTGCAAACTGTTCTAAAACTATGTCCTGCAAACAGCGTCCTGCAAACTACGTACTGCAAACTGTTCTAAACTATGTCCTGCAAACAGCGTCCTGCAAACTACGTACAGCTAACTGTTCTAAACTATGGCCTGCAAACTATGTCCTGCAACCTATGTTACGCAAACTATGTCATAAACTATGTCCCGAAAAGAAAGAAACGTGTTGCAACAGTTCCTTCTTAAAAACCCGATTGATTGATATTTGTTTAATATCACACGAACACCAGCATATTTAGATAATGAGATAATTAGAGTAAAGTACCTTCTAGAGGAACACACAAAGGCAATTAAAGTAAAGTACATTAACAGGAAAACACAATGGCAATTTAAATACACACACGCGCGCGCGCTCACACATACACACACACACATGTTAAATCACCTGCCATAATTATGCATACGGATGAATGATATGTGGGGTGATACGTATTATGTAAATCTACATCGTGTGCTTACCTTCAATGGTCATCTTTAATCATGATGTTTGCATAACTAACATTTGTCCATGAGTGTAAGATAATGATCATTTTTAATCGGGCTGTTTATGTGACTAAATTTTGTCCATGAGTGTGAGATAATGGTCAGCTTTAAATATGACGTTTATATGATTAACTTCTGTCCATGAGTGTAAGTTATAAAAAAACACAGATTAAAAACATTTTAGTTCAGAACATTATTGAAACGAACTTGTTTACATAGCGGGAGTTCAAGGTCAGTCTTGTTTACAGCTAGACCAGGTGTTCATCTTCTATTACGTTAAGTCAGAATAGGCATAATGGGGGATTAGATAAACAATAACTAATTCATTCCAATGAATTACATCAGTTTCCATTTTATATAATACTTTACAGCTGTGTTGTGATTCGAGCAGAATTGGTTACCATATCTGCAAATATCAACGTCTATTAATATTATTGTATAGACTTTAGAGTTAAAGTCAATGTCTGACACTAAATTATTTGTAGGGTATTCCTACATGGATTTTATAAAGTTGAGAATTTATTAAACAGCCTCCTTGTACCACGTGTTTTCCTATGCACATTTGTCACAAAAGCGCAAAGAACTAGCATAAGACCTTTTTGAATAAGCCATTTGTCCTTTGGTTGAAATAGAAGTAGAAATACCCTTCAGTCAGCCTCAAGCGACAAATTGCGCCATTATCTGAAACCTAATGATACATCTGATTTTAGCCATAATTCATTACTATAGGGAACATTCTGGTACAGCTCCACATTATTGTCTGTAATTATCAGAGTCTACAGACCTCAGTAGTTTGAAATTATCTTTATTTATATACAAACTAAGAGAGTGTCCAATACAAGTCAACAGTAATTCTCCTATTTCTACCCATGCAATTGATACCAAACTATTCCGCAAATTATTTAAACACGCACAAAAATCACATTTTCTTCTCTTCCGATTGATAAATATTTTTTAAAAAATTATACGGAAATGAAAATACTATATTGAATTATCACACTCCCTATGTAATCCTTGCTAAAACGTATCAACTGTCCTCCAGTATGGCTGCCAATGACGTCATCTGAAATGGTCTCTAAGTAAAATTGCAATGGACATGAAGGTTTTTGAAGACCTCAGTTACTACAATGTTATTCTTCCATCTAAATGGGACAAGATATAATTGTGCCGATAGCGAAACATTGCCCGTCGTAATTGATGTGTCAGTTTAAAGCACTTTCAATTTCATCCTCACTGTAAAGAAGTTTTCACATCATGAAATGAAATATACACTGGATATAATTAAACATCCACAGGAAATTTTCACATCATGCAATGAAATATACACTGGATATAATTAAACATCCACAGCACACAGTGCAATTTTCACATCATGCAGTGAAATATACACTGGATATAATTAAACATCCACAGCACACAGTGCAATTTTCACATCATGCAGTGAAATATACACTGGATATAATTAAACATCCACAGCACACAGTGCAATTTTCACATCATGCAATAAAATATACACAGAGTATAATAAAATATTCATATCACATAATGAAATTTGCACAATCTATCTTTTTCCTGAAGACAATTGGGTAGCACTGCCCATTCCCTCCGTTATTTGTGTGTGTGTGTGTGTGTGTGTGTGTGTGTGTGTGTGTGTGTGTGTGTGTGTGTGACACAAAGCATTCCCACATTCTCATGGGACAATTTTCATTTTGTTATTTCTAGGCGGGGACACCAGGATTAGGTTTTGAGGCGGGGGGGATTCTCCGGGATTTTTTGCAACAATACTGAAGAGGCCGATGAAAAGTTGTATGGTGTTGTTTATTTTTATCTCGTGAATTTAGCATCCCGTAATGCTGTCTTGTGTACAGTACAAATATCTCTTTGAATGATCGTATTGAATTGAAGAAGTTATGTCCATCTATTGTATATTTGTTATTAATCAGTTCAATCACCGCGTGTGTTGGGCAGCTCATATCTTAATAAACCCACTTTGATACAGAGAGAATACTAAAATGGAAGATTAATTCGTTAATCGTCTTTTTTACTTATTAGATCTCGCAAATATTAAATCCTGTCAGCGACAGTTGATTTAATTTGAGATGTTTTTGTGCTGGAAACAAGGAAACAAGAAGTGAAGACACCAAGAATAACCAAGGAACACAGACGAAAAGGCCGTTAAAAAACTCTCGTGTGGACAACTCAGGTCCTCTTCGATCAGCAGTATTGCATTGAGACGAGTTTGCATTAGGCCATCAATGCATTGGGATGGGTTTGAATTGAGACGAGTATGGCACTGAGACGAGTTTGCATAAAGACCAGTATTGCATTAAGATGAGTTTGCTTTGAGACAAGTATTTTATTGAGGTGAGTTTGCATTAAGGCCAGTATTGCATTGAGACGAGTTTGCTTTAAGGCCAGTATTGTATTGATACAAGTTTGCATTAAGGCCAGTATTGCACTCAAAGAGTTCGCATTAGGGCCACTATTGTATTAAGACGAGTTTGCATTAAGGCAAGTATTGTATTAAGACGAGTTTGCATTAAGGCAAGTATTGTATTAAGACGAGTTTGCATTAAGGCCAGTATTGTATTCAAACGAGCTTGCATTAGGGCCAGTATTGCATTAAGACGAGTTTGCATTAAGACCAGTATTGTATTGAGACGAGTGTGCATTAGATGTGTAATATAATGAGATGAATTTGCAAATCATGTCTTAATGTTAAATTGGCAATAGCAGTAATACAAAAAGATACAAGAATCACATGAACATGTAAGGAGACATAATACATACTCAAAGATATTCTGCTTGAGCTTTGACTGATGTCGATGTTTTGCTTATTTTGTATGGACCTGAAGTCAACAAGGGTTCTTAAAAACGAAGATACTAAGATAACTTTATTTTAATCGCCTATTGACTACATATCAAGAAATTTTAATTTCAGAGTTGCATGGATTATCTTGCTACACATTTGCACGATTCATCAGTAAGTTTTACCATATACCATCTCGTGGGTCGGTGGTTCTTTCCGCGGATTTCCCGATATCTTCCCCCATCATTAATACTGGCCGCCATGTATTATCATCTGCTGAAAAATGGCGTTAAGCCCCACAACAACAACAACAACAACAACAACAACAACAACAACAACAACCATATAGCAATACAAAGGACCCAAGTACCTAGAACAAAAGATTTATTACTATCTCAAATTGCTGGACACTTAAAATATCTCTAGAGTTTGATGATGATGATGATGATGATGATGATGATGATGATGATGATGATGATGATATTACTGCTACTACTATTACGACTACTGCTACTACTACTACGACTACTACTACTACTACTACTACTGATACTACTACTACTTATAATAATAATAATAATAATAATAATAATAATAATAATAATAATAATAATAATAATAATAATAATAATAATAATAGACTATGATAATATGCAAAAGAGGTGCACTTTACACAAATAAACCAATGAAATTTGTATAATGGATCTCGAACACAAGTAATGATGATACATTATTGGGCAACGAAAGTTTGACAGAGTCGTATTGGCTTCAGGAATAAAGGAAACGGTATTCTTTTGAAATAACTATTTGTTTGTCAATTGACATCAACCACCCACTCGGCCAAATGGTAGAGAGACGCTACGAGACACTTGTGGAAAAGTGGGAAACAGAAACTCATGGTACGTGGATACTACATATTGTAACCAGGAACTTTGCAAGTGCGTCTGAACGCGCTTTGTAATTAAGATAACCAAAATCACATCTAAAGTGGTACCTTACTAGGACATTTACATCCTTGGTTCTCATTTATGTTTTTGATCTCACTAAGGGATTTTTAAGGTTATTTTATGACGTACGTTGGTGTGAACGTAGGAATCTTTACAACTGATTAAATGCAAATTTGCTTACATTATACATTTTCCCAGGAGGTAAAAAGAGATTAAAATATTTTCTTAGTTTTACCGATATGAAAATATCAATGGCTCATTGTTCGATTAAACAACGTCGTTTATCAACTGCAAACCATTTTTTCCGATTGAGCGTCACCAGGCATGCTTCAGTTTCATTTCCATGATGAAATATGTGCATGAGCTAACGGTACTATTTATAAATATTTATTAGACGAGTTCTGGTTAAAGTAACCAGTTTGTTTTTGCCAAGAAATATACATTGAAATTAAAATCAATACACTAAACATTACATTTTCTTCTCCAACTTTAAGTTCCTTGTCTGTTATAGACCCTTCTGGTAGATGTGCCGCCCCTTCCTATCTTCAAGTATCTAGTCTAGTAAAGACCATCCTGAATACGTGTCGTCAGAGGGCAACATTTATTCACTCTTTGAATGACAGATTTTAATTATTGCCCTGCCAGGTTTTAGTTTGGACCCTGTTTAATATGACAATTTGTTGCATATAGTTTGGTTGTCATGATCATTGTTTCACATTAACGGATAAGGCCATGTCCAATCTTTAGGTGCAGATTTTATTTCTCGAAATATGAAACGATTTCTTGGAGCGAAGTACAAGATTGGAGAAAAGAATGGATAAAAATATTTAGTCAACATAAATATTTTAAAAACATAAAAGAGTATAATGGTGTTGAAAATACATCGCTAGCAGAAATTTTTGCTAGTAAATACAAATGCCGGATTATTGTTTGTTTTTTTTTACACTAGGCACATAGGCATACGCTTTTCATTACCATGGTGTTCATAGGCCAAATGCACAGTGCATAAGGTGTCTAATGGATAACACGGCCCTGACAAAATCTCCAGAGACCATGCTGTGTTATCCTCAATCACGAATTTTCGAATGAAGTTATTGCTTCGTCAAATTCAGCAACATTGAAATTGACGCCATTTAGGCAATATGTACTTTCCTTAAAACAAACTGATCCGAAAAGTTTCAGCCATTGGATTAGAGTCATACTGCTCTGTTAAACTTAATCTAACCGAAACCACTACCATACCTAAATCACTGCTGTTCTATTTAACTCCTCATAAAGGACTCTCTTTATTTACATAAACCATTGCTGCGCTATTTATTAAATTCCTGTAATTTTTTCAGAAAGCAATTAAGAAGAATTTCAAGTAGCCTCTTTCAATGTTCCAACGTTAATTTTCTTTCGTGTATTTAAGTTATATTTGTGTACTTGGCTTTTGTCCGGATTGAAGGTTGTGGATGGAGGTTTTGCATACCTGACCTATGTCCAAGATTGTAAATTGTAAGCAAGATGTTTTGAGTTGTGCACGTCAGTGAATTTTTCCATTAGAAAGATAAGTTTTTCAGAATTTTCTATCGCGTCGCAGGCCAAGTGAAAATATGCATATATATAAGTAGTAGATGAAAAGGCTGATTCTGGCGCAAAAGTTATCCCCATCCTCAAAACAAATACAAATTACTTCTCTTAAGACCTTAAAACACCAAAGTTTTTCACCCACCCACAAAAACTAAAGGCTGATTCTAGCGCAGATATAATTGTATAAGGTAATTACCTCTCTCAGTAGATGAAAAGGCTGATAATTGTATAAGGTAATTACCTCTCTTAGTAGATGAAAAGGCTGATAATTGTACCAGAACGGTGCAGGTCAGTTCACAAGTAAGTGATATTATATCTCCCAAAAAGATTAAGTTTAACTGTTTAAAAAAAAATAAATATTTTCATTATCGCGGCTCAATTTAATATCGGACTTACCCGGCTGTATAAAATATGGACTGATGCATCCGGAGATGGAAAATTTCCAGGAGGGTTAGCAGGTACTCAAGCGGGTCAAAATTTAACAAAAAAAAATAAATAGCATCAACGAAAAGTTAAAAGAAAAACGGCAAACGTGTAAAAGTTTACAGACCAAGCATGATGAAATAACCAGCAAAGCTCTCAAAATGAAAAATGAACTAGATGTACGGCAAGAACTGATCAACAAATCTGACGTGTGAGATACAACGGCGAGATCATGTCGTACAACTGTATGAAAAAGCAGTAAATGAAGTTCACGACGTTGAAGAGACCATTGCCAGGTTAAATACCACCATCGAAGATAATAAAATAATCATAGATGATTTAACATCAACGATAAATGAACAACATGAAGAAATCAGCCGACTTGAAAGAATCAGCGCAGACAACAAAGTTGTCATGAAAACGCTAGAGTGGGAATCGTTAACGATTCCACCAAAGAAGAAATCTGTTGAACAAATACTTACTGAGGCGTTACTGAAACCTAAAGATCACTCGTAAAACCACTAGTGGTTTCAAATTCTCAATCATCAGTGATTTTCAATGTTTTGTTGATCAGTTCGTTATACGCGTACGGGTAATATTCACCATCTGGTTCACTTTTGATAAATTTTTTGTGAGTTTTGCGAAAATTATTGTTTAATGCTGCTTTTCTCGTTATGCTGTACAAGTAAGGATAATATTCTCCATCTGGTCACTTTTGATGAGTGATTTATTGGCGTTGATGTAGTGGTTGAGCAGATCTCTTTCTCTTTTGATAAATTTATCAGGGAGATCTATTACGTCAATATCATCTACTGGTATATACCCTGGAGAAGTATATAATTGTATAAGATTTTCAGCATGTTTCATCTGAACTTCTCGGAGGATTTCATGGAGATCACTTGAAAATTCGGTCATTATATAATATAAAAAAAAATTTATATATCTAATTGATTTTATGTTATATCATACTTCTTTTGATAATCTTTCTCATATTTGCTGATCCTCATGGGTAGAATATCTGTTAACATGTTGTCAATAATACGAAATTCACGTTAAAAATCGTCCATACTATATTTTACTCCTCGTAGGTAAGATCTTATTTGATCAAGTAGTTTTTTTTGTAAGTTATAATTGATGTTAAGCAGCCGTGCTTTTTTATTAAAATTTTAGGTTCAACTTTTTTACAAGCTGCTGTAAGAAAAAAACACCAACACCGGATATGATTAACAAAAAACGGGTTTAATGATATACCACTTGAAATTATGCCAGAACTAGTCATTAACAAGGGTAGATATGATATTACTCGAAGTATTTTGTTATAATATTTGTAACATTTTTTTAACGCACCAAAGTTTTTTGTGATAATATTTGTAGTATTGTATTAGTGCGTCAACATCCTGTCCTGGAATATCTTTTGAAATATGATTGAAATCAACTATACTTTTTTTCATTATAATATTTGTTCACATAATCTCAGGCTTGATTAAGTAACTAGTTGAGGTGTTTCAGCCACAAATTCCAGACAATACCAATATGACGCAGCAGTTAATTTTTTGTCATCTGCTATTAGCATAAAAGTTTCTTCAACATCTTCAACATCTTTGTTTAACACAATAGACACGGTTCCAGAGAAATTATCAGTCGAGTGACGCCATGGAAATAATGTAAATATATTAAACTTTGCACTGCTCAACACGGACAATCTATACACACACCAGTGACCTCTGCAGTATGTTTGAGAGTGTTATTTTGCGGCGACCAAGTAGACATTCCAGAAGCAACAGTATAGACAATATTTTTAATCTGCTTGTGAGGAATTTTAATCATACTTGTTTTCAACAATACTAGGAATTCCACTAATAATATCGTTGAGTTTTGTGTTAATATTATCGAGTGTAATATCAACAGATGGCGGACTTCCAAAAAATTCGTTATTGGTTTTGTTTATGTTTCTGCGAAAATTTAAAAACGTGGTGATGTGATTAGTAAAATCAGTTTTGAACTTGGTGATTTCATTGTTGATATCATCAACATATTTCTTTGTTACAGCATCAAAATCAGATTCTGGTGTTCTAAGATTATTGATGCCATTATTGTTCATGTTGAGAAATGCACGCATTATACCGCCACGCACCGACACGTACTTTGATTCCTGATCATCAACATATTCTTAGTAGCAGCGTCATTATCCTCAGTTGGGTTTCCAAGGTATGTGATCTTGTTCTGGTTCATAACAATGTTTCCCGTAAATAAATCACCTGCTTTTCTAACATAATCGTTAACTGACCTACCCGAATCTTCTATCTTACCTTGATTATTAAAAGTAACAATATTATTAGCAACTGCAGTAGGATTTCGTACTAGTACATCTGATAGTTGTACATTACTCGTCTTTAATCGTCCTTGTTTGTCCTGGAAAACTACAACTTCATTTGGATCTACACTTGCAACGTTTAACAAATTGTTGATTTCATTTTTGAGCTTATCAAGAGTCGCATACTTGGATAAGTCACCCTGGTAACCTTCTGTTAATAAATCTACTGCTAATGTTCCAAATTTTGTATAGTAGCTCATTATACATACCGTTCTACACAAAATTGTTGGATTAATATAACATAAAATTATACGATGGCGAAGATAATAAACTTTGACACCGAGCGATTGGTGAAGCATAAACATAACAATGAACTTCCAGACTGTCATTATCTTATTGTTGGGCGAACTGGATCTGGTAAAACAAATTTGTTATTAAATCTTTTACTCAATAATAACTTTAACTATGATAAGGTGTATATTTACACCATCAACCCCCAACAAGACAAATACAAATTATTAAACGAGTATAATGATAAACTTCGTGATGACCTTGGCATTGGTGATGATATATTTTTGATAAAACAACCAGAAGAACTCGTTCCAGTGAATGAACTCGATTCGTCAGAGCATAAGATAATCGTCTTTGATGATATTCCGCTAAACAATGAGGAAATGAACAAGATTAGATCATATTTTTCACTATCACGTAATAAAAGATGTAATTCTGTTTATCTTGCCCAAGGTTTTTATAATGTTGATAGGTTTATTAGGCGAAATACGGGTTGTTTCATATTATTTCCCGGACTAGATAATGTGGATGTGAGAAATATTGCAAACGAACAATGTGGTGATGTTACAAAAGATAAATTTATCGAATTATATCATCGAGCAACTAAAGATCGATATAGTTTCTTTTTATTTGACAAGCTAGCGCGTGATCCAACCAAGATGTTTCGTTGTTGCCTTGAGACGTTTCTATGATATAATTTTGTAAAGCGTATAAAAATAATGGACAAACATCAACAGAAAATCGAATTACTAAAAAGTTTCTCGAAACTCGAGCGGCTTTTAAGAAAAAGGTGGAAGAAGCTCGACGTGGACAAGTTCAAGCAGAAGAAGAAAGAACCAAATTTTTCAAACCTGTTACTGAGGCAATGCTTGGCAAGCAGCCAGAAATACCAACATTGTCTCCAGAAGAACTAGCAAAAATGAAAGAAAAGGGTTTGTTTGGTTTACTTGGAGAAAGATCAAAAGAAGAAAATAAAAAAATTGCAAGACGAAAACTTGTAAGAGAAATTGCTGATCCTGCTGCACGACAGGCTGAATTTGATAGATTAATAACAATCCTCTTGCACTTCAGCAAGCTATAACAACAAAGGCTGTTAATCCCGACGAGTTAAGAAGGTTATAGAAAAATGTCAGAACAAACTGAAAAGAATTAGCTGAGAAACAAAAAACGTTACAAGAAAGTATGATAAAAAAATGCCTTTTGAGAACTATAATATTTTACAGAAGACAAGCTAGCTAGGTTAAAAATAGAATATGAAAAATGAGTATGAAGAGTTTATGGAAAAAATATAAATATCACTAATATTAATAGTATTCGAGATTGGTCAAAAGAAAACTATGATAATTGATAGAAAAAAATATTAAAAGAATTATAAAGAAGATGGTGAAAATGCTGCTGATGATGAAATTAAACAGATTAAAAAGATGAAAGAAATATTTCCAACATTAGTAATTATCAGATTAGAGAAGGAATTATGCTGAAATTTTTTAAAAACATCAGAACGATATCGAAAAAACCAGGAGGTTATAAGTAAAGGTTTGGAATTTTAAAAGACTAAATTTTGTTGAAAATATGAAAAAATCGAGATAAAAGATTACCGAAGAAAAAAGGAGGTGGAGTTAAAGTTTTTACATCAAACGCAGACATAGTCGATCGGCTAATGCTGTTGATATCCTCTAAAGAAGCTGGTAATGAAAGTGTAGAGATTGATAACGAAATTATTGATATACTTGATCATCTAAGATCGAGTGGATTACTAACATCATCCGAGTACGAAATTTTACACCGCGATCTTATCTAAAATATTAGTATAATGCAAACAACATTATTGCTTGATTCATCACAAATAACAGGAAACAGCGCGAATTTTACAGTAAATTACAACCCACCAATAGAACTAGATCCTGCAAAACAGTATGAGATTGGATTAATTTCTTGTACTTGTTGGAACGCCATGCCGAATATTAAAACTGGGATTAATGATGAAATTTTAATCGTTAATGTTAAACAATCTCCAACATCACAAAAAGAGTTTATTGATATACAATACAAACTACAGATTCCACAAGGAGCTTATAACATTACTGATCTAAACAGAACAATAAAAGAGCTTCTAACAAAAGCTGGTGGGAATGCTGATAATTTCGAATTAGCGGCGAATTATAACACCTTACGAGCTAGGATAACAGTGAAAAGAAATATGAAAGTCATCTTTGAAGAAAGAAGTTTTGGAAAGATGTTAGGTTTTACTAGAGTTTTATACTATACCACCGGTGAAGATAAATCTTTGACATTTGATGGAGAACTACCAGTAGATATCACAGAAGTAAATACAATACTCATCAATTGCTCTATCGCATCTGGATCTTATACGTCAAAAGGCAACCGCGGGCAAACGATCTACAGTTTCTCACCAGAAGTCCCACCAGGTTCTCTCATGCAAATCAATCCGCGACAGATTATCTACTATCCAATAACACCTGAGAATCAAATTACAAGCATACAATGCAACTCACAGACCAATCTGGACGACAAATAGACGTGAACAACGAGATAGTCACGTATTACTTACACCTACGCACTGCCTAGGCATGTGATTTTGTGTACATAATTTTATAAAATGAGACGAAGAAAAGTTTATCGAAGAAAATCGTAGGTGGATTTTTTGGAAATATATTTACAACAATTGCAGAGAATATTCCAGGAATCGCGCGTAAAGTAGCGCCCATTGCACTTGACGCGGTAAAGCTTTCGCTACAGGGGCGGCATCTTCAGCAGGCACTGCAGTAGGGCAAAAGATTGCTGATAAGATTAAAGGACCTTCAACAACACCTACGGTGTCTGAAATAAAAACGAGTAATATCAGATATTGCGCCAACAGAAGAAACAAAACGAGCTATGATAGCTACAACAAAAAAAATATTGACGCCTAGTGGTGAAGAAATAGTACGTAAACTTGTAAAGAAAACAAAACCGATGACCCCTGCTGCCTTTTAATTTTGTGTAACGATTATAAAATAAATGTCAGCTAAAAACTATCTCGACTTTGCAGAAGAAATTGATACTGACGATGCTGTAACAGAATTAGAGTATGTCGAGTATCTCGATGAGAACTCGAACGAACCGAATAAAACCGGAGTTAGAACTTTTAACACAAGAGACGAGGACGTGTTTCTACTACCCCATAAGGCAATGTTAGAAGTGCGTGGCAAATATTAACTGCAGCAGGGGCTGATATTGCAGCTAATGTAGAAATCGCTCTCGTCAATAATGGTTGGAGCTTGTTTAAGAGTGCACGATACCAACTGGCCAATCAAACCGTAGAAGATATTTCAATGCATTACCCATAGCGAGTACAATACTAAACATCGTTTCGTTTAGCGATGACTATTCCAGATCAATAGCCACAAATATGATGTGGTTCAAAGATACCTGGACAACTAGGAGTTTACAGCTGTTTCGAGTGAGTTTCGTACTGGTGCTAATGCTGGTATAATCCTGCTGCTGATGGAAACGCCAATAATCTCATCGCCAATAATCTTGCTGCTGATGCAGCTGCGATAGGTAATTCGTTAAGTTAGCCGTTACAAATATAAGACACATAACGATATAACGAGGGATATGCTAAACGAAAAGCATTTGCCGCAGAATCTCGCCAAATAACGATGAAGCTACCGTTAAGTACAAACTTGGATTTTGCCGTGATTATAACAAAGTGTTTCGAGGAATAAAACATACGCTTATATTAGATCGAGCTGATCAAAACGATTGTATAATACACGCCGGTGGAGTGGCTGAGGGACAGTTTTCTATTACAAGATTAGCACTGTGGATGCCTCGGGTTGTCCCTTCATTAGCTAAAATGATGGAGCTCGAATCTTTACTAGCCACCTTTACAAAAAAGATACACTTCCAACAGAACAGGATTTATCAAACAGCCATTCCCAACGCGACTGATTACACGTGGCGTGTAACGACCACGCCCAGCGAACAACTACCGCGACACTTGTTCGTCGTATTTCAACGACAAGCACGTCGTAACAATCAGGAAATGAACAACTCCGTATTCGATAACCCAGACGTTAGACGAATATTTGTGAGAGTAAATTCCAAACAGTATCCCGAACGTGCAATCGAATGTAATTTTGCCGTAGACGCCACCAGAAACATCTCTCGGCCGTACATGTATCTTATGGAAGCAATGCAAAAAATATCAGAACGCGGACAGTGGATCTCAAATATCAATAGAAGAGTTTCGATCGCTCTATCCCATCTTTTACTTTGACGTATCAAAACATTTGGAGCGTGTTGTGGGATCGACTGCAGATATTGAGGTCACGTGGACACTGGGCGATGTGCCAGGTGAACAGTATAACGTATACGCGCTATTGGTTAGTGATCGATTTCTGACCATCGATTCAATCAAAGGAAGAATGACAGTACAAGTTTAATCTAACAACTTGGATATAACATTATGAAAACCAAATACACAACTCGAGAAATATACCTAACATCTGGTCAAGTTGAAAAATTATCAGCAGCTGTTGCTAAACGCAGCTGTTGTGATTCTTTTAATGATCTCTCCGGAAACTTCAAATAAAATTGCAGTAAAAGTCATGCTAACGCAACAACAAATCAATAAACTCGATCGCAACAAACCTTTTGTGCTGAAATTATCTGTTTCTCGGGTAACTGCAATGTCAAAAGAAGGTGGATTTTTTTGGACCAGCGTTATCAATAATAGCTAGCAAAGTTTTACCAGTACTTGGTACACTTGGACTTGCGGCTGCGTCAGGAGCAGTCTCTGGCGCAACGAAGAAAGCAGTCGAAGGTCGTGGTATCAAACAAATCTATCGTTAATTTTATGTAACAGTATAAAATAAAATGCCAACGAAAAAGTCGCCGAAAAAAAAACAAAATCATCGAAAAAAGAAAACAAAACGCAAACAAACAAAACAAGGAGGAATTATTCCTTTCGCTCCACTTTTAGCGGGACTAGCGGGAAGTCTGCTGCCAAACTTACTAGGAATCGGACGCGGATTAACTCTACCAGGGACCAGACGTTATTGAGCAATTTTGACATCATTGAAAAATTGAAGGACGTTGTTGGATTTCGAGGAGTATTTTCCAAGGATGAACTCGATGACGTACCAACAGGCGGTTCTTGTGTTGTAAATATTGAAAACTTCAATGATGGCTCTGGCACCCACTGGGTTGCTGTCCACGATAACAATTATTTTGATTCGTTCGGACTTCCTCCAAGCGATCTCATAAAAAAATATATTTTTTAAAAAATTTGATAAAATAAATTATTCGTCTAATCAACTACAGCCGATTGGAACATCAGCTTGTGGTTATTATTGTATCATGTTTGTCAGACAAATGCACCAGAGTAAAAACTCTGGGAGTAAAAACTAAAAACTTTTTAAAGTTTATTTTACAATTTGATGAGCTTCCTTCTCATGCGAATGATAATATTGCAATCAATTTTATCTAAACTCCTTGATATAATAATGTCAACATACTGTCTCAAATGCAAAACTAAAACAGAGAACAAGGATGAGATGACGGAAAAAACGAAAAATAATAGAACGATGTTAAAAAGTATTTGTGCAATCTGTGGTAGAAAGAAAAGTATGTTTTTGAAAAAAACAAGTAGGATCTAGCGTTGATAGAGTTATCTTGATCGACGATTAATCTTATGAAACAAAATAAAATAAAATGAAATGCAATTGTGATTGTGACAAAGATCTTTGCATAGAACAAGATAAAATCATTACGTACTGTCAACGTTGTAACAACAGAGAAATAAATAATAGGGTTAGGTATAGATATACATAAACTAATTGGTAAATTACCAAAACCAAAAGGCGGTTGGACTTTGCCAGGTCATCGGTATACAGGTCCTTACAATCCGCTAGATCAACAACTAGATGAAAACGACAATCCATTGCCAGGACAAGAGCCTTATAATCAAGTGGATGCAATAGCAATGCGTCATGATATCTGTTATCGTGATCATGAAAACTCGAAAGCAGATTGTGATAAAGTAATGTTAGACGAATTACATGATATGGAGCCAACAAATCTACGAGAACGTTTTGATAGAAGATTTGTTCAAGGAATGATAGGAGCAAAATATAAACTTGGACTCGGAAAAGAATTATACGATGATCTTGCAGTCGAACTACACAGACCTAAAAAAAAAAAGTTTCCGAGACGTAAAGTTGTTGCAAACGCTGTAGATGATATCTGGGCAATAGATTTGGTAGATGTATCCAATCTGGCTCAGTTTAACGTTGGCGCTGATGGCGCTCCAAAGAAGTATTTGTTTAACGTTATAGATGTTTTCAGCAAATACGCTTTTAGTGTGCCAGTTTCAGATAAAACAGGAACGTCAATCACTGATGCGCTAAAACAAATAATAACGAGTACCGAAAGAAAACCAAACAAAATCTGGACTGATCATGGAGCCGAGTTTTTTTAACAAAAAGTTTGAGCAGTTTCTAGAACAAAATAATATTAAAAAATACGTTACAGGAAACGAAGGCAAAAGCGTTGTTGTCGAGAGATTTAATCGCACGCTAAACGAAAAATTACACAAACATATGACAGCTAAAAACACCAACAGGTACATCGATGACCTTTCTCAAATCGTAGGCGAATATAATAACACGAAACATCGAACCATCAAAATGTCACCCAATGACGCTATCAAAAATCCAATATTAGCAAACGAAAACATGTACCGCAGACATAAATTTAAGGTCGGTGATAAAGTTAGAATCTCTTTGACTAAAAAGATATTTGAAAAAGGATTTACTCCAAACTGGAGCGAAGAAGTATTTGTTGTTGATAAAGTACTCTTAACAATACCTGTAACGTACGCGTTAAAAGATCTGGCAGGGAACCTATAGTAGGTAGTTTTTACGAACAAGAACTACAAAAAACTGAACAAGATGTTTTCGTTATCGAAAAAGTGATTAGGAAAAAAGGAGATAAAAGTTTAGTCAAATGGCGTGGGTATAGTGATAAATTTAACAGCTGGATTCCAACCCGGTCGATTTTATCGACTGCGAAATAATGCTATTATAAATTTCCTCATACTTTCGTTTGATAGATTTGCATTTTACTGGTTTACATAATGATATTAGATATTGTCTGCGATCGTCAGAGATCGTCATTAGATTAAAAATCTTGACAAAGATGAAATCAAATTTTATATTTTTCTGTCGGTCTGGAATTTGATGTTTAAAAAAGGTCTGATTAACTGCAAAAATACCTGCTGTTCGGTAACGGTAAAATTAAATTTTATAATTTTTTTAGCAATGTGATACTTGACATTATATTTTCCAGTGGTTGGTCTGCTATAATTATATCTGTTAACGACGGTGACTATTTCACCATCATCAGATTCGTTGTTATATAAAATATCATCTTCGTTATAACCAACAGATTTGTCTATCATATCATTAGAGATTGTGGAGACCTTATCGCTGATATCGCTGGCGACTTTGTCGCTAGTATCTTCTTCGTATAGTTGAACGAGTCGTTTCATCAGTCCATATTATAAATATACTTTTTATCTAATTTGTTGTTATAAGATGACTGACAAGGTCAAATATCACCAAAAAGTTATATAATAAACTACCACGAACTGACCGAAGCGGTAGAAAATGCTTGTCAGGTTATAGTTCATATTCCGTTGACGTTATTGTAATGCAAGGTGATTCTCATAAAATATTACTAACAGAAGCAGAAAAAAAAATAAAATTAATGAAAGTGCAGTAACGACGCTAAAATTTGATTGCGATGATATTATAGCATTTGCTCATCATTGTTTGACTAAAACCGAATTACAAAATATTATTAATCATCATATCTAAAAATAATCTAGCATCATATTCGTTTGAAAAAGTTGATTTTGTTGCTCCATCAGCTACAAATTTTACTGCTCTGGGATTTATATTATAATATTTCGCCGCAGCTGTAATTGATTTGAATTTGATCTCCTCATCCGTTTCAAGGTTTAACGAAATAACAGGTTTTATTGGGCATCTAAAATTAATACCGTTACCACCTCGTCCTTTTCTCACATTTTCCTGTTGGGTCACTAGCTCCAGATTTTCCAATCGATTGTCTGTTTTTACATTATTGATATGATTAATAACCAGACCATTGGGTATAGATCCGTTGAACACCTCGTAAACAAACCTATGACCAGTATAACAAACTCGATCTGTCGATGTTCCTCTAACAGTTACCTTGATATATCCCATATTGCTCATAGAACTAAGAACTTTTTTAGTTTTTCTGTTTCTAATAATACCGCGATCGTTAGCCTCGTATAAATCAAAGACCGGATGCGGCTGAAACTCGTCTTGTAAGGATAAATTTTCAATATTATCATCAGTGACTTTACCGTTATAATGATATACTCGTTTCCCCTCTGGAATGTCATCGCAAATAACGTGTAAATAAAATCTTTTCTAAACATCGTAATTCTTTCAGTATTATCTCCCTTTACACTAATCGTATAACCCGCTGGCGTTGCTTTACCAACAGATATTCCAGTAATGATATTAATAACCGAACCAAGTGCATTTCCAGCGTACAGGTTGTACTTCGGATAAACATGATATACCTCTTGCTCACGTGCTTGTCAGATTTACTGTCATTATATTATAGTGATATTTTTTTTATCTCTAATTGTTTTTCTAGCGCATGCGCAGTTATATGTGCGGTAAATTATCAATTAGATTAGATTATAATTATATAGCGATGTTGAAATTGCGTGATATAGCCAAGAAGAAGAGACTTATGGGAGAACCTGTTAAAATAGCGACTGCTTTTACAGGTTTTGACAATAGTTATCAGTTTGATAATCAAAACGTTTTAGTAAATTTTTCTGAAACAAATCTCTTTCATCTGCTACAGACGACTGTAAAACGTGAGCTTGAAAAACACAAGGGTATAAGATTGTTAGTGCAATATCACGTTATATTTTCAAAACTACTTGTGACGGAAGAATCTACTAACAAGGAAATTACAGTCCTTATATTCAATGCAAAATCAAGACGCGTTTTGCTTGGGACTGATCTTTTGTCACTATCTAATGAAATACACCAAGAAATTTGGAAAAAAATAGAAGAATTTACCGAATTAGGTTCGGGTTGGAAGTTTGATAAAATCAAAGAAATTTTGTTTCACACGATGAAATATGACGCATTACGCGGTAGTTCGTAATAGCGCTGGGTATATCGACCTGGCACCAAAAATAAAAAAAAAAAATGCTGTATCAACGTGAAAAAAACGTTGATAACAAATGTTTCAAATGGGCTGTTCTTTCTGCGCTATTTCCAGTTGAAAGAGACGCTGGTCGTGTTGAGAAGTATATCAGTCATGTGTCAAGATTAAATTTTAAAGATATTGACTTTCCAGTGGCAGAAAATCAAATACCAAAGTTTGAAAAACAAAATAATGTTTCGATCAACGTTTTCGGACTTGATGCAAAAAAAAAAAAACGTTTATCCGAGATATATTTCAGAAAAAGCTTCACAATCGACTATAAATTTACTGTTTTATAACAATCATTACGTTAGGATCAAAAACTTTAACGGACTAGTTGGTGGACAGTAAAATAAACTAAACATGAAAACGGTCTTCTGTTATCGCTGCTTGCACGGTTGAACAGACAATGAAACATTACAAAAGCATTTGCAGTACTGTAGTGACTTACAACGAGTAACAATGCCGTCCAAAGAAAATAAATTTTACAGTTTGTAAATCACAATCACAAACTAAATTTCCTTTTGTTATATACTCCGATTTCGAATGCTTACTTCAGCATGTATTTGGCGCGGAAAATAATCCTAACCAATCGAGTACAAGAGAAACTTAAATCATGTTCCATGTGGATTAGCGTACAAGATAGCTTGCTGTGCTGATTCGAGTTTATCTAAACCAACCAAAGTATATCATGGTAAAAATCCAACTGTTTGGCTTCTCGAGCAGCTAATTAGCGAAGTTAATAACATATTTATTCGTTTAAAAAGAGTTCCGCCAATGTTAACATTAACACCTCAACAAGAATCTCATCACGAGCAACAGAAATTTGTTATATCTGTGAAAAAGCTTTTGACGATAACAAAAAAGTGCATGACCATTATCATGTGACCAGACAGTATCGCGGAGCGGCTCATGATCTATGTAATTTAAAATTTCACGCTCCAGATTTTATTCCAGTTATTCTTCACAATTTTCGAGGATATGATAGCCACATTATCGTGGAAGCTTTTGGTGATCCTGACATAAAAGCTCGTCTGAAACTCGATAACATCATCAAATGCATTCCAAATAATTTTGAAAAGTATATGTCAGTTACGCTAGGTAAATTGCGTTTTATTGACAGCCTGCAGTTTATGGCAGCATCGTTAGATGAGCTAGTAAAAGGTTGTAGTAAATTTGATAACCTAAGAGACTGTTTTGGAGATAAATTTAATCTACTGAACAAAAAAGACGTATTTCCGTACGAGTATCTTGACGACTGAATTAAATTTGATGAAACATATTTATCTGACAAGGACAAATTTTACTCGCAACTTAAAAATGAAAATATCACCGATGACGAGTACCAATATGCACAAGATTTTTGGAATATATTTAACTGCAAGACGTTTGGTGATTATATAAATTTATATTTGAAAACGGACGTGTTATTATTAGCAGATGTTTTTAAAAGTTTTCGAGAAGTGATATATATTAATTATGGAATAGATCCTTGCTAGTATTATTCTGCCCCTGGGCTGTCATGGGATGCTCTGCTAAAGTTTAGTAAGGTAAGGATGGAATTACTGACTGATGTTGATATGTTCAATTTTATCAAAAAAGGTATCAGAGGCGGTATTAGCGTGATAACGAAGAAATATGCTGAAGCAAACAACAAATATTTGAAAGAGTTTAATCCTGAGCTTCCTTCGAAGTATATAATTTATCTAGATTGTATCAAATTGTACGGTTATTATATGGCAGAACCAATGCCGTTTGGTGGATTTCCTTGGATCACAGCTGTCTATCGGAGACAGAAAAAAAGATACCAGACGATGTTTCGTATTTCGTTGAAGTTGATCTCGATTATCCAATTTCGCTACACAAATTACATAAGCATTATCCTTTCTGCAAGGAATCGATGATCATAGATTATAGTTTATTATCTCAGGAACAACAAGCGTCTGCTTCACAAAGACAACATTCCATGGTCAAATAACTAGTACCAAATTTGCTTAATAAACGTAATTATGTTTTGCATTACAAAGTTTTGAAACAAGCAGTCGATGCTGGTCTTGTGTTGAGAAAAGTTCGTCGTGTACTAAAATTTAATCAGTCGCCTTGGATGAAAGGTTACATTAACTCGAACACTTCAAGAAGAGCTGTAGCTAAAACTGATTTTGAGAAAAAACTTTTTCAAACTGATGAACAATTCCGTTTTTGGTAAGACGATGGAAAATATTAGGAAACGCGTAAATATCGAACTAGTTAATGATGTCATCGCAGAAACAAACTTGTGTCAGACGATGATTTTGTGAGCATGAAAATTTTTAATGAGAATCTTGTTGCGATACAAAGAAGAAAAACAAATCTAAAACTAAACAAGCCGATCTACGTTGGAGCTTCAGTGTTAGATTTATCAAAGTGGCTGATGTACGATTTTCATTATAATTTTGCTAAAAGTCAATGGCCGGCTAGATTATTATTTTTACTGATACTGATTCGCTCGTATATGAAATCGAATGTGAGGACATCTATCAGGACATGTACAATAATCGATATCTGTTTGATCTTTCCGATTATCCACGTGACAGTAAATTTCATGACGACACAAATAAAAAGGTTATTGCTAAGTTTTAAGATGAAATGAACTCAAGTGCTATCAAATTTTTTATAGGATTACGTAGTAAAATGTATGCCGTATTATTGGACAATAATAAAATAACGAAAAAAGCAAAAGGTCTGCCTCGTGATTTTGTTAAAAAGTTTATGAAATTTGATGACTACAGGTATGCGCTTGATGGCGGTGTTAGTTTTATGAGAGCTATGGCAATTCGAACTAATCATCATAAACTCGCAACAGATGTCATTATCAAACGTGGATTGTATAATTTTGATGACAAACGCTATTGTAAAAATGGGGTAGATACATTTGCCCTTGGGTATTGTCATGATGATAGATCTATACTCGACATTATCTTTTCCAACTGAAATTTTATCTAAACTTATAAAATAATGTTTGAAAATTTGACAATGAAAAATAGCTACAATAGTAACATCAAATATCTAATGATGGACGGTAAACAATTGACAGTTGAATTTAATAATGAAACATCAGGTATATGTTTTAATGGAACACGTGACAAGTTAAAACTTTCGCTCATCAGATCTGATAACAGCGTGTATTTCAATTATCTCGAACAATTGTATCAAAAGTTGCTAGCGGAATTTAAAAACTTTTACAGCCCCATTAGCCAACAAAACTATACTAAACTCACAATTGATCTCGATCGGTCAAAGGTATATTTTATCAACAAAAAATATCCTCTGAACAAACCAGAAATGAAAGATTTGTTTGAGTCCCATCGCTGTGTGAGCGGTAAAGTAAAATTTAGTATCTATAGTCGTGATAGTGAAGTATTTTTAATATCAACAGTTGAAACATTAAACATTGGTAATGAGATATAAAATAATATCATTTTCATTCTAATGCTAGTTTAATTTCCACCTTGTTAACTGAAACGTTCTAATACACAGTTTAATTTTCATCCTGTTATCTGATAAAAAATTTGTAGTAAAACCTATTTGCCGTCTTTAGAATAATCATATTCCACACATACGCTGTTCTAACAAATTCGTCACTTCTGTTGACAGAGCTTATCGCATTCCAACACCTGTTGTTTTGTCTGGTTACAAAATATCTGTCTACATAGTAGTAGTATAGGGAAATGAGGGTTTGGCGGGGGTGGGGGAGGAGGTGTGGGAGGGGGTGGTGGGCCAAAACTCTCATTTTCCTATACTACTATTACATCATGAATATACACACGAATTAATCCATAATAAATACCAAATAACCGAATCAATGTATAACTGATTAATTAATTAATCCATAATAAATACCAAATAACTGAATCAATGTATGACTGCAAAAGAGAGATTCATTTTTTGCAGCTTAGTTTCATGGTACACTTGTAAAGGGGATGCACTTAGTGATGTCCTTGTTATTATTCTAATCTCATCGATGTTTATTTTTCTAGTACTTTATCCTGCAATATCCCTAATCTCATCGATGTTTATTTTTCTAGTACTTTATCCTGCATTGTCCCTATAATTGTTTCATGTTGTAAGCCTCCTGCAATTGTCTCATGTTTTCAGCGTTCTACTATTGTCTCAGATGATGTCAGCGGTCTAAGAAAACGGTGAAATGTTAGATCTGAAGAATATTTCCAAAGAAAATCAATCCAGATTAAGTTTAAAAGATATTCGATCCGTATTGAATGCATAGTTTTCAAATAATATATATATATATATATATATATATATATATATATATATATATATATATATATATATATATATATATATATATATATATATATATATATATATATATATATATATATATATCATACGCCGGCCGTAATTTTGGCGTGTAATCGATTTGCACAGAGTGTGGTTCTCGTAGGTATCCATATAGGACAATGAAAGAGTCTACATGAAATATGGTCCTGAAGGCATACATGTAGGTCAGTGCAGGAACGTGCATAGAGTATGGTCCTAGAAGGCATACATGTACGTCAGTTTAGCAATTTGCATAGAGTATGGTCCTAAAGACATACATGTAGGTCAGTGCCGGAACTTGCATAGAGTATGGACTGGAAGGCATACATGTAGGTCAGTGCAGAAATTTGCATAGAGTATGGTCCTGGAAGGCAAACATGTAGGTCAGTGAAGGAACGTGCATTGAGTATGGTCCTGGAAGGCATACATGTAGGTCAGTGCAGGAACTTGCATAGAGTATGGTCCTGGAAGGCAAACATGTAGGTCAGTGCAGGAACTTGCATAGAGTATGGTCCTGGAACGCAAACATGTAGGTCAGTGAAGGAACTTGCAGAGAGTATAGTCGTGGTCCTGAAAGGCATACATGTAGGTCATTGTAGAAATTTGCATAGAGTATGGTCCTAAAGGCATACATGTAGGTCAGTGCAGTAACTTGCATAGAGCATGGTCCTGGAAAGCATACATGTAGGTCAGTGAAGGAACTTGGATAGATTATGGTCCTGTAAGGCATACATATAGGTTAGTATAGGTATTTGCATAGAGTATGGCCATTGAATGCATACCTGTTGGACAATATAAGATCCTTCATAGAGTATAGTCTTGGCAGGCATACATGTAGGTTAGTGTAGAAACGTGAATAGATTATGGTACTGGAAGGTATACATGTAGGTTAGTGTAGGAATTTGTATAGAGTATGGTCCTGGAAAGCACATTTGTAGGACAATGTAAGATCTTTCATAGAATATGGTCTTGGAAGGCATACATGTAGGTAAGTGAAGGAACTTGCACAGAGTATATTCATGGTCCTGAAAGGCATACATGTAGGTCAGTGCAGAAATTTGCATAAAGTATGGTCCTGGAAGGCATACATATGTAAGTCAGTGCAGAAATTTGCATAGAGTATGGTCCTAAAGGCATACATGCAAATCAGTGAAAGAATTTGCATAGAATATATTCATGGTCGTGAAAGGCATATATAAGGGTCAGCACAGAAACTTGCACTGAGTATAGTCGTGGTACTGGAAGGCCTACGTGTAGGTCAGTGCAGGAATTTGCATTGAGTATACTCATGGTCCTGAAAGGTTTACATGTAGGTCAGTGCAAGAAATTGCATAAAATATTTCGCAGGGCGACATACATGTAGGTCAGTGCAGGAATTTGTACAGAGTATAGACGTGTTACTGGAAGGCGTACGTGTAGGTCAGTGCTGGAATATGCATAAAGTATGGTCCTGGAAGGCATACATGTAGGTCAGTGCAGAATCTTGCATATAGTTTAGTCATGGTCATAGAAGGCATACATGTATATCAGTGCAGGAACATGCATATAATATATTCATGGTCCTGAAAGGCATACATGTAGGTCAGTGCAGGAACTTGTACAGATTATAGTCGTGGTCGTAGAAGGCATACATGTAGGTCAGTGCAGGAAATTGTACAGATTATAGTCGTGGTCCCAGAAGGCATACATGTAGGTCAGAGCAGGAACTTCCAAAGAATATAGTCCTGGTCCAGGAAGGCATACATGTAGGACAGTGCAGGAACTTGCACAGAGTATTGTCGTGGTTCTGAAAGGCATACATGTAGGTCAGTGCAGAAATTTGCATAGAGTATGGTCCTGGAAGGCATACATATATAGGTCTGTGCAGGAACTTGCACAGAGTATAGTCATGTTACTGGAAGCCATATGTGAAGATCAATGCATGTATTTGTACAGAGTATGGTCCTGGAAGGCATACATGTTGGTCAATGCTGGAACTTGCATATTGTGCAGTCATGGTTGAGGAAGGCATGCATGTAGGTCAGTGCAGGAACTTGCACAGAATAGAATCGTGGTCCTGGGCGGCATACATGTAGGTCAGTGCAAGAACTTGCTTAGAGTATTGTCCTGGAAGGTATACATGTAGGTCAGTGCAGGAACTTGCATAGTGTGTGGTCCTGGAAGGAATACTTATAGGTCAGTGCAGGAACGTGCACAGATGTTGGACCTGGAAGGCATACATGTAGGAAATTGCATAGAATATGGTCTTGGAAGGCATATATGTGGGTTTGTGTAGGAACTTGCATATATTATGGTCATTGAATGCATGCATGTAGGACAATGTAAGATCTTTCATAGAGTTTGGTCTTAGAAGGCATACATGTAGGTCAGTGGAGGGAATTGCATAGAATATGGTCCTGCAATGCACACATGTAGGACAATGTAAGATCTTGCACAGATTTTGTTCCTGGAATGCATACATTTAGGTCAATGTAATTAGAAATGAAAGGCATACATATAGGTCAGTGTAATTATGTCTGTAAGGCATACATGGAGGTCAGTGTAATTATGTCTGTAAGGCATACATGTAGGTCAGTGTAATTATGTCTGTAAGGCATGCATGTAGGTCAGTGTAATTATGTCTGTAAGGCATGCATGTAGGTCAGTGTAATTATGTCTGTAAGGTATACATGTAGGTCAGTGTAATTATGTCTGTGAGGCATGCATGTAGGTCAGTGTAACTATGTCTGTAATGCATGCATTTAGGTCAGTGTAATTATGTCAGTAAGACATACATGTAGGTCAATGTAATTATGTCTGTAATGCATACATGTAGGTCAGTGTAATTATGTCTGTAAAGCATGCATGTAGGTCAGTGTAATTATGTCTGTAAGGCATTCATGTAGGTCAGTGTAATTATGTCTGTAATGCATGTATTTAAGTCAGTGTAATTATGTCAGTAAGGCATACATGTAGGTCAATGTAATTATGTCTGTAAGGCATGCTTTCAAATAACGATTCCTCCTGTGTTCGTGGGTTTGACGCCATTTTTCTGCTCATTACAGGTTATACATGGTGGTCAATATATTTTGGTGAAGGAAGAACCCGGGAGAAAAACTATGGGAAAATAAATATTGGAATAAGAACCATCGATCTACGAGACGCTTCTTGCAAGCTATCACATATACCGACGTTGGTCGAGCTCAAGACTCGAACAAATGCGGACAGGGTGTGTGTCAGAGTGACCTGAAATGGTAAGAGCCTTAGACCACACGCCCGAGCAAAGGGCCCCGGTGTGAAATGAGTGTAGTGCAGGTAAATTAAAACTTGAACTAAATTAAAGTTGTATACGTCTCTTTCACTCATTTGATATGGCGTTTGAATTTTCTTGAATCAGAGATATATTTCTTGTAGATGATGATGGAGGTGGCGATGAAAACTATAAATGATATAATTCCAATAAATGATATAATTCCAATACTTTCATCTACCCACATTTCTGTTAATTTGTTTAGTCATATTTTCTCTATGATTTGGTACTGAGAATAAATTATTACTGAACCATTTTAATGATGGTTAGTTATGCAACAACGTTTCTACGCAGAAAGTCATTTTGCCCCATTGCTATATAATAACACATTTTTAAAGGCATTTGCTACATGCATTTAGATTGGTTGAAATCACATTATGTTGTACAGAAAGTCAAAAGTTATTAGTGCATAACACTAGAAATACATTATGCATTTTTCGTAAATAATATTATATGTAATTTATTGTTTAGTTATTATTTGTAAAATGATTTGTCTCGTATGATAACTAACTATGCATTTTTCAGGATTTATGAATCATGAAGTCTAGAAATAGATTGCACATTATGAACAAAATACAACAGATCTCTCAGATGGCAGCCGTCCATCTAGCCTGTATTCGGTTTGCACGAACAGGCTTTACACAATTTCGACTGTCCAATGAACATGCATTGAATTTGCAAGAGAAGGCTTAACAAGCTGCACCGTCCATTTAGCGTGTAACTGATTTGCACAAACATGTTGCATGAATTAATGAATCCTGGAAAATAAGTTCACTTCTTTAATAACTTACATTGTTTAAAGATTATTTAAGCAAATGACGAGAGTTATTAACAGAAAATATAGTCAGAAGTAGATAGAGATAGATAGATAGATAGATAGATAGATAGATAGATAGATAGATAGATAGATAGATAGATAGATAGATAGATAGATAGATAGATAGATAGATAGATAGATAGATAGATAGATAGTACGCTTTATCAATGATATATGACGAGATGTATAAGTTTTTCTTTGAAAGGAAACGAGGCTTGGCGAGTTACTTTTAATTAAAAATATTTACAAGTAGTATTTATTGACACAGCTTACATAATGTACATATAGTTTATTTATATCACATACAATTACATATATTGGTTTTTTAAACGGAGTTAAGATGTACTTAAGGCAGCTGTGTTTTGAACTATTGAATGAACTCCTCATATCTCCGAGTTTGTCCGCAACAAAATGCCATTTGGCTTTTGTGGCTATTTGCAATCACTTAGCGTATCGATCAGTTGACTGTTTTTTTTTTCTTTTGCTTCGTTTCTGTGTTTCTTCACATTGATTAAATCAATATAATACACACTTACGACTTAAACCTGAACGATAGTTTTAACAATAAAAGTATAGCACTGCAAACACTTGATTAACTAAGACACTTACATGAACGCTAAGACAATCGCCTACTGGCTAATGGGAATTAATTTGGAATATAAGCTAAGCGGGATGACGAACTAACAATAGGTAATTAAAATATTTTAATATATTTACAGTTGATCTAAGTCATTATTCTATTTTAGTAACATTACCGCCGATCACAAACTCTCTCTCTCTCTCTCTCTCTCTCTCTCTCTCTCTCTCTCTCTCTCTCTCTTTTGTTGGTATCACCATCATTCATAAGTCCCGAGAGAGAGAGAGAGAGAGAGAGAGAGAGAGAGAGAGAGAGAGAGAGAGAGAGAGAGAGAGAGAGAGAGAGAGAGAGAGAGACGGCCTTTGGACATTTCCATATTTAATTAATAATATTATATTTTTAGAACAATATAGTATATTTAAGAAACAGCAAAAACAAGACATGAAATACATCACAGTATGTACCAGGAATTTAATGTATAATGTCGAAATGGTTTGCAACTTTGTATCATTGATAAACACTGCAGATAAAACCCAAAGACAGTGCACATGTATCATGACGACGAACCATATTCTTGTAGGTTACTTGGTGTAATTTATATTTCAGGGTTTAAATCAAGCTCAAATTCCTTTTCTGTCTCACTTCACATTTCTGCGTTTTTTGTCCATTATGCATGAGAGGGAAGGAAGGAACATACATAAGAAAGGATTGTAACGAAAATGTGTACCATGTTAAATTCATTAAGGAAAAGAGGATTATTAATACTTTTATCGTTCTTTTCATACGTAACTAATGAATAATGTGAAAATTCATCATTCATCTAGAATCAACTGCAGACGGTCGCTAGAATGTTTATATGTGCGTAGTATTGTGCTTTGAGCAGATCACAATTTGATATTACCAATTGTATTGGTATATCAAATTGCTTTATATCAGTACTTTAAATGTCATTATATTATATTATATATTATATATATATATATATATATATATAATATATATATATATATATATATATATATATATATATATATATATATATATATATATATATACATAAAAAATAATGACCTAATGGTAACAACATCAGTTCATACATTTTTCACATTTAAATGGAAATTAAAACAAAGGAATAGATCTACTTTTATACAATGCATGTTGCGAACATCGAAGCGAACTTCCAGTGAAGTTTTATTTTACTTCCTATATGACGCGTCCTCTAGTTGATATGTCAACTATATTTTGTCCAGGAAAAAATTAATTTAGAAATCTGTCCAGAATGGCACCGCTAACTATTGAAAATCTTTCTTGTTACTCGGGGTCTCACCATGAAGCGAATGAACCAAGTTGATCGTGGCTCTACTTTTTACTCGGGGTCTCACCATGAAGCGAATGAACCAAGTTGATCGTGGCTCTAGTTTGACAATTCATATTTTGCCTATTTCCAACTACCTCAAGAGAACAGTCGTTGCCAATGAAAAAACTGTCATAATGATTCCTAGTCACCCAGTGAAAACACTTCACGAAATTCTCATAACATCATATTAGCTGGGTTTTCCTTGTATCACATCGGCATTTATTATTCCAGATCTTAAAATACAAAACACCTAACACAATCACCAAATCTTGTCTCAAATGACTAAACTCGTATACCTAAATTTAGCCTAATGTAATCCTTATGTTAAGCAGCAAGCATGGTTCAGTTTACGAAATTACTACATGCTGTTATAAAGTTTCGAGAATTCTGCATAATATGATATATTTTCCTAGAAGCTGGATAATTACTAGCTAATTGCAGGCTAATTGCAGGCTAATTACTGGCTAATTGCAGGCTAATTGCAGGCTAATTACTGGCTAATTGCTGGCTAATTACTGGCTAATTGCAGGATAATTGCAGGCTAATTACTGGCTAATTGCAGGCGAATTACTGGCTAATTACTGGCTAATTGCAGGCTAATTACTGGCTAATTGCAGGCTATTTACTGGTTAATTGCAGGCGAATTACTGGCTAATTACTGGCTAATTACTGGCTAATTGCAGGATAATTGCAGGCTAACTACTGGCTAATTGCAGGCTAATTACTGGCTAATTGTAGGCTAATTACATGCTAATTACTGGCTAATTGCTGGCTAATTACTGGCTAATTGCAGGCTAATTGTAGGCTAATAACTGGCTAATTGCAGGCTAATTACTGGCTAATTATTGTCTAATTACTCTGAAAATTCATTCTCAATATCGACTTCCTATAATCAAAACACAGTCACTAAAATCTAACGAAGTTATTAACTCGGGCTAAAATACAAATATAACACACCTTGGGTTTATTACAATATCGATCGAAACTGAACCAGAATGAGTTGTTTGACAATTGTTCAGCTTGCAATGTAGTCTCTTCTAAGTATTATTGAAATAATTTACATACTAATCGTAACTAACAACTAGTGTATAGCAATAACTACTATTATAGTCTTTATAGTAAGAAATACTTCATCGCCCGCACATACTGTATTGTTTAGTCATCATTGCACGATAGTCATACAGTCTATGATGCTATTACAGGTGTATGAGATTACTACTGTATTTAAATGGACTGTACGCAGTGAACGTGGGCTTGCCAGATGTGGTTATATATAGAATAACACCCTACATGTATTTTAAAGAGACGATGATTTTCTACCATTGTGATATTTATTTACGTCTATAGTCATCCGATCTCTTTCTACAGTTGTTAGGTTTAGACAGGAGAAAATATCAATTATAACAATGTGCATTATCTCTTTCTTTGCGATTTTGTCACAATGTGATATTTTATTGTTTTGAGATTTCGAACGAACATAAATACCTTTTGTTTTGCGTATTATCAAAACGTGATAATCTCTTGCTTTTTGATTTTTTCCCCAATGTGATTATGTCTTGTTTTGTGATTTTTTTTTCTCACAACTTGACTTTGTCTTTCTTAGCGATGTTATTCTCAACATAACTGTCTTGCTTGGTGATTTTACCTGAACGTGACAAAATCTTGCTTTTTTATTTTACGCCAACGTGACTATGACTTGTTTTGTGGGTTTTTTTCCAACGTAACTATGTCTTGCTTAGAAATGTTATTCAAATGTGATGCTCTAATAAAACTTTCGGAATTTGTTTTATTGTCTTATACAAAAGTTAGATACAACTACCTGAAGTTCGACACTACTGTAATTAATTTAAACACTTCTACTTGAAGTTCGAACACTACTGAAGTAAATTAAACAAAACTACCTGAAGTTGGAACACTAATGAAGTAAATTTAGACAAAACTACCTTAAATTTGACCACCACTTTAATAAATTTAAACACAACTAATTGAAGTTCAAACAGTACTGTAGTACGTTCAGACAAAGCTACCTGACGTTTGAACACTTCTGTAATAACAAATTTGACTCAATTTCGATTAAACAATACAGCTCATGCATGGTGTTATACAAATATTCTTTTATTAAGATAAATGTCGACAAACTGTGTGTGGATATGTAAATAAATTAGAGATCACGTGTTAGAATGACCTTTTTTCCTTTTCTGATTAAAGTGATGAAGAATCTATTTTCGTCTATTGAAAGAAACAAAATGTTTGCGAATCAGTCTTTTTACAACGGCAACTCGTTGCATTGATGGAGCTGAAACTTCCATTCTACAAACTGCTGAATTACGTTAATTGTTTTTCAGTGTAGTACTTAAAAGCCACATTACTGTTTGCTCAGTGTAGTAATTAAAAGTCACATTAATGTTTCTAATTGTAGTAGTTAAAAGTCACATTACTGTTTGCTCAGTGTAGTAATTTAAGGTCACATTACTGTTTCTCAGTGTAGTAGTTAACAGTCACATTACTGTTTTCTCAGTGCAGTAATTAAAAGTCACATTACTGTTTCTCAGTGTAGTGTTTAAAAATCACATTACTGTTTGCTCAGTGTAGTAATTAAAAGTCACATTACTGTTTTCTCAGTGTAGTAATTAAAATTCACATTACTGTTTTCTCAGTGAAGTAATTAAAAGTCACATTACTGTTTTCTCAGTGTGGTAATTAAAAGTCACATTACTGTTTTCACAGTGTAGTAATTAAAAGTCACATTACTGTTTCTCAGTGTAGTAGTCAACAGTCATAATACTATATTCTTAGTGTAGTAATTAAAAGTCACATTACTGTTTCTCAGTGTAGTAGTTAAAAGTCACATTACTGTTTGCTCAGTGTAGTAATTAAAAGTCATATTGCTGTTTTCTCAGTGTAGTAATTAAAAGTCACATTACTTTTTTTCCAGTGTAGTAATTAAAAGTCTCATTACTGTTTTCTCAGTGTAGTAATTAAAAGACACATTACTGTTTTCTCAGTGTAGTAATTAAAAGTCACATTACTGTTTTTCCAGTGGAGTAATTAAAAGTCACAATATTGTTTTCGCAGTGTAGTAATTACAAGTCACATTACTGTTTGCTCAGTGTAGTAATTAAGTCACATTACTGTTTTTCCAGTGTAGTAATTAAAAGTCACATTACTGTTTTTCCAGTGTAGTAATTAAAAGTCACAATATTGTTTTCGCAGTGTAGTAATTAAAAGTGACATTACTGTTTTTCCAGTGTAGTAATTAAAAGTCACATTATTGTTTTCTCAGTGTAGTAATTAAAAGTCACATTACTTTTTCTCAGTGTATTAGTTAAAAGTCACATTACTGTTTTCTCAGTGTAGTAATTAAAAGTCACATTACTGTTTTCTCAGTGTAGTAATTAAAAGTCACATTACTGTTTTCTCAGTGTAGTAATTAAAAGTCACATTACTGTTTTCTAAGTGTAGTAATTAAAAGTCACATTACTGTTTCTCAGTGTAGCGTTTAAAAGTCACATTACTGTTTGCTCATTGTAGTAATTAAAAGTCACATTACTGTTTGCTCAGTGTGGTAATTAAAATTCACATTACGGTTTTCTCAGTGAAGTAATTAAAAGTCACATTACTGTTTTCTCAGTGTAGTAATTAAAAGTCACATTACTGTTTTCTCAGTGTAGTAATTAAAAGTCACATTACTGTTTCTCAATGTAGTAGTTAACAGACACATTACTATTTTCTTAGTGTAGTAATTAAAAGTCACATTACTGTTTCTCAGTGTAGTAGTTAAAAGTCACATTACTGTTTGCTCAGTGTAGTAATTAAAAGTCTCATTACTGTTTTCTCAGTGTAGTAATTAAAATTCACATTATTGTTTCCAAGTATAGTAATTAAAAGTCACGTTACTGTTTGCTCAGTGTAGTAATTAAAGGTCACATGAGTGTTTTTCCAGTGTAGTAATTAAAAGTCACATTACTGTTTTTCCAGTGTAGTAATTAAAAGTCACCATATTGTTTTCGCAGTGTAGTAATTAAAAGTCACATTACTTTTTTTCCAGTGTAGTAATTAAAAGTCTCATAACTGTTTGCTCAGTGTAGTAATTAAAATTCACATTATTGTTTCCAAGTATAGTAATTAAAAGACACGTTACTGTTTGCTCAGTGTAGTAATTAAAAATCACATTAGTGTTTTTCCAGTGTAGTAATTAAAAGTCACATTACTGTTTTTCCAGTGTAGTAATTAAAAGTCACAATATTGTTTTCGCAGTGTAGTAATTAAAAGTCACATTACTTTTTTTCCAGTGCAGTAATTAAAGTCACATTATTGTTTTCTCAGTGTAGTAATTAAAAGTCACATTACTTTTTCTCAGTGTAGTAGTTAAAAGTCACATTACCGTTTTCTCAGTGTAGTAATTAAAAGTCACATTACTGTTTGCTCCCTCCCGCTGAGTAAACCTACTTGCCCATGATTTTATACTCGACCATTCAGGTGGCCAAGTGATTAGAGCGTCCACATTGGATGGAGGAGGTCGCGGGTTCGAAATCCGGCAGTCATAGCAATACTATTTTCTTTAAAAAAAATGGTACTAACAGCTGCCTCGCTAGGTGCTCGGCATTAGGATGTTTGTGTTAGGACTAGTGGGCCTGGTGTTAGGATAATGCGACTGGGTGGGTCTGCGGCATGAACTCTATAGTGCTAGACATCACTATAAACTGTAACACTGCAGACATCGTAGCGATACGACTGAGAAATTGTTAAAGCTACGTTAAAAATCTGAATCACACACACGCGCGCACACGCACACACACCTATTTTATACTCACATTCTGATACAAAAATATTTCTCATTAGAGCTTCATTAAAGAAATCGGCGATGAAGGAAGAATAATAACAAATACTGTTATTGTTTATCACTTCAATGTCCCTTTGGCAAATTACTCATCCATTAGCTGTAATGTTTCAAAGTCAGACGGAGAATGAAGTGTTTGGCACAGAGAAATACCCGCCAGGTACATTCTTCCCACAGAGTCAGATTATATTCATTTTCATAAATTTGAATGTGTACTATTGACCTCTAAGTGTATAGAGATTAAATGACTCACTTCATATTAGCATGGTGTGAAAATGTGTCACGGTACTTCATCATAACATGTTGACGAAGATAAAGAAACCGAACGCATACTCCGGAAACCTTTTCTTAATATTTCAGTGGGACTGTATAATATTACCTTACACAGCCAATTGTGTATCATTATTACCCTACTGGTACAAGGTCTCTGTTCCTAATAAAGTATTGTATATTTATGCACAAAAATTAAAGAAAATAAGCTTGCAATACCTTCAGTTTCAATTTGTTCCTGCAAATCTTACGTTTTAAATACAATAAATCTAAATTATGCAAATCTTAATCTTCATGGACCATGGAATGAATAACAAAAGTAAAACGCATGATGCAAACACCCGCCCGAGCCCACCAACCCTTTCCCGCAAGAATTTAAACCTTAATGCTCATAGCTTTCTTTATAAAGTTCGACTCCAACAACAAAATTGTGCCTTTTTAAACTCCTCACCTGGGATTTGAATTAATACGTTAATTAGGGATAAATGGTAATTCAAAATTCAATGCCAGAGATCATTTTAAGAAATACCAGTTTGTAAAAGAATTTTTGTTGTTGATGCGTATAAAATTAACAAGGTCAAGATATTTCTATGTGTGGTAAATGTAATTATGAGTAACTATGAGTGAGTGCGTGCGCGCGCGTGTGTTTGTGTGTGTGTGTGTGTGAGAGAGAGAGAGAGAGATGAACAGATTTGCAACATTATTGGAAAATATTCTGTTTTACACCTACCTACCTACCTACCTACCTACCTACCTACCTACCTACCTACCTACCTACCTACCTACCTACATACCTACCTACCTACATACATACATACATACATACATACATACATACATACATACATACATACATACATACATACATACATACATACATACATACATACTGTTACGTATATGTGATTAAATTGCCTGTGTGTAAGGTTTAAAATCTTTTTTTTATTTTTGTTTTATTGCATTTAATTGCAATGATTATTGTTTTCGGATTTTGGATTCTATTTTTTTAGTAGTGAGATATATTTTTATCATATAGTTTGTTTATTCAAGACGAAGATGTAATACGTGAGAATTATCATTTAGTTCGTATTGCACTGGTAATAGTGTTAACAGGAAGTTAAAATAATCGGTCAGCATAACGGGCATACTTTCTTTGTGTGATCACTGTTTGTAAACAATCTTTTAATGATCGGTTTTTAAGTGGGTTCATACTGGTGGACGTGACAAAAATAGTGTTGCAAGGGACCACGTAACCAATCTCGCGAGACTTTATATGAAGTCTGGGGTTTGAAATACACATTCCGTATATTTTTTCAGACAGTGATTTAAGACCTTTATTTTAATTTGTTGCCAATATTGTTTGGTCTTTTTTCTGATTTTTTTGGATTTAATAGTTTATTCTCCTGGAAACTCAACAAGTTGATTTTTCTATGCAAAAATTCTGAAAAATATTCATGGAAGTTTATTCTGGAATTATTCGGAAACAAAGACTGTGATTCAAGTGAGAAATTGTTGGTGTTCATACATTGGACTACATCTGACGTCATCGCCTTCCATATTTGTACGTCTTCGGGACTCGAACCTGGATTCTTATAGAACTAATTGGTGATATGACTTGTGTTTTCATTACTAGGTTCACAGTTTCGATTATATTCACAGATTGTAAGTCCTATTTACCATTTCTTACATTGTTGTCTTGGTAAATAAATTGTTTTTTAAAAATATACAAAGCTTCTTAGCTTTCACTCTTTTCTTTGTTACTGAGTACGAGCCTTTGTCACGTAACAATACATACATACTCTTTAATAGTTTGCAATGAATTCGGTACCAATCTTGGCTCATACCTCTCTGAAATCATGTAAGAATTACAAAAGGATAAATCAATGTAGCGAGATAAAGGAATACAAATTTCCTAATGGTCTTAAATTGGAAAACTCCCCAAAAATTATCTATGCTTCATTTTGAGAAAGAAAAATCGAGCCCATATTTACATTTCTTAGTATGTTTTGTTTCTTTTGCTTTTTAAAATAAAAAGGAAAATTTAGTAAGAGCACTGCACTAATATGAATATTACATGAGAAATGTTTAAATTGCAGTCGATGAGAATGTTTGTTCTTATTCCTTTATTTCTGAAAGGAAACACTATAAAGAAACAACCAATTTAAGGAAGCGACATTTATGAGCACATATCTATTAGAAGTATATAATAAATATGATAAAGGTGACATGAAGACTCTCTTGGGTAAATTTGCTTTCTTCATCTTCAATAAGGCACGATCGTGACTTTTTAAAGTCTAGACGAAGGGTACAAGGCACAATCATGACGTTTTAAAGTCAGGACAAAGGGTTCATTGCACTATCACGACTTTTTAAATTCTGGACGAAGGGTTCAAGGCACGATCATGACTATTTGAAGAGACCAAAGTTTCCAAACGCCACACAAAGAAAAATATCAGGGAGGTCACTACTGTGTTTATAATTGATGTCATTAAATGCGTTATAAGCCTATACTACCGGGCAATTAGTTCGTTTATTTACCTAGCCAGCCAATATCCTAAGTGCAGAACAAGAGGTAATTGATACAAAGCCATTAGACTATGCATACGCAACGGAGTAGGTGTCAATTAACCATCGCTCTTCACTTCACTAAACAACCTCCTACTTAGGAATGAGTACTTTTCTTCACTCATGTATCTAGTAAATATATCGTCCATAGTTTTTCATGAGCTAATTATATACCACGATTGCTATAAAATAATTAGTCATCAGACCGTTATGTTTTATATTGCTATCTTCTTTCTTTTTCGTCCGGAAATGACCACGAAGAATAACCTTTTGCATGTATACACAACATTAGTTATTACGAGACTCTTACAATGTGCATGTACATCGTCTCTCTATAGCTACGGTCATATTTATGCATAATACATGAATGCATCATATAGTTCTTGCGAGCCTTACGGCTAAAAGACGCTTTGATAGTATTGTCGCTATTCCCAAATCTCTTAGAGTCCCGTATTGGATCAATCACTGGTCCTTTTGTCACTGTGATCAATTCTCTTATAACCCAAAACCGGACCAATCACTGGTCTTATCATCCCTGTGGTCAACACTCTTAGGGACCAATATTGGAACAATCAATGGTCTTATTGTCCATGTGGTCAAGTCTCCTATGGCCCAATACCGTGACCAATCAATGATGACCACGAAGTAGGTAAGATACTATCATTGTAGAATATTGTTACGACCCAGACAAGCAAAGCAAGAAAGAGATTTTAAGAAAAAAAAGCTAGCATAAGTAAATTTCAAATTGGTCAAATAATAAAAAAGAAGCAAGATTTTTCAAACCGCATTAGTTCACTTTGCAGGATGATAAGGAATCAATCTGTGACTCTCAAATTTTTCAAATGGCTCATGAAGTAAAACACAGGCAATAGTGTTACGACTCTATGATCTTACAAGAGCGAAAACCAATAAGAATTTTTAAAGTTCAATAAATAATTTATGTCCTTATAATACAGAGTGAAAATGTAAAAAAGAGAGTACGGCGTTGTAAATTAGAACCTAAAAGTTGTATCGCAACACCAAATGTATAATGTTCAAACCGAATTCCAGTGGTATTCCAAAAGTTCCAATATAGAATGTGCTGATGTGCCTGTTGATCGTGGTAATGTGTCAATGGCTTGAATTGTGATGATGTACTGAAAGTCTTTTGATGTATCACAATATTATAATCCAAAATGTTCTTGGCTGAATTCACTATAATTCCAAATTAATATTTCAATCTAAGAATATTATTGATGAGCAATTATAAATTCTATTGAAAGATAATTTGAATACAAAATTTCACCCTTAATGAAAATCTGAACACAGCAATAAAATTGACTTCAACTTCCAATTAAGATAAACTTGTTTACCTTCATTGATAATGATCCTAATAATTGTATCACCGAGAAAAAATAAATATGTATTATGTTGTTGACAAATCAATGTCATTAGTTAAATACACATAAACTTCATTTTGAGCAAGGTCATTTACAAAATACATTAAATTTAAATGAGATAATACCCAGCAGTATTGACCGACAGCATAGTTGTCGTCTATAAGGAAAAACGAATATGCACTTGACTCGAAGTTGCACAAATATGCAAGCAACGTTTATGGAAAATGATGCCTAAGTGTTCTAGACACATTCAGGCTCAACTTTCGGTAAACTTCTGGTTCAGTCATGATGGGAGTATAGTGTGAAATATTTTCAATTCGTTTTGTGTCGTAAATTGTAATGGTAGAAAACTTGAATGCAATATATAGTTTTGGGGGCAACTTTGTGCTCTTAGAAACAGTAGAATAATTGTCATAGTAGACTATCGTCAAATGTCTCTTAAGGACAGTAGACTAGATCTTATCGAGTACTAACGTCAAATTCCCTTAAAGACAGTAGAATAGATCTTATCGAAGACTAACGTCAAATTCTTTTAAAGATAGTATAATAGTTCTTATAGTAGACAAACGTCAAATGCCTCTTAAGGATAGTAGAATAGATATTATCGAAGACTAACGTTAATAGTTCTTCTAGTAGACAAACGTTAAATGTCTCATAAGGACAGTAGAATAGATCGTATTGAAGACTAACGTCAAATGTCTCTTAAGGACAGTAGAATAGATCGTATTGAAGACTAACGTCAAATGTCTCTTAAGGACAGTAGAATAGATCGTATTGAAGACTAACGTCAAATGTCTCTTAAGGACAGTAGAATAGATCGTATTGAAGACTAACGTCAAATGTCTCTCAAGCAGTAATACATTATTGCAAACCTGAATGAACGCATATAATTTGAGACTTCATTCATTGTTTAAAATTGGAAAAGACGTATTCTTAATTACATATCGTAACTATTCAAATAGCATTCTCTTTGCAAATACATCTTTCAAAAATACTACACACGGCATTGTGTAATTATGCATAATGTATGTATGTATGTATGTATGTATGTATGTATGTATGTATGTATGTATGTATGTATGTATGTATGTATGTATGTATGTATGTATGTATGTATGTATGTATGTATGTATGTATGTATGTATGTATGTATGTATGTATGTATGTATGTATGTATGTATGTATGTATGTATGTATGTATGTATGTATGTATGTATGTATGTATGTATGTATGTCGTCTGAAACGGACGATACATCAGACCCGTTTCTAACGACAAATCATCGAATCTCCATTTTCTACGAGCATTTAGACCCAGCAAAGGTGACAGCCAGGCTTATATTTTATTGTACACATAAATGTACAAAAAAAATACTCCATCCTCTTATACTAAGGATAATTTTACGATACTCTTTATGGGTTTATTTATTGCACTCGTTTCTTCGCCCAGATCTTCGTCGAGTTATTGGCCTTATCAAAAACTTATTTACAGTCATTTAACTTCAATGGGTCTGATAGAAACTATAAAATGCAATATATAACGTATAAAAGTCAGACAACGGCCAATGAGGATAAAAAGTGTAAGATTGCGAGTTTAAAGTGCTGGACATATATTTTAGGATATCATGGAGACATTACGTTAATTCGAAACAACTGCACTTTAATCCCTAAAATCTGCACCATGTGCAAAACAAAAAAAAAAAACATACGTCATGGATGCCCTTCATAAGTACATGCACAAATGAAGTTTAAAGAGCAATAGCATACGCCTTAGGTACATTTGAAATTCATATTTTCAGCACATACGTTAAATGAATGACAAACGCGCTTGTGAATATTAATGTCTCTTACATAAAAAGGATAATTTTATCAGATATTCAATGAACGTGATTCACAAGGATGATCATTTCATGCTCATGACAGAATGAATTTCTACCCATTAGCTATTTGTATAAACTGGAAAAGGACACCAATTAAACCAAACAAGATATCATTATGTAAACTGGCACTATGAGACAAAATATACGCGAAACATTGTAAGAAACACATACATAGATGTAAGGATACATCACGTGATATCTGTGAATTCTAGAAGTGTCTTAAACTTGCTCTGTCATTTCGAAAACTGCATTGGTCCGCCTTGACCTTGCGACATACAGTGCTCATTTAAAAGCATTTTCCGTTATAATTACGTACCTGACGTCAAAGTGCGAAGTTAAACAACTAATTAAATGCTGTTCTTCGTGGAATATATCTTTCCCCGGGTGGTACGTAGGATTAAAGGATTTATTAAAGTACCAATGATACGCGAAAGATCAATATATGATTTCTGATTAAAAAGTATAATTAATCACCTATCGAGAATGGGGTCGCTTCTTCTGTGTAAAAGGTTGGAGATCTACAGCATGTATTTTATTCAAATCTGCCGTAATGCTTTATGTATGCGATAGACAAGGATCGTTAGTTTTCACGCGTACATGCTAATTAACTGAAACGCAATCGCATGGAGAACAGACTTTATTCCTTAGTCATATTTTGGCATGTATTTCATTTGGTTGATATCTAAGCCAGACCACTACTTTGAACTTACGTCCTCGTACAGTCTAATCCAGGTAAATTGAAGCAACAAAAGAAAAAGCAACCAGACAACTAACCACCCAAATCAGGAAAACAGCAGTTATTTGTCTTATGTATGCTTATTTCTTTTTTTTTATTATCAAAGAGTCACTTTAGAAATCTCAAATAATATCGGAAATAATAATGTTATGTATTTGTAGATTATGTACGTGTGTGTTTGTTTTAAATTTTATATTCTTATTTTATTTCCTCACATATTATTATAATGATAATATAGTCTACTGGATTTGACTTGTTTTTTTAAAAATTCAATTCAGGTCTGTTTGATCTGATAAACAACCAGTAGTTTGAAACCATGTATCTCTTTTCTGACCTAGATTCAGAAGTAGTGTCAGCTTTGGAGAAAACAACTCTTTTTATTATTCATTTCAAAGAGGACAAAATTATCGACTTTAGGTAAAGCTATACTGTAGTAAAAGAGTTTTCACGATCTTCTAGAAGGTCACGTGACTCCATCTGGGAATCTGTTTTGCGCGTTAGTCAAGCTTATAACTCATGTTATCATAACAATCAAATTATTTTTGCTTAAAAACTTTTGAAGCTCAAAGTGTTTTGTTTTGACAAGTTTGTGTAAATTTATCTATTTTTCGGAATTAGTAATTCATTTCTCTGGAAAACATACATATAAATGCTCCTTTTATAAACTTTTTGGACAAAGACATTTGTTAAATTCTAAACTGGAATATTATTCTTTGTGATTCACAAGGAACTGTTGACATAGCAATACAAAGCAGATCATCGAAAACGTCATCGCCTTCCATCTTGGAAATTTATCGGGATTTGAACTGTGATTCACTTAGAACTTTTATTGATAGGACTTTAATTTTTATTCTTGGATTAACTTTTGGATTTGATTTATAAACCGTAAGTCGATTTTCTCAATTTTACCTTGTTTTTCTAGGGAAATAAATTATTTTTTAAACTTTAAAAAGCTTGTTGGCTTCACTCTCTTCTTCTTACTTTTGTACCAGCCAAGACACCATTATTGCTTCCCCATCCCCTTAAACGACCTTTCTACCTCTGCGAAATGTTAGTTGTCGAAATTTGCTTGAGATTCACACAGTAGTAAAATATATTTGTCTTCAGTCTTTTCTGTCCACTTTTATACATACATCTCCGTTTTCTTTCCATCTTCTCTATATTCTCACGAACTTATGTCTTCTTTCTTTCCTCGAAGTGTTTGCTCATGCATATCTATCTACATTTGTTCCTCTCTCTATTTTTGCATACATCTCTATGTTCCGTAGAATGAGAAAAAAGCTAATCACAAGCGAATAACTATATCCCTAACAAATAATTCATGTATGTCGTTTTCTTGACACTGTTTGCTATTTGATAATACAGTAAACACGTGTAATGATTTGGATACTTGGCTGGTAAAACGAAATAGCAGATAACATGTATAATAATTATACGCATTTGACGGTTTAAACGAAATGACATTTTTTTTGAAGAATAATTGATACAAATGGCAGGTAAAACGAAATGGCAGACCTAATATTAGTACATAAAAGTTGTATCCGATTAATCGGATTACTTTTGGAAGCCGTTTCAATAATGTACAATCGAAGCAAAACCGTCATCATAGTAGTTATTTTCTATATCGTCGTTGTCATCATCGTCATATTTCTTCTTTTTCTTTTTCTTTCTGATCCTCTTTTTCCACAAAAAGGGTATTAACAGTTGCCTCGCTAGGCACCAAGTTTAAGAGATTAGTGTTATGATTGGTCGGCCTGGTGTCAGTATAATGTGACTAGGTGGGACATCATATTACATGTCTGCGGCATGATGCTCCAGTGCTAGACATCACAATAAACTGCCACACAGCAGACATCGTAGTAATATGATTGAATATTTTGTAAAGCTACGTTAAAAATCCAAATTACAAAACACACATACAAACAGACAAGCAGAAAGACAGACAGACAAACACATACACTTCTCTAGCACGAAATACAATAAATAGGAAACAATGTGTATACTTCGGACAATGACGATAAAAGCAGTAAACAATGGTATGGAGACGACGTTACACATAATGGTTGTAATTTTTATACAACAATTTTCAGGAGATGAGAGATATATGCTTTACATGTAAACACCGAGAAATGGAGGACCGTCACACAAATGCAATGCCTGTGAAAATGTCAGCTTTTATTACCATATTATCCAGATCACATCTATGTTCATATGCAAAAGAAATGCAAAAATAAGCATGTAAACGTGTGGACACAAGCCACACAAAGCTTCTGAAACTCCCACTTGGATCAAAGTACCAGAAGAACTGTACGGTTGGAGTTAGTGGCAAACAGTGACACACTGTCAATACAAAGCACATGACTATAATGCACTGTACGGCTGGATGTCGTGGCAATAGTGATACATTACCAATACAAAACACAGTCTATTAGGTACTATAAGGTTGGAGGTCATGGCAATACTGGATCAATGCCAGTTCAATGTACATGTCGATAGGACCTTTCTTCCAAAAACATAATACAGGCTGCACACATGAGAATAATTTAACATATGCTTTATAAACGAGTAATAATTAATTTAACTGTCAGCATGCATGAAGTCTAATACATTATTAAAATGTCAATCACATGCATCCTGTTACGAATGGGAAATAATCTTCGTAGGTGTTGAAGGTCGCTGTAAATTTTCATCAATCTAATAGATATACACAAGTAAGTAGCTGTTGTGAATTTCGTTGAAATAGTATCGCCGTGTTATCACAAATATCTCTAGAATATTGTATCAATTGACATAGTATCGCCGTGTTATCACAAATATCTCTAGAATATTGTATCAATTGACATAGTACCGCTGTGTTATCACAAATATCCATAGAATATTGTATCAATTGACATAGTATCGCCGTGTTATCACAAATATCTCTAGAATATTGTATCAATTGACATAGTACCGCTGTGTTATCACAAATATCTCTAGAATATTGTATCAATTGACATAGTACCGCTGTGTTATCACAAATATCCATAGAATAGTGTATCAAATGAAATAGTACTGATGTGTTATTATAAATATTTCAACGTCATTGTACAATTGAAATAATATTGCTGTGTTACAACAAATATATCAACAACATTGTTTCAGTTGCAATAATTCTTATGTTCTATAAACCATTGTATCAATTAATTTTACTCGTAAACTTTGTTTATAGGTTCCGTGTAGAACAAAACTGCAAGCAATCACCTTTGTCTTCACATCATGTTCAATCATGTTTGATTCTAAGTTCAAGTGGGCTTGACGCCAAGCTTAATTAGGTTTGATTCTATATTCAGTTAGGTTTGACGTCAAATTCAGTTAGGTTTCGACCGCCTATCATAAGCTTTACTATATTTCATGTTACAAAATGCTAACCAGACTTATAATTATTACGCCAAACTGACCAATGCAGCCTTTTGGTCAAGAAATGTTACGCCAAACTGACCAATGCAGCCTTTTGGTCAAGAAATGTTACGACAAACTGACCAATGCAGCCTTTTGGTCAAGAAATGTTACACCAAACTGACTAATGCAGACGTTTGCTCGGAATACTTTGAGGTAATATTTGGAGTCTAGTACAAAATTATGACCGTATGACATGGTTTTTTGAACTACTTCTGTGACAAGTAAATTGTTAGTCCTAAATTTTGGCGCGACATTTTCACTATTATTATTATTATTATTATTATTATTATTATTATTATTATTATTATTATTATTATTATTATTATTATTATTATTATTATTATTATTATTTTTATTATTATTATTATCGTATGCAGCGTGTGTTCAGCCATTTAACAGCGTCATCATCAGCAAGGTGCAGGGCTTGCAGTCCACCTGGGAACTTTGTCAGTGGACAGTTATTCCATCGCGCAAGTTTGCCAGAACCGTTTCAAAACGTTTGGGTACACTAGGCACAAACACTAGCCTTAAAAAAGACCAGAATTGCGCTTCAATCTCTGTCATAGATATGGATCATTGCATTGCATTTCCATATGCATGTGTATCAGTTTGTTCAATTTATTACTATAGTACTAAACTAATAATACAACTGTCACCGATTGTTTTAATTATTTTTTTTTTGGGCCGCCACGGGCTACCCTGCTGCGCGGGGTTCTAGGCACGTGCCTCGCGTGCCAATGCCTTACAAAGGCACTGAATGTGGGTTGTACAACGACACTGTCCTGTTCGAAAGAGCTTCAGTGTGGTCCACAGATGACGTGGATGGTTGAAGATGGTTGTTTTTTTTTTTCCTCGTTTCTTTTACTTTATAATTGATATCGTGGAATAACATTTACTTCCTCGTAATTTTGTTCAAATATTTCATAAATGGAGTCGATTGTTATAATTTTTATTACTAAGAAATAAGATTTCATCATTGCTACATTGATGTCGTTATTGACATCATATCGACATTGGCGAATGCTATGTTCGCAGTTTTGTATCTTGCAAATATTCATATGGAATGCATTTCAAATTTAGTTGTTTTTTTTTTTGTTTTTGTTTTTTTGTTTTGTTTTTTTTTGCTAGCCAGTAATTTAAGTCATGTGTAGATGATTAATGGCGTCATGGTCTAAACAAGTCGGAAGTGGCGGACTGTTTACCTACATTGTGTATTTATAGGTAGTATCTATGTATCAGTATTAAGTAATCACAAATGGAAGAAACGACCCAGAGAATATGAACTACTCAATAAAACTTCCGCTAGGAGCTGCGCAATTACACTTTCCGGTAATCCTATACGATGACATTAGATAATACTTATACAGTGACTTTTTATATAAATCCGATAGAAAAATAATAATAACCAGTTACATAAAGGTCATAAACTGACAAATTAGATAAAAGCGGAAGATATTCATATTAAACAGAGCCATGTAAAGGGTGTAGCAGCTTTTTTTTATGAACGTAATGTATATATAAGTAGGGACGAGAATTATATGGCTCTTAGGCAATTCAAATATGGGATAAGTACCTGTCCGGACAAAATATTGAATGATTTTGTTTACAGTCTTTATGGCGGTTGTTATTGTTGATACAGCTGTTTTGTGGACGGTCGTTGTCCGACGGTTATATTATACCTTTATAAATGGAGTAATTACTTCAATTCGTACAGTAAGGAAACTTTAAGACCGTGTTTGGAATAAAAGATTCAATTGCCGGGGGAAGAAAGCACTTTATAACGAGAATCAAGCTAACTTCAGGTCAAATGTATCGATTATTAATAATATATTTACATTTCTCGGATTAATTGCACATTTTATTGATTTAGGTAAAATTTGGAGTGCATTCATTGATATTAAGAAAGGAATGGATTATACTGTAATATATATGTGTATGGCTTTGGCTTATCAAAACCGTCATTAGATGTAAAAACTTAATAAAATGAAATCCAATTACACTATTGTGGGTAGTAAGGTTAAATATAACACGTTCTTTCTCGAGAACATTTTTGTAAAATGTGCGTATGGCAAGGGAATGTTTATGTCAATAAATATGATGAGAGAAACGTGCACTCAAAAGGATATTGGAGATGTTGACATTGTTATGACAACGATATTAATATATTGCATGTTATACGTAACTTAATCAACAAGTAATGATGGTTTACAAAATGTATTACATGACCAGAAGGCCATTGTTTCATATGGAGATTAATAATAAATACATTATGGTTGTATTTTCGGAAACGTGGTAGAGTTGTCCATAACAATTGATTTTATCATGTTGGAAACGGACAAGTTATTAAATAAGTACATTTATAAATTTTATAATATAACGTCAACATTTTTATGCAATATAGTTGCCGTTCTTATTGCTCCAGTTCTATCACATGATGCGGAAGTGTGGCGAGTTATACAATGTACCGTTGTTGAAGGCGGTTGATTTGTTTTTAATTTTAATTATTCCACGACACTGTTTAGGATGAAATTGGTTTATTTTAATTATTCTATGACACAGGATATGATAATTGGGTTTATTTTAATTATTCTATGACACTGGATATGAAAATTGGGTTTATTTTAATTATTCTATGACACTATAAATCATGATGTGGGTTTATTTTAATTATTCTATGACACTGGATATGATAATTGGGTTTATTTTAATTATTCTATGACACTGTAAATCATGATGTGGGTTTATTTTAATTATTCTATGACACTGTAAATCATGATGTGGGTTTATTTTAATTATTCTATGACACTGGATATGATAATTGGGTTTATTTTAATTATTCTATGACACTGTAAATCATGATGTGGGTTTATTTTAATTATTCTATGACACTGGATATGATAATTGGGTTTATTTTAATTATTCTATGACACTGTATAGCATGAAGTGGGTTTATTGTAATTATTCTATTACACTGTATAGAACAAAGTGGGTTCATTTTAATTATTCTATAACACTGTATTGAATGAAATGGGTTTATTTTATTTATTATATGACACTGTCTAGGATGAAATTGGTTTGTTTCAATTATTATATGGCACTATAACATGAAGTGGGTTTATTTTAATTATTCTATGACACTGTATGGGATGAAATGGGTTTATTTAATTATTCTATAATACTGTATATGATGAACTGATTTTATTTTGTTTATTCTATGACACTGTATATGATTAAATTGGTTTATTGTAAATATTATATGATACTGTATAGCATGAATTGGGTTTATTTTAATTATTCTATAACACTACGATAAACTGGGTTTTGTAAATTATTCTATGACACTGTGTACGATGAATAGGTTGTATTTTAATTAATATTTGATGAAATAGGTTTATTTTATTTAATAATGGACACTATATTGAATGGGCTTTTTTAGTCATTCTATCTTGCTGTATATGATGAATTGGGTTTTCTTAATTACTCTGTGACACTGAATATGATGAAATGGGTAGACTTCCTTTTATAATTCCTACAACTTTTAGAAATATTAAAAATGGGTTAGGAATTATGAAGTATTGGTAGGAAATTATTACATTTTGGTTAGGAAGTTTAAATTCTAGCAAATTGAAATATTCAAAAATAGAGAATGTCATCTTTTGTGGAGAATTGATAGCGAACATAACAATCTATTTAATTAATAGTACAAATTAAAGAACGTTTAGAAACATCTTGTTTACGGCAAGTAGGTGTACGTTATGTTGATATGTTCCTAGTTGTAGCAAATAAGATCTTAAAAGACAGTGTGTTCAAATTGGAATTCTAATTTTAAATCGTCTAGAAAGGCAAGGTTATAAATTCATCTCGAAAAAATATATTCATGGTAAGGATATCAAGCTACATTTCTATTAATAAATTTAGAAAAAAAACAGACTCGATGTTCGATCAGATAGATATGAATGCAGTCCGTGTCAAATGAAAAAGGACATGGATTTGTAATGTGATAGGGGATGAATTCATTTTGCATTAAAATGTGACTATTAAATAGCTTATAGATACAAGTGTATTCCTAAATATTATTGAAAGTAAACAAATATGTCCATCATATTTATTAGTCTACTAATATGTCCATCATATTTACTAGTCTACTAATAAGTCCATCATATTTACTAGTCTACTAATATGTCCATAATATTTACTAGTCTACTAATATATCCATCATTTTTACTAGTCTACTAATATGTCAATCATATTTACTAGTCTACAAATATGTCCATCATATTTACTAGTATACTAATATATCCATCATATTTACTAGTCTACTAATATATCCAATATATTTACTAGTCTACTAATATATCCATCATATTTACTAATCTACTAATATGTCCATCATATTTACTAGTCTACTAATAAGTCCATCATATTTACTAGTCTACTGATATATCCATCATATTTACTATTCTATTAATATATCCATCATATTTACAAGTCTACTAATGTATCCATCATATTTACTAGTCTACTAATATGACCATCATATTTACTAGTCTACTAATATGTCCATCATATTTACTAGTCTACTAATATATCCATCATATTTACTAGTTTACTAATATGTCCATCATATTTACTAGTCTACTAATATGTCCATCATATTTATTAGTCTACTAATATATCCATCATATATACTAGTCTACTAATATATCCATCATATTTACTAGTCTACTAATATGTCCATCATATTTACTAGTCTACTAATATATCCATCATATTTACTAGTCTACTAATATGTCCATCATATTTACTAGTCTACTATTATGTCTATCATATTTATTAGTCTACTAATATGTCCATCATATTTACTAGTATACTAATATATCCATCATATTTACTAGTCTACTAATAGGTCCATCATATTTACTAGTCTACTAATATATCCATCATATTTATTAGTCTGCTAAGATGTCCATCATATTTACTAGTCTACAAATATGTCCATCATATTTACTAGTCTACTAATATGTAAATCATATTAACTAGTTTACTAATATGTCCATCATATTTACTAGTCTACTAGTATGTAAATCATATTTACTAGTCTACTAATATGTCTATCATATTTATTAGTCTACTAATATGTCCATCATATTTACTAGTATACTAATATATCCATCATATTTACTGGTCTACTAATATGTCCATCATATTTACTAGTCTACTAATATGTCCATCATATTTGTTAGTCTACTAATATGTCCATCATATTTACTAGTATACTAATATATCCATCATATTTACTAGTCTACTAATATGTCCATCATATTTACTAGTCTACTAATATGTCCATCATATTTGTTAGTCTACTAATATGTCCATCATATTTACTAGTATACTAATATATCCATCATATTTACTAGTCTACTAATAGGTCCATCATATTTACTAGTCTACTAATATGTCCATCATATTTATTAGTCTACTAAGATGTCCATCATATTTACTAGTCTACAAATATGTCCATCATATTTACTAGTCTACTAGTATGTAAATCATATTTACTAGTTTACTAATATGTCCATCATATTTATTAGTCTACTAATATGTCCATCATATTTACTAGTCTACTAATATATCCATCATATTTATTAGTCTACTAATATGTCCATCATATTTACTAGTCTACTAATGTCCATCATATTTACTAGATTACTAATATGTCCATCATATTTACTAGTCTACTAATATGTCCATACTATTTACTAGTCTACTAATATATCCATCATATTTACTAGTATACTAATATATCCATCATATTTATTAGTTTACTAATACGTCCATCATATTTACTAGTCAACTAATATGTCTATCATATTTATTAGTCTACTAATATGTCCATCATATCTACGAGTATACTAATATATCCATCATATTTACTAGTCTACTAATATGTCCATCATATTTACTAGTCTACTAATATGTCCATCATATTTGTTAGTCTACTAATATGTCCATCATATTTACTAGTATACTAATATATCCATCATATTTACTAGTCTACTAATATGTCCATCATATTTACTACTCTACTAATATGTCCATCATATTTATTAGTCTACTAAGATGTCCATCATATTTACTAGTCTACTAATATGTCCATCATATTTACTATTCTACTAATATGTCCATCATATTTACTAGTTTACTAATATATCCATCATATTCACAAGTCTACTAATATATCCATCATATTTACTAGTCTACTAATATGTCCATCATATTTACTAGTCTACTAATATGTCCGTCATATTTACTAGTCTCATAATATATCCATCATATTTACTAGTCTACTAATATGTCCATCATATTTACTAGTCTACTAATATGTCCATCATATTCATTAGTTTACTAATATGTCCATCATATTTATTAGTCTACTATTATGTCCATCATATTTATTAGTCTACTAATATGTCCATCATATTTACTAGTCTACTAATTTGTCCATCATATTCATTAGTTTACTAATATGTCCATCATATTTATTAGTCTACTAATATGTCCATGATATTTATTAGTCTACTAATATGTCCATCATATTTACTAGTCTACTAATATGTCCATCATATTTGCTAGTCTACTTATATGTCCATCATATTTATTATTTTATATTCAACTAATGAGAAGATTATATGAAATTTAAATAATTCTGCATTGAGATCTTTAAAACGTCACAGTGAATTGTTGAAGTAGGCACTATAATCTGGCAATGAATTTCGTAAACATTTTGCTAAATATTTTTAACGAGCCTTGGTTAAGTACTGTATATGACGATAACTGTACATTTTGCAATTTTCTTGCTTTAACTGCTTCAGTTGCTGTTAGTGTACTATTGTATAATTTTTTTTTAATGGGATAGGTTGATTTTTCCATTTTGCCTTTTTGCGGTGTTTTCCAAATTGATTGTTAAATTTATTGTTATAATAAATCCTAATTATAGATAATTTAACAGATATTGTGCAGTTACTGGCGAAATGGTTCATATTTTAATACATACGTTATGGATACTTGGACAATAGGTCATATTTTAATAAATACGTTATGGATACAGGACTAAAGATTCAAATTTCAATACATACATTATTCTTACTGGAGTAATGACTATATTTAACGCATACGTCATGGATACTGGATTAAACAACAAATATATTCATTGTATTTCATATAGAGTCAGTAATGGATTGTGGACATAAAGAAGAAATAAATCCATTTGAAATTGGAAAGACATTAACTAATACAGCTTATTAAAATGGGCATTCACCATTCGTTACATTCCAAGCACAGACGAGATTAGATAATTATATTACAAAGGCGGACACTTTTAAGAGTATTACAATCGTAGAGACGTATTGGGTATATTACAAGGGCATAGACGATTGGGTATATTACAAGGGCAGAGACGATTGGGTATATTACAAGGGCATACAGGATTATGCATAGTACAAGGGCACTCACGATTAGTTATACAACAAGGGCAGACACGATTATGTATGCTAAAAGGACAAGCACGATTATGAAGGTATATTACAAAGGCAGACACGTTTAAGTATAATAAATGGCTGAGACGAAAGGATATATTAGAAGGGCATACAGGATTATGTATATTACAAGGGCAGATACGATAATATTGGTATATTACAAAGGCATACACGTTTAAGTATAATACAAGAGCAGACACGATTAGGTATATTACAATGGCAAACAAGATTATGTATATTACAAGGGTATACACTAAAAATTATATAGCAAGGGCATACACTAAAAGTTACAATTCAAGGAAATTCACTAATGTTTATGTTGCAAGGTCAGTTACTATTAGTTATATTACAAAAGCACTGTAAGTTACATTGCATGGTTAGTCAATGAAAAAAAAAGACAAACAAAATAGACAAGTAAAAGTTGACGAAACTTTATTAGGACAAAGTCTAATGTAATATATCTAATGTAATATATCGTTTCCTTGTGAGGACGAGCGTTTGATTTCCATTTAGAGAGTAAACATTGTCATGTGTCACGGGCATAGAAATACACTGTTGTGTATCATAGGCATAGAAATACACTGTTGTGTACCACAGGCATAGAAATACACTGTTGTGTATCACAGGGATAGAAGTACAGTCATGTGTCACAGGCATAGAAATACACTGTTGTGTATCACAGGCATAGAAATACACTGTTGTGTATCACAGGCATAGAAATACACTGTTGTGTATCACAGGCATAGAAATACACTGTTGTGTATCACAGACATAGAAGTACAGTCATGTGTCACAGGCATAGAAATACACTGTTGTGTATCACAGGCATAGAAATACACTGTTGTGTATCACAGGCATAGAAATACACTGTTGTGTATCACAGGCATAGAAATACACTGTTGTGTATCACAGGCATAGAAATACACTATTGTGTATCACAGGTATAGAAGTACAGTCATGTGTCACAGGCATAGAAATACACTGTTGTGTATCACAGGGATAGAAGTACACAGTCATGTATCACAGGGATATAAATTGTTGTTATTCTGGTGCTTAACGCCATTTTTCTCACATATCCACATTAGCCGAGTGGTGAGATGGCAGTGATCCGTAACGGAGAGCGCTTTAGACCTCTCGGCCATTTGGGGTAGGTATAGAAATACATATTGTCACGTATCAAAGGAATATAAATACAGTTTTATGTAACACAGTGATAGAAATAGACACTGTCATGTAATATATGGATAGCGAAATCAAACAAACATTCAGACAATAACTATAATAAGGCGATGATGACTAGAGCGAAGAGTATTGTCATACATGTCTAAGATTATTGGTATAAATGTCTAATAGTATTGGCATAGATGTGTAAGAGTATTGGCACATCTATCTAAGAGTATTGGTATAAAAGTCTAAGAGTATTTGTATACAAGTTCTAGAGTATGGCATATATGTCTAAGAATATTGGTCTACATGTCTAAGTGTATTGGTATGCATGTCAAAGATTATTGGTATACATATCTAAGAGTATTGGCATACCTAACTAAGAGTAGTGACATACATATCTAAAAGTATTGGTATAATTATCTAAGATAATTGGCATACATGTTTAAGAGTATTGGCATACATGTCTAAGAGTATTGATATACAAGTCTAAAATTATTGGTGTACAAGTCTAAGAATATTGGTATATATATCTAAGAGTATTGGCATACATATCTAAGAGTATTGGTATACATATCTAAGTGAATTGGCATACATGTCTAAGAGTATTGATATACAAGTCTAAAAGTATTGGTATACAAGTCTAAGAGTATTGGTATACATATCTAAGAGAATTGGCATACATGTCTAAGAGTATTGATATACAAGTCTAATAGCATTGATATACAAGTCTAAGAGTATTGGTATACATATCTAAGAGTATTGGCGTGCATATCAAAGAGTATTGACATAGATGTCTAAGAGTATTGATATAAATGTCCTCGAGTATTGCTATACATATCTAAAAGCATTGGTATACATAACTAAGAGTATTGGCATACATATCTGAGAGTATTGGCATACATGTCTAGGAGTATTGGCATACATGTCTGAGAGCATTGATATACAAGTTTAAAAGTATTAATATACAAGTCTAAGAGTATTGGTGTACCAGTGTAAGAGTAATGGTATACATGCCTACGAATATTGGTACACACGTCTAAGGCTATTTGTATACATGTCTAAAATAATGGCTATACATATCTAAGAGTATTGGTATATTAGTAGAAAGGAAATTGGTACACGACAACTGACAGATGAACTGAGTAAGGATCTGTAAAAAACAGAATGGGCATATATTCTCCCAAGGAAGTTCTTGGAAAATATAAGAACACTACTGAGCAGAAAAAAATGAAGTGCTGATTTAGCTGGTCATTATAATTGCATATAAACTGTCTCAAAATATTTATTTGTGTATTTTGCGCAATAATTTTTTATATCTAATTATTAAAGAGTACCAAAAATATAAAATTTGGAAGAAAACCATTAAAGTTCACGTTTGGAAACGGCCCCTACAAATATAACGCAAATTCACGTTGATGGTCAGATAATAGTTTTGTTCATTTAGAAATTTGTACAGTAAACTAAGATTATTTTCATACCAACACCTACCTCACGTGGAATAAAGTGATATTAAATCTAATATTTTTTTTAATTGAACTACATTACTTGTAATAAGGTTGCGAAGCAACACAAACAATGCAAAAAGTGAGGGTTTACCTCATTGATTATCGTATGCCACTTTGTGTTGTTGACGATTCCAATCAGTTGGACCATTTCAAAGGATTAAATATTTATTTGAAAAATATTGCAAAACACACAAATAATCTCCTTTTACTGCAGTTTGGCATACTTTTGTTTGTTCTCAACCGACATTATACATCATAATTTCACCTACCCACTATGACAGTAACATAACAGAATTTTACTATTAAAAAGTGTTGTGTGGTTAAACGATTACAGCTCTTGTTTATTGAGGGTGGTTTCATTCCCATCAAAGCGCTAGTTAACATACGGCTTATTAATAAATGTACTGAATTGAAAACCAAAACAAATTAGGGTAGTTTCCTTTATTCCCGTGGGGGGATTTACCTGTAAATTTTATTATGATGGCTTTGACCTTGGTTTGAACCTCCAAATATGTTTATGCGAAAAAGCAATATAATAATTTAAGACCGCGGGTTAAATGGTTTGTGAGGATGCTTTCGATAATAACAGGTTTAGTTAACTTTAAGATTTAATCGAGCTACGGTATGTGCAATATTGTATCTTATCAGAAAGGCTCGGGTGCGTTAATCGTTATATTCAATGTTTTCATTGGTAAATAATACAATAGCAAATGTCTACCATGTATCACAGCGTTAATAGATCTTCTCCACACGATGAAATATCTACCACTTATCACAGCGTTACTAGATGGTCTCTGACAGGATGCAGTTAGATGTTATAGTGTTATAGGACCTACGACTTTATTAAGAACTGCCCTGTTAAGATATCCAAAGTATGAAATTCTCTGTCAGAATGCTAAAAGTACAAATAGCCTTGTCATGACGCTAAATTTACAAATCGCCCTGTCATGATGCTTAAAGTACAAATAACATTGTCATGATGTTTAAAGTACAAATAGCCTTGTCATGATGTTTAAAGTACAAATAGCCTTGTCATGAAGCTAAGAGTGCGAATCACCCTGTCATGACGCTAAGAGTGCGAATCACCCAGTCATGATGCTAAGAGTGCGAATCGCCTTGTCATGATGCTAACAGTGCGAATCGCCCTGTCATGATGCTAAGAGTGCGAATCACCCTGTCATGATGCTAAGAGTACGAATCGTCTTGTCATGATGCTATGAGTGCGTATCATTCTGTCATGATGCTTAAAATACAAACAGCCTTGCCACGATGCTTAAAGTATAAATAGCCTTGTTATAATGTTAAGATTGCTAATCGCCTTGTCATGAAGCAAAGAGTGCGAATCGCTCTGTCATGATTCTAAAAGTACAAATAGCCTTGTCATGATGCTTTAAGTACAAATTGCCCTGTCATGATCCTGAAAGTACAAATAGCTTTGTCATGATGCTTAAAGTACAAATAGCCTTGTCATGATGCTTAAAGTACAAATAGCATTGTCATGATGCTTAAAGTACAAAAAGCTTTGTCATGTTGCTTAAAGTACAAATAGCCCTGTCATGATGCTAAGAGTGCGAATCACCCTGTCATGATGCTAAGAATGCGAATCGCCTTGTCATGATGCTAAGAGTGCGAATCGCCCTGTCATGATGCTAAGAGTGCGAATCACCCTGTCATGATGCTAAAATTATTAATTACCTTGTCATGATACTAAGAGTGCGAATCGTCCTGTCATGATGCTTAAAGTACAAATTGCCTTGTCATGATGCTTAAAGTACAAATAGCCTTGTCATGAAGCTAAGAGTGCGATTCACCCTGTCATGATGATAAGAGTGCGAATCGCCATGTCATGATGATAAGAGTGCGAATCGCCCTGTCATGAATCACCCTGTCATGATGCTAAAATTATTAATTACCCTGTCGTGATATTAAGGGTACGAATTGCCCGACTGTAATACTAAAAGATGACAGGTTTTCAGTTTTTAAATGTTATTTGTCGACACAATCCATATAATTTAACAAACAGATACGGGCTGGGTTTCTTTTGTTACGTTGGCTACAAGGATATTGTTTATGTGTTACCTTGGCCCCAAATAAAATGGGGGAGGGGGATTTGTTACGTTAGCCCCAAGGATATTGTTGCTTTGGTTGCCTTGGTTACAAGTGATATTGTTTTCCGTCGTCAACATCATTACATATTAGTGTACTATAAAATCACCAGTGATGAGGTAATATTATATGCCTTCATTATCTAAAGGGACATCATAATTTAATGGAATAGACGATGTGGTTATCTAATACGATCGAAATGCCATGCCGTATACTCATCAATGTGTTAACAAAGGACTATATTTTTTCTTAAGACCTGAGGCAATGATGCTAGGCAATGCAACCGCTAACGTGTTGTATTTACATCGGCTTGCTTTTAAATAAACGATTATTTCTGAGTGATGTTAAATTTTCCTGAAACGACTTTAAATAATGACTTTTGGCATAGTTACAGAAATGTAGATTACAGTAAAAATTCTCTCCTTACTGAATAATGCAATGTAGAGATGTACCGATGCATGCATTTCACAAAACTTCTTGTGTATTACCATAATTCATTATATACTTGCCAAGTCAAACTGACTTCATGCAAAAACAAAACCCTTAGCTTCAAGTATATGGTAGATTTTTTACAACAGTACATAACACACTAAGGCAGTGTACAGATCGTACTATTATTGATCAGCAGTATACATCTCGTACTATTCTGGAGTATACAGATCTTACTATTGTAAAACAGTATATTGCTCGTATTATTGTGAAGCGGTATAAAGTTCCTACTATTTTAAAATAGAAATGACTTGTACTAAAACAGTATTAACTCGTACTATTTTAAAACATTATACAGCTCCTACTAAAAATACTATTGTCAAGAAGTAAATAGGTCTTACATTTGTAAAGCAATATGCAGCTCGCACCATTGCGGAAAATTTCATGCAAAGAAAAGATTTTAAAGTTTGGACAAAATAATTTTGTTTACGTCATTTATGGACTTTTGAAATTTAAGATTATCAAGTACAATTGTATATGAAAGAAATGACGTTTTGTTGCGTGTTTGATGGCAAACTTTATAAGAAGTACTTTATCCTCATTGTCAGACTGAGATGCTACCTTCTTTTTCGATGCATTAGTACTTCGAAGTCACGCAGGATAGATTACCTATAAATCAATTTGAAGAAGAAAATAATTCTATACATGATAAATAATTTAACATCGCGCAAATCTGATGGATAAAACATCAATAAGTCAAAGAAATATTAAATGTCTGCAATGTATGGCCCTCTATTTCAATGCCATCAGGTCTGGCCATAAATTTTATGTATTCCCTCTTAGTCAAATATTCTGAAGTCATCACATGTACTGACTATATGCATCCCCCCTATAACTCAAATACTCTGAATTCTTCCTATAAACTGTCTGTATGTATTCCCCTATAACTCAAATACTCTGACGTCTTCCTATAAACTATCTATGTATTCCCCTCTAGCCAGATACGTTGAAGTCTTTCCATAAATTATGTGTATATATTCCATCTAACTCGAATACTTTCAAGTCTTCTGGTCAATAATATGGCATTGTATATACCGGAAGTCTTCTGGAAGCTAATTAATAAAAAAGAAGATTATGATGCCGCAATGACTCATGAATACATATGTGATGCACATAGTATAATATGTGCTCGTTATGCATTGACTGTTGCTGCCCCGTATTGATATCAAGATGGGTACAAAGTGTGTCCTTACTTATGACTTAGAGACAAGCTATTTTATGAGGGGCATTGCTATAAATGAATGACTGTAAACGATATTCCTTCTTCGCTGTATACAGCCAATGCGTTGACAAGTTTGTCCGGGATCAGATACTACAGTTTGCACCCAGGATAACAGCGGGTTACAAAGTATGTAGAAATAATTTTGCCGAGTTATATTGCTAATATTTATGAATTAGAATCAATATCATAAACTTATCACTGAAGGCCCCTGTTTTGTTCTCTGCGTGGTGCTAACAGACTTTGGTCTATTATGTTAGCTCATGGTTGATGTCAATATTTAATTCCTTGGATACCTTATTGCGTAATTACACGACCTTAGTTCGTCAAGCCATATAACTCTCTTACTTTATCGAACCGTAACTAAGCATTATGAAAGTGCACACAGCAATTTGTAATATCCATTTTAAAATGAATGACAAATTTAGTGATGACGTCACCAGTTATTTATAGCGTGATTAAAGATGAGTAACATTATTGTAGATCTGACTGATCAGATCGGCCGGCCTAATGTCCGGTCTAGTGTCCGACCTATTGTCTTGTCTGAAGCACTTTTGTAGAAACATTCTAATGAATTTAGTTTCATTATTGTGTTGTTCATATATAGATAATATACCAGCCCTTAGATAAAATCATCTCTCTCATTTGAAATCAAAGTCAGCATATTTATTAAGATATCTTAGGATGATGAATTCTTATTACGTATTTATAACTTTAAATGGAAACTAATCGTGGGTCATATATTTATGCGCCGAACTCATAAACATGATCTGAAAATATAAAGGTCTATCAGCCTGAATCGATTTATGTCGATATATTGTACAGTTACTCGCGTATATTTAATCAAGATGCCATTGAATCTACAGTGTTCCTCACCAAGGCCATTGAATTTAGAGTGTAACTAACCAAGAGGCCATTGAATCTAGAGTGTACCTAACCAAGACGCCATTGAATCTAGAGTATACCAAACCAAGAGGCCATTGAATCTAGAGTGTACCTAACCAAGAGGCCGTTGAATCTAGAGTGTAACTAATCAAGAGGCTATTGAATCTAGAGTGTACCTAACCAAGAGGCCATTGAATCTAGAGTGTACCTAACCAAGAGGCTGTTGAATCTAGAGTGTAACTAATCAAGAGGCTATTGAATCTAGAGTGTACCTAACCAAGAGGCCATTGAATCTAGAGTGTACCTAACCAAGAGGCCATTGAATATAGAGTGTACCTAACCAAGAGGCCATTGAATCTAGAGTGTACCTAACCAAGAAGCCATTATCAAGAGACCATTTGATTCAGATTGTTCCTAATCAAGAAGATCAGAGACAAATGGATCTGAAGTGTGCCTAATTAAGAAACCATTGTAATTAGGGTGCGCCTAATCAAAAGGCTATTAGAACTAGAATGTACCTAATAAACGGGATATTTGCTCTAGAGTGTGTCTAGTCATTAAAAAAACTATTAGTTCTAGAGTGTGGCAAATCATTAACATTACATTGGTTCTAGAGTGTCTAATCTTTAAAATGCCATTGATTCTAGAGTGTGTCTAATCATTAACAGGTTATTGGTCCTAGAATTTGTCTAATCTTTAAAAGGTCATTGGTTCTAAAGTGTGTCTCAACATTAAAAAGGTAATTAGTTCTAGAGTTTGTCTAGTCATTAACATGACATTGGTTCTAGAGTGTGTCTAATCATTAAAAAGATTATTGGTCCTAGAATTTGTCTAATCTTTAAAAGGTCATTGGTTCTAGAGTGTGTCTAATCATTAGCATGACATTGGTTCTAGAGTGTGTCTAATCATTAAAAAGATTATTGGTCCTAGAATTTGTCTAATCTTGAAAAGGTCATTGGTTCTAGAGTGTGTCTAATCATTAGCATGACATTGGTTCTAGAGTGTGTCTAATCATTAACAAGACATTGGTTCTAGAGTGTCTAATTATTAAAAAGGTAATTAGTTATAGAGTTTGTCTAATCATTAACATGACATTGGTTCTAGAGTGTGTCAAATCATTAAAAGGTCATTAGATTTAGAGTATGTCTGATAAAGAAGACATTGCGTCTAAAGTTTTCAATCAAGAGGCCTTTGATCTTGAGTGTGTCCATTCAAGAAGTCATTCGGTCCAGGGTATGTCCATTCAAGCAGCTATTTGGTCCAGCGTGTGTCTAATCAAGACGTCATTCGGTCCTGAGTGTCTAATCAAGAAGATATTTGGTCCAGGGTGTGTCTAATTAGGAAAGCATTGACTATCGAAGATGCCCAATGAAGCTTTTTTTATATTAAGTGACTGAAAGAAACAAGCATGTGCAACCGAAACTTAGGTTGCAATCGGTTTGGTGAGGGGTTATCGTGTCAACTTAGGTTGAAATCGTTTTATGAAGGGCTTTCTTGTCTACTTAAAACTTCTCAACGTTTTATTTGATTCTAACCTTGACAGGCATTTGATTGATTGCTTTTTTTGTTCCTTTACCATTAATCATAATCAGTTTTGACAGATGAAGACAACTGCTTTGTAGTGCAGTAACACTAATCTTTCACGAAATTCTAATTGTTACTCGCAAAAACTGAAGGGTTTCTGAAGTGACACTAAACTGCATACGACTTTCTTAGTACTCGAGTTCAAAACACGTAAAAAAGGTAAATACAATATCGACCTCTGTCAGGTAATTTTGATAGCTTGGACGATAGTTGTTCTACCGCTTAGTCTACATTGCTTGTCCGCCATTTTCTAACTGTTCCTTTTTGGACAGTGGCTAGATTTTATGTACAAATTTATAGTTGCAGGCTCCTGCCTAATATTAAAAAAAAATACATTGATGAGGTCAAAAAGGTCAATATTTTGGATAGGTATTATGAATAACGACATAATCATATCACACACGTGACCTGGCAAGTCTATTGAAGTTCTTAGTATAAACTGTTTATGCACCCCAACCCCTACTGTATATAAGCATTTTTCACAGCCGAAAGCCAGTTTTGACAGCATGTGGTGGTCACAGGTCAAACGTAAGCCCTTTTTCTGGGTGTTGCCTTTGAAAAACATTGCCTGCTAAATAGCTTGATGTAATTCAGAATAGCTATCACCCAAACCGTTCTTTGAGATATTCTACTTGTTTCGAACCCATGTGCCTACTTCTATGGATGGCTAGCTCTACTTCCTAGCCGACTATTGGTATTTCATTGGCTTTATACCTTGCAGTGGCTACGGAGGTGGACATGCCTCACATCAATTTCAAGAACAACTCAAGTCCGAAACACCTAGTTCACACGTTTATCCATCTCTTTAGTTACTACACAATAATAGCTCAAAAATTCATATCATACACTAAACTTATGAAATTTGCCAGTGGCCAACTTACACTAGCTCACAGTAATGGAGTGAAGATTTCAAGCATTGTGAGCGTTGTTCTCATTGTTGTAACACAAATCTGGCGCCAAGAAGATAAAATAATAAAAATGCTTCATCGGGTTTCTTGTCACCGAGGTTCTATTTTACTCTTCGGTGTTATTCCCATATTAATTACCATTCATCTTTTCATTGAGAATCATGTAAAGCTATGCTCGTGTTATTCTGAGTGGAGAGTTGGTAAACGTGCCCTGAATGACTCACTGACATGCTAAGTTTTAACAATAAACCGTCTACTCTGAGAGATCACCATAGACACACGCACTGGGTACTAGTCACAGCACAACACGTGAGACACAAACTTATTTGTTACAATGGTCTCCTGGTGACCGCATCCACCAGGAAACTATCTGAACTATCTGACACCCCACGAAAATTCCGCTGGTGACCGTACCCACCAGGAAACTATCTTACACCCCACGAAAACTCCGAATTATACCCGGTATCTGGACCAATACATATAGTACTTTATTAACTGGTTTTTATTTTTATTAGGTATGTAACAGTGCAAATATTCGGGTTGTAATTCTATTCGACTCATTATCCAGTCTCATCATAACTGGATCAAATAAACCCCGAAGCACGACACGTACATTATTGACATAGAAAATGCTATTTATTTGATTTCCCATATTTGGAATATTGCCTTTTAATAAACCATAAAGTGACAAAACTGTACAAGAATCGATTTCGAGTGCATAAGAGAACAAAAGCAGAACACCAGATTGTATAATTTTTGATTATTAGAGTTGTTTTACTCTAATAAGCCATTGAATGTTTCGAAATATAAAAACATATTTTGTTATATGCGTTTGAACTATCGTATTTAGAATTTAAATCACGCAAGCACCGCTTTACCGTGAAGCTACTAACAATAGATGTTTATTTAATTGTCAACATTATTAGAATATGACTATAATGAGGAAATCAATCAGTTGTAAGTTTATTTTTAGTCCATAAATGATTGCATGCTGAATGTAATTATATTGTTGCAAATATTTTCTCAGGGTGTAGTTTACAAACATATTACACGTTAACAAAATCTTGCAAATTCATTAATATCACGGTAATGCGATCTTGATTGCTAAATCACATGAAGTTGTCAGCATCAGAATATCTGGATCAGTACAACTCGCTAAACATGGAATCATGATGCAGATTTTCGGATGCTGACAAGAACACGTGATTTAACAATCACGATTGGATTACTAAGGTAATAAGCTTATACACTTTTCGGTTTTCAAATAGATAAATAAAATCACAAAACATATTTTTAAACAATAAAATTACTTAACAGTTCAACCTTTCTAATACTAACTTCCTAACAAGGAACCAACCAAATTTCATAATTTTAATAGCTGATATGAAAATGAATACCACTTAACGAAGCGTCTTATACTACACACACATATTTCGTTACCGCCACTGTAAATAACACGAATTCTTCGACGCATGGCGGCAGCACAGACCCATACATGTAATTTACGGCTATTTTTCAAATGTCAAATTTTGCATCACGGAAGATTTCGCCAACTGAATACCAGGGAAAGTTAACATCCGAAGCCCGGATATTAGCATCTGAAAGGTTTCTGGCGGGTGGTGGTGGTGTTTATGATTTTTAACGTAGCTTTATCAATTTTTCAGTCATATCACTACTATGTCTGCAGTGTGGCAGTTTATAGTGATGTCTAGCACTGGGGCATCATGCCGCAGACATGTAGCATGATGTCCCACCCAGTCTTATTATCCTGACACCAGGAAGACCAGTCCTAACACTAACCTCTTAATATTAAGCGTCAAGCGAGGCAGCTGTTAGTAACATTTTTGTAAGTCTTTGGTATGACTCGACCGAGGATCGAACCCACGACCTCCCGCATCGGAGGCGGACGCTCTAACTACTAGGCCACCGCAGACTTGGCTTTGGAATGACTATTGTTTACATCAGTATTGAACAAATTATTGGAACGTGATGATTTGTTAGATTGATTCGTCAAGTAAGGCTACGCTATAGTTATTAACGCTTTTTTCAGTTTAACAAGAAACTCTTGCGGAAAATGCAATTCAAACCTTGTTTGAGAGTATGGTAATACACGACCAGGAAAAACAATATCGTTTTCCAACTTTGGGATTTGACGGTAACATTCTGGCCCAGTCTTGGAAGGTATATCAAGTAGATAAATACAGATAAAATAACTCACAAAGAAACAACTGACGCATTCTTGAATAAAGTTTGGACGATGTATTCAGAGTTAACTGTACAACTGCTACACATGAACACCTACATTCACGTTAAGGTTCCATCCTTCAGTACGGGTTTTAGTTCAGGAGTGAAAAGGCCTGAGCGTGTTTCCATTGGATGTCGAGATAACTGGTAAAGTCATACAGAACAAATCGTTTATCACGTGGACACTGTCTGTTCCGTGTAATCGATATTTCATTGGATGCTTATGATTATCAACCTCTCCTTTGAAAATCAGATAATTGGACTGTTTCAAACTAAGATGACTGTAATTCGGGTCTTTCTTGCCCCATGTACCCCAAAAAAGTATCCTCCTCCACTGTTTTTTTTGTACGGCGATAAAGTTTACGTTATAAAAAACTTACACTTTTCTGAGAAGCTGTTGGTAGTCGTCCTACAAATGTTAATGAAAGTTGTATAACATATTATAATTATATAACGTATCGCCAAGAAACAGGAGACAGTGAAGTTATCGCCAAGAAACAAGAGACATTGGAGTTATTGCCAAGAAACAAGAGACATCAGAGTTATTGCCAAGAAACAAGAGACATTGAAGTTATCACCAAGAAACAAGAGACATTGGAGTTATTGCCAAGAAACAAGAGTCATTGGAATTATTGCCAAGAAACAAGAGACATTGGAGTTATTGCCAAGAAACAAGAGACATTGGAATTATTGCCAAGAAACAAGAGACATTGGAGTTATTGCCAAGAAATAAGAGACACTTGAGTTATTTCAAAGAAAAGAGAAACACTCAAGTTATTACTAAGAAACACATTGGACAGGCTGTCAGTTTTGTATGCAGTATGATATGTAATTTCACCGGCTTCTCCAGCATTAACAGAAGACCGCTTCACTACTCATGAGACGGACTTATAGTTAACTAAATTTAGTTAGTAGTTTACTCGGTTCGATATATCCTTCATATTAAGTACTATTTATGAACTGTTATGTCATCCGTAAATTTCTTCAGCAATAACATCCTAGTTATTGCAAATCGACTTAAATTCGCATTACTATTCGTTTAATATGGCATATTAATGGATATTTTTCCCCAGTTTTAATCGAGTCTTGCCCATTTGCTTTTGTTTTCGGTGATTACGGATGTTTTACTCAAGCCTTACCCTTTTTGAGTTCCTTTTCCCAGACCCCATCCATATTAATTTATCTTGTCGGAAAATCGTACATACATTTTGAAAAGACTTACAATTAAGCGACAAAAACATTTCTAAAATGAAGTTATTTAGTCGACTTTATTATAACTCTCTCCTTACCATCTCCGTCATCACTCCACTTAAAATACGCCAAACACATACACACACACACAAACACACACATCTGTGTATATATATATATATATATATATATATATATATATATATATATATATATATATATATATATATATATATATATATATAATGCTGTTCTTAAAAATTGCGTTCCGAACTGGGGCAGAAAGGGCTGCGTATGCATGCCGTATTAAACCTCTTATCAAGGAATAAAAAATAAATATCACTTGGTCTTTTCAATTAAAAAATAAGGTCGTAACACAAACACACACACACACGTACACACACACAAACACACACACACAATTTACAAATTCATGATATATTTCGTTCTTCCTTTATTGTTCTTTCTCAAGCTTGCTAGAATAGAAATAAGGGGAGGGGGTTATAACCTCACGTAGACCTCTATGTTAAATATACCCTGGTGCTGTATAGCCTTAAGAGTTATAGCCTCAAAATATCCCCTGGGGTTGAAAGTCTCAATGAGGATTTTCCGTAGGGACAATAAGAATGGAACAGGTAAGATGACGTCACGGTACTCGTAACAATGTTGCAAGTGGCTTACCTGAATACGTGCGGTTAGCTAGGAAGAGACAAATACAGTAAAGACAGAGATATAGGACATATATAACACATATATAACATAAATTGCCAAGTGAGAACAAATATCTTTTCGAGGCATATGAAGTAGCCCTGAAAATGGCCTTTGGTTTTTATTTCAATGTTAACACCATTACGTTACCATAGATGACATCTCACTGATCTTCTCTTCCTCAAACATCGTCTCACCTCTGGTCCATAGATGAGGACTCTTCAGACTGCCTTGTCTTTCCACGCGGAGTCTGTCTTCCAATCCAAAGAGATCTGTATGTGACGTCACATTATCTAAACAGGTGTGCTAGCGTCTGAGCGCAGTATATCAATGCGATATTTTTTTTTAACATGACGGAAACTAAGAGAATAAATTTTATGCACCGGCCTTGGAGTCGAGAAGCGATGATAAAGCAACAGTTATCAAAGTCAACACAGATTTACTTCTAGAAGAGGTCGATTTTAACTGGGATTTAGTGACTCTTTTCTTCGCAAGAATTTGTTCTGGTTCCAGCATCTTCGCCACCTTCTCCTTATTTACCACAAGTCGTGGATTTTAAACAGAGACAAAAAAAAAGAATTGGAGATATTTTTCAAACAACAACAAGAAGCAGAACAAGGTTTTAACCTTCAACAGCAAAAGTGAGAAGAAGAAGAGACAAAAGGAAACAAAAATGAAGAAGAAGAAACAAAGAGGAAACAAGGTCTAGGAAATAAGAAGGACAATGAAAGTCAAACAATAACGGTACTCTTGGACATTTTTGGCAGAGTAAAGGAGTCTGAAATAAATGTATCAGACTTCTTTATTACGACTCAAGAGAAAATGATCTTCCTGAACCAAACAGCTCAACCTTGTTAGTACGCCTGAGATACCAACCCTAGTGATTTCTACCCAATCATCGACGGATGCAAGTCCAGAAGTTGACCTTGGTTGTGTCAATGTCTTAAGGCAGTTAAAGCTGATTGCTTCTCGTTTCTGAGTTTGTTTTGAAAACAAAACCCCAACGGTCCTTTTCAGGACCAGTCACTTCTTTGGAAATGAGAAAGTATTCATTTTGCCTTAATCAATGAAACCTCAAAATCATTTTAAACCCTATGAAGTACATATGTAAGTGCATGAGTTACGGCCGTATTCTAAAAATCATAAACAGGAGAGACTTACGTTTTTTCTGTCTGATCTAGTCAAGCAAAACGTTTGCAATCCAATTCATAACACAAAACTTTTAAAAAGTTTATAGACTACTTCTGTGTCTTGTGTCCTTTCACACTCCAATTTTTTCTGATTTTCTTTACTTTCACAGGTTTTTCCTCCTCTTCTTCCTCACTTTTTCTCTTTTTTTCTTCTCATTCAGAAAATGAAGGGGTTCTTTCTTTAACCGAGTGCATCTCTTTTTTCTTCTTCTTCCTGCTCCTGTTGTTAGGACAGTGTGAAGACCAATGTCCGATCTCTTGACAATGATAACAGGCATCTTGACTTTTGTCTCTTTTGACACTAGTCTTGCCTTTTGGATGGTCTGGACAATTTGTAGCCCAATGCCTTTCTTTCCTGACAGATATAGCAATAATCTTGACTTTTGTCTCGAAAGGAGGGGGAATAGTCCTTCGGTTTTCGGAAGAAAACTTCGTATGAAACCTATCAAAGCTCTGATTAGATGTTCCATCTGTATGGGCTCTTCCATCATACAGGTCAGCTTGAGAGTAAAATGAATACTGTTCTTACATGAATGTAAAGGCTGCCATGGCGTTTAAAATGTAGTCATTTGACCTTTTGTAGTCAAGATAAAATGATCGAATCGTTTCGTGAAGAAAGGAGAAGAAAGTAAACGCAGAAGCATAATTTGCCGCCTCGCAAAGTAGCTGAAGTCTTGGCACAAATTCATGACAGCGATTTTGAAAATGAAATGATTGAGCCAGAATCCAGACCCAGAGTCTACACCAAGCCAAAGTTAACCACCAGGAAACCCTAACAAGTACTACCACATTCGAGAGACGGAAAAATGCTCCTCTAGAACATTTAGAACCACAGCGTAAACGTCCACGGTGAAGTTTAAAGATTTCTAGTCCGACGTACCGTTGGAGAAAGCTGAGAGGTTCATTACCGATGTGATGGATTCTTTGTTAACCACAGTAAAATAGTAATGTGAAGCCAAAGAAGAAGATCGCTTGAGACTTTCGATTCATCACGACATTTGGAATCACCCCGATTACGTCGAGTTTAGCACCCCATGAGAAATTAAACCTTCCAAAGTCATCGACATGATTCAACACGCACAGCAATCCAACGACAAGTTTAACATCACCTATGGAAAAGCAACGCTGTTCATGACCCATGTGTCTCTTCCCAAAGCGACCAGACACAAGAAGGTGTTATTGGCGGCATTTGAAAAGTTCTGAATATTTTGTTATATCTTTTCTTTTTACCTGTCCTTCAAATGAATGCTTATCGAGAGACCAAAAGTTACAAACAGCTACAAGTGCAAAACGCCGAGCACCTATGAGCGTGGAGTAACATAGGTAAACGACAGTGACCTAAAAATGTCGGAGAAAGGTAGCAATTCTGTTGTCGTGCAAAGAACATACAGTAAAGTGCGACACTCTTAGAGTATTCTTTAATAATCTTACTCTTCTGATGTGGTTTCTTCGTTCCATAGATGGTCACAACTGTATGGTCACGACCGACTGTATGGTCACAACTGTATGGTCACGACCGACTGTATGGTCACAACTGTATGGTCACGACCGACTGTATGGTCACAACTGTATGGTCACGACCTACTGTATGGTCACAACTGTATCGTCACGACCGACTGTATGGTCACAACTGTATGGTCACGACCGACTGTATGGTCACAACTGTATGGTCACGACCGATTGTATGGTCACAACTGTATGGTCACGCCCGACTGTATGGTCACAACTGTATGGTCACGACCGACTGTATGGTCACAACTGTATGGTCACGACCGACTGTATGGTCACAACTGTATGATAACAACCGACTGTATGGTCACAACTGTATGGTCACAACCGACTGTATGATCACAACTGTATGGAATGGGAAGTACTGATGTTAATGGGACATTTGATAAAGGCTACATACACAGTGCGGCAGATTTAACAAGATTTCTTAATGTGTAGAGCTGGATAGGGGCGGCAAGATTTCCAGACTCTCCTCTCCAAGGTTTAAAATGTACAAGCTAATGTCACTTGTCACTTGAACTTTAACCATTGTTTTCTTCTTTCAGGATTATTTGGTATAATGCACACTACGAGTTAATAGACACAGACCTTTTGCTTTGTTGCCCTTTCAAGGAAAGTCAAGGTCTTTTTGAAAGTCTCGAGACAACCCCCTCCCCAACATTTGACATGATTTAGACCTGATGTGCATCAGTAAGCCAGTCAACGAGTCATGCAACGACTTTATTTGGTTTCTCGCTACGTTTTTAATCGCTTCAGAATAGCCAAAAGACTGAAAAGCTACACGTTCAAAATACAGTAACGTACCAACTCTCGGACAGCCATAGCATAAATCGAATCCGGTGAATTAACCTTTATTTGCAACATTATGGTCACATTCTTTCAAGAGGACTCCATCAGGCGGAAGTAGCCTATTCTGCTATGGGGTGAATTACACCTTGAAAATAATTTCACAAAATAAAATGTTTAGCATGCTTATTTTTTCAGATTGCATCATACGATAATTTTACATAAATTTCCTTAACATAAATATCATTTCGGTAGTATTAAAAGACAACAAAGACTCTGCTCCTTGATCGTTACGAGTATTAAACCCCGACGCTTATTTACTGCAGAGTATAATCTGACGAAATAGGCTACTTCCTGCCGAGTATAATCTGGTTAAATAGGTTACATCCCGCCTAATGGTGTCCTATAGAAAGACTTAGTGACCGTAATGGTGAAAATTTATTTAATATTGGAAGTGTGATGATGTCATTAACCGTCATTTCTGTATTCTTAACTAGATATAAAGGTAAATTCGCCGGATTGGATTTATGTGATTTCTGTCTGTGAGTCATGCGTTGGTACGTACTTGTATCTTGAATAGATATATGTTGCTTCTTTGTCTTTTGCGATTCTGAAGCGATAGAAGTCGAATTGAGCGGATGCTGGGTTCACGCTTGCACCCCTTGTGTTAATTTATAATATTATAAGGTGATTTCCTGTTGTCAGAGATTTCTTCGTACTTTATTGATAAAACCTCAGACTTCTGTAATGCCTATATACCGCCGACACATATTCTCGCAGTCAAAAGTCTGCACATCACGTAATTAACTGACACACTGTCAGCTTGTCTTAAGTTATGCCTAAGGCACCTCAAGTATGTGACTTTTATGAAAAGTAAATCGCCTCTAATCTTGACGTTTTGATACAATTTTTATTTATAAAAGCAAGTAAAATTGCATTCATGGATCTAAAGACGGAAAGTGTTTTATCTGTTCTTTCGACATCTTGCCGTTTGGTTAGTCAGCCAGATTGTTTGAGGACAACATTTTCTTTCGACAATCCCTTAACCCGCCAAATGCAGACAAAGCATGGTTTTGAAAGCTGTCATTGCTCTGTAACCTCAAATGTGGTCTTTTCACAGGTTAATGAGTTTACTGTATTTTTAACCTGATTCTGTACACTCAAATTTGTTCTGTACTCTTACCTGATGTTGTGGACCCAGATATGCGCTACACTCTCACCTGATATTGAACCACTTGTGTGTGTGTGCTTGTGTGTGAGTTTGAATATATATATATATATATATATATATATTTATATATATATATATATATATATATATATATATATATATATATATATATATATATATATATATATATATATATATATATATATATTGTAAATTAATGCAAATACGTTGGAAATAAATATTACATTTGAATTCAATTATAATTATCACATTGATCACTGGCTTAATTTGCCGTATATTGGTATCTGTAATTTGATATTCTTGTTTCTTTAACTTTCATTACATTTTTACCAATCCTTATATTCATTCTAAACGACAACTCTTTCTGACCTTTAAAAGTTGTATCTTCATCTTTATGTAGTTTAACTTCTGTTCGTTTTTTTTGTTGATATTCAGTCTCTTTACCATGCACAGTATAGGAAAAAATTTAAAACATCTCTCTCAAAATATTTTCCGTTTCGTCTAAAATATGTGCTGAGTTCTCTCTATGACTTTAGGCATGCTTGTTCTTCATGCATGTGTATCTTTGCAATTAACGGCATATTTAGCTTCAGATTTATATCACAAAGGAATTTTTCTCTTTCTTTTAAACTTACTTAATATGCATGCTACAAGTTTTTGTTTCTACACTTTCAATAACTTTTCTAACGTTCGATTAATTTCTGTCTTGATCTTCTTGTGTAGAGATAGGAAATGGTCCATTAAATGGTCATGCGCATGTAATGCAATATTTTAGATCCGCTTCTAGCATGCATATATATATATATATATATATATATATATATATATATATATATATATATATATATATATATATATATATAACACAAAAACACAAATGTGACAAAGGTTCATTTTCTAGTTTCTATTTTTACCTGTTATTAAAAATGACATTGCGTGCAAATGTTTGTTTACTTTTTTTATAGGATTTAACTGCGAAAAGGATTCTTATAGTGAACTATGGGCCATGATTACTTCTGCCTTTGAAGACAAGAATAAAAGCCATGCTTCTTAAGATACTACATTTTATCGAACCTTCAAACAAAATAATCTGCAGTTGATGTTTATTTAAAGCAATGGAATGCACATGTGTACTTAATAAATCAGTTGCAAACATCATGGTCTGCATGAAGGAAACCTTTGAATACAAAATGCTACTTCATGATGACATTTTTTTCTTGTCGTACCGAGTTTTGTCTTGTAGATATTCAGTCTTCGAAGCTAACCCCATTTAATTTAGAATGATATATATCGCAGTTATTGTATTCTCTTGGCCCTATTCATTTGAGAACATTTTCAATTTCAGTGCCAATCGACCCCATTACTTTAATATTCTCGTTGAATTAAACAAAATTCTTCTTCTTAAGTCTGCTTTTGATTCCATGGTACGTCTCCTTAACTAGGCCAAAGAACATGCAATGCGACTTTGCCAAAAGAGAATGTTCCGTGTCCAACCATCTTTGATTTGCCATTTCGAGCAGAAAGAGGCTTTTGCATTTCAACGATCTTTAAATATGTTTGCTTTATAGAAGCGAGAATTTCATCTTAAGTAAAACTTGGAGTTAGCATAAAGGGAGATTAGTAACAATATCATTTCTTTTGTTCTTAAATTACGACACAATGCATCTGGATATGCTAACCATAGACACGAGTCATACACCTGAATATTCTCGCAATATACATTGCCTTATTCTGCAGGATTCGCGTTGACCACTTTTTGGTTAACACGAAGAACTCGCGACAGAAAAAGATCAGGACGGCTGATGTCATAACTCATTTGGCAAGGTCCTTTACTCTGATTTCGCACTAAAAAAGCCTGTCAGTTGATGCGTCTTTGAACACGAAACTAAATCCGTATTATGTATGCGTTGTCAATTAGAGGTATGCTATATTACCTGTATTACATTTTTTCCGCTGATACGTATCGCTGTACTTTTTCACTGTACTGGTACGTCGGTAGTTTCTTTTAGTTAGGAATGTATAGAAATTCCCGAAGAATCCTTTTGCTTCTAGAAGAGTGTGCTTTCATTATTCATCAGATCACAAAACGGTTGTATGTCTCACAAATTAAGGGCAAATATTACAAAGTTAATTCTATTTTTGACTTGGCACATTCTCGCATGCTAAGACTGTAGACAAATTGAATGTAGCGAAACATGTTTGGGTCAAATCTAACTTCGGAAAAAAAGAAACAAAGCTCCCAAATCCCAATATAAAAACGCGCGTGTCACTTTTTAGTTGTTAATCAGCGAATGTGAATGTGTTACGTATATGTATACTTTTCCCGAAGCGTATTTGTTTCCTGTCAGATCATTATTTAATTTATAGAATCCACTTAATATTTTCTCGCTTTCTGAGTATGTTTTATGTTTACTGAACCTCTCTGGTAAATATTTTCCCGAGTGTTAGCACCCCACTCAAAGTTTTCCATGCTTATTATATTGATTATGTATCTAGAAAGTGCAGATTTCAGTATCAATACTTCTTCTTTAATTTATCAAAAGGCTCTCAAATGTTTATCCTAGTATCAGCTATGGTGTAAGCTTAAACGTCCAACTTTAGTTACAGTTGTTGAATTACAGTATATACAGCAATTAACACACACATAACAAATTCATCTTTCATCAAGTACTAGTCATTTACTTTGGAGGAGGGTAGATATGATTTACTTTTCACTTCAAATACTTTTTTTCTTTTATTTTGAGATAAATAATATTTCTTTTTAAAATAATATCAAGATTGTAAAATATCGCTATTTTGTTATCAGTGTAGGGTAATTTTCTAGTAATTGACAAACGAAATTTAAAAAAAAAATCATACCTCTGACCCTGAATATTGAATTCCCAGATATAATTGCAGCATACCATGGTGCGTATCGCGGTAGGTTCAGAAATAACGCATTATACCGTTGCATGTATCGCAGTAGGTTCATAAATACCGCGTTATACCATTTTATTTATCGCGGTAGGTTCAGAAATACCGCGTTATACCATTGTATGTATCACAGTAGGTTCAAAAATATCGCGTTTTACCTTTGTACGTATCAATATAGGTTCAGAAATACCGCGTTATACCTTTGTACTAAATTGTTATTGTACCCAGCTCCATTATCAATAAACGTTTCCTGACTTCAGTATAATTCTTTGTATTCTTAAGCATAGACAACATTCAATACAAGTTTCCAGACCTCCCTATAAATTCTTGTTAATATTTCTCAGGTATAATACTACTAGGATAATTTACTTTTAAATTCATTTATAAGATAGAGTTTGGATAAAAATAAGTAAATACAAATGTTGCTAAACCTCTGTTTACTTTGTTTTTTTTTAATAAAAAATTGCTTCATTTCGTGGTACTTTCTCAGTGGGGGGAGCGGGGTGCATGGGCGGTCGAGTTGTATAAGATCACTCAAACATCTCATCTCTATTCCCATGAGCTCGGGTCTTGGCTAGTACGTGCTAAAACTTACCAGTAGATTCCCGTGAGTCGGAGATATTTCCCGTGTTCTTTGCCCACTAAAATATACTGGCAACGTTGTATAGTTTATCATGTAGTGAAAATTAGCTTTCAATACCACAACACCAAACCAATCCATCGCCTCCATAGATAGTATTTCCCAAATAATTCCAAACGATTTTTTAGATAAAAGAATTATATGCAATTTTATAAATTTCCTGCAAAAACAATTGCAAAAAATGAGTCTAAATTGATGTGTATTAATTAGACTCTATATTGAAATGTGTAATAACAAAAGTTTACATTGATATGTGTAACAACAAAACATAACATTGATATGTGTAATAATAAAACTTTACAATGATATGTGTAATAACAAAACTATACTTTGATATTTGTAATAAGAAGACTTTACATTGATATGTGCAATAATAGTGAAATAACAAAACTTTACATTGATATGTATAATAATAAGATTACATTAATACGTGTAATAATAAGACTATGTTGATATGTGTAATAATAAGACTTTACATTTATACGTGCAATAATAAGACTTTACATTGATAAATACGTGTAATAATAAGACTTTTCATTGTTATGTGTAACAAAAAGGCTTTAAATTGATATGTGGATACAACGGCAAAATGTACAGGCCCAGATCTGTGGTCGTATATACAGACTTAGAGATGTCGTATAATAAACAGATCCAGATGTGTCGTCCTATCATACACAGACCCAGATCTGTGGTCGCATAATGTATAGACCGAGGTCTGTGGTCGTATAATGTACACACCCATATCAGTGGTCGTATAATGTAAACACCCAGATCTGTGGTCGTATAATGTACACACTCAGGTCTATGGTCGTATAATGTACACACCCAGATCTTTGGTCGTAAATTGTACATACCCAGTTCTGTGGTCGTATAATGTACAGACCCAGGTCTGTGGTCGTGTAATTTACAGACCCAGATCTGTGGTCGTATAATGTACACACCCAGATCTGTGGTCGTATAATGAACACACCCAGATCTGTGGTCCCATAATGTACAGACCCAGATCTCTGGTCGTATAACGAACACACCCTGATCTGTGGTCGCATAATGTACAGACAAAGGTCTGTGGTCGCATAACGTAAAGACCCAGATCTGTGGTCGTATAATGTACAGACCCAGATCTCTGGTCGTATAATGTACAGACCCATATCTGTGGTTGTATAATGTACAAACCTAGGTCCTGTGGTCGTATAATGTACAGATTAGGTCTGTGGTCGTGTAATGTACACACGCAGATCTATGGTCGTATCATGTGCACACCCAGATATGTGGTCGTATAATGTACACACCCAGATCTGTGGTCGTATAATGTACAGACCCAGATCTCTGGTCGTATAATGTACAGACCCATATCTGTGGTTGTATAATGTACAAACCTAGGTCCTGTGGTCGTATAATGTACCGACTCAGGTCTGTGGTCGTGTAATGTACACACGCAGATCTATGGTCGTATAATGTGCACACCCAGATATGTGGTCGTATAATGTACACACCCAGATCTGTGGTCGTATAATGTACAGACCCAGATCTGTAGTCGTATAATGTACACATCCAGATTTGTGGTCGTATAAAGAACACAACCAGGTCTATGGTCGTATAATGTACACACCCAGATATGTGGTAGTATAATGTGCACACCCTGATCTGTGGTCGTATAATGTACACACCCAAATCTGTGGCCGTATAATATACAGACCCAGATCTTTGGTCTTATAATGCAAACATCCAGATCTGTGTTCGTAAAATGTACACACTCAGATCTGTGGTCGCATAATGTAAACACCCAAGTATAAGGTCGCATAATGTAAACACCCAAATCTGTGGCCAGATAATGTATAGACCCAGATCTGTGTTCGGATAAAGTAAACACCCAGATCTGTGGTCGTGTAATGTACAGACCCAGATCACTAGTCGTATAATGTACACACCCAGATCTGTTCTCGTATAATGTACACACCCAGATCTGTGGTCGTATAATGCGCCGGCAGATCTACGTACAATTAGTATTTTAGGCCTAATTAGTAAAGCAAGTAACATACACCCTGAGCTATAGGCACACTATGCAGGGACAGATCATATTCTATGCTGCTTATAGTAAACCTGAAAGTATGCGTGTGTATATACCGTACTTTTGGTACAAGAACAATGAAGATGGCAAAGACTCTAAAGTGCTTAAGTCGAATGGACTCGTCGAATATGTGTCAAATCTCTCATTATAGATGTAATTCTATATTTAATCTGGGAATCCATGGTAGTTACGTATTATTTGACAATATATTAAAACTATAAGTATTTTTTTTTATCTGAGTTCAAAAGTGCAGAACTTTCAAGTATAAAAAGAATTTGGTTAACAGGTAGATGTAACAGTGAATATAACTAATCACTAGCGATTTAATGACCAGAAAATCGGCTTTGATGAATTCATTGTCACTGTGTTAAATCTGAATATTTATATTCTGTATTATCGTATAAAAATCTTAATCATATGACGTAATCAAGAGGATTATTGATGAAATAATCACGAACCAACAACATTTATACAATAAAATCTTGACATTATCTAATTTAACAAAAGGCGTATAGATTGAAAGGCTTTCCCGTATGTTATGTTGATTACACACGGACAGCGTTTAATGGCTTGCCAGTACGTCACGTTCATCATGCATGGACAGCGTTTAAAGTCTCGGTAACATATCACCTTAATCATATACTCGGATAGAGTTTAACGGTTTGCGCGCACGAAACGTTCTTTCATGTATATGATAAACGTAACGTGAATGCAAGCCAGTGAACACAATCCATGTATATGATTATCGTAATGTGTTGGTGAGACACTAAAAACAGTCGGGCACCTGTCACTTCAAAATTGACCATCGTTTTATTCTCATGCACGTTTATTGGCTATTGTGTATACTTTAGTAAAGAGACGTATAGACATTTGATTCTTGTCCACTTTCGAGGAAGGTTAGGGTTATTTTGAAATTTTGGAAACTCCACTCCCCCACCTCTTAAAACTAAACGTGATCCGGCTATGCTGCTAAGATTGGAAACCGGTCATGTGACTGAAACTTGTCATGTGAGTAGATATTAAATTTTATGCTTCAAGACTCTCTTTTTTTCGTAAATATGTCTACATATTTGCCGTACGCTCGCCATTTTTTTTGGAGCGTTATGGACGTGTGCTATATTTTAGATACCACCAATAGTCAGAAAAAAACAATATTTTTCTAAAGCCACTAATGTAAAGTAAAGGTATAACTTAAAGCCTTTTCTAATAATACCAATAGATTTTCAGAAATTGGCTCTGATCTAGAGTATAAAAGAAACTAAACAAAGGTCACAACGCGGTAGTTTTATTTGAAGTTAGCTAAATGGAAACACAAAGATAAACATACATATATACATAGAAAAACATGTTGCATGATTCTTTTCGACTAAATCATTCAAAATTACTAAACGATCAAATAGTACTATTTGAGGCAAAGCCCAGTGCCAAAAGCAGTTCAACTTTAGTGTTGCTTTGGCATTAAATAGTACCATTCGAGGCAAAATCCAGTGCCAAAAGCAGTTCAACTTTTGTGTTGCTTTGGCATCGGATTAAGCAAGATCTGATGACATAATCATTTTGAATCAGGCCAACGATTATAAAGCATTAAATGAAATGATATGTTTTTGATTGCCTTGCAACTGTTTGAGTAATTTGATGTGAAACCCTTTAAACGTTATTTATTTAATAAACGTTGATGTCACGATTGCGATGATGTGATGAAAAGAAATGGGTCTCTTTCTATTCAGCACGGTTAACATAAAAAGATAAATCATGCAAATAACAAAATCTTTGAGCTCTTCATCCGATAAGCCATCCAAATTTTAATTGCAGATTGTGATGTAATATAATTTTCTTTCATATATTTTTCATGAGTTTAATAGCGGCTTAAAAAATAGTAATAAACGATAAGTCTAGATAATCGTTAGTACGGAAGACAGTGACAATTGCTTTCCACAGACTACATTGGTCATCAGTAGATATTATGTTTTTCTTACAACGTATAAAAAAAATGCAGCTTCATAATACACCGAATTTAAAACAAGCTGCCTCCATGATATTGTTGTTGTTAAAGGGCTTAACGCTATTTTGTAGCACACGATACATGGCTGCCAGTATTAATGGTGGAGGAAGAAACCGGGAAATCACCTGCGAGAACCACCGACCTACGAAAAGCTTCTGGCAAGCTTTCTCAAATATCCACATTCGCTGAATCCATGACTTAAACCGACGCAGACATAGGTGAGATGACAATGATCAGTAAGCGACAGCGATTTAGACCTCTTAGCCAATCGGGTCCCCTGCCTCCCTTATAAACCGGGAAATCAGCGGAAAGAACCACAGACCCACGAGAAGCTACTTGCAAACTTTCTCACATATTCACATTCGCCGAATCCTAGACTCTAACCCACGCAGACAGAGGTGAGATGGCAATGATCTGTAATGGACAGTGCTTTAGACCACTCGGCCACTCGGGGCCCCTGTCTCCCTTATAAAAGAACAACAAAAATGTCTCAGTGTAGTTAGTTTTCTTTGCCAGACTCTAAGTCTTACCGACTCCAATAGATAAAGGCCAATTGTGAAGGACTTTGACCAATATTGCTTACCATATGGAATTCTAGGCGAAAAGTTAAACGATTACGGGTTTTGGTCGACAGCCGTAACCAAGTTATTCGAAACAGATGCTCAACAGTAACACATAGGTAATCTCACAGTTATTGGCCATCAATCAAATAACACCTTAGATAAAAGAGGTGATGATTAACCTCTGTGATATATTGGGGAGTGTTTAATACAAGAATCAAATGGTCTTGCACTCACTCACCCCGTATGCACGAGAACGGTTTTAGAAGACTGGTTTTTAATGTCGTATTAGCCTTTAAATCAAGCAAAAATTTGATCCTGTTTCTTAATTGATTAACTCGTGTCCGAGCAGGTATCTTTACTGGACACGAGATTTAATTTGAAAAAGTAAAACTGACCTTTGTGACTCAATTACACGCTGGAGATAATTCAGGGGAGCTAATATCAGATTTTTTTCAAGATAAATTGACGATACATGAAAGTTGAAGATACATGTACACGAGCTTAATTTGAATAAGAGTTTTTAAAGGGCTTGAATGACCCTTAATCATAATATGCAATGACACTTTGCCATTATATAAAAAAAGAAAAAGTTAAACAAATTCCAAAAGCTTGATAGGCATAATCAGCATCGGACTGGCCTGCCGGGACAATTACTCGAAGATCACGTAGTCTGGAAGGGGACTCCAAGACGTAATATAAGCGTGATTCCCGTGGGTGGAAAAACTAGGCTATCGGCCATACCCTGAGTTGAACATTGGTTTAAGGAAACAAATAAACAAAAATTTCTTTTTTTAAAAAACTGACAGAGCCCAAATATTCAAAGGTTTCCTACCGTTCGGATGAACCACGCTCTTAATACTGATCTCAGTCTTTGATTTCATTTTTTAAAATGAACAACAAAAACTCACGATCTGAATATCGAACTTGATAACCTCAGATAGTTTCGCTAAATAATTCATACTAGGGCAGAGTCCCACGGTTTTTCTCCAGGTCGAAGGTAAATTAAAGGACAAGCGATACAATCTTCAAACTTATTATCAAAAGGAACTAAATTAACAAATCCCTTCTTTGCAACGTGTCCTCAAACCGTATCATTTGGATTGTGGAATGTGCCCGGATTTACCTCGGAAACAATCAGTAGCATCTCAAATGCCCATCAATTGACTTGAGTACCCTATTCTTCAGGGACAAAATGAATTAGAATGAAAATAAAGATCAACTTAACGGTTGAAAAGTCGGCCTGTGTAAGGGGTTTAATTAAGTACTGATATCTGAAGTTCCTTAACGACTCTCATAGATCACGGTTGTGTCTTCATTTGTACGGGTATTCACAAATGTTTAGACCGGAATATGCATTGCCTTTTGTACACGTATTACTATTTTGACTAGAATATACATTCTCCATTTTATATTAATTAATATTTTGACCGGAAGTTGCATTGCTCATTGTACATGTATAAAACATTATTTTGACCGGAAGTTGCATTGCTCATTGTACATGTATAAAACATTATTCTGATCTGAATATACATTGCCCATTTAAATGTATTAATATTATGATGATCCAAATATGCATTGCCCATTGTACATGTATTTATTCTGACCGAAATATGCAACGTCCATTTTACATGTACAAATATTATTCTGACCAAAATATGCATTGTTCATTTTACATGCATTAATATTATTCTGACCAAGATATGCAATGTCCAGTGTACATGTATACAAATATTAAATCGCACCGATAAAAAATATATATATATTTAAATGTTTAGTGGATATTATCAGATTAACGCAGACTTTCTGATAGTTCTACAGCATTTTTATGATTTTCTGCTGTCATAAGCCAATACAGGAAAGGGATATCCGCATGACTTGTTACTCCAAGATAGTCGTATCTTACTTAAATTTTCATTACTAAGTAGCTATAAACAAACGTACTTAAACTCAAATATTTAAACTCGAAAGCATTGTCAAAATGAAAATATAATTATTGTTTCCTCAAATTTCTTTAAAAAATAATTGGACTGGTTTCCATGGACACTTATATAATTGGACTTTTTTGCATGGAAACGTATGTTCTGTTTTAAAAAGTGGGCTTTATATTTATTCAGATGAAATGGAAGGATATAAAATCTGACCTGCCCTCCATTGTGTGAATAAAACAGAACGTTGTTATTGTGTGGTACTTGATACAAAAAAATCAAGTATGTTACCTTAATCTCTAGACTTTGTGTTGAATCATAGCTAAACCATTGTTGGTTATAGGGGTACATAGCAGTTTGTATTTAAATATCCTGTATAATGTTTTACATGTGTCATATGCAGTGATATTTGACGTATTTCTTGATCGCTTCATGTGCAAATACTCAACATGACAAGATAAAAATACCCTGCTCGATGTGTTTCAGTTGCCTGCTTATCGTCATTGTACAAGTACGTATGCTTCTTTTCATATCAAAGCGTTCAGATGGCACAGAAAGTGAACGCAGCAAACTAAAATCATCATGAAATGAAACTCTAATGTTTGGAACTTTATTTTAAGTCAGTGTTTGGAAAGTTGAGGAAATCGTTGGATTTCGAGCAGACCCCGCTTATGTTTTTGGGGTCAGGGTGGTGTTGTTGAGGTCGGATGTGATTTAACCAACTTTCTAATAGCATGACTTAACGGTATCTAGATGTCAAAGGAAACAGCGTCTTCGTACTTAAAGTAAAAGAAATCGTTTTATATGCTTCCAGTAAAGATATCGGGGTCTTCGTTCTTTTAGAAGTAACTTCTATTCAATGATTTTGTTTATGTTAGAAAAAGATCACGCCACGACGGTTATTGAAACAAAGCAATGAACGTTGCCTGTAACCACTAATAGCGTCTTTAACCTCGTTTTAATGACAAATTTAAATATTTATTCAAGAAACTACCATCATGCCTATAAAAACCATCAGTACAGTTGTACACTCCTATAAAAATATCAATATAGCTGTACACCCCATTAAAATATCAGTGCAACTGTAGCCTCCTATCAAAAGCATCAGAACAGCTGCAAATGCATACAAGATGTATTAGTACAGCTGTACAATCCAATAAAAGCATCAGTACAGATGTACAATCACATAAAAACATCATGACAACTGTATACTCGTATAAAAAGAAGCATTTGTACAGCTGTACATAGCTGTACACCCCACTAAAATATCAGTGCAACTGTAGCCTCCTATCAAAAGCATCAGAACAGCTGCAAGTGCATACAAGATGTATTAGTACAGCTGTACAATCCAATAAAAGCATCAGTACAGATGTACACTCACATAAAAACATCATGACAACTGTATACTCGTATAAAAAGAAGCATTTGTACAGCTGTAGACTCCTATAAAAGAGCACAAGTACAGATAAAAGAAACAAAACAGCTGCCAACTCCTGTAAAAAGCATTAGTACAGCTGTGCACAGCATATTTATCTGCACAGAGCAAGAAGTTCCAAAAAGCACGGGGATACAGTGATACAATGTACTTACCCGTACGTTCGTACGCATGTTTGTAATATCCTTAATTTCCACAAACACCAATGAAGACAGATATAAGAAAATTAAGGCAATTATTGCTGTATATTTTTAGTTTGAGTCAACCCGTTTTGAGATTTTAATCAAGGTGAAGCTTCATTATAGACGCTCATTTACATAATTTTTTAATGATTCAGATATTATTTGCCTCAAAAGTGCGAGACATGGCGTGTGTCTGCAATGGCTCGAGTGACAACACATCACAAACTAGGACCCGTGTCATATCCTGAATCTTCCCCTATCCCACATGGACAAGTTACATAGCCCAAGCCTCGAAACGTAGAGACCGTTTAGACGATACCACAGGGACAAATTACATAGCCCCAGCCACGAAACGTAGAGATCGTTTAGACGATACCACATGGATAACTTACATAGCCCCAGCCACGAAACGTAGAGACTGTTTAGACGATACCACCGGGACAAATTACATATCACCAGCCACGAAACGTAGAGAACGTTTAGACGATACCACATGGATAACTTACATAGCCCCAGCCACGAACCGTATAGACCGTTTAGACGATACCACAGGGACAAATTACATAGCCCCAGCCACGAAACGTAGAAATCCTTTAGACGATACCACAGGGACAAATTACATAGCCCCAGCCACGAAACGTAGAGATCGTTTAGACGATACCATATGGATAACTTACATAGCCCCAGCCACGAAACGTATAGACCGTTTAGACGATACCACAGGGACAAGTTACATAGCCCCAGCCTAGAAACATAGAAATCGCTGCGATGATACAACGTGGACAAGTTACATAGCCCCAGCCTCGAAACGTAGACACCGTTTAGACGATACCACAGAGATAAGTTACATAGCCCCAGCCTAGAAACATAGAAACCGCTGCGATGATACCACAGGGACAAGTTACATAGCCCAAGCCTCATAACACAGACACCGTTTAGACGATACCACAGGGACATGTTACATAGACCCAGCATACAAAAGTAGAGACCGTTTAGACGATACCACAGGGACAAATTACATAGCCCGAACCTAGAAACGTAGATACCGTAAGATGGTACCACAGGGACAAAATACATAGCCCGAACCTAGAAACGTAGATACCGTGAGATGATACCACAGAGACAAATTACATAGCGCAAGCCTCAAAATGTAGAAACCGTTGAGATCATTACACTTAGACCGTGCAGTGTATAAACTTCTTTGGCATTTACAGACAAATCCATACATGTTACGTTGTTAAAGAAGGTCAGAAGGATCTGTGTCCCTATCCATAACATTGAAGCCAATGAGATACCAACTAAATAGCCCTTTATACACCTACGGACATGGCAATACAAATTCAGCAGAACAAATATAATTGGCAACTGGCTCTATTCCTACCCAAGACACTTGATCAAAGGCTCACACATTTCGGGTTGGGGTTGATATATTAAAGCTGAGAAAGGACGAAAAAAAAACTTTTACAAACTCTGCAGTCTTATTGGGTTTCCATCTTTCGACAAACCTTTATTCAAATATTCCCTCTCTAATACCATTTAAAATTTGATTTTGTACTAAATTTGAATCCAAAGTTTTACCAAACCATTATTATCCACTCCCCTAGAAGCGAATGGCAGGAGTAAAAAATTACTTTACAGGCTAATAGTTTAACCCATGTGTCTAAAAGCATGAGTAATATATTATTTTACTGGTTATTGCTTGAACCTATGGGTCATGGATTAAACATGATTATAAACTTACTTTAAAGTGAACCTATGGGTCAGAAGGTTAGTAATTATTACCTGGTGGTAATGTTATCATGTATACTCCGTGATGTTATTAAAACATTGTGTAGGATTTGCCGTATCCTTGCATTATTGTAAGAGAATTTTACGTGCATGACTCAACATTCAGACTCCTCAAAAGTTCCTTACATCAACTAATACAGTCCGAACATCATTCGTCCATTTCCGTCAAGCCGATTAATTATGTCGGATATTAGAGGAATACACATATACTTGATGGGTATAGTGATTGGCCTCTGGCAAAAAGCACCACCGCTTTGGCAACAGAAAAGCCCAACAATGTTCTGATTATGACTTTTCCTCCTTCCGCCGCCGTTTTATGCCATGCGAGGAAAATTAGTTCTGAATATAGTTCTCGATCCTGGCGGATCACATGCGATTTTCGCTTCTCAACTTGACAAAATAGGCCGAGGATATTCCAATTGCAATTACGTTGGTCTACAAATAAACTTTGAAGAAAAATTTCCAAATATTCTCACAACTACATGTAATGTGTACGAGTTTCACACAAGAAGCGTTACAAGTTATATAACGAAATGTGAATCAGCATGGTATATATACGTGTGGGAGGAATCTACATACGACCATATTTCTCTGTCCTCTCTGTGAAATGTATTTTCGAAGTAGTCGCTGCATCGAATTGCCGACTATGCTAAGTGTGTAATAAGTAACAGAAAATGGCTCCACAAAAATGTTAATAATATACAGTAAGAATCGGATGACAAACACATGCTTGGTATCAAACCAATTCTTACAACATTGTAGCCAATATTTTTAAAATACAATATTAAGACCATCTTTGCATGTTATCAAATATATTTTAGGTTGTTTTATATGCATAAATATTCCCTGTGTAATATGCATTGAGGATTTTTTTTATATGCATACATTTCTCTATGTGATATGTATTTCATTTATTTCATTACATACATACATTTCCATGTCTGATATGTATTTCAGACTATTTTACATATATATATTTCCCTGATTGATCTGTATTTCAGACTATATTACATGGATATTTTTCCCTGATTGATATGTATTTCAGACTACTTTACATACATACATTTCATTATGTGATATGTATGTAAAACTATTTTACATACATTGTCCTGTGCGATATGCATTTCAGACTATTTTACATGCATACATTTCCCTATGTGGTATGCATTTCAGACTATTTTACATACATACATTTCCCTATGTGGTATGCATTTCAGACTATTTTACATACATTTTACATACATACATTTCCCCAGCTGATTTGTATTTCAGACTATTTTTCAAACATACATTTCACTATGTGATATGTATTTCATACTATTTTACATACATACATTTCCCTGTGTGATACGCATTTCAGAATATTTTACATAGATACATTTCCCTGTCTGATATATATTTCAGACCATTTTACATACATACATTTCCCTGTGTGATATGTATTTCAGAATATTTTACATACACACATTTCCCGATGTGATATGCATTTCAAACTATTTTACATTCATACATTTCACTATGTGATAAGCATTTCAGACTATTTTTCGTACATACATTTCCCTATGTGATATGCCTTTCAGACTATTTGCATGCATACAATTCTCTGTGTGATATGCATTCCAGATTCTTTTACATATGTATATTTCACTATGTGATATGTATTTCAGACCATTTATATCCCTGTGTCATATCCATTTCAGACTATTTCATATACATATATTTCCCTGATTGATATGCATTTCAGACTATCTTCCTTATAATTCCCTATGTGATATGTGATTCTGACTATTTTACGTACATACTTTTCACTATTTGGATATATATTTCAGACTATTTTACATACATACATTTCCCTATGTGATGTGTATTTCAAACCATATATATATATATATATATATATATATATGTATATATATATATATATATATATATATATATATATATATATATATATATATATATATATATATATATATATATGATGTGTATTTCAGACTATTTTACATACATACATTACCCTGTGTGATATGCATTTCATACTATTTTAGATACATACATTTCCCTGATTGACATGTATTTCAGCCCATTTTACATACATACATTTCCCTGTGTGATTTGCATTTCAGACTATTTTACATACATATATTTCCCTATGTCATATCTGATTCCGACTATTTTACAAACATACATTTCACTATGTGATATGTATTTCAGACTATTTTGCATACATAGATATATGCCGTTCAGACTATTTCACATACATATATTTCCCGTACTGATATGCATTTCAGACTTTTTTACATCCATATATTTCCTAAACGATATTTTACATACATACATTTCACTATGGGATCTGTATTTCAGACCATTTAGCATACATACATTTGCCCATGTGGTAGGTATTTCAGACTATTTTACATATATACATTTCCCTGTGTGATATGTATTTCAGACTATTTTACATGCAATTTCAAACTATTTTACATAGATACATTTCCTGTCTGAATGTAATTTTCTAGACCATTTTACATACATAAAATTTCCCCTGTGTGATATGTATTTCAGAGTATTTTACATACACACATTTCCCGATGTGATAGGCAAATTTCAAACTATTTTACATTCATAGATTTACTATGTGATAAGCATTTCAGACTATTTTTCGTACAAATTTCCCATGATTGTATACTATTGCATACTACAATCTGGGATGCATTCCGACTCTTAATACGTACTTTCACATTAATTATTTCAGACATAAAAACACAACAAAACAACACACCACCATAATATATATATATATAAATATTATATATATTATAATATTAAATAAATAATATATATATATATATTAATATAAAATATATATATATTTATATATATATATGATATATAATATATATATATCTGTGTCATATCCATTTCAGATTATTTCATTACATATATTTCCCTGATTGATATGCATTTCAGACTATTTAACTTATAATTCCCTATGTGATATGTGATTCTGACTATTTTACGTACATACTTTTCACTATCTGGATATATATTTCAGACTATTTTACATACATACATTTCCCTATGTGATGTATTTCAAACCATATATATAATTATATAATTATGTATAATTATTTATATTATATATATATAATAATATATTATATTTAATATAATATTATATATTATATATATATATATATATCCTATGATGTGTATTTCAGACTATTTTACATACATACATTACCCTGTGTGATTTGCATTTCATACTATTTTAGATACATACATTTCCCTATTGACATGTATTCAGCCCATTTTACATACATACATTTCCTGTGTGATTGCATTTCAGACATTTTTACATACATATATTTCCTATGTCATATCTGATTCCGACTATTATTACAAACAACATTTCACTATGTGATTATGTATTTCAGACATTTGCTAATACATTTCCCTATGTGGTATGCATTTGAGACTTTTCTTACATACATTTTACATGCATAAATTTCCCCAGCTGATTTGTATTTCAGACTATTTTCCAAACATACATTTCACTATGTGATATGTATTTCGTACTATTTTACATACATATATTTCCCTATATGTTATGCATTTCAGAATATTTTACATATATACATTTCCCTGTCTGATATGTATTTCAGACCATTTTACATATATACATTTCCCTGTCTGATATGTATTTCAGACTATTTTACATGCATACATTTCCCTGTGTGATACGCATTTCAAACTATTTTACATAGATACATTTCCCTGTCTGATATGTATTTCAGACCATTTTACATACATACATTTCCCTGTGTGATATGTATTTCAGAGTATTTTACATACACACATTTCCCGATGTGATAGGCATTTCAAACTATTTTACATTCATAGATTTCACTATGTGATAAGCATTTCAGACTATTTTTCGTACATACATTTCCCTATGTGATATGTATTTCAGACTATTTTGCATACATACAATTCTCTGTGTGATATGCATTCCAGACTCTTTTACATACGTACATTTCACTATGTGATATGTATTTCAGACCATTTAACAAACACACACAGACACACACACACACACACACATATATATATATATGTATATATATATATATATATATATATATATATATATATATATATATATATATATATATATATCTATATATATATATATATATATATAAGTATGTATATATATATATATATCTATATATATATATATATATATATATATATATATATCTGTGTCATATCCATTTCAGATTATTTCACATACATATATTTCCCGTATTGATATGCATTTCAGACTATTTAACTTATAATTCCCTATGTGATATGTGATTCTGACTATTTTACGTACATACTTTTCACTATCTGGATATATATTTCAGACTATTTTACATACATACATTTCCCTATGTGATATGTATTTCAAACCATATATATATATATATATATATATATATATATATATATATATATATATATATATATATATATATATATATATATATATATATATATATATCCCTATGTGATGTGTATTTCAGACTATTTTACATACATACATTACCCTGTGTGATATGCATTTCATACTATTTTAGATACATACATTTCCCTCATTGACATGTATTTCAGCCCATTTTACTTACAAACATTTTCCTGTGTGATTTGCATTTCAGACTGTTTTACATACATATATTTCCCTATGTCATATCTGATTCCGACTATTTTACAACATACATTTCACTATGTGATATGTATTTCCGACCATTTTGCATACATAGATATATGCCGTTCAGACTATTTCACATACATATATTTCCCGTATTGATATGCATTTCAGACTTTTTTACATCCATATATTTCCTAAACGATATTTTACATACATACATTTCACTATGTAATCTGTATTTCAGACCATTTAGCATACATACATTTGCCCATGTGGTAGGTATTTCAGACTATTTTACATACATACATTTCCCTTGTTGATATTTATGTCAGACTCTTTTATATATAAACATTTTCCTGTGTAATATGTATTTCAGACTATTTTACATACATACATTTCCCTGCGTGCTATTATTTCAGACTATTTTACATACATACTTTTCCCTGTCTGATATGTATTTCAGACTATTTTACATACATACATTTCCCTATGTGATATGTATTTCAGACTATTCTACATACATACATTTCCCTATGTGATATTACTGCACAGCTTGCAACCATGCACCTGATTGAATAAACTTCTATCTTAGAGGTCAAGGGAGATGTAGATATTTTCGTTTTACCTCTATGTCAAATCCTTAGCTACATTATAATGTTAAATATATGTAAAAATATATCATCATTCAGGCGATCATATGCCTATTGTTATTCCATTATAGTTCTAGCATGGAAGTCATATTTAAACTTCAGTAATATGAATTCCCAATGTATGTATGGATAAAGATATAATATGACGACATGGTTGAATAGAAAGAAATAAATAATCCAAACAAAATTCTTACAGTAACGAGTTCTTATCAAATTCAAACAGATTAATACAGTAACGATTTTTTAAAATAATAATCATGAGTGTTGATTTCTTGTAGGCATCATTTGTAGTAATTTTAAGCGGGAACTAATTGCTTCATCATCCCGAAGCCGACTGCTCTAGAAAACTTGGATAGGTCGATTAATGTGTAAAGGTAGGAAGAATAAAAGGAAAGCATCTAGATATGTATGATGATGGGTAAATTAAACCAAGTATCATCTACAGACGTAATTGTTATGTGTAGATTTTCATAGAATGGCTTCTGCTAGATTTCCTCCTATGCGTGGATGAGATTCAGAAACGTTATGTACTTTGTATATCTTTGACTGGATAAATATTTTGTTCTTTGTAATTTCTTCTTTTCAAATTCGCAAAAGTGAATATAAAGTACTCAATCTCTAATGTTGTCATTTTAACGTCTATGTGTTTCTAACTGTATGACATAAAACAGCAAATGATCGCTTTTTGTTTATAATTTTATTATCAGGATTAAATGTATGTATGTATGTATGTATGTATGTATGTATGTATGTATGTATGTATGTATGTATGTATGTATGTATGTATGTAGGTAGGTAGGTAGGTAGGTAGGTAGGTAGGTAGGTAGGTAGGTAGGTAGGTAGGTAGGTAGGTAGGTAGGTATGTATGTATGTATGTATGTATGTATGTATGTATGTATGTATGTATGTATGTATGTATGTATGTATGTATGCACACATGTAATGTATGTATGGATGGATGGATGGATGGATGGATGGATGTATGTATGTATGTATGTATGTATGTATGTATGTATGTATGTATGTATGTATGTATGTATGTATGTATGTATGTATGTATGTATGTATGTATGTATGTATGTATGTGTTAAATTATAAGGTAAAAACGAGGCGAATGAAACCAGAAATTAATTATAAGGAAAGAGTACCAGATTGTAGAATGGATAAAGGCAAAATAAACACGTTTGGATGTGATAAACATGTTGCAAATGTAGATACGAATCAATATACTATGAAAGAATGCAAGATTTCAGACAGAAATAGCTGCTAAAAATGGAACCTGCAGAAAAGAAAAGGCCAGACTTTGTGTTATCAGGTTTCGACAAACAGGGGGAGTAAACAAATCTGAAAATCTCCACTTGAAAAACAACTCGGATCTTCTTTCATTAACTCTTTTGGCAACACTTTCACACGCTGAGTGGTTGTGGAATTTACGCCACTGAGAAATCTGTTTTGAAAGCTTTTTCCAAGTTACAGATACCAATGACTTACTGCGAAAAAGCAATGCAATGTTGCCGGTCTTTGAAAGAGCCCACTCAAATTAATATTTTTCTGTTAAATTATTAAATTAAGATAGGCAATATTTTGTTTTCGGTTAACAAACATTGTAAGGAGTAAGAATTATAGTGTCATGTGACTTACCCAGAGTTACAAATACATTGAAACAGACTGTAGCTTTGTACACTGCAGGCACGACTATCAACCATCTGCCACGGTGGTGATATTTTGATTGCGTCCGGCGTTCTTTGTGCACAATAAAACTTATGTTCACTGGTATATAATGTTTAATCGTATATGACGTTACATTAAGTCTGCAAATGCTTTCCAAATAAAAAGACGTATATAAGTTCTAAACAAAAAATAAAATTCCTTTTTTCATTTACAAATTGAGAATATATTGAATGACGTGATTAGAAACCAGGTAATAATATATACTCTGTATAATTCATATTACTATGGGTATATCACTGGATCTTAAAAATTCGATGTCCGTTTTTGAGACAGGAGAATTAAATATATATATATATATATATATATATATATATATATATATATATATATATATATATATATATATATATATATATATATATATATATATATATATATAGGTAAATACAGATAGCAACACATTGCAGACAAACCTTTTTCAAAAAAAGGCTGTCCGTACTTTGAACCGGTGGTAGGGACCATAATCTAGCCCACTATGTAGTTTTTGCAATGTACTTCCATATTGGCATATTTTGTGTTATAATGCTGAGTTGTTTGCCGTGGAGAAAGAAAAACTATAAAAATATTAAGTTAGGAAATTATATCCAAGGAATGCTAATTGTATGCATTAATTTGATGAATGTGATTGAAAATTACATGATTTTATTATTATTATTATTATTATTATTATTATTATTATTATTATTATTATTATTATTATTATTATTATTATTATTATTATTATTATTATTATTATTATGATTATTATTATTATTATTATGATTATTATTATTATTATTATTATTATTATTATTATTATTATTATTATTATTATTATTATTATTATTATTATTATCCGTCATTCGCTGTTACATTCTCTCTTTTCATTCCCTTTCGTTGTTACATATATGTATTTTTATCAATAATTTCTTGCATAATGTTCTCATGATGTTACATAAAACAAAAAAAAATGTGTATTGGTTAAATTAATGATGCTATATAAAACAATAACTTGTGTATTGGTTATGCTGATGATGCTGTAAAAAAATCAGTAACTATATCGATGACGCCTTTTGTGTCTTTCCTAGACAAACTTTGTATCAAAGTACACGAATGTGCTAGAACAGTCTTGTGCGTTTTAAAGGTCAAACATGAGTTGTACCTATTCTGTATCAGGAGGTCAGACAGACTGTGTATCCTTTGGTTATATACGGTAGGATTTTGTATAAAGCATGTATCGGTCAGTTTCTGTAAAAGACCTAATTGCTCATATCCAGATGACTGAAGAGCCATACATATTTCCCTTACCGCCACGGAGGATCCTTTCAATAGAACAAGATTGGCAGATCGAAGTCCAGCTGATTTTCACAATGTTAATGTGTTGCACGCAGTTATTTTGAGGTCAGTGTTTCAGGTTTCAGACGTCCGAAACAACCGCGGAGTCCTTTTTGGCTGAATCAAAGGTTGTTTGAATCAGTCGGTCAAACCCAATCTTCAGTTTGATTCTACCACGACAAGTGATAGTGTTACGTCCCTTCAAAATGCGGCTTCAATTGTCAATTTAAAGCAGGGCGGCGAGCCCACTTGACCACATTATACTAATCCGCATTTATCCTTAATTTATTGTTCGAGAATAATCCAGAACCAGGCTCGTCCGCAGTACTATAAAATAAAGTGGGTTGTTTTTAGCTGACTAACAATATATTTTACTATTACAATTTCATCTGCTTTAATCAAGACATATAATAAGAGAGAGAGAGAGAGAGAGAGAGAGAGAGAGAGAGAGAGAGAGAGAGAGAGAGAGAGAGAGAGAGAGAGAGAGAGAGAGAGTCAAAAGGCTTATTTATAAAAAAAAATCTTTACTGACCTGGATACATTAAATTAGACAACAATTGCACCATATTCATCGAAAAAATATATGGCCCGCGGTGATAAACACCCACGAAGCAATAAGTCACTTGATTTAACAGTGCTTATGTTTTTGAAAATCGATCATATATAAGACTTTTAATTTAAGGGTAAAGCAATTTTTAAATCTTAGGAACGCCAAATACGTATTTAAATTTTGATGACTTTGGAGATAACGGCGGGAGCTTCTTAACCATGTCAGTTTCACTAAAAGTTGTAAACGTTTTCCTCAAATTGTTAATGATATTTCTACAATATTTTGATGTTTGTGACAATATTGTGAATTTGTGAGAATTATACACAATATTTTGATATTTGTGACAATATTGTGAATTTGTGAGAATTATACACAATATTTTGATATTTGTGACAATATTGTGAATTTGTGAGAATTATACACAGTATTTTGATATTTGTGACAATATTGTGAATTTGTGAGAATTATACACAATATAATATTTTGATATTTGTGACAATATTGTGAATTTGTGAGAATTATACACAATATTTTGATATTTGTGACAATATTGTGAATTTGTGAGAATTATACACAATATTTTGATATTTGTGACAATATTGTGAATTTGTGAGAATTATACACAATATTTTGATATTTGTGACAATATTGTGAATTTGTGAGAATTATACACAATATTTTGATAATTGTGACAATATTGTGAATTTGTGAGAATTATACACAATATTTTGATAATTGTGACAATATTGTGAATTTGTGAGAATTATACACAATATTGATATTGTGACAATATTGTGAATTTGTGAGAATTATACACAATATTGATGTTTGTGACAATATTTAGTATTCAAATTGTACACCATGAGTCTATTTAGTATTGACAATTAGTTACATCAATCCTCCTCTTCTCCACAGCTGTAAAATAAGTATAATTTTAAGAAAATCTAGGATGTTGCAACCTGTATTTTATTTCTTCAGGAAATTCCATGGTTTTGTAACTGTATTTGAGTATTTTACTTTTTTTAGCGTTTTAAAAAAGCCCCTCCCACCAAAAAAACCCGAATCTAAGCAATAAAAAACGATCTTATTATACATCAGAGTGGTATTTCATAAATATTCTGTTCATATTGATTTTAGGAGTATAAACTTACTAATAAATCGAAGAAAATATATAACCCACAGTCAATAAATAGTGGTCATTACTAGTAAACACAACATTTTTAGACAACAATCACTTACAAAAGCTAATAGTATTTATGTTTCATTTTATCTTGTCAGAAAAAAGGGTTTCGTAAGTATATTGTCAGAGAAATAAAGAAGATAATATGATTTTGTCAGGTAGACAATAAAAACAAACTGATTGATATTTTCAAGTTATTGTATAAAAAATAAACTATAGAAGTGATGTGGGCTTGGGTGCGGGAGGAAGTAAGAGAGATTATTTCGAACAAAGTGACAGAAATGATACATCTAGATACCGAAAAGATTTTTAATGATAACAAAGGTATCTCAAAAATCGTTTAAAGCAACCAAATTTTCGAAATTGTAACGTTTTAAAAGAATGAAAAATGTCTACAAGAAATGAAAGAGAAAGGGTACTTTCTTCCTCATATTAGTTTTGTGACATGGCAATGTCGAACACTTCTTCCCTACACCGAGCAATATCTTACCTGCCAAATTTTGATCGATGAATATTGAACCTACAGGTGATCGATAAGGCTAGAGTTATTTAAAAGATACCGACTACTTTTCTGTGATGAATTTGTTCAGTGAGAGATAATATCTAAGACACGGTGAATGTAATAACTTTTAACAATGCTCTCTCCCAAACAGACAATAGTTTGTACCCCATGGACAACGAGCACTGATTATCCTCGTCAACGGGCATTGCGTTACAAAGAGAGATAATGATCAAATTATTCCAACGTTGGCAGTCTTAAATTATATTAACTGATTGTCGCTAAACAATTTGTTTAATATTTTTTTTGAAAGAACCTGAAAATTCGAAATGAGAAAAAACTTAAGACCGACGCTGTGACATTCTGAACAGGCAAATGTTTCTTTCTCTCCTTAGCATTTACAAATTTTCGTATCTATTAATGGCTTCAATATAGCAAACATGTTTGACAGTTCGTAGATTAGATTCTAAGATCGAAATGCAATTTCTTTTACAAATAAGTTCCATTCCATCAATGAAAATGTAAAATACATTAACTTACAGTGTTTAATTGTTAATTTATTTGTACAATATTAAACTCCATATGTGACAGAGATGCTCACAATTTTTTTTAAAAAATAATTTGCGATAAATATCAAAATTTTAAAATTGAACATCGCACCGAATGTCTGTGATGTTCTTTCCAACAGGATAATATAGTCGTCCGAATAAAGAGTAATAGAAAGACATGCATCATCCATGGACATATCAATCAACGAACCGATCTCTCTCTCTCTCTCTCTCTCTCTCTCTCTCTCTCTCTCTCTCTCTCTCTCTCTCTCTCTCTCTCTCTCTCTCTCTCTCTCTCTCTCTCTCTCTCTCTCTCTCTCTCTCTCTCTCTCTCTCTCTCTCTCTCTGATGTTCCGCAAAATGTTAATTCGAAAGTATATTAAAGTATGTTCTATGCACGTATGTTAGACCGTTTGGGCGCATTACTCTGTCTGTCTGTCTTTCTGTTTCTTTTTCTGTACAAACAAATCTAAATGTTTAAGTAAATAATGGATCTTTGCAAGATAAGTTAAAAATATATCGTTTAAAGGATATTTAGCAGTTTTTAAAACTAATTAAAATCGTAGAAGATTATCAGTGTGTGTTTGCTTGTTTGTTTGTGTGTCTGTTTGTGTGTGTGTGTGTGTGTCTGACGGCTTTCAGACGAACCAATACGCTGATAAAAGTGTAACTGGTGCTTTTCATACAGGGCAAGTCCTCCAGACTTACACGGCAAAATACACGCTCTCACCCCACCCCCACTCTCACCCCCACCCCCACCCACATGAATCTTCCTGGTATGGATAAATAGAGTGATGCTAACAATGCATCACTGGGCAGAAGAAAATCCTAGACGAAGTCAATGGCCAAGAAGAAAGGCCGTCAAACAGCTCAACGGCTTTGTCTTCATGACTAAAGTGAGACACCTAATTGGAGGAAATCGGCTGTAGTCAGGCATGGAAAGAGTTGGGCTCCGCCAAGCTTCAGCTGCCCTGGACACACCACATGAAAAATAACAACCATTACTGATCCAGTACCGGTTCGGTTGTCGCCCGGGTCAACAAGGGTCGCTCATTCCGTCATGCACCAGGGTAGAGGTGGAAAGCATGCGACTGGTACTCAGAACAGCAAGATCCGTGTCATGAACAACATCACCACTGGCACCTGGAATGTGAAAACACTGAGAGCAGCATGAAATTTTTAGAAGCGTATATATGAAATGAACAGATACCGCTGAAACATCCTAAGACTGTGAGATACGATGAAATAACATTGGAGAAACAACTACTTTGGAAGGCTTAAAACTGTACTTCAGTGGCAGAGAGGACAAACAAGAGTAGGGATTTGGGCTCCTTGTCCAAAATGACAGCGTGAGTACTGTTATGGGATGTCGGCCAGTATCCAGCTGGATCATCACCATCATCCTCGGGGCAACTCCATTCAACATCACCATCATACAGGGATACACCACAACATCAGACTATGATGACGCAGATGTGGAAGACTTCTATGACCAGCTACAAAACGTTGTGGATAAAACATAGAAGAAAGATAGTATGTTGTTTGTGTAAGGCGATTGGAATGCCAAGATAGGCGAGAACGTTCGAATGAACTGAAAGGAAACGCGTGGGCTCTGCTGCAATGCAGAGACCAACGAGTTAGGCCTGATGCTCATGGAATTCGCTAGTTACAACGACCGTATGCTTGCAAACACCTTCATCCACCATAACGCATCTAGAAGATGGACATGGCACAGTCTCAGCCGAGACAATCAAAGTTAGATCGATTACATCATGGTAAGAGGCGCGTACAGTCAAGGTCAAGGGTAAACATCATCTAGAATCGAAGCTTTCTAGGAGCGGACCATGGAAGTGACCATGATCTGGTGATGATGACCTTCAGGCTACATTTGAAGAAGTTCAAGAAAGATAGCCACAGAAGAATAAAGTTTGATTTCGAGCAACGGAAGGATCCCGAAGTAGCAGAAGCCATCAGAGCAATGATCGATCGGAAATTTGCACTGCTCACCATCCTCGACGCTGACGATACAGACATGGATACGTTGATCACCACCTTGAATACAGCAACGACTGAGACAGCTTGCGAGATCATTGGTAGACTTCTTCCAGTCAATAAGCCCTTGGGCCCTGGGTCACAGCTGAGGTCCTGAACCTGTATGACATGAGGAGGGAGCTGACGAAGAAAAAGAACGATACAGAAGGGCAGAGCAGTACAAGGCAGTCAACCGTAAAGTCGAGAAAAGCATAAAAAGGCAAAAGAGGAATAGACAGAAGAAGAGTCCTTAGACATTGATGTGAACTTGAAAAGTAATAAGAGCAAGAATGCACACCAACTGATCCAAATTCTAACAAGCACAAAATAAGGGAGAGTAACCTCCTTACTGGACAAAGCCACAAACTGCCTCAGAGAAGAAAAGAACATTCTGAAAAGATGGACAAAGAACTGCACAGAACATTACAGTCACCGAGCCGCAATAGATTCAGAGGTACTGAACGTCCCTCTAGCAAACTAACAACGATAATCACCCTATCCTACGTGAAGAAGTAGAAGTAGCAGAAAGATCGCTGAAAACGAGGAGGTCAGCAGGAGTGGACAACATCCCAGCAGAACTGGTCCAAGCAGGGGGAGTCGCAATGATTAGCGCTCTCACAAACAACCGGAAAAAGATCTGGCAAATAGGAGTATGGCCATCGCCGTGGACCCAATCGCTGGTCATCACCCTACCTAAGAAAGGAAACTTGCAACAGTGTAAAAAGCACCGTACAATCAGTCTTATAAGCCATCCAAGCAAAGTCATGTTGAGGATACTGCTGAATAGACTAAAGCCACAGGCTGAAAAGATCATTGCCGAGGGGAAGGTTTCAGAGCAGGGAGCAGCACAACAAAGAAGATCTTCAACCCCAGTATATTGTGTGAGAAGTACCTCCAACACCAGAAAGATCTGTAGCATGTCTTTGTGGATTTAAAGAATGCATTTGACAGGGCCTGGCATGCAGCCTTGTGGGCGATCATGGGACTGTACAACATCAATGCCAACCTCGTTACAGTAATAGAGCACATCTATGGCAGAGCCATCAGTGCAGTATACTTCAACGGCAGCATAGGGTAATGGTTTAGAACGACAGTCGTAGCTAGACAAAGCTGTATGCTCCCTCCCACATTGTTTAACATCCTTTTGAAGAGAATCATGGCTGACGCGCTTGAAAGCACGAAGGGACAGTCAGCATCGGAGGAAGAACAGTCTGCTGTTTATAGCTAAATGCAAGAATAGTTCTGTCCACCTCTCCAAATTCCACACTAATGTTTATCTATATTGTTTCTCACGTATTTGTCCACTCAGAATATCTATCACTCCATTATGTCTTTTAGGTATCTTTTCTCTTAACTCCCCATTTTGTATATCTCTGTCTGATTCTTATTTCCAACTAATTTTAATCTCTGCTGTCCCTTATTCTTCCTCTCGTCCGTTACTGCTTTGTTACCTTCTGCCTTTTGCTCTCTATCTTCTCTCTTCTGCCCACAATATATTGTATCAATCTATATACACATATCGTAACCCCACACCTTTTCCCCACATACAGAATATGACTGGCTAACCATTACAAGCTGAATGACAGTTCCCTTCCCCTAATCATATCTTAACAAAAATAGTGCTGAAACAACAGGAATACGACCCAATTATCCAGATGTGTCATGATGCTGACCTGTTTACCCATATTTGTCAAAGCCTTCCTGAAACCCAAAAACTTGACTTGCTATAGATATGTTCTCACACCCAACTTCCATTAGTTTCTTTGATGCTGACCTAGTTACCCAGATTTATAATTTCTTCCCTCGTATATGTCTCTGAAATTCCCATATTCACCCCCCATATATTACTAGTTTGACACCTCATATATATATATATATATATATATATATATATATATATATATATATATATATATATATATATATATATATATATATATATATATATATATATATATATATATACATATATATATATATATATATATATATATATATATATATATATATATATATATATATATATATATATATATATATATTACTTGTTCCCCACACTAAAATCCTATTAGTCTTATGCTCTAGAAAACTCTTTGGTCTTTTTCCTCTGACCTAAATGAATAACGGGCATAGGCATTTGAATAAAATGTTCGTAAAGCAATTAGATCTGGAAACTTTTTTTAGGGTTATAGGTTACCTGAACGAAAATAAAGGACTAAGCATGATAGGCTTCTGTTGCATATAGAATTACTCTAAACCATTAGATAACCGGTTGAAGTGACTACGTTTCAAGTGTGTTTATATATATATATATATATATATATATATATAGAGAGAGAGAGAGAGAGAGAGAGAGAGAGAGAGAGAGAGAGAGATAGATAGATAGATAGATAGATAGATAGATAGATAGATAGATAGATAGATAGATAGATAGATAGATAGATAGATAGGTAGGTAGGTAGGTAGGTAGGTAGGTAGGTAGATAGATAGATAGATAGATAGATAGATAGATAGATAGATAGATAGATAGATAGGTAGGTAGGTAGGTAGGTAGGTAGGTAGGTAGGTAGGTAGATAGATAGATAGATAGATAGATAGATAGATAGATAGATAGATAGATAGATAGATAGATAGATAGATAGATAGATAGATAGATAGATAGATAGATAGATAAAAGAAAAACAAGCAAAACAAGCAACAACAACAGTGACCATAGAACTAATTGCCAGATCACAGATCCGATTGAATGAATGAAGACCATGAGGAACGTAGATGACTATGGTCCGATTGCATGAATGAAGACCATGAGGAAGGTAGATGACTATGGTCCGATTGCGTGAATGAAGACCATGAGGAAGGTAGATGACTATGGTCCGATTGCGTGAATGAAGACCATGAGAATGGTAGATGACAATGGTCTGATTGCGTGAATGAAGACCATGAGGAAGGTAGATGACTATGGTCGGATTGAATGAATGAAGACCATGAGGAAGGTAGATTACTATGGTTCGATTGAATGAATGAAGACCATGAGGAAGGTAGATGACTATGGTCCGATTGCGTGAATGAAGACCATGAGGAAGGTAGGTGACTATGGTCTGATTGCGTGAATGAAGACAATGATGACAGGTAGACTACGATCCGATTGAATGAATGAGCACCATGCTAAGAGGTACATTACTATAATCCAATTGTAGAAATGAATTTGTGCTATCACAAATGAACATGTCATCCACAACTTGTTTGCAATCTCCAGCTTAAATAACACTATATGTACAAATATTTGTTTTCGGCACTTTATATACAAACACGTACTCGTTCGATGTTTTCTGTTTTGGCAGAAATACAACTGTCGGTCACATCAGATATACGTATATGTATATGTCACTGGTCATATATTCTTGTAAATATTCTTGCTCAAGTATGCTGAATTATTTGTTTATTTGTTTATTTTGGAGAAAAAAAATAGATTGCTCTGAACAAATTACTGGCCTTTATTTCTCATATTTTCAGTTTAAAAAAAAACATGGTGTGTCTTACCCCTTCAGTCATACAATTGATACTAATATTTACTAATATTTATATCCCTGGCAACAAATATTCAAAACATTTATGTAACATTTAACAAATTTATCCTCTTTTCATGTAAGTATATTGAGATTTTTTAAAAAAATGCTGATGTAGGATTGAGCAGGCCAGTTAAATCCGACATGATAACTTCACTATTCAGAAATAACAGCTGATTTAAGCACATCTGGGTCAGATTATGTGAATAAGAAGAAAGCTTGTTCATGTAGGTAACATGGGACGTGAAATAAATTTTAATTCGTTACCATGAATGTTCTCCTTGTTTGCATAGCATGTAACTACTGAAGGTAAGCGGTCCACTTACCTTCCTCTCGCACACAGCTGGCGAGAGTAGTTTCTTCCTTTTACAGTATCTCGAACAACTTGAAAGATTCCTTTCTACAGAAGACCTAGCAGTACATAATCCGTATCCATACAATATCATTTGCTGACCTTGGGAGAAAGTTACAACATAAAATATTAAATTTTAAGAGAAATATTTGTCGTTTCCTTGTTTATGGAAAGTTGTTTTTGTGTGCTATGTTGTCGAAAATTCAATATATATATATATATATATATATATATATATATATATATATATATATATATATATATATATATATATATATATATATATATATATATATATATATATATATATATATATATATATATATTCTATCGCAGTTAAGAGGCCAATGAAAGTAAATTTCGATCTACATAAGCATACATGCTTATATTATTATTATTATTTTTATTTTTATTATTATTATTATTATTATTATTATTATTATTATTATTATTATTATTATTATCATCTATACCTCGTGTATAACATCTATAAATGTATATATATATATATATATATATATATATATATATATATATATATATATATATATATATATATATATATATATATATATATATATATACACATATACGTGTATATATATCTTTGAATTCATCCTATTGCTTCTCATTTGCGTAAAAACTTCCTTCCACGGATAAACATCTATCTTTTTATTTTGTGGCACCCCACCCAAGTAAGTTACTTGGAAAGTGAGGAAGAATTTTTATATTATTTCAATCGACTTATCTTTCTGCTAGTCACGCGGACTAGTATCATATAACTATGCGGCAAAATTGACATTAAAATAAACTAATACACCTGTACGTCTTGTCGTTATTTTTGTTATTTATTATGCACAACGCTGGCGGTATTTACTGCTATCGCTGTCCGGAATCTGCAGTAATCCTAATGTACAGATGACCGATAAACTCAGGTGAAAATTATGTTGTCAGCTACTTAATAAAACTGACAGCTCTATTAAAATAGATTCTAATATCTAAAACAGCTTTCTAAAAGGCATAATTGTCCGTTGGTAATTTAAAACTACTTGTAAACGTTCACTTTTAGATGGCCTCCTGGAAAGTAGAAAATGAAATTAAAAAAAAATTTCTTGTTTCGACATTAACATAATGCTTCCAGATCATCGTGTAAGTTATCTCATCTTACCTGAAAACTTGATTTCATGATTGTTCTGTTTCGATTATGATTTCAAAGGCCAACTTCAGCACAGTCATGATTACTTATTCACAAGTCTTTGAAAGAGCCAAATTATGGGCTTTGCACAAGGAACTTAGATATCAGAGATTAATGAGATACGCTTTATGTCATCTGATATGTGTGTGTGTGTATATATATATATATATATATATATATATATATATATATATATATATATATATATATATATATATATATATGTATATATATATATATATATATATATATATATAATAATAATAATAATAATAATAATAAAAATAATAATAATAATAAGGTTTAAAGGCAGGTTGTCACAATAAAATTGATCGTATGGTGTCGAATGAAAAGCAATGTTCTAAACTGTAGCTATCAAGAAAGATCTTTAAAAACATGAAGTAATTTAAGACACAAGAAAATGCTGTTAAAATTTTCTAAAATATTTATCAAATAAATGTTACTGGTAAATGATAAAAATCTGTAATATGCATGGCCAAGTTCAACTAATACTCAAAATCAAAAGAATTGATGTAGATACCTTTTATGCTAAGCCGTGAATTACTGGAATTTCCAGGGGAGGGAAATAATTGTAATAATTTACTCGAGGAAAATACGATAACTATATTTCACTGCAGCAAAATTATTTTTAGACGCTTGGTCTCCTAACATGCAGCCGAATGAGTTTCAAATCAAATAATATTCATGTACATTTTTCCTCTTTTGATTTGTTGTTTTGCCTTCAATATTGAAAGAGAATTATATTATTAAATAATATTTTCTATACTAATATGCAGGAAACAGGGCAAAACATTAACTTAAACTGCTTACATTATCTTGTGGGATACAATATTGTGTCTGCTCTCAATCTAGTTAGTTCTAAAAATGCTTTAAAACCTGTAATAATAATAATAATAATAATAATAATAATAATAATAATAATAATAATAATAATAATAATAATAATAATAATAACGTGGATTTTATATAGCGACTAATCATTAGAATCTCTTAGCGCTTTACAATATTTAACAACAAAATTAGAAACAGAAAAACATGCTGCAAAATTGAAGGTAAGGATACGTTATAAGGATACATTATTAAGTCTTTATGACTGTTCTTGCAGTTGAAATAGACGAGTTTTAAGATTGCTCTTGAGTGAGATCATGAGAATATAGACCCACGCATCAAATAAATAGACTAATATAGAATATTTTCAGGCGTATGAGATAGGCAAATTCGGTCTATTTTCAGACATGTCGGATATATAAGATAGCACAGGCTATTTTAGACACGTTACTACAGAATATTAGATTTATTTCTGCCATTGCTAAATAATTGCGTAATCGTAAGAAAATTTTTTGAAACACACATCAAAAAAACAATATTGACTGATTGCATGTGTATTCGACCATTTGAAGATGACATGATCTGGTTCATTTATAAAGAATCTGTTCCTGGCTTGTTCACTACATGGGTAGCCTATATCCATCCAATTTTTGAAAAGTCACTCCTCACTGACAAGACGCAATAACACATCATTTAAATGACTGGCAAGACGCAATAACACATCATTCACATGACTGGTAAGACGCAATGACACATTATTCAAATGACTGGCAAGACGCAATAACACATCATTCACATGACTGGCAAGACGCAATAACACATCATTCACATGACTGGCAAAATGCAATAACACATCATTCAAATGGCTGGCAAGACGTAATAACACATCATTCAAATGACTGGCAAGACGCAATAACACATCATTCAAATGACTGGCAAGACGCAATAACACATTATTCAAATGACTGGCAAGACGCAATAACACATCATTCACATGACTGGCAAGACGCAAAAACACATCATTCAAATGACTGGCAAGACGCAATAACACATCATTCACATGACTGGCAAGACGCAATAGCACATCATTCAAATGACTGGCAAGACGCAATAATACATCATTCAAATGACTGGCAAGACGCAATAACACATCATTCAAATGACTGGCAAGACGCAATAACACATCATTCAAACGACTGGCAAGACGCAATAATACATCATTCAAATGTCTGACAAAAGACGCAATAACACATCATTCAAATGACTGGCAAGACGCAATAACACATCATTCAAATGACTGGCAAGACGCAATAACACATCATTCATATGATTGGCAAGACGCAATAACACAACATTCACATGACTGGCAAGACGCAATAACACGTCATTCGAATGACAAAACCTTATTTTACCGTAATTTATGTTTCAGCACTTTGCAATGGAGACATTTCGGTCTTTTATAGAAACAGATTGGTTTTGCACAATGGAGGTTTGTCGTCCTCAGTCAGTATAGTCTATCCCTTTTCAATCAAACCGTTTAGAATATTGCCAATGTATTTTCTTCCAGAAATGTTGTAATATTTTTAATGAGGAAGCGTTCTGACACTTGACGTGTTTTGATACCGTACTCGGACGCTCTTTGCTGTGGTTTTTTTTTCGATGTTTTTATAACGTTAGGTTATCAAAATCAATCGGATGACAAAGAAACAAACCTCTTATCACACTTTTCATTTAGCAACAGGAGATTCAAAAAGGCTTCTCAAAATGATTGCTGACTGCTCTCGAAGACGAATATTATAGCAAACTCGAGTCAAATAGTAGCACATCAAAGGAACAAATGCTTTGAATGAACGTTTACACAACCTGTGTTAATCTCTGAGGATCAACTTGCATAAATGTAACCAAAATACCAAACAACAAACGACACTTTCCATTGATATTAGCTCCCTGCCCTTCATAAAGACTCCAAAATATGTGGAGCAGCTATTAAATCATACTTTGTGCACATCAATAAACAAAATAAGAAACATTTAAGGGTACACAAAAGTTTAAGTTGTTTTTCTAAACTACTGTATTGACGTGCAGACAGCTTTCTCACATTTCAGATTCAGATATCCGTATTTTGTTCTATGGGTAATATGTTCCATTAGTTCCATACTATATATATATATATATATATATATATATATATATATATATATATATATATATATATATATATATATATATATATATATATATATATATATATATATATATATTCAAAATGCATGCATATTACATTTTATATTCTGAAATAGCAATCAGTTATTGAGTAATCATTTAGCCCTTGTCTAAAAAAAGCCTGTTAATTTGGAGATGTAATCTTTGAAAATTTAATAAGGTTCGCGCATTATTGTATTTAACCTTTAAATATTTTAAATATTCATTATGACACGTTTCAGTGAATAGCTCGAATGGAAACCTTTCAGAATTTTCCGTTTATTGCTGTTTATATTACTTACTGGGGTACCTTATGGTATTTGCACTCGCTATGCCTTTTTGTTAGTAAATACAACGCTATTAAAGAATTCCTGAGTCATGACTAACAATACGATTTCTCCACAGCTCTAATTACCGAACTTACGTTAGACGAAAATTACATCGTTGTGCCCAGAGGTAGAAAATCATCAGAGTTAATTACTTTTTCACCCCCAAAATAGCGCGTTTCTCAACATTCCGTCAGTTTGCGTACAATAGTGTGTGTGGACAATTGTTGGACCCACCGCAGGTGAACAAAGCGTATTCTTCAAAAGTAGTCAACCTATCGTGATCTAAAAATTTCGCATCCTTTATCGGTAAATAGGTTTTAAATTAGCTACATTCCCACGTTTCAGACCTTTATTTTCTTAGTGATCATTTGTCATTTGAATGACCCACTGTACCACATATATCTAAAACTGATGCCCAGTGGGAAGCCATCATCATTTATTTCCGTCATAGATGCTTTAAAATAAAATTAACCAAGTTTCTATTTTATAATTGATCCCAATTTAGACTACCAAGTAGAATATATACGCAGATTTAAATAGCACATAAGGGAAATAAACCCCGCTATTCACTAAGGGAAATAACTGAATACCGATTTGGATTCGGATTGCATGCAATTTTCTTTCCTATGTTGTCCCTATATTTGTTTTTCAGTACTAAACTTTCTGATGTGTCAAAATAGTTATAAACCGTATGTCAATCTACCATATGTTCAAAGATGAAATTTGTGTGAATATCTTGGCATGGGTTAACCAAGACGTTATTTGAAAGACTGGACCGGGTTAGGATTGAATCTAAGGTCAGAATCAAGACTGCATCTAGAACTCAATGACAAATAATCATAGTTACCTAAACATAACAACAATCTTAATATACAATGTACTATTGTTAACAAAATAGATATGTAATATGTTATTTGTCATAAAAAAAGACATTAATCAGGTAGGGTCAACTCCTACCCTCAATTATGGACAAAGGTCAAGCACACAAAACAAATTAAATATACATAATACATAACCATTGACTAAAGGCGACACACAATACAAATTAATTATGCATAACGCAATAGTGCTGATTGTTTTAAAGAATATTGATGTAAGCCACCAGAAAACAAAATTTGACTAAAGGACGATACAAAATATTATATAACAAAATTTGACTAAAGAACGCTACAAACAGCTACAGGATAAAATCTGGGTAAGGGATGATACAAAAATATACAATACGTGTAAACTATAGGACGACACGAAAATATACTCACCGCTACGGTGGTTAAAGTGTAAACTATAGGACGATACGAAAATATACACACCGCTACGGTGGCCTAAGGGTAAACTATAGGACGACACGAAAATATACACACCGCTACGGTGGCCTAAGTGTAAACTATAGGACGACACGAAAATATACACACCGCTACGGTGGCCTAAGGGTAAACTATAGGACGACACGAAAATATACACACCGCTACAAACAGCTACAGGATAAAATCTGGGTAAGGGATGATACAAAAATATACAATACGTGTAAACTATAGGACGACACGAAAATATACACACCGCTACGGTGGCCTAAGGGGAAACTATAGGACGACACGAAAATATACACACCGCTACGGTGGCCTAAGGTGTTAGAGCGTCGCCCATGAATGGATGCGGGAGGTCGCTGGTTTGAACCCCGGCCGAGTCATACCAGAGACTTATAAAAATGGTGCTAGCAGCTGCCTCGCTTGGCACTCAGCATCAAAAAGTTAGTTTTAGGACTGGTCGTCCTGGTGTCAGGATAATGTGACTGTGTGGGACATTATGCTACTTGTCTGCGGCATTATGCCCCAATGCTAAACATCATTATATAAACTGCTACACTGCAGATCTCGTAGCAATATAACTTTAAAATTGTTAAAGCTACGTTAACAATTCCAAATCATACACACACACACACACACACACACACACACACACACACACACACATGATACAATGCATATGAAGTAAGGACGGCACAAAAAGCTACGGATAAACTACACAGCCATGCATTTCTAAACATGCAATGTCGTGATGAGAAAGATCTGTGTAGCAAAACCTTTACCTGAAATATTATATCCAATGTTCTCATGTCAGAATGTTTTCGGAGTTTTCACCGTTTAAATGTATATGATATCTAATTGCTCATTATCCTGTGGTAAATTATTAGTAATGAGGACGTATCAAAACCGATATCGGACTGCTCATTAACAGGGATGTTGGTTACCTTCTGGGATTGGATTTACCTTTTTTGTGTGCCACTCTTGCCACATTTCTTTAAAATTTTCTTCTTACCATGCTGCGAACTTCATACATATAAAAGAAAATATATCATTTACCAATCGAAATTAATCGCAGACAAAATCCAGGGAACTTAGTATCTCTGTACGCATGGGCACGTGCACTTAGTGGTGGTGATGTTGGGCACTTGAACCGGTAACCTTGTACCACACCCACTCCGATTTCACCTCTAAACATGTGATTGCCCATATCCATAACAAGTTGTAGATGGTCACTGCATATTTGCCAATGCTCACACCCCACTCTGAAAACGATTTTGCGTGTGCCCTTGCACTTGACTTGAAAATAAATTCTTTCAATTTCATCAATTCTCTGCTGTATATACTGCACTCCATGTCACAGCCTCTTTTGCACAGAATGACCTAGGAAAGACGAAGACAGTTATGAAAGGATGGTAAATGTATTTGCTTTTGCTATTTAGTTGTCACGTCAATTTAGTTTATCAAAATCAGAGAATACTACTTTGTCAGTTTATGTTGGTCCGTAAGGAGTAGTACTTTGTCAGTTTATGTTGGTACATAAGGAGTACTACTTTGTCAGTTTATGTTGGTACATAAGGAGTACTACTTTGTCAGTTTATGTTGGTACGTAAGGAGTAGTACTTTGTCAGTTCATGTTGATACGTAAGGAGTACTACTTTGTCAGTTTATGTTGGTACATAAGGAGTACTACTTTGTCAGTTTATGTTGGTACATAAGGAGTGCTACTTTGTCAGTTTATATTGGTACATAAGGAGTACTACTTTTTCAGTTTATTTTGGTGCATAAAATTTTAATTGAAATCCTTTCCAACACATGTCTGTAACGAGATTTCGTATCTGAGATGTCTTTTATGAGAACGGAAATATTTAACTGGGTTCTATTTAATTTTCTTCTTCTCCATCTACCTACCTGCCTTTGGAAGGAAATCAATAGACATAGTCACATGATTGGGCACGAAATGGAAACGCTATTGATTCTGTGTCAATGACTGTGCTAATGATAGTTAATAAATGTTTATAACAATTTCGACAATATGTAGAAAAATTCAAAAATATCCTGAAAGGAATGAACACGATGTGGACTGGAGACAGGAACGCAATCATGAAAATGTATATATATATATATATATATATATATATATATATATATATATATATATATATATATATATATATATATATATATATATATATATATATATATATATAACAATGAGTGCTAGAACCGAAACTCGAGGACCAACGTATATTTCGGACATCAATTCATCTTCTACAATCAATACTTCAAAATCGTTCTGGGAGCAGTCCTGTTTCTTTTGCAGTGTTGTAATTATTCAAACAATTATGGATAGAGTTTAAATAAGGATTGACCGGGTTAAAGAATGTACAAAACTCTCCTATCCAGGTGAAGCGGATTTATCGCCATACTCTCCGAGTCGTACATAGAACCAAAATAGAAAATATCTACCACGTACCTTAGAATGAGTTACTATTAAAACTGGGATACATTGATCGAGCATCTCCATGCATTGATGCTGTCGGTCGATATGTAAATAGAATTTGTTGAAATAGACAACAGAACATTAGCACACCATAAGATAATTGTTGTAGGAATATCTTAACAGGATTAACAGGAACGTCTGGTTAATCGTCGTATACGGCATGATTTTAATTCCTTCTCCCCCACAGGTATCACATTTTGCTGCTATTGCCTGATATTATGCTACAAACGTTTACGTACCAAGGTAATCTTACAGGCATGTAGTAATTTACAAGTAGAGGTATACACTGGGGTATATTAGACGTAGTGACTCCTTATATTTGCCACATGTCTGATCAAGTGCAATTGAAATATCACACCGGAAATCCATCAGTGGGGTGACATGTTCATTGATAGTATGACATTACAACTTACGTTAATCGATCCAAACATTTCAATATAGATGAATGATATCCTTGTAAAGCATCACACTTGAAAAATAACATTTTCGGTATTGAAGCTGGCATACTTCTAACGGTACACCGCCAACATATTCTCCAACATTGGCACAATTTTGAAACTATTTTTCAGCATTATCTTGTAGCTTGCAGTTATTCTGATGTGTGATCCTTGAACATACGAAATGGCGCGTGTGTGAGAAATAGTGTGATTTGAATTTTTAACGTAACCATAATAAAGTATGCAGTGTGTCAGTTTATAGTGTGTCTAGCACTGCATCATGTCCCACCCCGTCACATTATCCTGACACCAGGCCGACCAGTCATAACACTAACCTCTTAATACGGAGAGCCTAGCGATTCAGTTGTTAGTACCATTTTTATAAAAATTTCGGCATGACTCGGCCGGGGTTAGAATCCCCAAACTCTTGCATCCGAGGCAAACACTAACCACTAGGCCACTGGATCGGTACTAGAATTAGACATGGTTACAAGAATGTTTTATGCAATCAGAACACTTTTTTTTACCGGCAGATATAGTTCCCATAATTTTATTAAAGACTGTTACTACTTTTGCTGCCTTAAAAAATATTTTCTTTCTTCAAAGTATATTCGAATTCCTATCATATACATTTGTAAATAATATAGCAAAGCATCATTGAAAAGTTTTCTCAGAAAACTAAATTGATGACAAATAGGTATTGGTAAAGATTTCAAATATTTCATGCAACTTTAGACGCAATGTTCATTAGATTAGAAATTCGTGCTTCATATGAACATGTTTCAATATTGTTTTCATTATCTTAAAAGGTTTCGTGCATGATTCCAGTCAACATTTTGATCATCTATAGACAGTTAATTGAATTACCTCGAAATTTATTATTTAATCTCCTGATACGGAAATAGCAGGAATAGAATGAATAATAGAATCGACCATATCGGTAGTGAGATATCATTAAACCATGTTGATTAAATCACGACCTTATTAAACAGGTGTTTTGTACCGCAGGAAAAACATAACCTGATTGGTTCAGTTGTAATAAAATAAACGAAGACACACTGATTTGTTCAATACGGTGAGGAAATCTGCAAAGTACTACATGAATTTTATAATACAGTCTTCCTGATACCTAAGGAATAACTCAGTTTATGGACTTTTGATGATTAAATGTAGGGTTGTTATTAAAACTGATGGTAAATGAACCACATCTTCTATCGTAAAGCCGATCACTTACGAAATAATTTCATCACACCTTCCAACGAGGTATAACACTTAATTTTCGGTTGTTCTTAGGTGAAACAAAAATCGAATTTTTGTGCATGATTTATGATTCATATTGTGTACTTCAAAAACATGTATTGGATACAGTGCAAAGTCACTGTTGATACCATGTTAATATTAAATCAACTCAAGTATTCCATGTCATCTTATTAAATACGTACTTGAATCAAAGGACAGTTTTCGCTGTCATGGTAAAATTTTGCAGAAATATTAAACCATTACACAATCGATTAAAAACAGTATAGGGTCAAATAAAATGTTTAGTTATTTGTTTAACTTTTCGTATTTTAGATATAGCAAACTAGGTAGACCCTCCAAGTTTAAAAACTGTGAAACAATGTGGAAAGTTAAATCAGTTTTATGTAGTATAAGCTTGTATTAATATATTGTATTTAGCTTTTCATGGACTATTTGTCTGCACCTTCCCACCCATCCAATTTTACCCATCCCCGCCAACCAAACAAAATTTCGTTTAAGATATGGATTGTACTTTTTTCCTTTACATAGTTAAGAGTGACGAATGTATCTTGAGAGGATATATACGGTAAGTTTTAGTTACCCCATTACTATAGGTCGTTTAAACTTGTGTATGCGTTGTTCTGAGTGGAATTCTCCACCTTTGTATGAAACGAAGCCTCAATTGCAAGTTGACACGCACAGCCATAACTTAACAAATGTGGTTCCTAAATGATATCGTCCTAAAGGTATTCGCTGGAGACTGGCAGCAGTACCATCAAGTGCAACCGTGCTCTCTCGTGGCTTAAAGTTGTTCACTGGTCACTGCACCCCCCTGAAGCCCATACGAAGCCGCCACATCGACGCAGGGGAATTTTTCTTGCTGATAATGAGTCTAGTTTGAATGATACCGATTGTAATCTGACAGCTAGCTATTATTTGCTCAGTATATATAGATATGTAATTCTACTAAATGTAATTCTATCTATAACTTTGTCAGATCAAATCACCCGATAAGAGTATCAAGTATTTACTTTAAACTGAAAAATATTTTCTGTTCGTTTTCGTATTTTAGACCGTTGCTGTTTTTAGAAAGAAAATCAAAATTGTAAGCCATAATCATATACCAAGTAATCACTTTTGATTCGAATGGCAACAAGAGTATATTGCCAATTTTCTCATTGTTGGCATTAAAAGTAAATTTTCATGTGAGAAAATATTTGCATTTTGTCAAATGTTTGAATGTATTTTGTTAATTTGGTACAAACAGCTTCCAAAGTACAGTTTTGCAAGCACTATCATCAGTGATCAATGAATATGAAATCCGTAACACATGTAAAGTAGTTAAATACGAAGTAACAATTCCCTATCAGGATAATGTATATATTACACTGTTCCAAAATTAGAATATTATCGGTTTCAAGGTGAGGTCTGAAAAATGTTTTGATCCCTTATCTCAGATAAAATCAAATGGCGTGCACTATGAATTGTCTATATTAAATAACACGCAAAGCCACTAACTGAGACTTTTCTATCAAAATATGCATTATATATGATTTTTAATTGTAATTAGTCTTTCTTTCGATCGTTTCGGGACCCGGATGGCTGATTCGTCTAAGGCAATTGTCTTCACAGATTATCGTCATTTCACCTCTGTCGGTGTGGGTTCGAATCACATGCTCGGATAACATGGGTATGTGAGTAAGCTTACCAATAGCTTCAGATGACTCTTTCCCGAACTTGTCGGATTCTTTCTATAATAGATATACTGGCCGACAAAGTGCTAAAAATGGCGTTAAACTAAAAAAGTAAAAACACCTTTTAGTTGTTGGTTCCATTTGATAACTGTTTTTGAATCATTTTAATAATGTTAACTATTTAAAATCTTCAGCATTGTATTTTGCTTTCCGAACAAAAATCACAGATCAGTTTAAGGAAACCAATGGGCAATATTTCCAATATGAAAACTTTTTATTCTGGATGAGGGACTGGTTTATGTTTCTAGAAGCCTAATTAGAATCCTAAATATTTCACCAAAAACTTGGATACATGGAAATAAAAGAAATTCGAAGCTTTTAAAATGACATAAGTCTTCCAAGTAGTACTGAACCTAAAAGACATTAAATACTTGTGACGTCCATTTTACAGCGATTTCTAAATGAGTCTGCTCATGGACGGTTCATGTAGTATGACATTTGTCTTCCTTTCCTACAATGTCCGTTCGTGTTAGGGATATACTCAGTGTCAAGTCAAATGAAGTCCATGTCACTCTCTTTTAGCTCAGGCTGCATACCATGTAACACATCTTTGGCTTAAACTGTATGCCACCTCACATTCTTTTAGTTTACAATGTATGCCACGTCCCTTTTTTCAGATTAGACTGTATGCCACGTCACATTCTTTATATTTATGCCACGTAATATCATTTTAGTTTAGACTATACGAAACGTCACTTGCGCACACACGCATGCACGCACGCACACATACATACATACATACATACATACATACATACATACATACATACATACATACATACATACATACATACATACATACATACATACACATGTGTGTCTGTGTGTCTATGTGTGTGCGCGCGCGCGCGCAACCTGACTTCCTGTTTGGGACAGTCTAGGAGTAAAATGTGTACCTATTAAGCAACAACATCCAGTCAGCAGACGTCTTGTTGTGCTTGGTATGTGAGTGTGGGTGTAGTGTAGCGGTTATTTGCGTACTACAATATGCGCAAATTTCTCATATTTTAAATTAAGAATCCAGTAAGTTATGAGTAATGTAAACTGACGATCTTTCACGATCAGTTTCCTGGGCACGTTGTCTTGATATTTTGAATAATCCATGCACACATGATATTTTTGAGTAGAATTAACACTATAATAAGAGCATTTTGAAACCAGGGTTAACAAAATTAAAAATATATTTATGTACACTACTTTAATCATTTTAGTTTTCCATTGGTAAAAACAATTTGCAAGTTTAAAACATTTTCCCGTATGTTGCATTCCTGAACACAGAGGTGGGTATTACCTACAATTCTTTCCACTACCATGTATCATTTAACAATGCAATATTTAGTTAGTAAACAATAGTTTAATTCTGCAGTTACTGGGACCACCACACGGCTTATTTTAGAAAGAATTCGAACATATCGTGACCAGAATGTAGACATTCTATGTTAAAGGGAATTTAAATTATTAGCATTTTTCAAAACGGCAAAATAGCTAACGTTTAATTTCTGCCGCTTATTGCAATTCGTTGTCAGATGGCGTGAAGGGGAGGAAGGAGAGGTCAAGGGAGGAGGGAATTGCCATCGGACACCTGGCAAAAGCTGCCGCAGACTCATTTCTTTATTTGGCAGTATAAATTTTCACCTTATTTCGTCTCCACCCTAGAGTGTTGGGGCACAATTTTTTTTCGGGGAAAGGGATCTTGCTGTTGGCATAAAATTGTTCTTTGAATATAATCTTTCTTAATTACATTGCTTTAAAGCCTTAAGTTCTAGCAAATTACCTTAAAAGTTGATATTCTTGAACTTTTCAAGGCTTTGGATTAGCCTCATTTCGGTCATAACCTGTGTCCGATACTGATCTTACGTGTGTCCCCTTGGGATACTTTATTGTCCTTCTGACCAGTGACTAATGATCATTTTATTTACAGGGCATTTACTGAAACTGAAGAGGCTGAGCACAACAAACGGTTAGTTTTCCATTTATCCGTTCAGAGTATATCTTAACGTGTAAATCAGGTATAAACTGCATATTTTCGTCATTTTTACTATCTTCGTCCCGTCACCATTGCATGATATTCTGTGTGTACCATGATAGTTTTGAATTACATTATTGTTGAAATGGTGATTACAATAGAAATGATGTAGACTTAGCGACTACAAACTTGCGGTTAACTACTGATCCTGGAATATCATGCTACGTACCTATCAATAGGACAGATCAAAAGCGTGACATTTCAGTTTAAATTACTTATTTTGACAATTTTAGTGACTATCAACTTTTTGTTTAGTCCAGAATGTCTTCTAAGCAGTAATGAGATAATCCTCTCGTCCTCTTGTCCGAACATGGCAAAGATTTGCTGGGCTGTAGATGGAGATTAGTACTTGTCCGGACTCGGCAAAGATTTGCTGGGATGTACATGGAGATTAGTACGTAAGCATTAAAGGGCATTTTCTACCATCAACAAGCGCAGAACTTCATCGTCGCTCAACGTTTGACATAAAAATAACCTATATTTAATTTGCCTATTTGTTGCCAGACAGGACCATATTGCAATAGAAAAATATAAAGGACCTCTTTTTTGAGACAGGTTTCGGGTGTAAGCTTGACATTAAAGCAAGTACAAATTATGAACATATTGCGTTTCGATTTTTCACCCAGTCTTTAAATATTGTTTGATTTACCATGACACATTTTAAAAAGTTAGGGGTCACTTTGATGAAATAAAGTCTCCTTTTAGAGGTCAATTTGATGTGGAGAAAGTCTCCCTTTCAATTAGTGATCATTCTTCTTGGCCAGACGTTAAATGAAAGAGAATCACAAAATGTTTCATCTGGGCAGGCAGCTACAGCTATCCCAGTATTTATCAAAATTGACTCTCATACCAAAGGGAGATAATATTGCTTTTCTCAAGAAAAGTATTTTAAGTGTCTTAGCCGATTCCCTCCGGATGTCACTTGATGATAATCTATTTATAAAGCAGATAATGCTGTGATGGCAACTAATGATCTATAAACAGTTTAGATCTTTTTGTCAATTAGCAATTTTACCTTTTATGGCACAGTGTACATAATTTTTGAAGAAAAAAATGGATCATTTACTACGAACTTTGGTGGACATTTAGACTGCTGGAATTCTTTATCAAGTGCAAATTACTGACATTTTGCTTATTTTACTTTGGCTATAACAACAATATAATTTTCATAATTGTAACTTTATGAAACTTCATTTTCGACGTACAGTTATTGCAAGTTTACTTCGTGCTCTATATACAGGTTTTGCAGTTTTATGAAACTTTGTGCTTTCATACAGTTTTGCACGTTTACTTCGTGCTCTATATATAGGTTTTGCAGTTTTATGAAACTTTGTGCTTTCATACAGTTTTGCAACTTTATTTCGTGCTCTATATACAGGTTTTGCAGTTTTATGAAACTTTGTGCTTTCATACAGTTTTGCACGTTTGTTTGTGCTCAACATACATTTTTGCAAGTTTACTTCGTGCTCAACATACAGTTTTGTATGTTGATTTTCATTTAAAATGATCAATACAAAATATTCTGATTGATTAGTTGGAATATATGCAAGACAAAGACACAAATTAGGTCTGAGAGAATAACATAATTTTATTATTAACCCTTTGACGATCGAACAATAAGTTTAGTATAAAGTAAAACCTGTCTTGAGAGACCACTGCTATGAGAGAACACCTGTCTTGAGAGACCAGGTTCTTCATGTAGAGATTTATCGATTATATAGTTTTATGACCTGTTATGAGAGACCACCTGGCAAAAGGGATGGTCTTTCAAGACAGTTTCCACTTTAGTACACTTTTTAAAGAAAATAAATGGCGCAAGGCACGTCATGGGATATCATGACTTTGTATTATTGTACTGACTGGTGGAAATCGAATGCATTTATTCATACTGTATTGACTTGTGGATATCAAATGCCAAATGCACTTATTCATACTGTATTTATTAGTGGATATCAAATGCGCTTATTCACACAGTATTGACTGATGGATATCAAATGCACTTATTCATACTGTATTTATTAGTGGATACCAAATGCAATTATTCATAATGTATTTATTAGTGGATATCAAATGCACTAATTCATACTGTATTTATTAGTGGATATCAAATGAACTTATTCATACTGTATTGACTGATGGATATCAAATGCTATTATTCACACAGTATTGACTGATGGATATCAAATGCACTTATTCATACTGTATTTATTAGTGGATATCAAATGCGCTTATTCATACTGTATTTATTAGTGGATATCAAATGCGCTTATTCATATTGTATTTATTAGTGGATATCAAATGCACTTATTCATACTGTATTTATTAGTGGATATCAAATGCACTTTTTCATACTGTATTGACTAATGGATATCAAATGCGCTTATTCATACTGTATTTATTAGTAGATATCTAATGCACTTATTCACACAGTATTGACTGGTGGATATCAAATGCGCTTATTCATACTGTATTTATTAGTGGATATCAAATGCACTTGCTCATACTGTATTTATTAGTGGATATCAAATGCGCTTATTCACACAGTATTGTCTGGTGGATATCAAATGAACTTATTCATACAGTATTTATTAGTGGATATCAAATGCACTTATTCATACTGTAATGACTGGTGGATATCAACTGCACTTATTCATAATGTATTGACAGGTGGATATCAAATGCACTTATTCATACTGTCTTGACTGGTGGATATCAAATGAACTTTTTCTTACTGTCTTGACTAAAGGACATCAAATACACCTTTCCTACTGTATTTGACTGGTTTATATTAAATATCATACCGTATTGACTGGTTTATATTTAATATACCGTATTGACTGGTTTATATTAAATATCATACCATATTGACTGGTTTATATTAAATATCATACTGTAATGACTGATATATCTCGTTTTCAAATAATAATAGGAAACGCAGATTTACTAAAATTGGTATGATTTATCAGTTGGTGTCATTTAAATTTATTTTGCATGTTTTGAAAAGATGGAATATGGCATAGATTAAAGGTTAAAGTGTTGCATGCCAACAATAAATCACACTTTGACAGGACTTTGACGAATGAGTCATTAGTAAATCAAACTTTGACAGGACTTTGACGAATGAGTCGTTAGTAAATCACACCTTGACAGGACTTTGACGAATGAGTCATTAGTAAATCACGGAGACTGTCAATATAAGTAACCATTCTCTCAGCTAAAATACTCTGCAACTTCGCTTTCCTTCAAGGCTATGGATTTTTTATAAAAAGAACAAATATATTGAAACTAAATATCAGTTGGTTCAGTGTTTACTGTTTAATGAAAAGACTTTATGTACTCAAGACAGTTATGAGTATGCCCCCACTGTTAGGATTTTATTTTGAGGTTTGGGGTGGGAATTTGCTTGTTTGAATTGCGATTGGGTGCTTTCTGTATTATAATTAACGCTATCCTGCGGCAATCTTTAGACACGAAACACAGGGTCGCAGTACTATTCTAGTTTATACATGACTTAATACCTGGGCTTAGCAAACGTGACACCAGGATTTCGTTAATATTGCATACAAATGAATGCACATATTTTTCAAATCAGGAAGAGCGCTGAAACTATAAGGATGAAGTATAAAGACTAAGGTATATGTATGTATGTATGTATGTATGTATGTATGTATGTATGTATGTATGTATGTATGTATGTATGTATGTATGTATGTATGTATGTATGTATGTATATATATATATATATATATATATATATATATATATATATATATATATATATATATATATATATATATATATATATATATGGCTGGTATGCTGTATTGATAAACTAAATAGTCGGAAGCTCTTTGGATTTACTAGTATCAGTCCTAATAACTTAAACCTAATTAGTGGCTTTTGCGAGTGACCGCCCCTGACTTTTCTCTGTGCACTGAACAAGATTTTGATCGTTACCTTTGTGATTCCGAACATGCAGATTTATCATGCTTAATTGTCCATTACTGATCTGTAATTAAAAGCCAACAAGTCTAATTCAAGTACATCTCCCTACATCGGTCAATTGTCTTTCCAATTTTCTTTCTGTAGAAAGATTACTGGAAACCTGAAAGTTGTTTTTTTTTTTTCAGAGAAAGACTCTCAACCGTGACATGTTTGTTTTCAAAACTTTTCTCATCTACTTCTTACTCTGAACTCGTTCTCATATTTAAAGCTGTTATGAGTTTAGATATTTAAAGCTGTTATGAATTCTGATATTCAAAGCTATTATGAGTTCATATTTTCCTAATTTTGTTTCATTAATTGACATGGCATACTCCAAAACTGAAACGTAATGATTAAATAATTTATTAACAATGAATGAAATTTTTAAGTTCAATCAAACTCGCTAATACGTTCTCTTTGCGAGCGATAAAAAATTACCTGACTGGTTACCCAGCCAGTTTCCTGATAGGGTTCTGTTTGTGAACCAAAACTTCTTTAAACACCAATCTACGATTAGACTGAGTAACGGGCGATTAGTGTTTATGTTCTCTTTGACTGCCAAAAGCCGCTAGGCCAAGATGTCAAGTGTGCATGCTAACGATAAGCTTTATCATTTCAGTAATACTACTGGCCAATATTCAATTATGATATAACACTGCACTAGAGAATCTTCCTCACGTGATGTTTGAAAGCCTGCACAGACACTAGAATGGGAATGATTCTGATATATATATATATATATATATATATATATATATATATATATATATATATATATATATATATATATATATATATATATATATATATATATATATGCTGATTGTTAAACGGATGACATTTTATTTAAAAAAAAATTATTATCGTTAAAGCTTTGTCAATAAGACGTTTAGATCAACGGATTGAGTGAATCTAATTATGCTGTTCAATCTAATACGTATGCTATCTACGTTTGGTTCATAATAACAAAAAAAAAACAGTTTCATAAATCAAATCAAATACAAGCTGTCATTAGACCAAAGACACAGTCTGGCATAAATCAAACACAATGTCATTAGTCAAAAAACAAAAAGACAGTCTGACATAAATCAAACAGACTGTCATTAGACCAAAAACACCGTCTGGCATGAAATCGAACATTTTGTCCTAAATCCTTACTCCCCCACAGTCTGGTATGAAATCAGAGCGTCATAAAACCAAAAATCACAGTCTGGCAAAAAATCAAACAGATAGTCTTAATATTAAACATAGACCAGCATAGTTTATGGTGTACAAGGCAAAACCCTTTTTTTTTTTTACAAGTTTACAATTGTGGCTGTGTTTGATTCTTCCTGATGTACAATGGTAGCAATCATACTGCATAACAAAACTGTAGGTTACTGGCTTTTTTCAATTACTCATGATGACTTTTTACAGACCATGACACGGTAACGGATCATGACACCGGTTTATGTCTGTAATCAGGGCAAGTCTTAATTTATTTTTTTTTAATAGATCGTGACACCAATGTTTACTGTAATAAAGGTAAATCTTAAACAAACGTTAAAATATTGTTTCTAATATACTGGAACATTTTTGAAGCACCGCCAACAGTGAGCGACACATAAAACGTGAGTTTAACGCAAATACGATTGCAGTATCATTCGGCTCAGAATGAGGAGATTTCTCTTTAATCCCAGTCTCTAGTCCGTACTATTCCAAATGCACTTTTATTTTCATAGTTTAGAGTCTTGAATAAAAATTTTTGGAGAAAAAGCTCGTGCCAAGATGATACAAAAACACGTTTTATCAATTTATTTGGGTTTTTTATTTGTCTTCCCTCTCCCATATTTTGTTGTATTTTGCAGTGGTATTGCCTGTTAAATTACTTTTCGCCATTTCATCTCTGGTCGTGTAGAACTTTGCACGCGTTGTTTGGATTCGAAATCTTCTAAACCTGTACTAAGAGTAATTTGACATCATGGTACACTATCATGTAAATTCCAAAGTGAATTATTTTGTATTGTTCAAGCAAGAATTCATCACAGAGATACCATTGGTGACAAGTCTTCGTGCGAACTCGTCGTTGTTTAGCATAAATTGTCCCCCTAGTGTCGCACACCCTGGGAAAGAAGTAACACAATGGAATTCCAGTCAGTGGAAGTGCTTAAAAATTGCATAAGACATGTTGTAATTCAGCGCATTTCTATAATTTATATTAGTTAAGTATGCAGAAATGTGATTTGTTTGAATGTTATTCTGTCTGTATCACAGTTATATTTCATCATTTAACAAAGCGATCAAATAAACCGAGTAGGTTAAACACGCACGTTCTTAAAAAAAAGAAATATACAATATTTTTTCATTGACACTGAGGGTTGTGTGACTAAGTTTACAATGATACACAGGTATAGAACAAAAATTGATCACACTTCTGATGCACCCCAACACTATTGACTAAACCCCATGGTTTCTTCCTTCTGCTGGCTGGTATATAAACTTTTAATGCTACCAAATATTTGTATATTTTACAATAGTCAGGCAATTATCTAATTTTCCTTTTGTTCGTGGTGATGGCATAACTTTTGTAAATGAATCCGTTTTAAAAGCACCACCTCACATTAAGGATGACAATCAAACGACCAGACAAAAGTGTAGGTTAGTAGCAACATGCAATGATTCCTTTCAGTATTCAGCTGCCAACAAATGTAAGAATGGAAAACTCTGGGAGGTCAAATCCACGGTTTGTGTTTGTTTTCTCAGGCCACTACAGATTGTATATTGTTTTTCTAGGATCGTGATATAATTTCGCATGGCAAAGCTGACAGCTAATAATAGTTTAATAATAATAATAATAATAATAATAATAATAATAATAATAATAATAATAATAATAATAATAATAATAATAATAATAATAATAAACTTTCTTGAACGAGGATAACACATTTGGTAATGACTGACCCATCTGCCGTGTGGTCCTTAGTTTTTGTAATTGGCTAAGTTAAAAAGAGAAATACAAGATCATACACATTATCATGTATTGTCGCACACTCATTCATACGTATTTAACATGACTGACCATGCGTGACTATACTGGACAACATACACATATCAACAATATTCTATACACAGTTACATGCATTTCATCCTAAGTTGTACGTATCATATCTATCGAATAAGATCTGGACATATTTTTATGGATATCGTGATAAAGATTTCTATTCAGAAACTTTAATATTTTAAAAATAATTTCTTTCATAATATTTTAAAGAAGGAAGGGAATTTAAATTGCATATCCTCAGTGGTAACGAATTCCACACAGTAATTGCATATCCTCAGTGGTAACGAATTCCACACAGTAATTGCATATCCTCAGTGGTAACGAATTCCACACAGTAATTGCTGATACAGTACATTTCGCTTTTATAACGATTGGTTTTCGACCACGGGATCTGGAGATCATTTTTAGTCGTTGATCGGAGGTTACGCTCAGTGTTTGATTATCTTAGGTTAGAGATAGACCGTTTATATGCCTCATTCCTTTAAAATAACGAATACGTTTTTCAATGGGTAGCCACTGCAGATGTGAAAACAAAACATTCGATGGAGTCATGATAGGAAGTGTAAGTAGTATTCGGGGTACACTTTTCTGGTTTTGATCAATTCTGGACAGATTATACTTGCATGTTTTACCCATTATGGTACAGTCTATTAGTGATAGAATATATCCCGAGTCATACCAACTTTATTTTTCTGGATATAAAATTCATAAATACTTTCAAACGAATAAATGCACAAAATGTCTACGTACTGGTTCTATAGTTGGCGGAAGAAACGAGTCTTATTATGACCTATGTATTTGATAGGAAGCTGGTCTTAATCTTCTTCTCATTTCCTGCTATGAGAAGGAATTAGTCATCCATTAAGAGCGGGCTTGGCCCATGGGGGGGGGGAAAGAGAGATCGGTTCGTTGATTGATATGTTTGACGGCCTTTCTTCTTGGCCAGTGACTTCGTCTAGGATTTTCTTCTGCTCAGTGATGCATTGTTAGCATCACACTATTTATCCATACCTAGAAGACTCATGTGGGTGGGGGTGGGATGGAGTGAGAGTGGGGGTGGGGTGGGAGCGTCTATTTTCCCGTGTAAGTCTGGAGGACTTGCCCTATATGAAAAGCACCAGTTACACTTTTATCAGCGTATTGGTTCGTCTGAAAGCCGTCAGACACACACACACACACAAACAGACACACCAACAAACAAGCAAACACACACTGATAATCATCTACGATTTTAATTAGTTTTAAAAACTGCTAGATATCCTTTAAACGATATATTTTTAACTTATCTTGCAAAGATCCATTATTCACTTAAACATTTAGATTTGTTTGTACAGAAAAAGAAACAGAAAGACAGACAGAGAGACAAAGGAATGCGCCCAAACGGTCTAACATGCGTGCATAGAACATACTTTAATATACTTTCCAATTAACATTTTGCGGAACATCAGAGAGAGAGAGAGAGAGAGAGAGAGAGAGAGAGAGAGAGAGAGAGAGAGAGAGAGAGAGAGAGAGAGAGAGAGAGAGGTGTAACGCCTAATACTAATAATGTAGACACGGTTACATCCTTCTTGGGGACGCTTTGGCAAGCGAAAGTACATGGGATCTCAGTAATAAATATAAGAAGTCTCGTCTAGTTTTGAGCAAAAAGGCTAGCTTTATTTATATAATTGCTATAGAAGATTTATGAGGTACACTTCATAAAACCTTTACATTGAAAAAATACACAAAATGCATATAATACTTTTCTTTCAAGCTTACCAACTTCATATGTTTGTAGTTTCTGGCTTTTAGTGTAATGTTCAGATAAATAGTCCTGGACTGAATTAAAGATCATAAAATAGTTGTAATTAATGCAAGAATCGTTCTAAAGAAATATATTTTGCTCAATTTAAGATAAAATAACAATTTGGAATAGATTACTAAACAGAATTCTTTGTTCCTTTAAAGGATATGTAAATTTTACAAATTAAATCTAAACTTGAAGTCGGTAACCAATTTAATCTTTTAGCTATAATAATTATCATAAATAAAAATCAATTCTTAAAACAATAAAACATTTCATTGCATTAAAATATTAAAGTAAAAATAAACTCACAAAACATTGCAACTTCGAAGGTTACAACAGAAATCTTTTACTTTTAAAAGTACTTATTATCTAAGAATTTTATAAACATAACGATTCTTGCCTGTAATACAATATAAGATGTCTCTCTAGTCAGTAATACAATATAAGATGTCTCTCTAGTCTGTAATACAATATAAGATGTCTCTCTAGTCTGTAATACAATATAAGATGTCTCTCTAGTCTGTAATACAATATAAGATGTCTCTCTAGTCTGTAATACAATATAAGATGTCTCTCTAGTCTGTAATACAATATAAGATGTCTCTCTAGTCTGTAATACAATATAAGATGTCTCTCTAGTCTGTAATACAATATAAGATGTCTCTCTAGTCTGTAATACAATATAAGATGTCTCTCTAGTCTGTAATACAATATAAGATGTCTCTCTAGTCTGTAATCAACATAAGATGTAACTCTAGTCTGCTGGGGTGCTCTTTGGGGCGTTTATTTATACTAGTTCAAGACACCTTCTAATCTTTTTCGATAAGGTCCTGAGTGTTGAGGATGTAAAGCTAGCATCACGCTTGCGCCTCATGGTTGCTCCAACTAGCGACATCCGGTTTTATCCCAATAGAACTACATATGTTTTGCGTCTTTATTCTACCCTTGGTTACCCATTGGTTATTAAGTCAAACAGTATGTTAACAATTTTTGCCACTGAGTGTAAGCTTGGTTAGTTCATATTATATATATATATATATATATATATATATATATATATATATATATATATATATATATATATATATATATATATATATATATATATCTTGTGGAAAAACTTGTTATAGAGTCGGCATGTACGAGGGCATATTTTAGCTTTTTGTTAAGTTAGTTTACACATGCAAGAATAAAACTTGTATATGTTGTGAAGAAGCAATCTTTATCTAAATGGAATATAGTTTTAATAAAGAAGGGTAATATCCATATGGTTTAATGGAAATTACTCCAAATATAATTTGATGAGAATTTAGTTTTAATACTATTTAGAAGGATTTCCAATGTTGTCATTTCTACTTAAAATTGATGTCATAACATATGGATAGGTTAAGGCCATCAGGCGTACACATTTGCCATATCCAACGAGATTTTTCCCGACTCTACATAATTCATGAACATTAAATGAGTTTTTCATTTATGAAACGGCTTTGTATTTATAAAACAGTGTTGTATTAATAAAACGGATTTGTATTTAAAAACTGTTTTGTATTTAACACTTTGTATGTCTTTAGCTTTTCCAGGGTTCTTCCTCCACCATTAATACTGGCTGCCATGTATAGCCTATCTTGTGCCGAAAATGGCGTTAAACCCTATAACAACAAATACAACAACAATAAGAATGTCCTCAAAGCAAACTGAAATAAAAAAATGTTCTATTCAAACATGGTTGACTAGTGGACGTCAGTACCATCAACTCATTAGTTCCAGTAGGTAAGTCTGGATGTGAGACACGGATTAAACAAAATAGAAATAGACACGGATTAACCACCATATAAATAACAATAGACACTCATTAAACACCATAAAAATAACAAGAGACACGGAATAAACACCATAGAAATAACAATCTACCATCAAATATTAAAACTGTATATCATAAAAGACCTTACCTAATCATCAATAGACAAAATAATCGATCTTTCCTGCATGTAAAATATTCGAATATGACAATAATCTTTCCTGTACATCAATAGACAAAACAGTTGAATGTTTAGTACCATTTACGTGCTCTGCAATAGAAAAAAACCCATTTTTATTTCTAATTCTGTTAACCTGCTTATAATGGACAAAGCAGTTCAATTTTAGTACCAATTACGTGCTTGTCGATATAAAACACATCTATTTCTAATTCCGCTAACCTGCTTATAATGGACAAAACAATTTATTTTATAATACCCTCACAGCAATATATAAAGCAACATATTTTTGAATACATCTACATACACAGCCAATAAACAAAACAATTACTTGTCTGATACATCTACATACACAGCCAATGAACAAAACAATTACTTGTCTGATACATCTACATACACAGCCAATGAACAAAGCAATTGATTGTCTGATACATCTACATACACAGGCAATGAACAAAATAATTGATTGTCTGATACATCTTACATACACAGCCAATGAACAAAACAATTGATTGTCTGATACATCTACATACACAGCCAATGAACAAAGCAATTACTTGTCTGATACATCTACATACACAGCCAATGAAAAAAGCAATTGATTGTCTGATACATCTACATACACAGCCAATGAACAAAACAATTGATTGTCTGATACATCTACATACACAGCCAATGAAAAAAGCAATTACTTGTCTGATACATCTACATACACAGCCAATGAAAAAAGCAATTACTTGTCTGATACATCTACATACACAGCCAATGAACAAAACAATTACTTGTCTGATACATCTACATGCATAGCCAATGAACAAAACAATTGCTTGTCTGATACCTCTACATACACAGCTAATAAACAAAGCAATTGATTGTCTGATACATCTACATACACACCCAATGAACAAAACAATTGAATGTCTGATACATCTACATACACAGCCAATGAACAAAACAATTGATTGTCTGATACATCTACATACACAGCCAATGAAAAAAGCAATTACTTGTCTGATACATCTACATACACAGCCAATGAAAAAAGCAATTACTTGTCTGATACATCTACATACACAGCCAATGAACAAAACAATTACTTGTCTGATACATCTACATACACAGCCAATGAACAAATCAATTGCTTGTCTGATACCTCTACATACACAGCTAATGAACAAAGCAATTGATTGTCTGATACATCTACATACACACCCAATGAACAAAACAATTGATTGCCTGATACATCTACATACACAGCCAATAAACAAAACAATTGATTGTCTGATACATCTACATACACAGGCAATGAACAAAACAATTACATGTCTGATACATCTACATACACAGCCAATGAACAAAGCAATTACTTGTCTGATACATCTACATACACAGCCAATAAACAAAGCAATTGATTGTCTGATACATCTACATACACAGCCAATGAAAAAAGCAATTACTTGTCTGATACATCTACATAAACAGCCAATGAGCAAGGCAATTGATTGTCTGATACATCTACATACACAGCCAATAAACAAAACAATTGATTGTCTGATACATCTACATACACAGCCAATGAACAAAACAATTACTTGTCTGATAAATCTACATACACAGCCAATGAACAAAGCAATTGATTGTCTGATACATCTACATACACAGCCAATGAACAAAATAATTGATGGTCTGATACATCTACGTACACAGCCAATGAACAAAACAATTGATTGTCTGATACATCTACATACACAGGCAATGAACAAAACAATTACCTCTCTGATACACCTACATACACAGCCAATGAACAAAACAATTACTTGTCTGATACATCTACATAAACAGCCAATGAACAAAATAATTGATTGTCTGATGCATCTACATACACAGCCAATGAACAAAATAATTGATGGTCTGATACATCTACGTACACAGCCAATGAACAAAACAATTGATTGTCTGCTACATCTACATACACAGGCAATGAACAAAACAATTACCTCTCTGATACACCTACATACACAGCCAATGAACAAAACAATTACTTGTCTGATACATCTACATACACAGCATTAGACAAAACCATTGATTTTCTAATACACCTACACATTAATAGACAAAACCAATTATTTTCTAATACAGCTACACGTTAATAGACAAAACCATTGATATTCTAATACACCTAGACAATAATAGACAAAACAATTGATTTTTTAATACACCTACACATTAATAGATAAAACAATTGATTTTCTAACACACCAACACATTAATAGACAAAACCATTGATTTTCTAATACACCTACACATTAGTAGACAAAACCATTGATTTTCTAATACACCTGCACAATAATAGACAAAACCATTGATTTTCTAATATACCTAAACATTAATAGACAAAACATCGACAATAATAATAATAATAATAATAATAATAATAATAATAATAATAATAATAATAATAATAATAATAATAATAAAAATAATAATAATATATTTGTCAAACATATACTTTAATTAAATTAGAATGATTCTTTAATCAAACTAAATGAGCTGTTTAAATAATTCTAAAGTCTTACATTTTCTCGTTGTCTTCTTAAATGTTTTCTCCATTAAATTGGTTTCTATTTTGTTAAAGCGTCGCATTAGAAAGAGTAACATAAACTGCAAAGTGATCAATGGACTTGTACCTAAATGTCTGCCATATATCACCAAGCGGCTGATGCATGACTGAGCTTAGTGTCTTATTAAACCAACATAATTTTATTTCACGCTGTCGTTATTCAAACGTCAGCTCAGGCTGCTTTGAATTCAGAGTTATGGTAAACTTTTCATAGTCAGTATAGAAGTTAAAATTTGTATTGTAAACTCAGATCCCTATAAAATGATTACTATAATTTGTTGTTTGTCCGTCGAGTCGAAGAAAACCACTCTAGTCAATCGTGAATTGGAGGGGCTCATATATATATATATATATATATATATATATATATATATATATATATATATATATATATATATATATATATATATATATATATATATATATATATATATATATATATATATATATATATATATATATATATATATATATATATATATATAGATAGATAGATATAGATATGCGTGCGTACTTACGTACGTACATGCATGCATACATGTATACATACATACAACATACATACATACATACATACATACATACATACATACATACATACATACATACATACATACATACATACATACATACATACATACATACATACATACATACATACATACATACATACATACATACATACATACATACATACATACATACACCCATGTCATCAGAGATTCAATGTTGAAGGGATAGGAGCAATAAACACCTTTCTGGTATAGTTGCAAAAGAAAAAAAAAAGAAAAAATTAAATGAAAGTCATGTAATGTTTGTCGAAAACGACAGTACGCGTTGTTCTGAACATATTGGTCCAAACACAACGACAAGAAACTTGTCGTTGTCACAACAATCTGGATAAAGTGAAGCTCATAATCCCATGCAATGCTAGATTGTGCATGCCTACACGAGTTATACTTGCAGCAACAAAAGCGAGAGAAGAGATAGACCCCCCCCCCGAAAAAAAAAACGGTGTTACATTTCAGAGATGGAAATTAATTTTTCCTGGCGAATTTGACTCGACATCGTTCACATATGTAGGAAGCTATTTCCTCTTATTTCCTTGATAACAAACATATACCCGTTGTGATTCATTGCTGAATCGAACTTACTTTGTGGTCAAACATTGTCAAATAGCTTATAAAATGTCAGAAATATAATTTACGGCGATTGATTAGATCAACTCAACCTTTCCTCTCAATTAAGTCACCGATATTTATATGATCTTCCTGTAGCTAGTTTAGTTTATAATCAAAAGAACATCTGCTTTTTCTGCATAAATGTTGTATATATTTCTTCTTGTGGTACCAGTCAATATATTTTAGTTTGTCATGTGACCACACCTTAGAATATGACGGGTTTTTTTTTGAGACACGATGAAGTATATCCGGTATTAACATAGGAAAAGAAACTATTTTCTATGTACTTTACCATCACTGAAACAACGGCAGAATATTTTTTTTATATTCAGACTAAAAACTGGGTCGTTAAATTCATGGCCCTTAGGAAATCTACATTTATGCAACACTCCATTGTGTTTTGCGTTTGTAAACATCTGTGAGACAGACGTTCTAATACAAGGAAATCTTTTGGAGATTTAAATATATTTCCACGTGTATTTTCCGACTGATCAAATTTGTTTCGATGATTATTGTTGTGTCCCTACTCCCACCCCTTGCTCCGATGTTCTGACTTGCTTACCAGTTAATATCAATACATTACTATGTATTTGGTGAACAATGTGGAATCTTATGCTAGTTTAGTGAATGTCCGTATCGAGATTTTTTTTCATTAGACGTGGATACGTCGCTTGAAAAAAAAAAATAAAGATTTATTTGCGTTTAAATTATATTGATTTTTTAATGGTTGTGAATATAATTTAATCAGATCTTGCTAAAGTTGCTGATAAGCAAGAAGAGATGGTCAGTAGAAGTAGTGTTATACCCAATCATGACTCTTATAAGACTGCATGGAAACTGAAAACTAGGAATGGAAAAAATAAAAAGTAATGGTTGCTAGCAAGAAAATAAGTTTTGCAAATTGTCGGTGAAGCACAGAACTGTCAAATCTGAAAATTCCGCCATCTTACCAAACCAGACACGGTTACAAATTTTACACTTTCCTTAGAAACTAATCAAATGGAGGACAATAAAAACTTTTCAAAAGCTGAAGTCATCGTTTGTTAGTAGTTAAAGCGACAGTTTTCATTTGCGTTCGAATGGCATAAGCGATCTTTAAATCAACGAGACAGAAATAAAGCACGAGACAAAGTGCAATTAAAGGAAAAAGGCAATGCGGCTTACACGCATACTTCGTGTAATAACCTGGCAACTATGAACCGCTTCCCGCTGTTGTTTCTTTGTTATTACGAAGTCACAGGCGAGATAACATGGCATGATGTCCCCTCTTTCATTCATCTATTTGCTGTTTTCCTAACTCGTTAGCATAAGACGTACATGAAATCTATTTGTACATATTTGCATCTAATTAAACGTCAGCTTAGAGTAATTAAACGTCAGCTTAAATAATTAAACGTCATCTTAAAGTATGTTCCAATCGCCTTTCTACAGGTGATACAAGTGGATTTGTCAAAGACATCATACAAATTAATAAAACGAAAATAAATACGAAATTCCGGCTCGAAAGTACACGAAACAATTTATCAAGTCAGCTATAATCTACTAGAAACATATTTTATGGACCCCACGAAAAGGAAGGAGGTTGTTCAAAATCAAAATTAAAAAATCTCTCATTATTTGTTGTCAGTTGGATAGTTATTTTGCTATATGTACTAGTGAATTCTTATGCATTAGAGTCTTGACATGTACTAGCATATTGTCATGCATTTTTATCCAATGTCCATTACATTTTCATCCAATGTCCATTACATTTTCATCCAATGTCCATTACATTTTCATCCAATGTCCATTACATTTTAATCCAATGTTCACTACATTTTTATCCAATGTCCATTACATTTTCATCCAATGTCCATCCATTACATTTTGATAAAATGTCCATTACATTTTTATCCAATGTCCACTAAATTGTTATCCAAAGTCCACTACATTTTTATTTAATGTCCATTACATTTTCATCTAATGTCCATTATATTTTCTTCCAATGTCCATTACGTTTTCATCCAATGTCTATTACATTGTATCTTGGCATACATGGCTTAATTACTTGATAAGAAAGAGAGATACAAGAAAAGGGGGAAGTATGACAGGAAAGCAAAAAACTAATTTAGAACCAATATCTCTAATAATCCTGCAAGGCACTGTTCAAGGAAGAAGAAAGAGAGGCAGACAGAGAACGATGTAGGAAGACAACATTCTAAAATGGACGGGATAGACATTGAGCAACTCACTGAGAAAGACGGAAAAACGAGAAGAATGGAGGAAGCTGCTTGTTCGGTCTTGTGCTGTGCCTCAATGGTCTACCAAATTACGGTGATGATGACGATGATGACTGATGATGATGATGATGACGATAATGATGATGTGACGACGACGATAATGACTACGACGAAAATGATCTTTAATTTTATTCAGTCATAATATTTTCAGACACAATAGATCGTTAGATGTATCAAATGCACCAGTCGGTACTACGAAGTTCAGCTCCACAATGAAACCATTGTAAATTGTAAATTTATATTGGGTTTATGTGCAATGACTTGCTGTCAGTCATGACACCATTTGCTCGGTACAGGCACCCTGTATGATTTCTTCGCGTGGTGCTAAGAATATTTTGGTGCAGTATATATTTGAGCTCATTAATGGTGAAATTAAAGTTAATAATTAGATCTCCAGGCGATCGTGTACTGATCGCCTGATACCTGTACGGACCAACACCGTACTCAAACTCGGTGGAGCGCGAGAAAGCACGCCTCATACTGCATGCATCAGTTGACGTTTATATTTCTTTCTTCCATTAGCAAACAAGAAAGGCGTTTAAGTACCACTTCAATGATATTAATGTTGTTTCGAATATAAAACTTCTCATTTGTAAAGTTAACACTTCCCTACATTCGCTCTCTACTCTTAATAAAAATGTCTTTTCCAAATAAATAACACATGAATATTTAATACCTTACTAGTGTCTGTTAAAGAATGTTTAAATATAACATTTGTATTAATCATCAAAAGACGTTTATACCAGTCAGTTTGCACTTTTATATGTTTTATTAGTTACAATACATTTTTTACCATATCATATTGTTATAAATTACAACAGTTTATGGAAAATAGAGTGACACTAGAATTCTAAACATTACAAAAAAAGCTCTGTACAATTACCCATCACCTTTACGAAACAAACGTAACCCAAACGAACATTTTGGCGAATTATGTTTATTCAAACTGATCATCGACTGTCAGTTCTAACCTTCCACGTGGCAATCTTTTGTTGATCTCCTTCAAATATATCAAGATTCAAAAAGTATAACACATTTTATAACTGAGTTACTCGAAGGTATAACACATATTATATTTGAGTTACTTAAAAGTATAACTAAATTAACATTCCGTGGTAAACCGCCAAATTCTTCTGTGTTATCTTTCCTATGCGTCTGAGAAACTGTTGCTACCTTGTAATTATACAGTCGTTTATACGTGGCTCAAATTTTGTTACGGATACATTGTACAGCTTGCTAGTTTTTACAGTTCTATACAATATGTGTACATACTGATATATCAATGATTATATTGAAATATGTATATATACTGACATGTCAGTGATTATGTTGAAATATGTATAGATATTGGCATATCAAATATTATGTTGAAACATGTATACATACTGATATGTCAGTGATTACTTTGAAATATGTATACATATTGACATATCAAATATTATGTTGAAATATGTATACATACTGACATATCAATTATTATGTTGAAACATGTATACATAGTGACATGTCAGTGATTATGTTGAAATATGTATACATACTGACATGTAAGTGATTATGATGAAATATGTATACATACTGACCTATCAATTATTATGTTGAAATATGTATACATACCGATATATCAATGATTATGTTGAAATATGTATACGTACTGACATATCAATAATTATGTTGAAATATGTACACATACTGATATATCAATAATTATGTTGAAATATGTATACATACTGACATGTCAGTGATTATGTTGAAATATGTATACATACTGATATATCAATTATTATGTTGAAATATGTATACATACTGACATATCAATAATTATGTTGAAATATGTATACATATTGACATGTCAATAATTATGTTGAAATATGTATACATAATGATATATCAATTATTATTTTGAAATATGTATACATACTGATATATTAATTATTATTTTGAAATATGTATACATACTGACATATCAATAATTATGTTGAAATATGTATACATATAGACATATCAATAATTATGTTGAAATATGTATACATACTGATATATCAATTATTATTTTGAAATATGTATACATACTGATATATTAATTATTATTTTGAAATATGTATACATGCTGATATATTAATTATTATTTTGAAATATGTATACATACTGATAAGTCAGTGATTATGTTGAAATATGTATACATACTGATATATTAATTATTATGTTGAAATATGTATACATACTGATATATCAATTATTATTTTGAAATATGTATACATACTGATAAGTCAGTGATTATGTTGAAATATGTATACATACTGACATATCAATTATTATGTTGAAATATGTATACATACTGATATATCAATTATTATTTTGAAATATGTATACATACTGATATATTAATTATTATTTTGAAATATGTATACATACTGATAAATCAGTGATTATGTTGAAATATGTATACATACTGATAAGTCAGTGATTATGTTGAAATATGTATACATACTGATAAGTCAGTGATTATGTTGAAATATGTATACATACTGATAAGTCAGTGATTATGTTGAAATATGTATACATACTGATATATCAATTATTATGATGAAATATGTATACATACTGACCTATCAATTATTATGTTGAAATATGTATACATGCTGATATATTAATTATTATTTTGAAATAAGTATACATACTGATAAGTCAGTGATTATGTTGAAATATGTATACATGCTGATATATCAGTCATTATCTTGAAAAATGTATTCATACTGACAAACGTTTGCAGGTCTATCATTTTGGTGGAATATATACATATTTCCATCATTAGGCTTAAATACGTAAACACATGTTTATGGAAACAAACTGGAATGTTAGTAATTCTAAGGGAGGTGGTCACAGTCGATAGGTCAACTGACCACCCAGATCTACAGATTTAATAGACACAGACCCACGCCCATTGATGGGTCAAATGAACGCAGATCAAGGCCAAATTAGTGTTAACATCGTATTGAACTAGCTTCTTGATGTCTTTCTTTTGATATTGGCAACAATAGGTCCAGATTGTATAACACTGTCTCAAGCCAAGATCGTGACAAGAGAGCATCACCCTTCAGTGCTTAACTCGACAAAATTCATACTGTTATACTAGTATGATACACTTGTATGACCCGTAAATTATATACATCTAGCATAAAAGTGTCCCTGATATACATCTATGACACGAAGGCGTATATACTTCCAACATATAGGTGTTGTGATACACTTCCATGACACGAAGATGTATATACTTCCAGCGTATAGGTGTTCTGATACACTTCCATGACACGAAGGCGTATATACTTCGAGCATATAGGTGTTCTGATACACTTCCATGACACGAAAGCGTATATACTTCCAGCATATAGGTGTTCTGATACACATCCATGACACGAAGGCGTATATACTTCCAACATATAGGTGTTCTGATACACTTCCATGATACAGAGGCGTATATGCATCCATCGTTAAAGTGTTCCTGATACACTGCCATGAACGAAGACGTATATACATCCAATATGAAAGTGTTCCTGATACACTTCTATGACACATAGGCGAAGTTACATCCAGCATGAAAATGTTTTCCTGATACACTTCCATGACACAAAGGCGTATATAAGTCCAGCTTATGTATGGGCCTGATACATATTTATGGATACAGAGGATTTTGAACACCCAAGTGTTTCTGTGTATCATTTTGTCATGCAAGACAAGACAAGACAAGACAAGAAGAGCAGAAGTTGATCGGATCGTATTGGTAAAGGAAGGAAATTATTTGTGAAAACTGAGTATTTACCATGCACATTTACTCAGTGTTTAGAAATATGCACACCGAATATGCACATATTAAAAACACAACGTATCTCTGTCTAGATGTACCATATATAAACGGATAAACGGATCCATATTTCAATGTACCATTTATAACGGTATTATTCTTGGAATGTACCATTAACAAAGATATCCCTGTCTGAATGTACCTTATATAAAGGTATTCCTGTCTGAATGTACCTTATATAAAGGTATTCCTGTCTGAATGTACCTTATATAAAGGTATTCCAGTCTGTACCTTATCTAAAGGTATTCCTGTCTGAATGTACCTTATATAAAGGTATTCCTGTCTGATTATACCTTATATAAAAGTATTCCTGTCTGAATTTACCTTATATAAAGGTATTCCTGTCTAAATGTACCTTATATAAAGGTATTCCTGTCTGATTATACCTTATATAAAGGTATTCCTGTCTGAATGTACCTTATGTAAAGGTATTCCTGTCTGAATGTACTTTATATAAAGGTATTCCTGTCTAAATGTACGTTATATAAAGATATTCCTGTCTGATTGTACCTTATATAAAGGTATTCCTGTCTGAATGTACCTTATATTAAGGTATTCCTGTCTGAATGTACCTTATATAAAGATATTCCTGTCTGATTGTACCTTATATAAAGGTATTTCTGTCTGAATGTACCTTATATAAAGGTATTCCTGTTTGATTGTACCTTATGTAAAGGTATTCCTGTCTGAATGTACCTTATATAAAGATATTCCTGTCTGATTGTACCTTATATAGAGGTATTCCTATCTGATTGTACCTTATATAAATGTATCCCTGTCTGATTGTACCGGATACATTCGCTCATATTCGGATCAAACTGCAAGCTAAAAAGACACTTATCTGCTGTAGCATAATGCCCCAGACGATCTGGGTCTGTGCAGTTTGTCATGATCAATAAGTTAAAAAATCAACATAGGCTCCGACCTGCTGGAGCATTATGCAGATCCTGGTCTATGTTGTTTGCTGTTGAACCAGACTTATTGCATTGCCATGTATAAGTATATAAGATCCAGGAAATAACATTTCGTTTTTATCGTTCATTTTAAAACGCAAGTTCCAGAACAGTTGATTGTGCTATAAAGATGTAGGTAACGGCAAAAGAAACTTTAGAAAATGAGCATTCAACGTCAGTTGTATACACCATTGATATTTGACGTAAACCACAAGGGAATGAATATTACCGTCAGTTGTATACACCATTGATATTTGACGTAAACCACAAGGGAATGAATATTACCGTCAGTTGTATACACCATTGATATTTGACGTAAACCACAAGGGAATGAGTATTGACGTTAATTGTATACACCATTGATATTTGACGTAAACCACAAGAGAATGAGAATTAACTTCAGTTGTGCACCCTACTAATTGACTTAAATCACAAGAAACTGATATTGCTGTTGTAGGGTTTAACGCCATTTTCAGCACAAAATAGGCTATACGTGGTGGAAAGAACCACTGACCCACAAGAAGCTACTGGCAAGCTTTCTTACGTACCCACATTGGCCGAGCTCGAGACTCGAACCATCTGAGAGTTGAAACAGCAGTGATCCGTAATGATGCGCGCTCTTGACTACTAGGCCACTGGGGACCCCAACAAGGAAATGAGCTGTGTACACCACTAATTGACGTAAATCATAAGGAAATGAACATTTAACGCCATTTGTGCGTACCATCTAGTTTAACGTAAAGCATACGGAAACTAGCAATTAACAGCATTTGTGTACATCATTGATTTTAACACTAAGCACACGTATAACATAGAGCTGCTAATTTTAATTACTGAAATTGCAGACAGTGCAGCACAATAGCCTTGTACTGAGAAGAAAAAGAAATTAAAATTAATTGTGAATAGCAACTTAGTGTGGTATCTCAACCCCCTCCCTCCCTCCCTCTCTCTCTCTCTCTCTCTCTCTCTCTCTCTCTCTCTCTCTCTCTCTCTCTCTCTCTCTCTCTCTCTCTCTCTCTCTCTCTCTCTCTCTCTCTCTCTGATCAATTTAATATGTATTCTCCATTTATAAAATCAGTTACTAACAGGATGATTTAAGAAAATTAGTTTCATTGAAAATAGTCCGTTTATGTCCTACATATACATACACATATACTCGTACGTATATACATTCATATGCCATTTAAAAGACACAAGAATGGTCAGGCGTTCTCTGATTACATTTAATATGAATAAGAGTCGATGAATGCTAACATCGTGAAACCACAACAAAGCCCACCTCCCTGTTGTTTAGATGGAAGAAATAAATATGCAACTTAGCACAAACTTTTAGGATTATTTAAAACCGTGATACCAGCTGGCACTCACATGCTATATATATATATATATATATATATATATATATATATATATATATATATATATATATATATATATATGTATATATATATATATATATATATATATATATATATATATATATATATATATATATATATATATATATATATATATATATATATATATATATATGTATATATATATATATACCTTGGACAGTTGTTATTAGCCTTCTGACTCAACCAACGTCCGTGTGTGTAATTTGCAATCTTTGTTATTTCACACTTCCGACCCATTTATGGACCACTGACTGCCTAACGTCATTTAAACCTTATTAGGCACCACTGCCTAATAGCTATGTTTAATGTCTTTTCCTGGAAAATACATGTCGCAGGCTCAAGGCCATGATATTGCCACACGCGATCTGAGGCGAAATCATTTTGTAAATTAATAATGAAAACAACAACAAAAACAACAAAAATATAACGACTATTGTCCTTTGAATGATAATTGGAGGCCATTACATTTAATTGGCATTTTCGTACTTTTATGTTAGGTAGCAAATTGTGAAACTTTCAGGAAGATCATATGAGAGAGAGAGAGAGAGAGAGAGAGAGAGAGAGAGAGAGAGAGAGAGAGAGAGAGAGAGAGAGAGAGAGAGAGAGAGAGAGAGAGAGAGAGAGAGAGAGAGAGAGAGAGAGAGAGAGAGAGAGAGAGAGATCAGTTGAATATAATGGACTCTTGTGCAGAACTTAATTTCTAGGGTAATCACAGTCCTGTCTTTGCAAAAGAGAAAATTTGTACTTGATGAATTTAGTGCTAAATCGTTGAAGTATTTAGTATATTTTATTCACTAAATATGCTGTTTCATTATTACGGTTGATAGTCGCTTGTATAAAATGTTTGTCTTGTGTATATTCAATTTACGTGAGTCTTTGTAGTTAAGCAAAGTTAATTATGAGCAGTGTGGACTGCAATTAATGTAATGCATTGGATTCATTGAGTCTGGAATTTAGGGTAGTTTAGCTTTCAATGAACATAATCTCTTATAAGGTATAACCACAATTATCCTGAATTAGAGGCATTATGATGTAGGAATGGCGTACCAACATCTATTAGTTATTCCTTTTTACATTGGCATGCAAGTCTCTGTGTATGGTAAATATTTCTACAGACATAATACAAAGATTTGACAAGAAATTACTCGCATTACTTTGAGCTGCTGTTTAACAAATATGCTAAAGTTTGAAACATTTTTTTATGTATCTCCTTATCAAGTTCAGAATACTTTGAAACTTTTCAATTCTAGAAGGCTTTGTTCACATGGAAGAGTAATTTTTTTCTTCTGGTAAATATTTCAGTTACAGCTAGAACATGGAATCATCAGAATATCTAAACATAATTTCAATGGATTTTACATGTTTTACTTTAGATGTTTCCATTAACTGCATGAAGTGGAAATATAGAAAACATTGTTAAATTCATCGTTGCTCTTATAGAGTTACAAAATTAAACTTTTGCCTCAAGACTGACTCATTTTTACTGCTTACCCGAACTGCCTTCTGCCTCAAGACTAACTCATTTCCTTTGCTTACCAGAACCTCCTTCTGCTTCAAGACTGACTCATTTTCTCTGCTTACCCGAACCTCCTTTTGCCTCAACACTTACTCATTTTCACTGCTTACCCGAACCTTCTTCTGCCTGACTCCATTTCATTGCTTATCGGAACCTCCGTCTGTCTAATTACTTTAACCTTCGTCTGTATGTTACATATCCCAACCAAAGGTCTGTATGCAAATTTGTTTCTTCAATATACATTGTAATGTATTTATTTTGTTTTTTACCATTTTATTTGCTGGCGAAAATCCTGCACAAGCTAATCCTTAACATAAAGTTTATAGAGAGTTGTTCTTATCGAATCTAAACTTAGACACAAAGTTTTGCGAGTTGTCTTTATTTAATTTGACACTATAATGTACGGTTTTGCGAGTTGTCTTTATCGAATTTGCCCTTAGACACATGGTTTTGCGTGTTCTGCCATTAGGCATAAGAGTTGAGGGAATTTATCTGTTGGAACAACCTATATTCAATCAAAGCTGCATTCAGACCCATTAGGAAGCATTTATCCGAACGGTGCATTAGGCGCGAGGAGTGCAATATGAAGGTGTTCAATATCGGGGAATATCGAACGATTTTGACAATGTAAGGTTAACGGAGAAAAAATATTAGCATATAATAATAAAGTTATACTAACTTGTTAATGAAAGTTGTCTACATAAATTTTATTATTATTTTTCAATTTTGCTTTGAGAAACAGGTACAAGAAAATGAACCCAAAACGAAATTACATTTTTGAACAGATGCAAATTTTTTAAAAAAAAAAAAATCACGGTATACATAAAGTATTTCCGAAATTCTGAGATCTCTATATTTTGTTTCCTAGACACAATAAAATTTGTATAGCCATAAAGGTGTTACATTAAGTAAATGTATAACTATTTAATTGTCATGCTTTCCACTTAAGAATATAAATACACGAACAGGTAAAACTGATTCCAAATATCGATCTATACATATCTGATTCATACATAACATGAGTAAGCATGGGGTGTTACATTTACGTTTACTGAAAGGTAAAATTGCAATAAATATTAAGGATAAAATACCTCATACTCAGTCACTAACTGTACTTAGAAGTCGCGCGCGGAATGAACACAATTAAAAACTCTACTAACACTATTATATTCCTAGTATGAATGCGTCAGAAAATTTTCCAGACCGAAGTATCCCGTGCTTTATAAATAAAGATTGATTAGATTGTATAAAGAAAAAAATATTCTAAGACATCTATGACGAATCTTGCACGCGTGCTCATTTCAAATTAAATTTATGAAACTTTCTAGTAGACATATTCAGACAGTATTAGACTGCTCATATTTGTTGTATTCATATAAAACACTAGAATGGAAGAACATTCCAATTAAAATCATAGATCTTCTTTTCATGTCTACATCTTCAATCGTCTCCGATATTTTTCATGGTATGATATTTCAGCTGGAACCAAAAACCAACAACTGTCAATCACAATATCGTTTCCATTTCATGACACATGCATTTTTCGTTTAATTTTGTTTTTCTTTTTCATTTTCTAGTTTTGCGGGTGCCATTTTGTTCACACAAAGCAACACAAAGATATACTCTTTGTAAAGAACTCCCTATATATCATCTGTTTTCGTCTTCCAGTTTTATAAAATCCGGTCACCAAAATTTTCTTGTTCGATTTCAGATATATTCTTGGTAAAATTTCATCGATTTAAAATTTAGGTGATCTAGATGTACTTTTTTGTCGGGTAACCGCAGTATATTAATCCAGATGTATAAATTGCGGAATAACCGAAATATAATAATACAGATGTATCAGTTGTGGAACTACCGAAATATAATATTGATCTGCTTTCTTTCCCTGCTTGTTTCAGTTGAAGTCATGAAGTAACGAGATGAACCGGGTTGTGGTCAAATTATTGCAATAAAGACACTAAGAATGATAACAAAAATACGACGTTTATTTATAGATGATTAAAGATAGCAAACTACAACAAATTCGTGCGTATAAATTCCAACATAATGATGCGCATTGAGTTAAATAACTGATATACTGTACTGAGAAATGAGATGGTTGCTATTTGGAACGAATTGTAAGAAATAATTTTAAACGAACTGTCAACAATAATAAATGAATCAAAATTAAACAAAAAACGATAATTAATTAAAAAAAATAAAAATAAAAGTGAAATGGATAGTGAACTATCAAATTGTACTTTAAAAATTATACAGACAGGAAATTCTTAGTCTGGCCCATCAGACTTCTTTGGCTGGTTATTTAGGGATTAATACTACTTATCACAAAATCTTGATTCACTTATATTGGTCAAATATCAAAAGTGATGTTTGTCAATACTGCATCCTTGTCAAATGGTTGGAAAATCCAATCAGAAGATACCTTTGGATCATCTTTAACCTATTCCTGCATTTAGTAGAATAATGGAAGATTTATTCGGTCCCTTACCAAAGACCAAGTCAGGTAACCAGTACTTATTGACCATAATCTGTGCGACAACAAGATTCCCAGAGGTAATTCCATTGGGGAATATTAAAACTAAAACAATAATAAACGCTTTGATAATGTTTTTCTAAACTCATTCTGGCCTTTCAAAATCTGTACAATCTGATCAAGTCAAATTTTATGTCTGAAATGTTCCAGCTAGTTATGTTTGAATAGGGTATCTAGCAATTCAAGTCAAAAGTGAAATTATGGTTTGACAGAACTTCAATAGAGAGTACTTTTGAGTCTGGTAATAGAGTTCTGTCTCTCTTACTGATTCGTAATTTCTTTTTCGTCAAATTAGGTAGTATGGCCCTTACAAAGTCAAGAAGAAATAGAATGAGTTAAATTATAATACTGGTACTCCAGGAATTTAAATAGATTAAAGGAGTACCAGTACGTTGAGAGATAGCCAGGTTAATCATGCAATTAGTTTAGTTGTACCTGTCCCACTCAGTGAGGATTCAAGTGAGGGAATGCAATCTATATTGATTTCGGAGCGACAAATCTTCGGAATTCGGAAATTATGAATAATCTGGGCCAGAAACTTTCATATTTGCAACAACAAGAAGGGAATGAACTTAAACAGTTATTATTGGAATAGGAATATTTCTTTTCCAAATATTCCTACAAGAACAAACAAAATTTACCATGATGTTGAAATTGTAAATTCCAAAACTGTGAAACAACACTCATACTGGATGAAATCTCTCAAACTGGAATACGTGAAGACAAAAAAAAATTCAGTATTTGCTGGAAAATGTTTTCGTAGAGCTCAATAAAAGTGTTTGGAGGACTTGTTCCGAAACCAAATAAAACTTTCCACATGTGCACGTATTATTCAAAAGTGAACAGTGTGACTAAATGAGATTCATTTCCATTTACCAGAAAGCGATGACTGTATTGACAAAATTGGAAATACCAAGAAAGTCGCCAAATTTGAAACGATTTTGGCAAATTCCACTGACGGGAAGGGCAACAGTAATTTCGGCATTCGTGACTCTAGACGGACTCTATCAATATAAAGTGATGCCCTTTCGGACAAAAGGTTTGCCAAGTACTTTTCAACGTTTATTGAACACCATTTCATCTTGTCAATATAATTGTGATGCTTATATCGATTATGACATCATCTACAAAGACACCTGGAAAGAACATTTAGCAACAATCTGGAAGTTCTTTAATAAACTCACTGATGCAAGTTTGACAATTAATTTATCCAAAAGTGAGTTCTGCCCTGTTAGTGTAACATTTCTAGGACATGTGGGAAACGGACAATTTAAACATATAGATGCGATGGTCAAGTCTATCTCTGAATTCTCCGTGCCTGTCAGTAAAAAGCAACTGATGCGATTTTTTGGCATTGATGGACACTATCGGAAATTTATGTTCCAATTTTTACATAACTGCCAAACTCGTGACAAATTTATTGAACAAGAAAATGAAGTTCTATTGGACTGAAAAATGTCAGCAGGCTATTGAGAGGTTAAATACCATTCGTAAGAGTGTACCAGTTCTTACAGCTCCAAATTTCAGTCAATCATTTAATGTGCCTGTTGAGGCACGTGATTTTGGGGTCAGAGCAGTATTGAATCAAGAAGATAAAAATGGTGCTTCTTCTCCAATTATTGTTTAGTGATCACAGCCCCCTTACTTTTATCAGCAAGACAAAAACAAAATTCAGATATTATTAAGGTGGAGTTTGTTGTTACAGGAATATAATCTTGATATTAGGCACATGAAGGGAAAAAAAATTAATAGCAGACGCAATTTCGCCTTGTATACAAATATATTATTTCATGTACATTTTGTATCATTAATAAAATTTCTTCAAATATTATTATTTTTAAACCTCATGTACTTAAGCAATCTCGTGAACGAGATGTTTCTTTACAATTTAATTGACGATGACAGAATCTGACTCCATACTCGAGCGCAGTGTGCAACAGTGGATTTATCAGAATAAAAAACACCGAGTTCAACAACTGATATAAGGACACGTTATCGGTCCAGTTGGATCGTTATGGGCATGCGCTGAATGATTCATTAAAATCCTCTATATTCATTACCAACCCGCTGGTTCCACATTGAAGGTAAAACAAAACCACCCTCCGCGCCTGCGTCACCATGAACAGCAGCATACGAGTTACACGAAATCTCTCCGAGTTCCACGGATTTCCCTCAGGAACAACTCCCCAGATGAAGTTTGCTGCAGAAAAGTAGACAACTTCTGACAGAACATGAATTGTGATATAAGACAATAAGAATTTGCTCTATAAGTAGCCCAGTTGTGGTGAATATGCATAAACAGAGAACTTGAGGTAATCGTATTTATCAAAGTAGGCACTTTGCGTATGCATCTATGAGTAAAGCAAAGTCCATATTATGAAAATAAAATACTGGATAAAACTAAACCAACCTTGGACAACGCTGTACGTGGCATCAAAACCGGAGTATATTTTCGTTCATATATAATAAATAGTTTTTTTACTAGACAAAATTATGTGACAGGCCTAAATACTTTTAAGGAATAACAGATATGTCTGTTTCTAACATTATGCAGGCAAACGTCATGTCTTTCTTTGTTTTAGTTATATAGTCACCAAGGTTATTTTTAACTTTGTCGGTTGGGCGTTATGCAGCCCAGCATGAATAGTTTGCCTTTTCTGCTATGTTATTCATCAGCCTATTATTTGTCTGTTGTAGAATTTTAAAGCTCATAAGCAAGTATCGTTTTGTCCGTTGTATAGGTTTACAACTTAACGGCGTGTATAGCTTAGTCTGTTGTATAGTTTTACAGCTTAACATCATGTAGAGCTTTGTCTTTTGTAACGTTTTACAGCTTAACAGCATGTATAGCTTTGTATGTTGTTGGGGTATACAGCTTAACAACGTGTGTATCTTTGTCTGCTGTGGAGTTTTACATGTTTTGATTTCGCTACTGTAGTGACATCCAGTTAAGTTTGTCTATTGTAGTGTTATACATTCTGTCATCATTTAGCTTTATTGTAGTGTCATACATTCTGTCATCATTTAGCTTTATTATATTGTTATATATTCTGTCATCATTTAGCTTTATTATATTGTTATACATTCTGTCATCATTTAGCTTTATTATATTGTTATATATTCTGTCATCATTTAGCTTTATTGTAGTTTTATTCTGTCTATCATCATTTTGTTTGTTGTAGTGTTATGCAGTCTGTCATCAGGCTTAGCTTTATTGTAGTGTTATACATTCTGTCATCACTTTGCTTTATTGTAGTGTTATGCAGACTATCATCAGGTTTAGCTTTGTTGTAGTGTTATGCAGTCTGTCATAATATTTAGCTTTGTTTGCTGTAGTGTTATTCAGGCTTACACAATTTTTACCTTGATTTAGTCTGTCATCATCCTTAGCTTTGTTTGTTGTAGTGTTATATAGTCTATTATCATGGTTAGCTTTATCTATTGTAGTGTTATACAGTCTGTCATCATGGTTAGCTTTATTTGTTGTAGTGTTATGCAGTCTGTCATCATCTTTAGCATTGTTTGTCTTAGCGCTACTTTTTCGTATTGAAACCTGACTTGTAATAACGGAAAATTCAAATATATTCGTTGCACTGTTGATAGCTTTCTATTGGTCCAAACAGTTGTCACATTATTAGTGGTTTTCGATTGGTTCTAACAGTTGTCGCATTGTTGGTTTCCTTCTGTTGGTCCTAACAGTTGTCACATTGTTCATGGCTTACTCTTGGTCCTAACTATTGTAGCGTTGTTGGTAGCTTTCTATTCTATTGATCCTACCAGTTGTTGAATTGTTGTTGGCTTTCTATGGATTGTAACGCATTGTTGGCGACTTTCTATTGGTCCTGACAGTTACCGTATTGAACAGTAAAAAGTTCGCAGATGGAGACATATTTGGCAGATGGAGAGATATTTAGCAAATAGAGATATATTTTGAACAGTTATTGACTGTTTGTGGAAAATGTCTACCTATTGAGATTGTTTATGGAACACACGTTCACTGCTAACAATGTGTATCCAGCCAGTCATTGCATAAGGTGGCATACATACAAAACTTTCATCTATAAAACATGTATTTAACATAAAGAAATGTACCACTTCATATTCTTTAAGAAGCAGAATACTACTAATAATAATATTCAATGTATGTTCCAATCATTCGCCTACAGTAGTCTTGGATTCAGCGAAATGAAACAATTAAATCTTGGTTGTTTTTTTTTTTCAAGATGACGAAGCTATGATGTATTGCATCTGCGTTACACACCCATAGTATGATGTAAATCGTTGAGATGACAGTCGTAGTTATTGTTGGAAATGTTCGGATGACCCTGTTTGCTCGGGTCAGACTCTATTACAGGAATGCTGACATAAGCATTTTTATCTAAATCCAGTACGATCTAGCATTTAATGTTTTGCCAGTCAGTGACAGCTGTTGCCGGTACATCTGTTCTAGGATAAAAAAAAAGCAAGAACATCAATACGTCCCTGCAAGCTATACTATTTCAAGTTATAATAGCACCGTATAATTCACAATAATATCAAGTTTAAACTGGTAAGATTTATTTTCATCTTTAAATCTCAGTACCGCTTTGTCTCCAGCTTCCATTTCCTGCGTTAATTTAGGCTGAGAGAATATTTACTAGCATGAGCTCTAAATGAAATTCCAAACTTTGCTTTTGCTTCGAAAATTCGAATTAAAATAATGCCATTTTATATTATTGCTGTTATACTTGATTGATAAACGTGGTCCATCATATTTCTTCTACCCTTTATTGTTATGCATTCAGTGTAGATCTCTGGATAGTTCAACTATCCTCTTTCGGATCGGATCAACATTTTTGATAATGTATTCGATGTTTTTAGCATGTGTCGCTATCTATCTATCTATCTATCTATCTATCTATCTATCTATCTATCTATCTATCTATCTGTCTGTCTGTCTGTCTGTCTGTCTGTCTGTCTGTCTATCTATCTATCTATCTATCTATCTATCTATCTATCTATCTATCTATCTATCTATCTATATATATATATATATATATATATATATATATATATATATATATATATATATATATATATATATATATATATATATATATATATATACATAGAGAGAGAGAGAGAGAGAGAGAGAGAGAGAGAGAGAGAGAGAGAGAGAGAGAGAGAGAGAGAGAGAGAGAGAGAGAGAGAGAGAGAGAGAGAGAGAGAGAGAGCTAAGGTCGACCAAATTTTCCACATGCCCATGCTACAATCTATTACAGAACCGAACTTGAACAGTGTGGAACTAGTCGATAAAAAAACGTGAAAAATGTCAGAGAAACAGCCAATATATCAAATAAGGAGGACAGTACGTACATTTCCGTCAGTTATAAGGTTGATACTGCGACACTTGCCCTTCACTGTTTTCAGCTGGATGTAATGTCATTGAAAATGTAGCATCTTACCCTAGCAAAGTTATCCAACATCATACTGTAGCCTCTTACTTTAGCAACGTTATCCAACATCATACTGTAGCATCTTACCCTAGCAACGTTATCCAACATCACACGATAGCATCTTACCCTAGCAACGTTATCCAACACCACCATACTGTATCATCTTACCCTAGCAACGTTATCCAACATCATACTGTAGCATTGTACCTCAGTAATATACTTTAGGTCGATGCGATGTGACCATAAATTAGAACATAATCCAGTATTATATCCTAACACCATTCAATATTACAAGTTTCCAGTACGATCATGTAGAACCATATGACATTATCTTAATCCAGTACGAAACTCTAACACCATTTCATCGATCAGTATGCAGTACATACTCCAGTAGGCTTACCATATTATAGCATTATATCACCATACACTATGACGTATACCATACTCCATGACATATACCATATTCCATGACATATACCATGTTCTATGACATATACCATACTCCATGACATATACCATACTCCATGACATATACCATACTCCATCACATATGCCATACTCCATGACATATACCATACTCCATGACAGATACCATACTCCATGGCATACTATATCCTATGACATTTACCATACTCCATGACGTATACCATACTCCATGACAAATATCATACTCCATGACATAAACCATGTTCAATGACATTTACCATACTCCATGACGTATACCATACTCCATGACGTATACCATACTCCATGACATATACCATACTCTATGACATGTACATTACTCCATGACATTATCCATAATCAATGACATTTACCATACTCTATGATATTTACCATTCTCCATGACTTATATACTACTCCATGACGTATACCATACTCCATGACATATACCATACACCATGACATATACCATACTTTATGTGATGTGTCTCATACTCCATGACATATACCATACTCCATAACATTTACCATACTCCATGACATTTACCATACCCCATGACATACACCTTACTCTATGACATATACTATACTCGATCACATATACCATATTCCATGACATATACCATATTCCGTGATATTTACTATACTCCATGGCATATACCATATTCCAAGACATATATCATACACTGTAACATATACCATACTCCATGATGTATACCATAATCCGAAACATATACAAGACATACACCACACACCAGCCATATACCATATTCCATGACATATACCATATTCCAAGATGTATACCATTCTCTATGACATATACCATACTCCATGACATTTACTATACTCCATGATATATGCCATACCCCATGACATATACCATACTCTATGATATGTACCATACTCCATGACATTTACTATACTCCTTGACATATACCATACTCTATGATATATACCATACTCCATGACATACCACAGTATAATACTCTAGCACAATATAATATGACCATACTCCGGCACCATGCTCAATCACCATATGTTCTCATTATACTCTAGTACTATACTCTGGCACGAGAGAGAGAGAGAGAGAGAGAGAGAGAGAGAGAGAGAGAGAGAGAGAGAGAGAGAGAGAGAGAGAGAGAGAGAGAGAGAGAGAGAGAGAGAGAGAGAGAGAGAGAGAGAGAGAGAGAGAGAGAGAGAGAGAGAGAGAGAGTTTAACACAAAAATATATGAAATACCGAAATAAGAATATAGGTATATTATTGGTATATCCGTATTTACGGTAGTTTGTGTTCAATGAACAAGGTGGCAATATTTCTTAGGTGGATGCAGAGGCCGATCCAGGAATATCGTCCAGGTGGCGGCTCAAGCAAGTAGGCAAGTGTTCCCTTGAATGGAACCCTTGGAAAGAAGGAAAGAAGACGCCAAAGCTTCAACATTTTATACGTTGCTAACTTATAATTTTTACAATACTTGATAGAATACCTACTATAGAAAATGTTGTCGGTTGTTTCAAGCTCACTTTTGTCACTGGTTGTGTAAAACGGTGGTTTTGCTGTTGGGATGCTCCGTCACGTGACTATCAACACTCGAATATTAACACATCGGACCCACACGCCTCCATCATGTGTGCATCATCATTCAAATATCAAAGCATCAGGCACGCGTCTCTACAACCTGACTATCAATACTAGAAATTGAAAACATCGGACAAACGTCTCAACCACACGACTCTCAACACTTGAATATCAAATGTCACCACCACACGTTTATCAATTCTCAAATATCAAAACGTCGTATGCACATGTCTCCATCACACAACTGTCAACACTTAAATATCAAAGCATCAGACACGTCTCCACCGATGATTATCAACACTCGAATATCACAATATTCGACACACGTATTTCCAAATGACTATTAGCACATTAATATTAAAACTTCGAACACACGTGTTAACGGAATGATGAAACAAGCCAATATCTACAAACACTATAAACTGTCAATACTCGCGTATACGTCGTGGCTAACTTCAAGCAACATAGGTCCTCGACACAGTTGTACCATATCAAGAAAACTGATCTAAGAATTTAAATAAATAAATCCATGCAAATACAAGCAAATAAATTATCAAATTATCATAGTAGTATCAACAAATTACGTACGATGGTGGCAATAACCTTGTGTTTTCAAGCTCTTACTCTCCAGAATTGTGTCTTAATTGTTCCAGACAGTCGTTTCCCCTGGATGATTTTACTAATTAATCTACTTCTTAATCACGTGGAGTCTTCTTACGTTCGTTTTCTCTTCTAGAAAAGCGCTTAATAATTTTAATATTTTCTATTAGCACATTTAAGCATTTTCAGAGCTTTCATGTGAAACCACGCCCTTCTCTCACATTGTTCAATGCAAATAAAATATTTTTCCCGCCTGAACTAGGCTCAAACAATGCAGTTTGTCTGACAACGATTGAATGATTCCTGGTAAATTTCAGAAAGACAGTTTACCATACAGATGTTGATCCCTATCCTGTTCAGTTTGACGATTTAAACGAGCGAAGGTCCTCATAAATCTAACTATTCGTACACTTGTCCAACTAAATGTTAATTTGTCCTTAGGATTTATAATTACGTAATTATTATTACCACAGTTAGTACTGCATCTACCACTCCATCTACGACTTCCTTGCGAATTTTAAATATGTATTTATAATCACCACAATTAGTACGATATCTATGACCCCAATCTATCTCTTCCTTGATTTATAAATACGTTGATATTATGAAAACAGTCACCATCTTCGGCATCACCCCAGCTCTTACTTCCTCGATTTCTACTCCCATTGTTCCTATTACCCCAGTCAGCACCATCCCTATCGTCACTAACTCCCAACACATCATCATCTGCCCACCTCTACCAAAATATTTGTGCTGTTGTTTATGATAATAATAGCAAATATGTAATGGTCAGCGATTTAGTCTTACGGATGTAGGACACTGTGCCCTTATGTGCGGACTACCGTGAGCTAAAGATAAATTGAAAGTATTTTTCATTTCCTTGAATTATACGTAAGAAGGTTATAACTTACAAAACAATCTACACGGTTACTTTCTTTCCGGATTCATTGGTCTCCCAATTATGCAAAATAATAACTAGTTTCAATGATTTTGCAAATTTTTATTTTGTAAATTTTATTCACGTGCTTTAAATATGCCTGTCTTTGGTAGTTGTAATGACACTTTTTGAACATTTATCCAAAAGTAAAATAGCACCAAATAATACGAACTTAAAGACAAACGCGTCTGCCATGATCAAGTACGTTACCTGGGAGAGCTAGATCTAGAGTCGGAACACGCTGTTTGTGTAGATCTGGAATGCTATTAGACGAATTTATAAACTCCGCTGGAGGTAGGATGCCCTCTTAAAAGACCATTAGCAGACAAAGAATTCATGTCATGGAAATCGTTGATCTAACTGGAGGAACAGATAAAGCTGATTTATGTATATGGTCTGTACTATTTATTGCAAATCAAGACAGTAATTTTGACGTGAAGTTTAAACCTATTTGAATTTGAAAGAAAGGAAAACATTATTTTAAAATATATAAATAAACTAAAAGTACGCATGGAAATGCGAATTCTTTCCTTTAGATTACCTGCGACATCAAATGTTTAATGAATTGTGAGCCTGGGTGTCATGAACAGGAATGTATGTAAACTCAAAGTGTGTACATAAAATCCCCAATCATGTGCAGAACTTAACCAGTCACTGTAGCTTGAAATATAGGTCACGCTGCCTAATCACTGCGGCTTCAAATATAGGTCACACCGTCTTACCTGTACTAAAGAAGTGTTGGACACAAGGTTGTCTGACTTTGCAACCAGTAATAATCTAAGGTATGACGAACGGCTTAAAAATTGGAACGGACTGACGGACAGACTGGAAAAAGAGGCAATGCTATATATTTATGTTCCTCTTTGTTGTGAGACATGATACGACTATTACAAGAACAACCATGAAGTCATCTTTTTCATGGAAAGTAAACAGTTTATCTATAAATGGAAATTGGACAGGACAGAAAATGGACGAAATGAACACCAAACAACTTCAGTCTACACGTTTTATAAAGAATTTTTTTTATCTTAGATGCTGATTTATGGTAACGTAACATTTAAAGCTCACTCGTAAAATCATATCTTCTAGTGCACGTATGTATGTATGTATGTATGTATGTATGTATGTATGTATGTATGTATGTATGTATGTATGTATGTATATATATATATATATATATATATATATATATATATATATATATATATATATATATATATATATATATATAGATGCAATAAACTGACGACGAACAGTACGAAACTAGTAACTAACTAGCCTGAGCGCTTTCGACTCTTAATGAGTCTTTTTCAAAGGCAAATACCAAACATAGTTACGACAAACAAATAAACACAAAAACGTTGCGTTTGTAAACCTCTACATTTCTATCTTCACATGTGCTAAAACTATAAATACAACCAGCTTGTATAGACTAGTTGCGGAAACTGAAAACGTTGTATAATTCCCTAAAAGTCTACAAGCCAAAGCGACATCTATTTTTACTTTGTGTACATATGTAACGCAGATTATATCCCGGATATTTGGTTCTATACCGGTTATTCTTATAGTAAAAATTGAAGGATAAGAAGATTTAGAAAATGTTAAATTCTACTAGTGCATAGTTTTCATTTTCTAGTCTTCTTGGTTTAGACCGCTTGGTTTCAATGTTCAAAGGCGGCGTATCCAGTATGATTCCTTTTCCTTCCTGGTTTCGGAACTCCAGCTTTGGTTGTTGGCAATAGCGATAAGTATTATATCACTGAAAGTGTGGCCAGGGGAGGAGAAGTGTTCTGCGACCGGGCTTCTGTACAGCTTTTTTGTCATCCAATCAGATCTATGAAGGTTTATCCTTATGTGTAGCTTTTCAGTTTCTCCCACGTACTGAAGGCCACAGATCTTACATGTGATGAGATAAATCACATTCTCTGTTTTGCACGTTTTGTTTGGACCATGTATGTTTAGTTTTTCTTTAGTCACTGTGCTAGTGAATGTCTTGGTCTCTATCATATGTTGACAGGTTTTGCATCTTTTATCGCCACAGGGTCCAGATTGACTAGGTTGGTTTTGACTAGCGGTTGTTGTTAGCTTGGCCCTGACTAGGATGTCCTTTAGGTTTTTTGGTCTCCGGTAAGCTACTACAGGTTTGTTCGGAAGTATTAGGTTTAGTATGTCTGACGATTGCACGGTTGGCCAGTGGTTTGCGATGATTTTACCTACTTTGGGATTGTCTGGGTGATAGGTCAGAATAAATGGTATCCTATCAACCTTTTCTTTCTGTCCATATCTGAGTAGGTCATCACGGTTTGTTTGTTTGGCCCTTTGGATTGCCTCCGCAATCAGGTCTTTGTCGTAGCCTCGGTAAATTAAATGTTTAGCCAGCTCTTCAGACCTTTCTAGGAATCTTTCATCGTCGGAGCAAATTCTGCGTATCCTCAGTGCCTGGCTATATGGAATGTTCTTAATGCAGTGTTTTGGATGACAGCTGGTTGGGAGAAGATACTGGTGTTTGTCGGTTGGTTTCGAGTAGATGTCTGTGTGTAATTTGTTTTCCACCAGTCTGGTTGTTGTGTCCAGGAAAACATGGTTTGAGTTGGAAATTTCTGCCGTGAATTTTATTGAAGGATGGAAGTTGTTTGCCTTTGAAATGAAGTCATCCAGACTTTCTCTTCCATACTGCCACTTCATTTCTATATCATCGATAAAGCGTACCCACTGGTATGGTGTACGCTCAACCGATGCTAAGAGCTTTCCCTCAAGTTTTCCCATGAAAATGTTAGCATACGAAGGGGCCATTTTAGTACCCATTGCAGTTCCATTGATTTGTAGGTAGTTTTCTTCATTAAATTCAAAGTTGTTGAGTTTTAGGACAAGCTCCAGGAGTTGGATTAAGAAGTGTGTGGGTGGATTGTTTACAGTTCTTGTTTCCCATGCTTCGCTGCATGCCTGTAACCCTTCGTTGTGCGGTATGTTGGTGTACAAAGATGTGACGTCTAAGGAAGCAAGTAATGTATCTGGCAGTAATGGTTCACTAGCTTTGCTTTTTATGAGATAATCTGTCGTGTCTTGAAGATATGATGGTAATTTGTGGACATGTGGTCTCATAAAATGATCTATAGAGGTTTTGACATTCTTTTAACACGATATTAGCTTTATCGTATAGAGGTCTTGACAGCACTTTTAACACAATGTGGGCTTTATCACATAAATCTTTTGACAACACTTTTAACACGATATGGGTTACATCATATAGCTGTTTTGACAACACTTTTAACACGATAGGGGTTATATCATATAGAGGTTTTGACAACACTTTTAACACGACATGGGTTATATCGTATAGAGGTCTTGACAGCACTTTTAACACGATGTGGGCTTTATCACAAAAAGGTTTTAACAACACTTTAAGCACGATATTGGTTATATCATATAGAGGTTTTGACAACACTTTTAACACGATATGGGCTTTATCATATAGGGGTCTTGACAACACTTTTAACACGCTATTGGCTTTATCGTGTAGAGGTCTTGACAGCACTTTTAACACGATGTGGGCTTTATCACATAAAGGTTTTGACAACACTTTTAACACGATATTGGTTATATCATATAGAGGTTTTGACAACACTTTTAACACGATATGGGCTTTATCATATAGAGGTTTTGACAACACTTTTAACACGATATGGGTTATATCATATAGAGGTCTTGACAGCACTTTCATCACGATATGGGATTTATCATAAAGAGGTCGTGACAGCACTTTTAATACGATATAGTCTTTATCATATAGAGGTTTTGCAGCACTTTTAACATGATATGAGCTATATCACATAGAGTTCTTGTCAGCACTTTTAACACGATATAGGCTTTATCATATAGAGGTTTTGACAGCACTTTTAACACGATATGGGCTTTATCATAAAAAGGTCGTGACAGCACTTTTAACACAATATGGGCTTTATCATATGGAGGTTTTTACAGCACTTTGAACACGATATGTGTTATATCACATACAGGTCTTGACAGTATTTTTAACAGGATATGGGCTTTATCATATAGAGGTTTTGACAGCACTTTTAACACGATATGGGCTTTATCATAAAGAGGTCGTGAAAGCACTTTTAACACGATATGTGTTATATCACATAGAGGTCTTGACAGTACTTTTAACAAGATATGGGCTTTATTATTAAGAGGTCGTGACAGCACTTTTAACACAATATGGGCTTTATCATATAGAGGTTTTGATAACACTTTTAACACGATATGGGCTTTATCATATAGAGGTTTTGACAACACTTTTAACACGATATGGGTTATATCACATAGAGGTCTTGACAGTACTTTTAACACGATATGGACTTTATCATTTAGAGGTTTTGACAGCACTTTTAACACGATATGGGCTTTATCATAAAGAGGTCGTAACATCACTTTTAACACGATATGGGCTTTATCATATAGAGGTTTTGACAACACTTTTAACAGGATATGGGTTATATCATACATATGTTTTAACAGCACTTTTAACACGATATGGGATATATCATATAGATGTTTTGACAACACTTTTAATACGATATGGGTTATATCATATAGAGGTTTTGACAACACTTTTAACACGATATGGGTTATATCACATAGAGGTCTTGACAGTACTTTTAACACGATATGGACTTTATCATATAGAGGTTTTGACAGCACTTTTAACACGATATGGGCTTTATCATAAAGAGGTCGTGACATCACTTTAACACGATATGGGCTTTATCATATAGAGGTTTTGACAACACTTTTAACACGATATGGGTAATATCATACAGATGTTTTAAGAGCACTTTTAACACGATATGGTTTATATCATATAGATGTTTTGACAACACTTTTAACACGATATGGGTTATATCATATAGAGGTTTTGACAACACTTTTAACACGATATGGGTTATATCATATAGAGGTCTTGCGAGCACTTTTAACACGATATATGTTATATCATATAGAGGTTTTGACAGCAGTTTTAACACGATATGGGTTATATCATATAGATGTTTTGACAACACTTTTAACACGATATGGGTTATATCATAAAGAGGTCCTGACAGCACTTTTAACACGATATGGGTTATATCATATAGAGATTTTGACAACACTTTTAACACGATATGGGTTATATCATGCAGATGTTTTGACAGCACTTTTAACACGATATGGGTTATATCATATAGATGTTTTGACAACACTTTTAACACGATATGGGTTATATCATATGGAGGTTTTGACAGCACTTTTAACTCGATATGGGTTATATCATACAGATGTCTTGACAGCACGTTTAACACGATATGGACTTCATCATATAGAGGTTTTGACAACACTTTTAACACAATATTGGCTTTATCATATAGGGGTCTTGACAACACTTTTAACACGCTATTGGCTTTATCGTGTAGAGGTCTTGACAGCACTTTTAACACGATGTGGGCTTTATCACATAAAGGTTTAGACAGTACTTTTAACACGACATGGGCTATATCATATAGAGTAATTATAAGCTATGTGCGTTTCCCAAAGTCATATTGAGTGGACCCACAAAGGCTTCTTGTGTTCAATCAGCCAAACCAGACTATCCTATTTGGGTATTGAACCTGCAATCCATGAATTACGAATTCCCATCTCGTCCAGCTTAGCTGCCTCACTTTCCTCGAAAGCATGTTACGTTTTTAAAAAATCAACCTTATTTCTAATCTTTTATTGTGCTTTGTTTTACTTTAAGAGTTCTTACTCTATAACTAGACTGTTTATCTAGTCCTTGTATTTTTCTTAATTCAGAGGCTTTGAGGCGGCAGAGGTGTCTAAAGCGATGGCCATTTGTCTATCAGTGTGTTCTCGTCTATGTCCCAGTGGGTTCGAATTTCTGGCTTGGCCAAAGTGGGTATGTAAGAAAGTTTGCTAGTAGCCAGTGATTTGGTGAGATTTATGGAGTTTTCTCCCTCGTTAATCCATCACCAGTTATTACCTTCCAAAACGTAACGCGTTTGATGATGAAATAGCTTTTAACCCACAACAGCAACATTTTCGTAATACAGAGGTATATGTTGTCGCTTTTCAAACAAAGACATTCAAGCCGTATGAATGATCTTCCCGCTAGAAACATATTCCCTGCACAACATGTTGCCATGGGCTATGCTGTTCGAACTTTTGGCCTTTTTGCTGTACTCGTGTGAAGGCGTATCGAGTTCTATTTCAAGATTAAAATCTTTCTTTATCTGTGTAACAACATATTCAATAATCTGTTAGCAGTCTCTCCTTTAAAAACAAGTATCTGAAAATAATAAAAAGCAACAACTATTGTAAAATTAAACATAAAGGTATTTTTCTAGAACACAAAGTGAAGATTAAAAAAGAACTTAGGGTTTTGCGAATCAAATCCCTCAAAATCATTGAATTATAAATCCTAATGACTTAAAGTTTTAAATAAACTTTAGAAAACCAAATTAATTTATGGCTGAAGTAATGATTTGCCTGTGATGACCTGTATAATGCTGATGTGCCAACAGTCTGTCATTGAAAATCAGTAATGTGATTACAGGTTTGACTTCATTATAAGTCCAAGTGAATATATCTGTCCAATATATCGTTTTTATTGCTTGAGCAGTCTGTTTCTAGAAAAATAATCACTGAATTAAATAATTTGAAGAAATAAATTAGAAGCCAAATCATAGCTGAATACGATAATAATACAATTTTATTCTGCTAGACCTTGAGCACAAATTAATAATATTTCTAGTGACAAGATTATATAATCCTCGACTTGACTTTAGGTCACAATTAACATTCTCCTGAAAACAACTTACTACCTAATTTAAAAGTAACCTTCTATAAAGCACTTAATTTTTTTTACAAAATAATACGTTTGTTATAAGAAGGAAGTCTGTTTCCAAAATTATAATATAAACCATCGCAATGTCATGTACACCAGGCAAATTATAGGGAAATCTCACCAACCTTGACCCAGACTCAAATAAACATATTTACTTCATTAATAATGATCGTGATAATACATCAATACACAAAGAAAATATTTAGTTATTTATATTAGTTGTTTAAAGAATACAATAAAAATACCGATAATTCAGGTCAAAAAGAAAATAAACTTGATTATGGACAATGTTAAGTCCAACATACAGTGTTACGTTACAATAACATAAGTAGAAAATTGGGGGAATCATAGGGACAATGGGGACTTAATATTAAATTTGGGTGTTTTGCTCTAAGGGGACAATGGACTTTCACATGGGTCAGTCTGTCATGGACAATAGGAATCGAACAGGGGTGACGTCACGGTACTAGACACTTTCAATAATGTTGCAAGTGGCTGGCCTCAATGGGTAGGAACAGAGCGGAAAGAGTTGACCTGAGCATGCACTACTATTGGGACACAGACACAGATAGGCATAGAGACATATACTTACATAGATTTATAAACATAAATCTATCACACAAAAAATCTACTAAACAATTTTTTTGGCTAGAGAGAATATATTTCTTTTCGAGGCAATGAAGTGTTACTGAAAAAGGTCTTTCAACTTTCTTCTATTTTGTTTCCTTTCTTTATCGGCTTTACCAACTATTCAATAACACGTTTCGCCTTTTTCTTCTCCTTCTTCTTCTTCTCCTCCTCATTTTCCCTTTCCTCATTTTGGTTCCTCTTTTGTTTTCGACTTTTTCATCATTTTTTAATATGTTTATATCTGTTATTTCCCATTTTCTTCCGCCTCTTCTCTCTTTTTTGATCTGGTCTATTAATCGTTCCTATGCCTTTTTAAAATTATTTATCTCCATTTTTACTCGATGGAGGCTATCACAACCATCTTCCACCCTAACCAGCATCGTTTCCACCATTCCATGATCGTTGACCACCTTTCGCAACTTCATCATTTTCTCCATGTGCTTAGAAGCCATTTTAGATATTCATTGTTGATTTGCGCGTTTGACGAACGCTACTGTTTATAGCCCTAAATTACGGACGTGAAAGAAAACATCTCTTCACACCAACTAACCATATCACATACCAAACAATTCTAGTGATCAGAGTGCTAATATAAAATAATTTTTATACAAAACAAGATACTGATACTAACACAACCACTGTAATTTCTACCAAACACATTATTGCATACAATCACATCAGCCAAGGAGTTAGTGTTGATAGACACACTACTTCACATTCACATAAATCAAGCACTCATAAGGGTAGGGACATGGATTTTGTTAAGGGAAAAAAGATACACACATACAAACGTACGTGCACACACACATATAAGCACTATACATTTTTGCAGGGACTAAGGTATTTTGTTAATGAAACAAACACACACACACAAACATGCGCGCGCACACATACAAACAAATACACACACAAACGTACGCGCGCTCACATATTGACTCATACACACACAATCACTAATATGCTTTGGCAACTTAACCAGTCTCTCTTTTCTAGAGATCTGGCTAACCCTGGAAAGGACTATTGTTTTGAACTTCACTTACACATGGTCAATGCCCTCACCTCTCAGGCCGAACGCCTCACACTCCAATCGTTCTGGAAAAAAATGGTAAAGATAGGGAGTGATGAAGAGGAATGGTTCGTTTCACTCACTCAATCTTCGGTTTGAGGAATTGTTAAGACTGCATTCCTTTCACGTGCTGATACTGTTGCTATGGTAGCTGGGCTTTCCACTCGTGGTATTGTAGTTCTAGCTCCAAGCCCAAATCTTCAGAACGAGGCAACATGAACGGATGTCACTGGCCTTTTCAGCCTTTAAACAACAGGAATCCCACATCAAATAGGCAACCGAACAGGCCAAGATAGAAGAACTATTGCTCCACCCTTAACTACCACACTCCCAGCAGAGAAGTATGGGCCAAATTCAAGGCCACACAAATGGCACCACAGCTAACAGAGACCAAAACCAACCAGGATCAAAGGCATCACACTTTGCTCTAGATAGAAGCGTTCAAAACCACACCCAAGATTTCATGAACCGAAGACGGCAAGTAGAAACTACCTACCCACACATTTTCCAGGACCAGAGCACACTTGAACAACATAGGGAATCACCACTCAACGACTACTACGCGATCTACGAATGGACACAAACGCTGCAACATAAAAAGAATACCTCCACAAGGTAATATACATAAGGCTACTCTAGGAATAAAATAAGACCGCAGAACATATCTCTCGGTCTCATTAACCTAATCTGGGAGACCTGCAGTATACCTACAAAATGGAAAGAAGCTATTGCCATTACCATTCCCAAGGTGGGAAAGATCCACAACCAGCATCTTCTTACCAATCCTTCTTCCTCACCAGTGCCATCTGTAAGATCATGAAAACGATAGTAAACATTAGCATCAAACATCACCTTGCCGCCAGTTGATCTCTTTCAGAAAGCCAAAGCGAATTTCGCAACGGCAAACCATTACTTAAAAACTTAACAGCATTCCATAGCGCGCTAAAAATCTGCACTGTACTACTACAGAATACATAGCTCGAAGAAATGCAAGTAATAAAAAGGGAACTACCCCTGCATCTAAAGATGGAAGAGCAGATTCTGCGCTATGCTACCTGGATTTCTGTACACCATGATACTCATCTGGCTAAACGAACCCTCAATAACAGCAACGTCACCTTCGACCCCAGACTTGTGCCACGTTTACCAGCTGATGGGAAAAACCACACACTGCGAGCGCTCCTACATCTGCCGGAACAACAAGAATAATTAAACCAGGTCATCGATCTCACTCCGTGGAAGAATATTGCTCCAAACATCAACTGGGCAATACCACATAATATCGTATTCGCCCAGCGTCCTCACCTCCCTAGAGACAAGCTCGACCAAAATCAGCTGGTAAACATGATGCAGGAAATCCTAATGTCCTTCAGTGACCTGGAAACTAACCAGGTCCGGGTGGATTTCCTGTGGGTTTCTTCGTACATCAACCTAATCGGAAATAACAAAGCGGATTCAGCGGCCAAATAAGAATTATGTGGAGGAAAGAAAGCAATTAGAAGACAAAGAAAAAGAAGAAGAAAAAACCTAATACCCTTTCAAGGACCAATCCATTACCTGGAAAAGATTTACTATCTTTTTCATATTTGTGTATTTTGTTTTGTGTTTGTGTTTGTATTTGTCTTATATGTCCTGCCCCGCAATGTGTAATAGCGTTATAACTTTCTCCCGCTGTCACTTTCGCATGACTGAGGTCAGACACTTGCAACATTGTTGCCAATGTCCAGTACCGTGACGTGACCCAACCTGTTCCATTCCTATTGTCCCTATACAATCCCAACTTTTGTCAGATTTACGTTGTCTCTAAACAAACCCAATATTCACCATCTTAATTTCCCCTTGTCCCTAAACAACCCCCAAACCCATTTTGTCTGGGATTTATATTGTCCCTAAACAGTCCCTCTTCACTACTACTGAATCGTTTATTTAGAGTATGAACTGAATTCTTTAATTAAATTATAAACCGAATCGTTTTTACCTGACGATTCTTAGGCAGATTCTGAATTGCTGTTTAGTTATTTCAGACTTTTAATTGATAGTCATGTTTGTTGTTGTTATTGTTGTCGATGTTATTATTATTATTATTATTATTATTATTATTATTATTATTATTATTAGTAGTAGTAGTAGTAGTAGTAGTAGTAGTAGTAGTAGTGGTAGTAATAGTAGTAGTAGCAATGTCAGATTGACCTTTTATCACGTTTTAATGCTTTCTAAATGATTGCTTGAATTACCTTTGCCACCTTGTATCAGCATGATTCCCATTTTTTTTGGGGGGGGAGGACGTATTCTGTTTTTCTTTCAATCTCATATCCATAACTGTCCGATGTATTAATTTTACAAGCCAATATAAAACAGTTTGTTGTTTGACTAAATGGTAGTCAAAACTGAAAACAAGATGAGGAACCAGGGAATTTCCCTTTTTGTAAATGGTATCGCGCTCTGTTAATGGATATCAGCCAGCCGAATGTAATTTGTCTTACTGATAAACAACCAGACATCTCTTGTTTTTCTACGTGGCATCGTGCCATAACAACGGATATCACAGTTTTCTTTTTCAAATGTATTACTCCAGTGCATTACCCTAAAAACAAAATAAACAAGAAAGTCCCTTAACATTTTGTCTGCTCATGATAAAGGTCCGGGATCACACAGGGCACTTTTCTTTTCTTTTCCTGTAATTGTTTGTCTGTTTTTTTTTTACACGCGCAATTTGCTTGCTGGTGAAAGTGTTTCTCGTTGTTGTGGCTGTTATTATCACTTTGTACGCCCTTACTTAATTTAAAATTTATCAGTCTCAACATGTCTGTTATAAGGCGAAAGGTTACACGTTACTTTCTGACTCTATATGCTTGTCTAGTCTGATCAAATTAGTGTACATAATTGATTCTAGATACATACTTAGTCTAGCGTGACCGAATTACGGTACGCAGATACGTACTTAGTCTAGAATGCCCAAATTAGGATACAGAATTGATTATAGATACTTACGTAGTCAACTCTGGCTGAATAAGGGTACATAACTAATTCTAAATAGTACTTAGTCTAGGCATCCCGAATTAGGATACATAATTGATTCTATATGCGAACAGTCTGATGTACCTGAATTAGTGTACATAACTGATTATAGATACATACATAGTCTAGTCTGCCTGAAGTAAAATACAGAGCTGATTCTAGATACGTACATAGTCTAGTCTACCTGAAATAGAATACAGAGCTGATTCTAGATACAGGCAATGTCTAGTATGCCTGAAGTATAATACAGAACTGATTCTAGATAGTGCATAAATGGTTAAGGAAATAAGCTGTAATTCGGAAGACAGGGTGCATACAATTTCACCATTATTCAATATTGTGGAAACCCGTGTTAGATGGATGGGATGGTGTATAAATACAAAAATATTTGGAATGCTCATGCAAAGGTTCTTTACTATTGATTAAGATGAACGTTTGCACGCTTTCCTTTCGAGTTATTCCAGAATGAGAGATGTCCTGTTTAGTTGTATTCGGTCATGCACTCCTGTTTGACACGAAATATTGCAACTAATTACTGTGGTGGTTTTTCTCCTCCAAATATAACAGGTTTTTTTTCCATTAATTTAGATATACATTATCATCATTCAAAGCATCTAAGGCGAAAGAAGTGTGCATTACAGCATATACAAAACGAAACACAGCTGCCATGCATTTCTCCTTCATGAAATGATTTTTAGTCTCATGTCGATATGTTTATTGATCTGAACTAGATAATTTATTATTATTATTATTATTATTATTATTATTATTATTATTATTATTATTATTATTATTATCATCATCATTATTATTATTATTATCATTATTGCTATTATTGTTATTATTGTTATTATTATTATTATTATTATTATTATTATTATTATTATTATTATTATTATTATTAATTGACTGATTTATATACATCAATCATTTTTTTAAATTTTCTTGTTGCTTTTTTTTTACTTTCGTTAGCCATGTGGTATTACTGGCTGCTTTGCGTTTAATATTGTTATGTTATTGTTCTTGTTTCTAATTCTCTTCCGGCAGGAAAACGAAAATAAAAAAAACAAAAGAAAAAAGAACAAGAAAGCAAATGACCAACCAAAATGAAACAAAAGTGTAGCCCACAAATAATTACGTTCAAACTATGATGCATCACTCTCCTTATTGTGATACGTGAGAAGGGCTGGTACTCATTAACAAAGAAAAGAATGAAAGCCACCAAGCTTAGCATATTGTAGCAATGTAAAAATTGGCAAATAGGACTTTCAGTTTGTGAACATAACCCAAATATGATTCTAAGAATAAAACACAAGTCCTATCACTAAATAATCACTAAGAATAAAACACTAGTCCTATAAGAATCCAGGTTTGAATCCCGACGACGTACAAATATGGAGAGCGATGACGTCAGATATAGTCCAATGTATGAATATCAACAATTCCTCACTTTAGTAACAATCTATGCTTCCGAATAATTCCAGAATAAACTTCCATAGATATCTTTCATATTTTATTTTATATAAAAGTGAACTTGTTTAGTTTCCAGGGGATTAAATTATTAAATCCAAAAATCAGACGAAGAATAAAATATTCTGGCAACACATTAAAAATAATACACCTTGTTCCTTCAAAGTTTTGAATGACTCTCTCTCTCTCTCTCTGAAAAAAAAAAATATATTCAATGCGTATTTAGAACCCCAGACTTCATTTCAAATCTCGCAAGATTGGTAATGTGATCTCTTACTATGCTAATTTTCACACGTAGGCCAATATCACTCCACTTAAAACCAATCATAAAAGGTTGTTTACAAACAATTGTCACGCGAAGAAAGTATGTCTGTGATACTGATCAATCATTTTAACTTCCTGTTGATATTGTTATCAGGGTAAGACGAACTAAATATTAATTCTCATGTATTCGTCTTGAATAAACAACCTTTGTGCTAAAAATATATCTCACTACTGAAAACAGAATCCCGAATCCGAAAAAATTATTTATTGCAATTAAATACAATGAAACAAAAATAAAATAAAAATAGTTTTAAACCTTACACACACGCAATTTAGTTACATATACGTTACAATTGTAAAAGTTTGCAAGACTTTTAGTTTAGGTAATAGTAAATTAGAGTATATCATTAAATTTATTGAATCAGCGTATATAATTAAACTTGGTTATTAGTAAACTAGTGTACATAATTAGACCCAGGGATTCGTAAGTTATAGTTTATCATTAGACTTGCTTATTAGTAAATTAGGATACAACATTACGCTTAGGTATCATTAAGTCAGAGTACATAATTAGACTCGCGTATTAGTAAATTTGAGTACATAATTAAACTCAGGTATTTAAGAGTCCGTAATTAAACTTAGTCATTAGTAAATTAAGAGTACATCTTTTCCTTTGCATCACGGGATGCTGTCGACAACTATTTCTTCTCATAAAAAAAAACCTTTAGAAGTGTATACGGTGCATTTGTGCGGACAATTCAAATTATTTGGAAATGTTTTATACAGCATAAATATTGGCATAATGTTATATTGTAGGAAACTCAACAGTTAATTGAGAGGTAATATAAATATTTCATAAAGTTAAAATGAACGCAACATTCATCTTATCAAGAGATAAAGTGTGAAGAGTTTAGATGTGAAACAAAGTACGGCCAAAGTATTTGTGTCAGAATAACAATCAGGAAAATAAATTTCGTGCTTTGTTGATATCAAGCCATATATCGTGCAACCTTTTAGAAAACATGCAGACGTACCGAGTACATTCAATGATCATATTATTGATACGGGCACCATTAGGGGGATGAGCAAGGCAATAAAGTTTGAGGACAGATGAAGTTTCTTTTAAGATGTGGACACACACACACACACACACACACACACATTTGCTGTACAACTCCAATGTCTCGTAAAGCTTTACGCGATCTATCTACAACGACAAAGACTTATAAAAAGCAGAAATAGAATTTCTGGAAAATAAATTTAGATTTTAAAAAACATTTTGTCGATCGAAATGTAAGCAACTGTCTTCTAATCTACCATGGAATCGTCCAAATATGATATCAATCTACCATAGGAACCTAAAAATGGAATTGTAATCTACCGTAGGAACGGTTAAAGGAGACATCAGTCTAAGCCATATGTTTCAAAAGATTGAGGGAATGTTTTAAATTGCTGCACAGGAAAGTTTCCGGATGAATGAAGTGCTGGTTAGTTAATGTTGCAAGCGTTCAGGAGATAGTTAATGTTGCAAGCGTCCAGGAATAAATAAATGTTTTATGCCATTGTAAATGACAGCCATTAAAATAGCTTTCAGAAACATATATTAGCTGTGGGAACGAACTAAATGGGGAAACAGAAATAAAATATGCAGAATTGACTGAATGGTTATTTGAAGATTATACCTAAATATTATACAAGCAATCACGAAATATGTTTCCAGAATAAAATCTTTTGTGCAAATCAAGTGGATGATCTGTGATCATTGTTGACATATCTTCTCAAACAATGATTGGGCTGATGAAGCAACAATGGAATATGAATGTCTTGCAGTTGTATTGGCGTGATGTGACTTGAAACCATAGATTGACTGGCCTAAGGTGGAGTAGTTAAAATAGATCCCTGTGTTAAATATTTGGCAAGTAGTGAATTATTTAGTCTTGCATTTATTAGAGTAAAATTGATGCATATAATGGACATAAAACTGAAATAGTATAGAAGTCTTTGGAAATTTGGGGCAAACGTATGCCTTCTAGCGGGAATCGAGGCAGGGGTTTAACACCGCTCGGTCTAGCAAAGGCCCAAGGCTTGTAACAAGAAAGCAAGAAGTCATACGTCAATAGGCATAACTAGCAGTTGTGGCGAGTGAGCAAGGAAATAAAGCATTCTACATATATGCGGCATATTGTCCAAGTGCCTTTTTATCACTATAACCTGTCACACTGCAGACAACGTAGCGACATGGCTGAAAAAGTGTCAAAACTACGTTAAAAATCGAAGCAAGCGCGCGCACACACACTTTATTTATATTGTCAGATACATATTTTTTGTCACAGGTAAGAAAAAGACGCGGTATCCTTATTATTCATATGATAGTCTATTGGAGTTTAAATGTACTGTTCGATTTTCCAAGTGTTGAGCAATAGGAAAGGATGCAAAATAAAAAAAAAATGTCTCTCTTATTAGAATGTTTCATAATAGAAAATGTTGTATGATATAGATCAAAACGTTTACAAATATGTTCCAAACGACTATTTGATGCTTATTTCGTTTAAAGAAATTCCGCAAAGAAAGGTTTTAGGTTATTTCTGTATGATGACACACTCATATCCTTTTATACGTAGCTGAGTTTCCAGGGAAGATGTAGTGACGCACGCTATATTATTTATCTCAATAAATAATACAGTCTCTTTGTAGAAGAATACAACAGAAACTTTTCATCAATAATTAAGGGGAATATGCCGTTCAAGTTACTAAGAGCAAATTAATATACCAGTTCAACACAATCATGGAAAAACACATATAATAAAACAGCGTTGACTTTATAAAAATATTCGCTATGTCAAACGCTTTTAATTTCTACCAGGCTAAAAAATGGATGCGTGTCTATATTATGCAATTTCTTCCCAGAGCGACACAGATTAGACCGATATGTGTCCCCTAAATTAAATGATAAATTATATGCTCACGTATCTCAGATTCTAAAATATTACTATTTAATCATTCCGCTGTTGTCTTGCTTTGCTTTTATAAATTCACCATTAACTCATTCCACTGTTGTGTTGCTTTGCTTTCGTTTTCTTTTCTTTTTTTTTTGTGCTACAGGCATCGAATACATTTTACATCTTTTACATTGCCTAATCGACGCCTTTACATTTAAAATACTTTCGTCCTTTAGTAGATGTCCAGGGTTTAATTACTATTTTTTTTTCTTTTCGCCGATGGAAGTTTATTTTTTTAACTAGGGATGGACAGAGCCGTAGAGAGTGACCACAGGCCCTAGGGTAAGTGTTGTTCGGCCCGGACTCCATTACTGGCCTGGACCCCGAGGATATTGTCGGCCCTGAGGGTGGGTGTATTGTTGGCTAATATGGAAAGAAAAGCAACACTCATTTCAGTGCTTTACAGGTACAATATATCAATGAAATGTTATTTGCAATACTTGGAATTGCAGACTGTCCTTGAGCTGTACATACTTCTAGCATAGTTATTGAAATTGATATTGTTCATCAATAAAACTACGAAACTGACTCAAATGGTAGTTATACATTTCTCGGAATAATAATCTTGAAAAGTAAAGTACTATTAATAGATATAAAGACTTCTACCCGTGCGGACAGTACATTCTGAAACAATATACATTAATACATATTAACATCGTGTCATATTCAGGAAACTAATATGTTAGTTTCACATATCTTCTTCGCTTGCATTACTATTCCAAATCAAAAATAGCCTAACCTCCCTCAGCGAAAATAAATCCGGGATTACCTGGGGAAGTTATGTTTCAAGGCTATCGCCTATCTTTTATATCTTTGATGTATCTTTATATAATATGATTTGCTCATCTGGTGAGAGTGCTTCGTGACGTTGTGATTGACGTGAAAATTATTGTTCTCCTTACAGAAAAAAATCACACTAAGCATCTATGTCCCTCTGTTGCTCAGTACATTGTCACTCTGAGTCTAAAATGCCATCAATGTCCCTCTCTAAGTCAGCTCATTAGTAGATTCTAGGCTAATCAACTATCTATATTAGTAGGTGACTATACATTAGTCAATTCAAAGCTAATTAACTATGTCACTCTGTATAGGCTAATTAACCATACAATTTCCTCTGTGACTCAGTACATTAGTTAATTCAAAAGATAGTTAACCATCTATGTTCCTCGGTGACTATACATTAGTCAATTCTATGCTAATTAACTACGTCCCTCTGAGACTTTACATTAGCCAATTCAGGGATTATTAACCACCTATGTCCATTGGTGACAGTACATTAGTCAATTCTAGATTAATTAATCATTAATTTTCCTCTGTGACTTAGTACATTAGTCAATTCTACGCTAAATAACCATCTAAGTACTGAGTCACTGTCTAGTTTCCTCGGTGACTGAGTACATTAGCCACTTCTAGTCTAATTAAGATGACTAATCATGCACGAGCTTCTGTAACACAGTACTTTTGTCAATGTTATGGTAATTAACGATCTATGTTTATCTGCGACATTACATTCGTCAATAATAGGCCAATTAACAATCTAGGTCCCTATGTATCTCAGTACATCAGTCAAGTCTAGAATAAATAAGATAGACTAATCATGCACGTGCTTTTGTAACACAGCACTTTAGTCACTTCTAGGCTATTTAAACACCAAAGACCCTCTGTAACTCAGTATATTTAGTCAATTCTAGGGTAATTAACCATCTATATTCCTCGGTCGCGATACATTAGTCAAGTCTAGGCTAATAAACCATCTATTTTCCTATGTGACTCAATACATTAGTCAATTGTAGGCTAATTAACCATGCATGTCCTTCTGTAACTCAGTACGTTTGTCAATTCTAAGCAAATTAATAATCTATGTCCCTCTGTGTCCCAGTACATTATTTAAATCTATGCTTATGTACCATCTATGTTCTTCGGTGACTATACATTATCAATTATTGGCTAATTAGCCATTTTGTTTCGTCTGTGACTCAGTACCATAGTCGTTCTGATGCTAATTAAGATAAACTATTCATGTATGTCTCTCTTTGACTCTACTTTATTAAATTCTTGGTTTATTAAGCTAAGTCTAGGAAAATTAACTATGTGACTCTGTCCAAAAGGCGAATCTAGGAGATTTAACTCTGTGACTTTGTACATTAAACAATTCTAGAAGAAATTGAAAGTGGTTCTTCATGAGACCATTCTAAAAGAAGTAGCATTGTGACTGGACATTAGTGAATTATAGGCCAATAATTTATGTGACTCAGTACATTAGCTAAGTCTGGGAGAAAAAAAAATATGTGACTGTACATTAGCTAAGTCTGGGAGAAAAAAATATGTGACTGTACATTAGCTAAGTCTGGGAGAAAAAATATGTGACTGTACATTAGCTAAGTCTGGGAGAAAAAATATGTGACTGTACATTAGCTAAGTCTGGGAGAAAAAATATGTGACTGTACATTGCTAAGTCTGGGAGAAAAAAATATGTGACTGTACATTAGCTAAGTCTGGGCGAAAAAAAATATGTGACTGTACATTAACCAGTTCTAGTAGGAGATATACCTCTGTGATTATGTACATTAGATAATTCAAGGAGAAATAACTGACTCTATACATTAGATAATTCAAGGAGAAATAACTGACTCTGTACATAAGATAATTCAAGGAGAAATAACTGACTCTGTACATTAGATAATTAAAGGAGAAATAACTGACTGTGTACATTAGATAATTCAAGGAGAAATAACTGACTCTGTACATTAGTCAATTCTTGGAGAAATAGCTGTGAATGTGCAATAGACAATTCTAGGAGAAATAAATGTGACTCTATACATTAGTTAATTCTAGAAGAAATAAATGTATGACTGTACATTAGTCAATTTAAGGATAAATAACTGTATAACTCTGTACATTAGTCAATTTTAGGATAAATAACTCTATGACTCTGTACATTAGACAATTATAGGAGTGTGATGTGTCGAATTTTGAAAACTCTTAGAAGCATGTATCAAAGTTAACTTAATCAAAGTAGAAAGGGCTAGAGACAGTTATATGATTATTTTCATTTCATCTCTGAACGTCAAAGGAAATTCGTTCCATGCAACGAAACTTGACCGAGTCATATGCTATGGTACAAGGGTATGACATAAGACCCTTTTCCCAAAATCAACCGGTTAAAGGGAGAAGCTTGGCAATAATTGATTGTTCAAAGGAACGTTAATTACGACATGATGAGCTGTCTTGACAATCGAAAATTCTACGGAGAAGATTTAGAAAACAGTCGAATTTGATTGGTTAATAGGGACTTATGGGCGTACCTCTGTAAGGAACTAAAGGTTTTTGCTTTGGAGAAATTCTTCAGTCTTCAATCTTTCTTGAGAGAATTTAGGGGTCGACTCCGGGAAACGTGAAAGACGTCTCTCGTGATTGCAATAAAGGGTGAGAGTTGTCTCGGAAAGTAGACAAACTCTACATATGAGATTCGTTGGAAACGAATAAGAAACGGCAAAAGGTACGCTATCTTAGTTTCCCGATTTTAATATGTTATTTCATTTGTTGATTTACTTGCAAATGTATTGATGTTATGATGTATGTATGTATGATTTCATTTTGCAGGGTTTTAGTGAAATGTTAGTCATGACGTTTTATTCTTCGATTTTCTAATTATCAATTCATTTGGTGAATTGACAAGATTGCATGTAATTGAATATTCGATACATAGGAGTGCTTATGAATTTGCGATGATGGGTAATGTTTCGTAGTTTTATGAATTAAATCTATGTCTAGTATGACATGTATTGAGTGTTTATCCGTATACTAGTTCATAATATTTAATTGATAACGTAAACTATTTTAGAATAGTTCGATTTGAGGGACTAAGCCATATGTTATTTAACACTACTAGATACTAGATAGTCTAATGTAATAAGTCAAAGGGTGTTAAATACGTGCACATACGTCTTAGCCGTGAAGTGGAATTTAATTTAATGATCTCCGCTAGCTTGACACGAATTGAGGTCAGGACATGCAATGACCGTCTATGTAAACATAGGGATTAGTGAACGTGAGTGCAACATAATTTATGCCTCTTGTTCCTGAGCCGAATTAATGTAAAAAAATAGATATACTTGGAAATGTGACCTATTGTCTATTGCGAAACATTTTATTTATTAAAGGAAACAGCTTCCCTAAACGCTTCCTGAGATTCCGAAGTTCCTAAGATTCCCTGAAAAAATCTGTACCAATTTCAAGTACTAGAGCAAATTCTGAGCCGAAGTCTATGTCCAGAGACGATCTTCAAATCTGAGTTCGACTGGCAAGAGTCCAGGTCCAGACGACTAGACAAAGGTTGGCAGAGCAGGGACGAACGGAAGATTCAATGTCCGAATAAGATAGATGATGATGTCGCTCAACGTTGCACTCAAAGGTCTAATCTCGTAAACAATGACGAATTGAATTCTGTCGTTGACAAGTAATTATAACAGTAATGAAAATTTGTATTGTTTCCTTTATTTGAGTACATGTTAGCACATTCTTCCTTTTTTTGTAACCAAGTAACTGATTTCTTTTCATTTTAAATTCTGTTGTTAAAAGGATTAAATTTTATATATATATATATATATATATATATATATATATATATATATATATATATATATATATATATATATATATATATATTCATTGAAAAGGGGCTCGTTGTGTTTATTTCTTTAATATACTTGTTCAGAGATCTGCATTCTTCTATCTATTCACGATGGGTAATTTACACCGCGGGAGGTCATTCCCTAGCAAAGAATTGTAGTGGAAAGGTTCGTGTGTTTTGAACGCCGCCAATTTACCACATTAATGGAGGCTTCGTCCCGGGATATTTGAACAGTGGATAAAAGCAAATCTGAGAATATATTAAAATAAATACAACACCTTATTAGTGATAAATTTGTATTAGTTAAAATAAGAAACTACGAGTGTGATTTTAGTCAATATCGATGCTTATCCATGTTTTGAAATTATGCATGATTTTTTAATTTCTTGAATGTTGCATGACATTATAAGAAATTCAGATTTCGTACCTGTGATTGCTGAAGCGTGGTTGGTTGTCCGTATTCAAGCAACCCGGAATTTATTTTGCCTTACTACTCTTGCGAGAAGAGATAACTAAGGAAGTATTCCACAGGATAATTTGCACACTTGTGCTGCAAACGCTACAAATTTAGGGAGAATTCATAGTTTGGTACTGCCCGAAAGCCTTTTAAATTATATTTGTGATTTTTAAGTAAGTCTATAGGTAAGACTTTACTGAGTTAGGATACTTGTTGGTATTACTAGGGAAGTTGTTTTCTTGAAGGCAGAAAACAGGTTAGTGATAGCTAATCTAGGCAAGTGAGTTAGCGACAAGACAGATAGACAAGAATGACAACTAAAAGGCAATTAGCGACAGAATTTAAAGCTTTGGGATCTGATCTAGCTTATGAAGGGACCCAGTTAGCTGAATTTGTAGAGCGCAATCTCAAAGAGCACAGAGAACAGCAGGCAGCCGAGAAGAAAAGGGAAAAAGAACTTGAGTTAGCCAGACTGCAAGCCGAAAGAGAGAAGGAAAAACAGGTTGTTCAAAAAGAAAAGGAACTTGAGTTACTCGGACTGCAGGCCGAAAGATATAAAGAACGTGAGTTAGCCAGAATTCAGGTCGAAAGATAAGTTGGCTAAACTGCAAGCATAGGAAAGGAATAATAAGAGAGAACATGCGTTAGCCATGGAAAGACTAAGGATAGAAGAGGAATCTAGGATGGGCAAAGATTTGAAAGTACATTCATGACCCTAAAACAGAAGAACTGAGGATAGACGTAACGTCAAGATAACCATGCCAGTGTTCAACGACAAGGATGAGATTATTGATAACTTTTTAACTCAGTTTGAAAAGTTAGTTTTAATACATCTAATACCCAAAGAACAATGGGCTATTGATATTTCGGCATTTTTGCAAGGTGCTGCCAAGGATGTTTATCATAATTTGGCACCCGCTGAAATAGATGATTACGAATCTCTCAAGAAAGCGCTACTACAGCACTATGAGCTGACAGCTAACAGTTTCCGTAAACATTTCAAAGTGTCATCTAAGAAAGCAACAGAGACTCACGCACAATTTCATACTCGTGTGAGCTTACTTTTCGATAAGTGGATAAAAATGTCAGGAGCCGAACTTAAGTACGAAGGCATACTGGAAGGAATTCTAAAGGAACATGTTCCCATCACATACCAGAAAGACCTAATAATATTTTTGGCGGAGCGTGATTTCGCGACCCTAGAAGACATTAATATAATGGCCGAACTATATGAAACTGCACACTCTCGTCCAAACACATGGAGTTGCAGGGATCAAACCAGCGTTTCATACTTTAGGAGAGGTAACGGTTTAACACCTATTAAGCGGAATGGTCAAAATGGTGGGAAGCCAGGGTCTGACAATCCCAGCCGTGAACAGTCCCGTGGCTCAGGTCAGTCCCAAGGGGTGGACAAGATAACCTTCGGTAAGAAAGAGTAAGTTGTGTGTTATGGCTTCAGTAAGCCAGGTCATATTCTTAAAAACTGTAGGATATACCGTCCCACTGTAAATATAGCGACCCCAGACACTAGAAAAAAGAGTAATCTAGTGAAGTGGTCCAATACCGCAACAGCTACGGTAAATGGAGTAAAAGTTACTGTGTTGTACGACACCGGCTGTAGTTATCCAGCTTTGATGGACAGCACGTTTGTTAAACCTGCTGATACAGGTAAGACAGTAGAGGTCCAATTTGCTAATAAGAGTAGATTCCCTATCGATCTTGATTCGCCTTATGTGAAAGGACGAATTCAAGCAGCGTGCTTGTCAGAGTTGTCGCATGACGTTATTTTAGGATGTAGGTATGTATTGTCACAGCCTAATCCTATGACGTGTACACCCGCACACGTGGGGTCTGTAGAGACTAGGTCTATGAGACGAAGGTCAGGGACAAAACCTCTGAAACCTTCGACTTCGCCCATAGATAATTTGCTACCCAGCGAATTAAGGAGACTTCAAGAGGAAGATTCTACCCTTAATAGGATACGCGGGTATGCAAAGAAGAAGTCCGTGCTGAACTTACCCGACGATGAGGTAGAATTTACACTGACGCGAGGTATCTTGTACCGATACGCTCGTAAAGGGGCTGAGAGGTATATGCAGGTAATTATACCACGGTCTAAGAGAGATGAAGTACTTAGGCTTGCACATGAAAGTTTACTTGGTAGTCACATGGGTGTGGCTAAGACGCGAGATAGGTTAGTCAGGAAGTTCTATTGGCTAGGTGTGTATGGTGATATAAAAAGGTCTTGTCTGTCGTGTGACAAATGTAAGCGGGTGGCACCTAAGACCTCACATCGCCCAGTGCCACTAGGAACCACTCCTTTAATTGATGAACCTTTATCAGGTGTGCCTATGGATTTGATAGGTCCGATAAGGACCGAATTGGAAAGTGGCATTCGTTATGTGTTAACAATTATCGATTACAGTACCCGATACCCGGAGGCCGTTGCGTTGAAGAACATCGATTCTGTTACGGTAGCTGAAGCTTTGTTAGGGGTTTGGTCTAGAGTTGGTATGCCAGACGAAATATTAACTGACCAAGGGACGCAGATTCATAGCCAGATGATGGAGGAAGTAAACCGGTTGCTTTCTATCAAACACCTGACTATTACCCCGTATCACCCGCAATGATTTTTCTCTGTTCGAGCTAGTTTATGGGAGGACAGTGAGAGGACCCATGGCTATATTGAAGCGTCCATAACGGACGGATGAGAAAGCATCCGAAGAAGTACACACGACGTATCAGTACGTTGTTGATCTCCGTAATAAGCTGGAGAAAATTTGTAACTTGGCCCAGAAAAATCTATGTGATGCAAGGGGACGTCAAGCCAAGTACTACATCAAGAAGGCGAATGAATGTAAGTTTGAGGTTGGCGACAAGGTGTTGTTGTTGTTGCATTTAGAACGCAACTAACTCCAAGTGTCAATAAGAAAATCTCGTTGTAACGGAGACGAAGATTCGACAAAATTATCGCATCAGGGTGGGCGATAAAGAGAAGTTGTACCACGTTAACCTTCTTAAACGCTACCGAATAAGAGTCACATACTGCGTTCGTGGTTGCATTAGTTGTGACTGAAGAAACCGACGACAACGGAAGAGTGGCGGATGTACTTCCTAGTTGCCCAGCTCCTCAGGAACCATCAGATATCCATATCGGCTGACAGCAACCTGCCTATTAACTGCAGCATACCGACTAAAGAAGAGGTACGCACAGCCATTAAACAACTCAGAAATGGAAGATCGGCAGGATCAGACAGTATTCCAAAAGAGGAAATGAACGCAGACGTAGAGTTCAGCGTGAAGATGCTCTACCAACTCTTCAGCCGAGTGTGTGAAGCAGAACAAGTCCCTTCGGATTGGAAAGAAGGCTACCTAATCAGCTTTCAAAGAAAGGTGACCTTAGCTTCTGCTCCAACTAGAGGTATAATACTCATATCCATTCCAGGCAAAATTTTCAGTCGAGTCCTAGTGAACAGGATAAAAATTGCCATCGACCCAGTGATCCGAGACCAACAGGCTGCATTCCGCAAAAATAGATCATGCACTGACCAGACAAAAACATTGCGTGTAATCTTGGCACAATCACTGGAATGGATTTTGCCGATTTATGTCAACTTCATCGACTACGAAAAGGCCTTCGACATCATAGATATACAAACCCGTTATTGAATACCAGGAAAAATCACAGAGATCATAAGGAAATCCTACGAGGGAATGACGTGTAGAGTGGTCAATGTTCTGTAACTTATCAGCGCCTTCCAAGTAAGGACAGGAGTGAGAAAAGGATGTTTGTTGTCATCATTTCTTTTTCAAGAGCCCTCAAAAAATGACATACAGTGGACTATCTGGACATAACTGATCGACCTTGACTTTGCCTATGACCTGCCTCTTCTCTTCAACACCCATCAACAGATGCAAGAAAAGAATAACATAATCACAAAAACATTCTCAAGCATTGGTCTTAATAAATAAAGGAAAGAGCAAGATCCTGAAGGTCAACAAGAAAAACGCGACCCCCATCAAGCTGGAAAGTGTGGACCTGAAGAAGTGGATAGCTTCACCTACCTTGATAACACAATTGACAAAGGGTAGAAATGATGATGATATTAAGACCCTTGTTAGCAATGCAAGAACAGTATTCTGCCGCTGAAAATGTCTGATAACTACAGAGCTGACAATTAATATCAAGATCGGAATGTTCAACACAATCTTAAAACCTGTCTTTCTCTATGGCGCTGAGACCTGAAGAACCAACACAACCAATATGAAAAGATCCAGATATTCATCAATACCTGTCTCCGAAGAGAATAATCCTCTGAATTCGCTGGCCAGACAAAATCAATAATGAACAACTGTGGCAACGAACATAAGAACGGCTTGCAGAAGAAGAAAATCTCCAACGACGTTGGAGATGGTTGAGCCACACACTCTGAAAGCCTGCATCCAGTACCAATAGGAAAGCACGCACCTGGAACCAACATGGGAAAAGGAAGAGAGGCGACCAAGAAAACCTGGCGGTGGGATCTAAAGAAGACAGGAAACACGTGGGGACAGCTAGAGAGACTTGCTCAAGACCGAGATGGCTGGAGAGTGTTTGATTGTGGATTATGCCACAGCAGAGGCAACTGGCGTTGTTGTGGGTGATGGTGAATTGCAAGGCATTATATCGATTTCCCAGAAATCAAAATAGTGTAACAATGAAAAGGCATTCATCGAGGTCACAGAAGTCAAAATGGTTTTCCAATAACACGGCATTTCGTCGAGATCCTAGACATCAAGATAATGTACTAATGACAAGTCATTTCTCCAATAACAAGGCATTCCAGTACTCCAAATAATTGGAGAGATTAATCATCTATGTAGAAGATAATCAAAATGGTGTAAACAATGACAAGGCATTCATTGAGGTCAAAGACGCCCAAGTATTGTTACAATAACATGGTATTCCAATAATGCTAATATTTATCATCAAGGGTCCATATATTAAAATAGTGTACCAATGAACCAATGAGTAGGATAAATGAAAATAGGAAATATACTAGACCACCACAGTAGTCATTGCAACTAGTGTGTTGCAGTGGTGCAAAACTTATATTCAAATGGAAACTTCATGTTTTGCGTGTTGATTCATAACAACTTTCGTGTTTACAACAGTACTTCACTATAATAGTCATAAGATAATGATGCTTAACGCAAACGTCTGACGAAAGATATCCTGGTGTCGATGTCCCAAAACTGATAGAATGATTATCTCATTATTAGGAATCTATCCCATGTACAGAATAACAATATACGGTTAATGACCATTATCAATGCTTGGTCAGCAAATGTCACCACACATCCATGGATCTTTGATCCTTAAAATAATTAGAAAAAAATGTTTTCATGAATTCTGGAATTTATTTCTGAATTGGTTGAGATGCGTCTTTATAGCTTTCCTTAGTAATAATTGAAATATTTAAAAAAAATTAAGCAAGACATGTAAGATTTGGGTCAAGACTTTTCGTAATTTACATTCCGAAAGTAACTCTGTATTATACATATGGTAATGCGAACGGATCAATTATATATCCAACCATTTATTAGCTTTGTGGTTAACAGTTACCTGTGTTTTCAAGAATATTAGCACAAGTCCAAAGATTTATTTTCATATGCATGTGATATAGCACTTGTTGCTAGCAGAGTTTCAAATGGTTACTTTCCTATCCGTGTCATGTAATACTTGTTGCGATCATAATTTCAAAGAGTTACTTTGATAGCCTATTAATGGAACATTTGTTGACAGCAGAAACGCAAGGCTAGAAGTATTCCATAGAGTCAATGGTCATCTTCGCTCTTTATCTAAGGAAGAACACAGAGTCAATGAAGATTGCTCATTTTATTAAGGAAGAACACAGAGTCAATGAAGATTGCTCATTTCATTAAGGAAGAACACAGTCAATGAAGATTGCTCATTTCATTAAGGAAGAACACAGAGTCAATGAAGATTGCTCATTTCATTAAGGAAGAACACAGTCAATGCAGATTGCTCATTTCATTAAGGAAGAACACAATGAAGATTGCTCATTTCATTATGGAAGAACACAGTCAATGAAGATTGCTCATTTCATTAAGGAAGAACACAGTCAATGAAGATTGCTCATTTGATAATGGAAGAACAAATAGTCAGTGATCCTTTGCTTATGGAGCAAAACTGAGTCTATGATCATTTCCTCACATTTGCCTATGGAAGAACAGCAAGTCAGTCTTAGCTCATTTGATTATGCAAGAGCAAAGTAGCAATTATTACCTTGAATGTGATTTTGGAAGAACACTGAGCGTGCATCAAAATGTTTGACCAGAGCCAACATGACTATTGACTATACCCCTTGCACATATATGGAGATGTAAATCTATTTTTAAATTTACAGGAAGGTCATTTAAACTGTCTTAATTTTTTTGTTGATTTCAGTGTAAATCATAAAACCCAGATTTTAAGTGCAAGACAACGAGTTTAATAAAAGATCTCCAAGGGTTTTGATAAAACTTAAATAACTTTTTAATTATTGATCACAGTAGGCCGTGATAAGATGCAATACTAGTTTAATCAGTGACCACAATAGACCAGGATAAGATGTAATAGTAGTTCAATCAGTGATCACGTTAGACCTTGATGAAGTGTGTGTGTGTGTGTGTGTGTGTGTGAGAGAGAGAGAGAGAGAGAGAGAGAGAGAAAGAGGGAGAGAGATTTGGACTTTTAAGATAGCTTTAACGATGTATGCAGTAAAACATTTTATAGTGACGTCTATCAATGGGACATCATACCACAGACATGTAGCATGATGTCTCACCCAGTCACACTAAGTTCTTAATGCTGAGCGCATAGCGAGATATATAATAGTACTATTTTAATAAGTCTTTGGTATGACTAGTCTGGGGTTCGAACCTGCGACCTTGATGTATTGTAGCAATAGTTTATCGGTGATCACAGTATGTAATGATGAAATATTATTGCTCTATTTCTGTGGAGTGTTTATGTTTTTCTTTTTTTGCAACACCAACTTGATTTTTCTGGTTAATGAGCAATAAAGAATGAAAATTATTTCTTTCGCGTAATTAATAATAAATAATGTTAACTTGAGACAAGCTACAAATAAATATACACATTTTTGTCAGCAATCTGATACATTTGCTGATTCTAAAATCATTGATAAATTTGGGACAGAAACAATTACAATAAACAACTACTTCTGTCATCTTCGGTCTATTTTCCTCTTTCTGTCGCTTACTGCTGGTTGCTGATTTCTTTAGTCAGTGCTTGGGTCTCTCTTTCCACGCCTTGTTCTGGTTGCAAACTCTTCTGGGGATGTCAGAGTGTTACCTGAGCTGTTGAATCCATCTTTCTTTGTAGGCAATTATTGTCTGTGTATCAGTTGCAGAATGGAGACTGTTCGTCGATCCTTTGTAGACAAAATACTGAAACCTACTTCCATACTTTCCAAGAACACGTCTTCATTGTGATCTTCCACAATCGCATATTGGCTCTTTGTCATTGATGAAACAGGAGCTAAGAGGCTCCCATAATTGTGTTGGTAGACTTGATTGAATGCCTCAACCGCCTCACCTGATAAATCTGTTCGTTGATGCTCCCTGCCACGTAACCGGAATCCCGTCATCGACCAATGGGTGGTCAACACCATAGCGTTCTTACATACTATCCCGCAATGGCCATTTGCCATTTATTTCCGCCGTAACAATATTCAATGTCGTTTGGTCTAATCGTATACGTCCTGTTGGGCGCATCATCAACCTTCTACCGCCTCTAGGAAAACACTGGGGTTATTTTCTTCTGATATCACTTTTGTCTTATTCCAACTACTGCATAATTATTTCAAACTATGCATAGATCAGACTTATGGGATTTTATACATAGATGAATTATTTATCCTCAGCGATACAATATTTTCTTCAAAGTTATTGTAAAACGTTAATTTGAAGTTTATTGTTTTATTTAAATGTTTTTGCAATTCATGGAAATATTCATGATCGCTTCCAGATATTTTTGACCTTTTCAATTCACAGCTCGCTCGTTTTTTCTTTTTTTTTTGTTGTTGTTTTTTTTATTGGGATATAATTACTTTCTATTTTAGCTGGGAAATACGTGCTTGCTTCTGGGTTTGGAAGAAAATTCTTTTTATATGCGTCGGGAAGTCAGTGCTTGCTATATGGCTTGGGAAGTAAGTACTTGCTATCTGAGTTAGGAAGTTAGTACTTTCTCGTTGGGATAGGAAGTAAATACTTGCTATTTGAGCTGGGAAGTGAATACTTGCTATTTTAGTTGGGAAATAAGTGCTTGAATCTGGGTTTTGAAGCAAATGCTTTTAATATGCGTCGGGAAGTCAGTGCTTGCTATATGGCTTGGGAAGTAAGTACTTCCTGTTTGAGTTGGGAGTTAAGTACTTTTTATTTGGGTTGGGAAGAGAGTACTTGCTCTTTAGGATGGGAATTGAATACTTGTTATTTGAAACGGGAATGAGTATTTGAGTTGGGAAGGGAGTACTTTATATTTGGGTTGGTATGTACTTGTAATATTTTTCTGACAAATTTCTTCTTATGGAGTATTTTAAATCCTAGATTTGATTGTGATTAATTTGAATGACACTCTAAAATATGACGAGCATTTCAATACACTTCCATTCAGCCCACTCCAGCGAAAACAATTATGCAAATGACGTCAATATTATCATTCAGACGAAAATAACTTCTAATAGTGATATCTCGCTTTCTGAAAGCATTACTAGTAGATTGCTACTAAGTTTTCTTTGTGACCGCGTAACTCCTTTTAATTTATACGAATTACAAATGGTGCAGATGTGAACATTTGAAATGGCATAATTAAAATGGCATAATTTTGATTCTTTCCAGCGTTTATTTGCAGAATAATTTTAAGATCCAAAAAAAGCAGAAGAAATCTAAACAAACCAAAGATCTTATCTATCTTAGACCGATCTAACACATCGTAAAATTCGGATTGTGATTTTCTTGACAAAAGTCTTTGAAGGATTGCAGAACTCCGTATCAATGCTTTCGACACAAGTTTATACTTTTTAACAGAAGTATTAGATAAATTTGAAGCCTAGACTAGATATTCTCTATGTTTTCCCTTCTCGAATCTTGTTTCAATTTCCATTACTGTTAGGCCCAACGGTAGGTAGGTCGCCTGTTTATGACACATGACGCTTCTTTTGTATTGTTTTTTTGTGTGATCTATTAGGATCTTTGACATGAAGGTCAGTTCCATTAAGACATTTTTAAAAGAAAAGGGCTACCCAATTTAAATCATTATTATACATTTTAAGGGGATGTTGTTGTTGTTCGTCCGTCGAGTCGACTAAGACCACTCTAGTCATCCGTGAGTTTGGTGGTTGATGAAATGGAATGGGTTAATGACAAGAGTGACATGCGCAGTGACTTTGTTTTAAGTGAGGACGAGTTGCTCATAGCGCTCCACGGCGCTTTGCTGGGAGTTGCCTTTCTGCCCGTTGACCAGCTGGTGGTTCCTCCGCGCATGCTCCCGAATCCAGTCTTCACGTGCTAGGTAGACAATGCCTAACTCACCGAAGGTTTGAGACCCATCGACTACCTTCAACCTGGTTTACTCGGCCAGTCGATACCATTTTTAAGGGGATAAATACCTATTATTTGGCAAACATTATCAAGTACGTAACCAAATAAAGACACATCCAGTGAAAAACTAAGAATTATTCGTCTATTTTGATCATAGTCGATCTGGTTCTTAGCGACTTTCGGGCATACATGTTTGAGATCTCGGATTGAGTTCTGATGAGTTAAAAGTAATTTATTTAAACGGAATTTTGCATCATGATATGGCAGCATTTATTTAAATGGATTTTTTTAATGATCAGAGAGTATATATTTTAACGGAATTTTGCATGATGATCGGAGAGTATATATTTAAATGGAATTTCGCATGATAATTAGAGAGTATGTATTAAAACGGAATTTTGCATGATGATGAGAGAGTATATATTTAAATGGAATTTTGAATGATGATCAGACAGTATGTAGTTAAACGAAATTTGCATGATAATGAATTAAATTGCTTTGATGAAAAAAAAATCTTGCAAGTGCAGCACATAACCGAAATACCACTGTAAACTATACTCCAACATATTCGTGTCAGGGCCAAGTTTCCTTTTAGCACGTTAGCCAATCGACTAATTAGAACACTGTCTCATTACATATGCAATTGTCTAATTAGAACTCTTTATCCATTACATCATCAATTAACTAATTAGAACACTGTTTCCATTACATCAGTAACTGTCAAACTAGAACACTTTGTCCATTATACTAGTAATTGTCTATTTAGAGCATTTTTTTCTATTACATCAATAATTGTCTAATCATAACACTTTCTCCATTACATCATCAATTGTCTAATTTGAACACTTTCTCCCTCAGTAAATGTTTAATTAAAACTTTCTCAATTGCATCAGAATAGCTTTAGCAAGACAATTACCGTTTTATTATTTTACTACGCAATGAATATTTAGTAGTCTTTTAGTGGAATGCGTTTAAAATTTACACAACTGAGATTTTGTAATGAATGATAAACTTTAGTAGAATGAGTTTTAAACAAATTCTATCCACAAATGTTGTAATGGATCAAAAACTTCAATGGAATGAGTTAAAAGCGCTAGCCGCTGAGATCTCTTAATGGATGACAGACTCTAATGAAATTAATTAGACTCAACTTTTAAAACAGAATTGAGAACATTTTAGTAAAATGCTGCGGCTCTGGTCTGTTTATATTCAACACTGTAAGAGGGCAATGATCTGATAATGTGTGGTCTTGTTAGCTCAAGATAATAATTAACGCCTGTACAACGGCAATGATGTGATAATGTGTTGTCTTTGTTAGCTCAAAGATACCAATTAACGCCTGTACAATGGCAATGATGTGATAATGTGTTGTCTTTGTTAGCTCAAAGATACCAATTAACGCCTGTACAATGGCAATGCTGTGATAATGTGTGGTCTTTGTTAGTTCAAAGATACCAATTAACGCCTGTACAATGGCAATGCTGTGATAATGTGTGGTCTTGTTAGCTCAAAGATATTAATTAACACCCTGTAAAATGGCAATGCTGTGATAATGTATGGTCTTGTTCCCTCAACGATGCTAATGAACGACCTGTAAAAGGGCAATGTTGTGATAGTGCATGGTCCTTGTTAGCTCAAAGATACTAATTAACGCCCTGTAAAATGGCAATGCTGTGATAATGTGGCCTTGTTAGCTCAAATATACTAATGAATAAGCTGCATCAAATCGGAAAGACGTATTGTCATAATTTAATAAATACGGCATTGTTTAGGTAAGTAATAAAAATAACAGAATTTCTTTGATTGAATCTTTTTGGCAAAATAAAAATTGTGAGAACATACATTATAGTTTAACTTTAACTGTTTATCGAACTAGCCATGATTTCATTTTTAGATGTTTAATTTAACCGTTTTTAATCCAAAAAGTCAAAAGTGTTTGCAATAATACACTTTTAGAACGTTTCTTTTATTTGGCATCTATAGCCATAATTGTGATGATGTGCCTTTATAGATTTGAAAAAACAATCATTATCTCTTTTTTCATGTAAATGTTGTCTGTAAGTTGTAGGGGTAAGTGTGAACATAACTCATAAATTGATCAGACCTGTGACATTGTTGAATGTTACAGTCGTGTGTCAACCGTATATATTATTGTGCTGTTCTGATTTTGTTCTCTGTGAGCACAATCCACCATTGATCATCAAATTGAAATTTTATTCTCATGTCTCAAGGGAGAAAAAATATATCAAATGTTCACCCTTATAAATCTGATCCAATTATAAACATTATCCCAGATCAAATGTAGCGTAATGTACAGGCATATCAGGGTCGATGTTACGTGGTCTACTTATTAACCCTAACACACTTCATAGACCCATATCGTCCTCCCTTTTCATTATGCGATGGCAGATTTGCACAATGCAGTTTTCAGTTGGAAATGTCTTCTACGCAAGTACATACGATAATCTCTGTCGTCTTCAGTTTCAAACATCTTGCATTCTTTAACATTCCTCCATTTTTTAAGAAAAAATTGTTTCTGTCAGCAATTATAGTACCTACCGCAATTGGACAAAACTTTATTATGAAAGCGATTGCTTTGTAATAACACATAAATTCAATCTCGTTACCTGAAAACAAGTCCAGATTTGGATTGGTTGCATTCCAAAATGCCAACTTGTATTTAAGTTTTGCATTAACAGTTGATGTCTTGACAATAAACCCTGATGTTAATAGCCAGTATATTATTAATAGTGTTCTTTGTGACAACGCCATCGAAAACGTTTTATTACAAACTTACAAAACATCGGTACGTCACGTAATGTAAATTTGTCACTTCTGCCTTTTCAAGACAAATTTAAACTTTAATACCTATCAATTTAATGCAAGGAAATATTTTCAAAGGAGCACAAATTAATCTAGACTGCTTGTCACACGTACTAAATATAAACATCGCTTTTGGACTAACATTCACAAGGTTGCGGAAAACATTGTTTGTAACAGAGCATATTGCTGTAAGGACATTTGCATACGTTACTACAGAGCCCACATTAGACGAAATTCGACGATGCCGTAACTTACTTGACGGTGGTGGCGTCAACAGTAGCTTTGGTTAAAGTTATTCGCTTGATTATATTTCCATACCCTATTGATGGATTCTTACCATGTTTGGAATAAGTCGTCATTAAGCATAGTCATTCGTTCGTCAGTACACCAGCTCAGTAATTGAGCTAGGGGTGAACGTCACATTAAAAGAAGATCTGAGTTAAGAATTTGATGAAATTTTTTAATTTAATAACACTTCCTTAATCCCTTGATAAAGACTGTACATGCATAGAACACTCCCTTGACCCTAGATAGAGCCATTACATCGCTAAAATGCTTTCCTGACCCCTTGATAAAGTCTGTACATGCCTAGAATGCTTCCTTGACCCCTTGGTAGAGCCAGTACATCATTAGAATGCTTCCTTGACCCCCTGATAAAGTCTGTACATGCCAAGAATACTTCCTTGACCTCTTGATAAAGTCTGTACATGCCTAGAATACTTCCTTGACCCCTTGATAAAGTCTGTACATGCCTAGAATACTTCTTTGACCCCTTGATAAAGTCTGTACATGCCTAGAATACTTCCTTGACCGACTGATAGAGTCTGTACATGCCTGGAATACTTCCTTGACCCCTTGATAGAGTCAATACTTGCCTAGAATACTTCCTTGACCACTTGATAGAGTCTGTACATGCCTAGAATACTTCCTTGTCCCCTTGATAAAGTCTGTACATGCCTAGAATACCTCCTTGACAACTTGATAAAGTCTGTACATGCCTAGAATACTTCCTTGACCGATTGATAGAGTCTGTACATGCCTGGAATACTTCCTTGACCCCTTGATAGAGTCAATACTTGCCTAGAATACTTCCTTGACCACTTGATAGAGTCTGTACATGCCTAGAATACTTCCTTGTCCCCTTGATAAAGTCTGTACATGCCTAGAATACTTCCTTGACCGATTGATAGAGTCTGTACATGCCTAGAATACTTCATTGACAGATTGATAGAGTCTGTATATGCCTAGAATACCTCCTTGACCCCTTGATAAAGTCTGTACAAGCCTAGAATACTTCCTTGACCCCTTGATAAAGTCAGTACATGCCTAGAATACTTTCTTGACCCATTTATAGAGCTGTACATGCCTTGACCCCTAGATAGAGCCATTACATCGCTAAAATGCTTTCCTGACCCTTGGCAGAGTCTCTACATGCCTAGAATACTTCCTTGACCCCTTGATAAAGTCTGTACTAGCCTAGAATACTTTCTTGACCCCTTGATAAAGTCTGTACAAGCCTAGAATACTTCCTTGATCCCTTGATAAAGTCTGTACATGCCTAGAATACTTTCTTGACCCATTTATAGAGTCTGTACATGCCTTGACCCCTAGATAGAGCCATTACATCGATAAAATGCTTTCCTGACCCCTTGATAAAGTCTGTACATGCCTAGAATGCTTCCTTGACCCCTTGGTAGAGCCATTACATCAATAGAATGCTTCCTTGACCCCCTGATAAAGTCTGTACATGCCAAGAGTACTTCCTTGACCACTTGATAAAGTCTGTACATGCCTAGAATGCTTCCTTGACCTCTTGATAAAGTCTGTACATGCCTAGAATACTTCTTTGACCCCTTGATAAAGTCTGTACATGCCTAGAATACTTCCTTGACCGATTGATAGAGTCTGTACATGCCTGGAATACTTCCTTGACCCCTTGATAGAGTCAATACTTGCCTAGAATACTTCCTTGACCCCTTGATAGAGACTGTACATGCCTAGAATACTTCATTGACCTCTTGATAAAGTCTGTACATGCCTAGAATACTTCCTTGACCCCTTGATAAAGTCTGTACATGCCTAGAATACTTCCTTGACCGATTGATAGAGTCTGTACATGCCTAGAATACTTCATTGACAGATTGATAGAGTCTGTATATGCCTAGAATACCTCCTTGACCCCTTGATAAAGTCTGTACAAGCCTAGAATACTTCCTTGACCCCTTGATAAAGTCAGTACATGCCTAGAATACTTTCTTGACCCATTTATAGAGTCTGTACATGCCTTGACCCCTAGATAGAGCCATTACATCGCTAAAATGCTTTCCTGACCCTTGACTGAGTCTCTACATGCCTAGAATACTTCCTTGACCCCTTGATAAAATCTGTACTAGCTTAGAATACTTCCTTGACCCCTTGATAAAGTCTGTACAAGCCTAGAATACTTCCTTGACCCCTTGATAAAGTCTGTACATGCCTAGAATACTTCCTTGACCCCTTGATAAAGTTTGTACATGCCTAGAATACTTCCTTGACCCTTCAATAGAGTCTATATAAGCCTACAATGCTTCGATCCACCCTTGATAAACTCTGTAAATAAATAAACTCGCTTGCCCCCTTGATTGAGTCTCTATATGACTTGAATACGTCCTTGTCACCCTGAAAGATTCTGTACATGACTAGAATGCTTCCATGACTCCTTGACAGAGTCTGTACATGTCTAGAATGCTTTCGTGACCCTTTGATAGAGTCTGTACACGTCTAAAATACTTCCTAGACCCCTTGACAGTGTCTGCATGTGCCTAGAATAGTTCTTTGACCCCTTGATAGAGTCTGTAAATGACAAAAATACATTCTTGAGACCTTGATTTAGTCTGAACATGAACATATACAGACCCTTTATCAAAAGGGTCTGTATATGCCTCGAATGCTTCCCTAATTTCTTGATTGAGTCTGTATATAACAAGACTTCTTCCTCGACCCCTTGATAGTCCGTCCATACCTAGACTGCTTCCTTGACATCTTGATAGATTGTACATGTGTAGAAGGATTCATTTACCCTTGACAGAGTCTGTACATACCTTTAATTCTCCCTTGACCTTTGATAGGGTCTATATATGACTAAAATAAATCCTTGACCCCTTCATAGAGACTCTACATTCCTTGAATTCTACCTTGACAAATTGATAGTGTGTAAATACCTCGAATGCTTCCTTCACCCCTTGAGAGAGTTTGCAAATGCCTAGAATGCTTCCCTCACCACTTGATATAGTCTGTACATGTTTAGAATGCTTCCTTGTACCCTTGACATAGTCTGTACATGCCTAGAATGCTTTCGTAACCCCTTGATAAACTAAAATGCCTACAATATTTTATTGACCCTTTTATAGAGACTTACATGACTAGAATACTTCCTTGACCCCTTGATACAGTCTATACTTGCCTAGAATACTTCCTTGACCCCTTGAGACAGTCTGTACATGCCTAGAATACGTCCTTCACCCCTTGATACAGTCTGTACATGCCTAGAATACTTACATGACACCGTGATAGAATATGTACATGCCTAGAATACTTAATTGGTCCCTTGATACAGTCTGTACATGCCTAGAATACTTCCTTGACCCCTTGATACAATCTGTACATGCCTAGAATTCTTCTTTGACCTCTCAAAAGGGTCTGTACATGCCTAGAATGCTTTCATGGCCTCTAGATAATCTGTAATGCCTACAATATTTTCGTGACCCTTTTAAGGAGACTTACATGACTAGAATACTTCCTTGACCCCTTGATACAGTCTGGACATGCCTAGAATACTTAATTGGCCCCTTAATAGTGTCTATACATGGCTAGAATACTTCGATGACAATTTGATAAATTCTGTATATGCCTAGCATACTTAAGTGACCACTTCATAATGCCTGTACACGCCTAGAATTCTTCCTTGACACCTTAACAGAGTCTGTAGATGCCTAGAATGCTTTCATAACCCCTTTCTAAAGTCTGTACTTGCCTAGAATTCAACCTTAATCCATTGGTAGAGTCTGTACATGCCTAGAATGCTTCATTGACTCCTTGATAGTCCGTAAATGCCTAGAATACTTCTTTGACCACTTGTTACAGTCTTACATTCCTAGAATGCTTTCTTTACCCCGTGAATAGTTTGTACATGCCTACACTGCTTTCTTGACCCCTTGAAAAGGTCTGTACATGCCTAGAATTATTCGTTGACAGCTTGACAGTGTCTGTACTTGCCTAGAATACATCGTTGTCCCCATGATATTGTCCGTACATGCTAAAAATGTTTCATTTACTCCTGTACATAGAGACTGTACATGCCTATAATGAATGCTTCCTTGTCCCCTTGATAGTGTCTGTATATGCCTAGAACACTTCCTTGACCTCTTCATGGAGTCTGTACTTGCTTAGAATGCTTTCTTGACCACTCGATAGAGTCTGTAAATGCCAAGAATACTTATTATATATATATATATATATATATATATATATATATATATATATATATATATATATATATATATATATATATATATATATATATATATATATTGACCCCTGATAGATTCTGTACATATCTAGAATGCTTCTTAGATCCCTTAATAGAATCTGCAGATGACCAGAATGCTTCCTTAACCCTTAATGGTCTTTACATGCCTATATTATTTCCCTGACCGTTTGATTGCGTCTGTAAATGCCTAGAATTCTTCCAAGACACTTGATAGAGCCTGTATAAGCCAATAATAATTCCCCGACATTGACAGTCTGCACATGCCTAGAATACTTAATTGGCCCCTTCATAAAATCTATACATCCCTATAATACTTCCATGACAACTTGATAAAGTCTTATATGCCTAGAATACTTCCTCGACCCCTTTATAGAGTCTGTACACTCCTAGAATTATTCCTTGACACCTTGACAGAGTCTCTACCTTACTAGAATGCTTCCTTTAACCCTTCCTAGAGTCGGTACATGCCTAGACTGCTTCCTTGACCTCTTGGCATAGACTGTACATGACTAGAATGCTTCCTTGTCCACTTGATACAGTCTTTACATGCCTAGAATTATTCCTTGACCGCTTGATAGTGTCTGTATTAGCATAGAATACCTCACTGACCCCTGCTTAAAATGCTTCATTTACCACTTGATAGAGTCTGTACATGCCTATAAAGATTCCCTGACCCCTTGATAGAGTCTGTATATGCCAAGAATGAATGCTTCCTTGTCTCCTTGATAGTGTTTGAATATGCCGAGAATGCTTCTTTGACCCGTTCATAGAGTATGTACATGGCTAGAATGCTTTATTGAGCAATTGATAAAGTCTGTACATGCCTATACTGCTTCCTTGGCCCCTTAATAGAGTCGGTACATGGCTATAATGCTTCATTGACCCTTGATTGGGTATGTCCATGATTGGAATGCGTCCTTGGCCCCTGATGGATTCTGTACATAACTAGAATGCTTCCTAGAACACCTAATAGAGTCTGCACATGACAAAAATGCTTCCTTTACCAAATGGATAGTCTTTACCTGCCTAGAATATTTCCCTGACCCCTTGACTGAGTCTGTACATGCCTAAAATACGTCATGGTCACCTTGATAGCGTCTGTACATGCCTAGAATGCTTCCTTGACCACTTGATAGAGCATGTACAAGCCTAGAATAATTCCTTGACCCCTTCGTATAGTCTGTACATACTTTGAGTGCTCCATTGACGACTTGATAGAGTCTTTATATGACCATAATTCTTCGTTGAATCCTTGATAGAGTTTGTACATGACTACGTCCTTCACCGATTTACAGTCTGTTCTTGCATATAAAAATTAAGAATACTACAATGACAATTTGATAAAGTCTGTATATGCCTAGAATACTTCCTTGACCGCTTCATAGAGTCTTACACGCCTACAATTCTTCCTTGAGACCTTGACAGAGTCTGTACATGCATAGAAGGCTTTTATGACCTCTTGTTAATGTCTATACATGCCTAGAATACTAATTTGAACCCTTGATAGAGTCAGTACATGCCTAGAATACAACTTTGACCCATTGGTATAGTCTGAACATGTCTCGAATGCTTTCTGGACCCCTTGATAGTCCATATATGCCTTGAATTCTTCCTGTACCCCTTGTTAGAGTGTGAACATGCCTTGAATTATTCCATGACCCCTTGACAGTCTGTATATGCCTATAATACTTCCTTGACCCCTTAATAGAGACTGTACATGCCTAGGATGTTTACTTGACCCCTTGATACAGTCTGTATATGCCTAGAATGCTTCCTTAACCCCTTAATAGAGACTGTACATGCTTAGAATGCTTCCTTGACTCCCTAATAGAGTCGGTAAATGCATAGAATACTCTTTTGACCCTTGATTAAGTATGTTGATTGAGTATTACCAACTGATAGCTTATGTACACACCTAGAATGCTTCCTTGGCCCCTAATAGAGTCTGCACATGACCAGAATGGAATGCTTCCTTGACCCTTGATGGTTTTTACATGCCTTAAGTACTTCATTAACCCCTTGATAGAGGTAGTATTTGCCTAGAATAGATAGATATATAGAATATATAGTATTTGACTAGAATAGATAGATATGTATAATAGATAGATAGTATTTGCCTAGAATACTTCCTTGACCCATTGATAGAGGTTGTATTTGCCTAGAATACCTCCTTGACACACTGGTAGAGTATGTACATGCCTAAAATGCTCCATTGACGCATTGATTGAATCTTTCCAAGCCTAGAATTCTTCCTTGACCCCTTGGTGGAGTCTGTACATACCTATATGTAGATATAACCGTTGATAGAATATGTACATGCTTAGAATACATCCATGAACCCTTGATAGAGTCTGCACATGCCTAGAATACTTCCTTGAACCCTTGATAGAGTCTGTATATACCTATAATTCTTCCTTTACCCAATGAAATAGTCTGTACATCCAAAGAATTTGTCCTTGACCCCTTGATATCGTCTGTACATGCCTATAATGCGTCCTTAACTGATTGACAAAGCCTCTACATGCCTAGAATAGGTTATAGAACGATTGATAGAGTCGGTTCATTGACCACTTGATAGAGTCTATATATGCCTTGAATACTTCCATGTCCCCTTGATAGTCTGTAAACGCCTTGAATGCTTTCTTGACCCCGTGGCAGAGTGTTTACATGAATAGATTTCATTCCTGACCTTTTGATATAGTTTGTACATGTATATAATATTTCCTTGACCCCTTGACCCTTTCTGTGCGTGTCCAGAATGTTTTCTTGACCCCTTGATAGAGTCTGTACATATCTAGAATGTTTCATATATCCCTTGATAGAGGCTGTTTATGCCTAGAATATTTCCATGACCTCATGACAGAGAATGTACATGCAAAGAATACGTCGTTGACACCTTGGTTGAGTCTGCATATGCTTAGAATGTTTTAACTGATTTCTTGATTGAGTCTTTATATCTCTAGATTGATTCATTGACCCCTTGATAGAGTCTGTACATGCATAAAATGCTTCCTTGACCCCTTGATGATTCGTAAATGCCTAGAGTACATCCGTGACCCGTTTGTCCAGTTTGTACATGTTTAGAATACCTACTTGATCCCTTAATAGAGCCTGTACATGCCTAGAATTCTTCTTTGACCCCTTGATATAGTCTATAGATGCTTAGAATGCTTCCCTGACATCTTGATAGTGTTTGTACATGCCTAGGATATGGCCTTGACCCTTTCACAGAGTCTGTACATGCCAAGAATACTTCCTTGACCCCTTGATAGAGTCTCTATAAGTCTACAGTAATTCCTTGACCATATGATAGAGGATGTTCATGACTAGAATACTTCCTTGACCCCGTGATAGGATTTCTACATGCCTAAAATTCTTTATTGACCCCTTGACCCGGTCTATACATGTCTAGAATGCTTCCTTGACCCCTTGATAGTCTTTACCTGCCTGGAATGTTTTCTTGTCCACTTTGTAGTGTCTGTACATGCCTAGAACGCTTCTTTTCCCCCTTGATATCGTCTGTACATACCGATACAACTGTCTCATTCACCTCTTCCATCCAGAGAAAAGGGTAAAAATATTGGTTACGCATTATTTCTCACAAACAGGCAAACATACTATCACATACGATTGGGTAGTATTTATAAAATGTGGGATTAAGTTAAGCACATAATTCCACACAAAACATACTATCACGCACGATTGAGGAGGGTATATAAAACTGGGGATTAAGTTAGGCACATACTTTCACACAGAACATACTATCACGCACACAATGAAGGGTAAGAATTGTTTATAAACACATTGATATACCATAACACACACATTCACTATCACACACAAAACATAATGGGTTAATGGGTTTTTAAGTGTTTGTTGTCAACAATATAAGATGATACAAAGATATAGAAACAAAATTGTTGGTGCCTAATCCGTATGGTACCTACTCTCTTTTCTTTATCTGAGGTCTGGATGGCCGTAAAATGGGGTTGTTAACCTAAGAAGAGGGTAAACACATAACACACAGCTTCACAGTTCTTCCCATCCTCTAACTTAACTTTGCTTGTCTAAATCAGCAGGTTCCATGGTAGATTTGTGGGAAGAGGACATCCAGCAATACAGATGCTCTCATTGATATGCTACAGTAATGACTCACAATTTCGCAGGAGACGACATACAATTCCTTCTGAAATATTATTCAGAACTAAGCATATATTGTCTCACAGTCATCGCAAACGTAGCCAAAAAGTAATCTACATGAATATGGGATGCATACAGATTAATGATTCCGTGAGTTGTTTGTCCATACCTTTGCGTCGAATGCCTAACACGTTTCGAATGATAGAAATGTCCCAAGGTCATTATCCACACATTCTCAATATAGAAGCTAATCAGCACGTTGTGCATTCTCTTTTGCCTGACATTCACTAATCAGACACTTATCATATGCAAACAGAACACAGAAAAATATCTTCGATTTGTACCAAACTCAATCATCAAACATGTTTGACTTTCTGGATGGAATGTAAAAATATTGTTTATCGTAGAAATTTACGCCGTTGGTTTGGAACATTTCTATAATTATTTATGGATCATGGAGTCGATATTTTGATGAAAGAGTTTATAATCTCTAAAGCAAGTGGATGAGTCTAGCCAAAGACGTTCATGTCCGAGAGCCGACTATCATATCCCCATTAATCATATATCTAGGTCATCCGTAAAATGTCCGCCAAAGCTTTGCACTGGCTGAATTACTTATATGAAACTGAAGAAAAATTACTAAAATCGGTATAGAAACGAAAACTGGATGCCTTTCAGTGGATAGCTGAGATTTATAAAACATCGTCTAAAAATTCTGGTGGCTTTTATTTCTGAGAAAAAGCTGGGATTTATAAAACAACTAAATGTATATAAGTTCCGGTGGTGTTTATTTCTGTGGATAGCTGGGATTTAGTGAACATTAAATCATCTAAACATTCCGTTGGTGTTTATTTATGTCGATACCTGGGATTTAGAAAACAATGAATCTGAAAACAAAAATTATGATGGTGTTAATTTTTGAGCAAAAGCTAGGATTTAGAAAACATCTAACCGTCTTAAAATTCTGGTAGTGTTTATTTCTGTGGATAGCTGGGATTTTGAAATGATAGAATCATCTAAAAATTAAGTGGGTTTTTTTTAGGAAAAGCTGGAATTTTGAAAAGATCGAATCGTCTAATAATTCTGGTGGTGTTTGTTTATATGGATGGATGGGATTTAGAAACGTGTTAGTCCTTTTTCAGAGTTCATCATTTTTTAAATCTACCATCCAACATATCACTGTTAAAAAACATCATTGTCGAATGGTTCTTATAATTAAGTTTATACGGTCTGCCCACAATCAGTCCAATATAAAAAAGCGCGATGTAGGATTCTTTTCGATGTATTCGCTCCTGAACAAAATATATCTCCAATAAATGCACACCACCCTTTGGACAACACAACTTTCATCCAAAAGCGTAAAGAGAAAGGGCCTTCCTCTTTGTTGGGCTAAACATTGGGATGTTTTATCGGTACTGACTAAATCCAGTCCTCCGTTACAAAAACGAATCATTCGAACAGCACCCAAAGAAAACATCTGTAATATAAATATCTTTGAATAAACGGTCCCATTGTTTAAGATACAGAACCAAAATATTAAAAACAACCATATTTCTGGAATAGTTCAAAAGAAACTACCCATCAGTCAAATGAAATAAATGCTGGTTCAGCGAGGAGAATTTATAGCTATGGTGATAGGATCCTTGTTAAATGTAGCTACTTCCTTTTTAAGATCGAATGACGGACTACTTCTAGAAGATGCGATATAAGGTAGAATAAAAAGAAAGTTAAAAGGACACAATTTTGGGGAAAATCATTGCATTTGTAAATATGAATATTATGGAAGGACGAAAACTCACTTTGGTTTCATGAAAATGAAGGATAGTACTCCCTCTATTACGAATAGCAGTTTTGTGGAACAGTCCCTTTTTGGTAAATAAATCTTCCTAGTAAATAGGTTTTCTGTTACACAGAATAACCAAACGAAGCTTCTACGAATGAGCTAAATAATGACCTAATGCAAGTGTGTTTATACCATCTATATAATATTGCTTATAATCCACAATGCTTATTCCTTTCTTGGAAATTTCATCAGCTGATGTTTATACGAACAAATATCTATTGTAGTTATACAATTATCCCCCTTCAATGGCTCAAGAAATAATGTCTTTTATAATTTTTCAAACGAAGTATATTTTTTAAATAATTGTTGAGAAGACATTTGACTTTTTTTCGACTTTCTTGCCTTTATCGCTTAATACATATATACATCTTATTACCAACAAACTCAGAAAGAACATGAAAATTAAATTTATCTTTGAATTTGACGATGACATTATTGCTTGTAGAACAGTTAAACCACTATCACGAGGATATTTTGAAAGATCAATCAAATGTTTGTTTTAAAATTATTTTGCTAAACGTCTTCGCTGGCACTTTCGTAATAGCAAATATATCTTTGTTAATAATAATTTTACACTCGGCCACTTATTTTTTTACCAACCACTAATGAAAACCATATATCCACAATTTGGAAAGATATAACACTGCTGCTCCAACATAAATCTGATTTTTAAGCAAAAAAAAGTCCATTTTTATGCTTTTTTATTAAAGCTAGGTTTTTGTTGATGTTTATTAACTCATCAGACGTATTGGATGCAACTAACTTTCTGCAGCGCTCCTTATTATTAACGATTTCAATACTAACTCATTTACGGATATAATCCATGGTCTTACGGAAAACAAAATTGTGCATAAGTTTAAAACAGTCTTTTTCAAAGTTTGTCTTTGCTTGTGCTCGGCTAGCCGTGTTTGAGTCGATATGTCCTTTAATCCAAAGAGAGTGACTAAAACTCAACACACGTTGAATATTGGTAACAGCAAATCCTGCATCAACGGCTTGCTTGAGGATCTTATAATGACAAATATAATTTCGTTTATGTCTCATATTTAGAACTAGCTTTCGTAATTTACAAGGAAACCTTTCACGAATCGATAACTGTTTTTATCGATAACATATTATCAATGATCACCAGCGATTCATCTAAATATAGTTAATCGTTGTGAAGACCATGTAAAGAATCAGGATAGTCAATATCGACCTCTATGAAATAACTAATTTTAACGCATTCCCACTATGAGATTTTTTTTGTTTTCTTGATAAATTGTTTTGGAGAACTCCAATGAAATCCAACACACGTTAACATTGCCAACGTTGAGACACTACTTTTTTTGGATCAAAGTTTTCCATACACTTATTGTTTGCAGCAGCATGTTTCTTTGTGATAACGCTAGTTCCACTCTAATATTAATCGCCTTTTTCCTATACTACTGCAGGGGTAGGCCTGCGACCGACTCCAGTCACCATTCTTCCAGTCACAAAACCAGTAATCCTAGTTTCGAAAATTTGGACAATCTCGCTACTTTGACAGTGAGTGATGCTTCGGAAACTAGACTCAGAACTATGAATAACCAATTGTATTTAACGTTACCGGAAGCCTTTCCCAACAAAACTTTTATTGCTTCAAAGCCAAATTAGATCACATCATACAATTGGTTTATGAAGCTCATTGGTGGCGCCACAAAAGTGGTGGTGGAAAATCCTCTAGAAGGGTCCGTATTTTAGGCACAATGTTAACCTCTTATTGTAAAAAATGAATTCTATTAAACATTGAGATTGTTTGATCATGCGGGCAGTCTGAACAATCTAAATAAAAACGTGAGGTCTCTAAATTATGGAAATGTGTCATCCCGACGCATATTCATCCATTTTGACCTCACATACTTCAAGATGTATTACTATGAACAAGTACAATTTTCTACATGAGCCATTTGCCTAATGATAAATCCGACTGACCTTTCTTATATAATTTTAACTAACAGACTTTTATTAGACTATATTGCGACTGACCTTGCTTATATTATTTTAACTACCAGACTTTTATTAGACTATATTGCGACTGACCTTGCTTATATTATTTTAACTACCAGACTTTTATTAGACTATATTGCGACTGACCTTACTTATATAATTTTAACTACCAGACTTTTATTAGACTATATTGCGACTGACCTTACGTATATAATTTCAACTACCAGACTTCTAATAGACTATATTGCGACTGACCTGACTTATATCATTTTAACTACCAGACTTTTATTAGACTATATTGAGACTGACCTTGCTTATATCATTTTAACTACCAGACTTGTATTAGACTATATTGCGACTGACCTTGCTTATATCATTTTAACTACCAGACATTTATTAGACTATATTGCGACTGACCTTGCTTATATCATTTTAACTGCCAGACTTTTATTAGACTATATTGCGACTGACCTTGCTTATATCATTTTAACTACCAGACTTCTATTAGACTATATTGCGTTATATCCTTAGAAATTCATATTTCGAAAATTTACATTAACGTCTTTTGACGATTTGCTGGTAATTTGTATGTACGATGTGCAAATCTTATTCGTATCATCAGTAACCATCATTTTTGTATGCTCTCAGTACTCTGCATGTATGTGTATGCAGTAACATTAAACACAATTAGCATGTATGTATATGTATTAAAAAAACTTCATGTGTATATATATATATATATATATATATATATATATATATATATATATATATATATATATATATATATATATATATATATATATATATATATATGCATGAGAATGCATATACATAACAAAATACATATAAAAAGCTGACAAACAATATTAAAACTGCAAATTTCTTTTCGAAAGAACAACCTAATTAACACACTAACACATTGGAATGAATGCTGTCTTTTAATTAAAAAATAAACAGATTAAAATTAAGAGCACTACGCGAATCGTCCTCTACAGGTAGTGTGTGGACATTTCATTTTTAATGGGTAACTGATTGATCAAGATATCATATATAAATGCATGGATTTCTTTTTGTAATAAAATTTCTGCACAAACAAGTAACTCAAAGACGATACCACATACTTAAGTAAGGAATGTTCAACCTAAAGTAAAGATATAAACGGTCATCCATTATGTATTACTGAAAGTGACCGTAAAATATTCGCATGATTCGTAAATCATGCCTTAAAACTGGTTTATGATTATGTGTAACAACATTTTTAATGAATTTGAAAATCAGTGTTGAGCAGGTTTCATAATCAGAATATAATAGTGCTTAAACACTAGATGTTACGACTCTACAATCGTAAACTTAATACCATAAAATGCATAACCATCCAAGTTTGTAAAATTAAAAATAATTTAATTTTCTAAGTAAAAAAATTAATTTAGTAAAATCTCAATACATTGTGAATTATTCATAAATAAATCTAAAGGTTATATCTCAAGTCCAAAGTGTTCCTAATGAATTTCAGTGATGTTCCAAATGAATTTCAATCCTGACGTGCTGATGTACAAGTTGTAGTGAATGTGAAGATATATCAATAGTCTTGAGGTATCACAATGTTCTAATCCAGAATGTCTTCGAATCATTTTAGCATAATCACAAAGTCAATTAATACGTTCTAATTCAAATACATTGAAATTATTCCTATCCAATGATAACTATACACAACTAAACACAACTTAAAGACTGATATTAAGACAGGAATGAATAAAATAATTGTTTACGTTTTTTATTTGATCTTATATATACATATATATATATATATATATATATATATATATATATATATATATATATATATATATATATATATATATATATATATATATAAGAATCTCAATTGTGTAATGAAACGCCAAGAAGGCTTGACATTCAATAAATTCAATAATAAATCATTATATATTTGAGATCCTCTAAATATGGCACTAGCTATTTGTATTTAGTTTAGCTAGATTTTAGCGATTATTTATTGAGTATGGGGACTTGGTACTGGGAACATTTTCTCCAAGCGATACATTAACCAGTTTCTAGGAGAAGACAGTGTAATCTATATAGGATTCGCAAGACTTTATGACAGTATGGATAAGTTTCGTAAATCGACATGGGGACGTATCTCTTCATTATTAGGTGCACGTATTTAATAATTTCAGATAGGAATAATTCTTTTGTATCATATATATTATACGGCGTAAAGTACTAATGTTCCACTAAAAGGGCTTAATCTGGGGTCAACAAAACATGAAAGTAGAAACGATTTTAGTGTGATATTTTAGAGTTTCGTTTTGCGTGGTTATCATCTAATCAGAGAAGCATAATTTGTAGCATTTGTACGTTAAAGAAGCTTTCAGTTGACAAAGATTTATTTGAAGCCCCATTAAAAGAATAGAAAAATGGATTATCATTCGTTCTAAATACGAAAACGTCGTATTATCTATCCATTAAAATTAAATAGTTGCCTACATTTCACAAGCGTATTTCAGTCAAGTTATACCCACTCGTATCTCCCTATTCTTAGACATAGATAGCGTTCTGTATAAAATTTAATTTATATTATTCGCGTTACCTTTTTGTCCATAATTGTACATCATAAAGAAACATTTGCATATCTAACGTTTGTTCATGATTACAAGTTGTAAACAACATGTTTGCGTAAGAAGAGTTTAACGTCAGTGTTGTTTACAGTTAGACTAGGTTTTTTCTTGGAAATCAACCCATTCTATTACGTTATAGGTCAAGTGAAAATGTATATTTATCGGAAGTTGATAAGCAAATAATTAATTCATATTAACTATCGGTCTGTGGACATAACATAATCAGAGTTCACTGTTGTGTTAACATCTGATCAAATTTGAGAGGAATTATTTATTTAAAGTATTCATTGCAGTAACTCTTCACTTTAAAAAGTGAATCAAAGTAAAGTAAGTATTTGAAAGCAAAAACCGATAATTAAATCAATTTGATATGTTTTATTATGAGACAAACATTAAGATAAAAACTGCAAAACTGAGATGCTTGCCAATGACAGTGTGCACTTATGATGCCAAATCGCGTTTACTTGGAAGCTTTTAATTCTATCCAAGGTTTTCCTAATCGTTGGAAACTGGAACTCGGCACATTGGAACTAAATGAAAAGTAAACTATACAGTCTCATTCTACTGGCATACGTCACCTACTAAACCTACTAGACGGTATATAAGATAAAAATATACGAGAAAAAAGTACCAAATGGGGGTGCTACTATATTAAATCTTCATGTAGTAACATGGCACATTTTAAGTGCGTCTGTTCGTGATTTGTCATTTCAAAGCCTAATGAGACCGGAAATAATCTACCATAACTGAACTATTTGACCTCCGATTCTTTTATAGCGGTGTGTTTTGACTTTATGACGCACTTGGAATTTACATCCAAATCTTTACAACTTATTCATTGCAGTTTTGCATGCCATACGTCATTTTCTGGTTGGTATGCAGGGACTACAAGACTGGGAATGTAATTAAATTAGAACCCGAAGGACAGCTTTCGCTTGCTTATTACAAAATTGTATTTGCACAAAGACCACCAGGGTGCATATAATTTGCAGAGGCGATGGATTTACGATCCTTCTTTTTATTTCACAACGTCATTGTGCAGGTGCTGTGAGATAAACATTGCTAACTTAATCCCATGAGTTGTATTCAACTGTATAATATATACTTCGTTTTTCTTGAATTTTGTGTTCAGGTGACTGACACGAGAAGTATGTAAACATTATTGAACATAATTAAATAACTTAAATATTATATTTATTAATTAACAGGAATATAATCTTTAAAATTGCAAAAAAAACTGTTTGTGAAGTAAACTAGAAGAAACAGGTCAATTATCCTAAATACCATCAACAGTAATTAATATAAACAGGTTATATCGTATTGGGGTGTGAGTGTGATGATCAAAGAGGTCAGGGTATCTCGCACTGGTGGGTGAGTGTGATGATCAGTGAAGCAACACATCGACTACAACTTCATACTCTCGCGATAATAGCATATTCATAGTCTGCATGCATTGTATTTTGTAGGATGTGCTATTGATTTATATTTACTGTTTATGCTTCAAGCCTACAAATTTTACGTCGCTTAAAATGAGGAGATCCTAAGACTGAAAAATATAAGCAGTACCAAATGCATACCGTCATGTTTGACTAAAACCAAAGTTGATCAAGCACAGTGCTTGTTTAGATTATATTTGTTAAAATATAATGTGTGTGTGTGTGTGTGTGTGTGTGTGTGAGAGAGAGAGATTTTGATTCATATAATACAATTAATTATGTTCTATGTCAGTATAGAAATAATATTAATACGAATACACCGTTTTGTGTACGAAAGTATCAGTAGTACTGATACACCGTCTTGAGTCTAGAAGTTATAATACTGATGCACCGTTTTATGTACAGAAGTTAGACTGCTATTAAGTCGTTTTGTGTACATAAGTAAAAGTATTGATACGCAGTATTGTGTAACATTAGTGCTGATATACCATCTTGTGTAAAGAAGTTATAGTGCTGATACACCGTCTTGTTTGCAGACTTTATAATACTGATAAACATTCTTGTGTACAGAACTTGTATACCGCTCTAATAGACTTAATAGTACACAAGTTCTATTACTGTGATTATTTTATGTATTAAATGGATGCGAACTGACCTCTTATTCAATGTAGATGTAGAATATAGACGGATTATACCGTCATGGCGATGTAGAGCTTCAAATGTTTGAATTATAAACATAAAACATTAATAATATTTTAGGAGATATATCCTGTAGGTGCTGAACCAATAGACATGCGACACTTATGATGTTTCGAAATTCAAATTTACGAAGAAGTGGACCACGTTACTTGATCGTGGCGCTCCATTTTGTTACTTAAGTTTAAGAATATAGGGTGCCGTAACTAGAACTGGTATGCTCGTTTTTGGGATTTGAATTTTTCTAAAATATTTTAGAGAAATTATACTTCTTTTTTACATTTAACTTTCAATTTGTTTTTTTTTAAATTTCTTAGTCTGTTATTTTAATTGCACATATTTGGGAGATCTACAGTGAAACCAAGTTTTCACCATGTCATCTAAATTAGATATCTTTATTTCAAATCCAAACCAGACAAGGTTAGAGTCTTTAAAAAGGACGAGTTGCTTGCCACACATTATGATCTTTTAGAAGCGAATGCTTTTTTAACCAAACAAGAGTTATATAATATATTGGTTCATTATATGTTGCACCAATGCCTCGGGCGGGATTAGGAAGTGTCTATATTATTCGAACAGGAACTTAAGATAATTGTATTTAACAAATCAGTTGGAAACAGAGTTACGAAAGCTTCAGCTGGATGTAATACAAATTCAGAAAGAGAAAGCAGCAAGAGAGGTTGATGCATAAAGAGAAACGCAATTTCGAATACAAAGAGAAAAATGAAAGAGAAATGCAAATGCAAAAAGATAAAAATGAAAAGCAGTTTAAAATCAAAGAATTTGAACTGACAAATATAGAATACTCTTCCACTTGATCCACATGTTCAGGCTTTGATGTCAGGATTGTATCACTTCTAAATAAAAGTGGGTAGATAATTAGTTTCCTCATTTTGAAAAATATTGCTAAAATATTGTAATGACCAAGAGGGTATTTGACTTTGTTATTAAAACATGTATTTACAGGCAAAGCTGGTGAAGTTAATACCCCACTCTCGGTTGAAGAAAAGTTGTAACTATGGTGTGGGTTACGGATGTATCATGAGGACTTATGAGCTGACAATTAAGGCATATAGTCAACGATCTAGTAACTGTAGATAAGAAACTCGTCAGACTCATTGCATGGCAAAAAGAATAACTATTTAATATGTGGTGTAAAGCCAAGAAGGGTGATATAGATCATGAAAACCTTATGATTTTGATAACCTTCGACAACTGGTTTTGAAGGAGATTTCAAGAACTGTTTCCATTACGACCTTCCTTAATGAGTGAAGTTGAAACTTTATAAAATGCAGTTAATACATCTGATGAATATTCATATGTCAATAAATTTTCCTCTCTGCAGATGCTTGCTAACAGAAATGCAGTTGCATGTGGATACATCTATGTCTCAAACTGGCTCAACGTTTAGGAATCAAACATCTGTTAAGACTGATTAGAAATCATTCCCATTTATCACTCTCACTTATCGTAAAAAGAACGTGTACAGTATTTCAGACTGCTTCAGGTTGAGAAACACGCAGCAGAATCGGGACAGATCTATTCTACATATTTTTGTTTATAGGAGGTCACAGTCTCGGTCACAGTCAGGGTCATGTATGGAAAGAAATACACTTATTTGGTCCATCAAACCCCATCCCGATTTTATTACGGAGATTCATCAACAATTTGATATCGAAAAGTTCTGTATTACTTGTTGAATGATTTTGCCAAACCTATTCATATTAAATAATAATAGGGATACTCTCTTACTTTAATTTACTATGTCTTACTCTGGGAAGTCTTCGTCTAGTTCAAGTTTTTTTTTTTTTCTTCTCTGGGAGTAGCGTACGAGTTTGTTACTGTTCCTCTCTATTGTGCTAATTGGTCATCAGACTTTGCCTCAAGACATGTGACAATAGGAGCTATGATAAGTGATGGCATTCAATTATTACTAGCTAGTGACCTAGCTAGACAAGGTTGGGATATATTCATATGCAACAGACGTGCCTTGCTTGAATCAAAAGTTTGTTGAAATTGAAATGCCTGGTTTATACCCAGCTTGTGCAGTTACTGAGATATAGCAAAGAGAGCTCTTGAGAACAATTTTGGTCCTTTGGCTGACACATTTATTGATCAGTCTTTTTATATCACTTTTAAAACTGAATCACACAAGAATACACTTGTTATTTGGTGCTAAATGAGTCATTGAGAGGAAATGGATACCATCTGGTGGAGATGAATGGTCAATGAGATATAAAATTGTTCTTTAGTCATATCGACAGGAAATTCTTTGTCTAGATCACGAAACTCCGTTGTCTGGTCATTTAGGACTCAGCAATACTTACCACAAGAGATGAGTGAACTAAAACAACCATTAAATTACTATGAGCAATTTTTTCAATGAGCCAATATAATCTACCATGATGATGAAAATGTAGATTTTACACCTATGAATCCTCACATGCAGGAATGTTTGAAAAACATCAATATTTACTGAAGAATGATTCATGGAATCAACGAATTAACGAGTTTACGACCTATTATTATGCGGGAACAAGATACTACTTTATGCATGTGTACTGATTATACTGATTTATAGAAACGTGTACACTGTCACCAAAATAGATACATTTCCCGTACCAAACATTGCTGACTGCGTTGACAAAATTGGAAATGCAAAATATATCACTAAGTTTAACCTTTTGAAAGAATGCTTGCGGATTTCACTCATGCAAAGGACAAAATAAATCTTTGTCAAATGGACTTTATCAATATAAGTTGATGCCATATGGTATGAAAGGCTTGGCTATCAACTTCCCAGCGTTTAATGAAAACGATAACAACTGGTCTAAATAATTATGACTTTGACATCAATGACGTCAAAATTTACAACGACACCTAGACAAATAACTTGGAAACCATTCATAGGTTCTTTGACTGACTCAATGATGCAAATGTAACAATTCATTCATGAAACTTTAGTTTTGCCGTACTTGAATTACACTTTTAGGACAATGTTGTGGGACACTTTGAAGTTATATGTATAGGAAGTTAAGATCGAAGCCATGTCAGATTTCTCAGTGTCATTAGTGTGTTTCAGCTGATAAATTTAGTTTGACAAATATGTAAAAAAAGAGCATTATTGTAAAAATCGTTCTTCACCTTAATAAGGATAGGTGTTATGTTAATTTTCATGATAATATATTGTAAGGGTCATTTAGTACATATTGTGTACTTTTGATCTTTGCTGGTTTAAGATGATGACACTTTTAGATTCATTTCATAGTTACAAGATATTAAGTTGTACTTTTATTAGAAGCAAACTTGTTGACCTTTATAACCATGGAAGGAAGGTTTAAACTAAAGCTTATTGACAAATTTGATGTGATTTCTGTCCAGGTCATAGGTTTTTCCATTGGAAAAGGAGATTGTCCTAATTCCTGATTGGTTAACTGACAAAGTACCTGACCTTGTTGGCAATGAATAATCAGGATTGAATATTCGATTCTCATCTTTGTATTGCTATTACGTTTAAGTTATTTATTTCATTGCTGCTTAACTGAAACTTAATTATTCCTAACATTAAATAAGTGTTAGTGGAGTCATTTTGTTGCAGTTAGTTCATTTGAAAGGATGTGTGTATTCCAATTATTTGTTGTAATTGTAAATGCTTAGCCTGTGCGACAAAGTAGCTATTTTTAAAATTTGAGTTAATTCATTTAAAGAAATGTTTGATTATATCATTGAGATGCATCATGACTATTTCCACATCAACACATTAGATTGATCTTCATTGGGTATACCACTGGACCTCACATCAACTACTCGATACTTTTAGACTTGTGATTTTGAACCATATGACTATTTCAGATTTCATTCATCATAATTTTAAGTTCTTTTTAATTTTTGACTGAGATTTATTGGCAATATATATTATTTTTGAATTTTAAAATAACTTGTTCGTTCTCGCTCTTTTGCATTTACTTAGTTCAAGACTACAGAGTGTGAAATTTGTAATACGTTCTGAACAGTTACTCCCCTTTGGAAAGAAGTTTGCCCCACTTGTTGTTTAAGCTTTGCATGTACAGTGTAAGTATTCTTCTGTCCCATTTCAAGTAAGTACTTGTATTGTGGGGTTGTTTTTGCTTTATATATATATATATATATATATATATATATATATATATGTATATATATATATATATATATATATATATATATATATATATATATATATATATATATATATATATGTGTGTGTGTGTGTGTGTGTGTGTGTGTGTGTAAGAGTGTGTGTTTGTGTGCGTGCCTTCTAGCTATCTCCAGCACACACGCTGGCAGGAGATTTTGCAATCTTTTGCAATTGTGGAGGATCACTAACATCCTGCCGTACAGAAATTAACAACTGGCACATGCATCCTGCCGTACAGAAATTAACAACAGGCACATGCACATATGTGCGCACGACAGTACAATTTAAACAAACAAGCAAGCAGTCTGGCTACCCGCATTGGTTCATCAACATCTTCGAGATAAAGAGAAGTTATTTAATGGATTAAGACATTTTTTTTCTGCACGATTGATGCAACCTACGTCGTGGAAATGCTTGAAAAGGAGTAGAAGTTTTTAGTTACGAAAGACTTTGTTGTCATTCAAATCACTAGCCTCAAACGTAGCCAGGAATCTGGTGGCAGGTATGATGGCGGAGGAGGTGGAAAAATTAAGATGATCCATCCAGCTTAAGTATGTGAGAGTGGGACATTGAAGGAAGCCCTACATCATGTCATCCAAGTGAGAATCTTCTTGCAAGATACATTTAATTGGAGAGATTGGACTTTTGTCAGTGGGTCTTAAACCAGTTAAAGAAACCAGAAGACAAGATGAAAAACGTGATGGAAGAAGAAGTAAAGGAAATCAAAGACACCTAGACAAAAGTGAGAAAGAAGGAAACCAGAAAGAGAAAAAGGAGTTTGAAAGACTGAAAAAATGGTTGGAGGTTCAGGAAAACTTTAGAGTTATGAAGAAAAGAAGATGACGAAAGGAATCAATGAGAAATTGAGGAAGTGGATGAAGATGTGGAGACAACAGAAGAACCATGGTCACTTTCATATGCGTCGAAAAGATATTTATTCTTTTTTCCCTATATCTGTGTTTTCTATGTGTTGCATATGTCTCTGTCTCTCTATTGTATTTGTCCCTACCTACAGTAGCGGCGCGTATTCAGGTCAGCCACTTGCTATGTTGTTGCAAGTATCCAGTATCATGACGTCATCCTAGCTGTTCCATTCCTATTGTCCTGATAAAAAATTTGATTCATGCTATACAGGCCCAGGAAGTGCCATTTGATGCTATAAGTGGTCTGTAATGTATTTTTCATTGACGCTGTATCGCCTCACTATACTACGCTATAAATCTCGATGCTATACAGACCCATCGGGAGGGGGTCTGTAATGTAATTTCATTGGCGCTATATCGCCTCACTATACTATTTACACACTCAGCCACTCTCAAGATGAAATTATGGATGACATGTAACACTCTGCTATTGAATGATGATAAAACTGACGCCATTCGGATTACAACACAAAGACTTTCTCCTTCACATCCTTTGCCTCAGAAATAAATATGAGCAAGACCAACATTGAATTTACACAGTTATTACAAAACTTAGGTGTTACTCTCGAAAGTACTCTCTCGTTGCACCAACATGTCATGAACATATGCAGGGCTTCCTATCTTCAGCTGAGATGCATCAGCTCCATTTGCAAACATCTTTCATTTGATGCCACCGAATCATTTGTGTGTTTATTAGTACTTTCAGAACTGGACTACTGTATCTCTCTTCTGACTGGTTCGTCTTAATATTTACTCTAGTATCTTCAAAAACTTCAAAACACAGCTACTCGAATCATCCTAAGACTACCACGATCAGAGCACACCAACACCATGCTCTGTACCCTACTCTGGCTATCCATTCGATCCAGAATCAAACACAAAATTTGTTCTCTGTTTACGTTTCACTGACGTGCTCCAGTCTAACATAACTATCAAACTCCACCCATGTGCACACACCAGCTAGATACTTTCGCTCCAGTTCTGACACTTGTATTCACATTATTCCCACTATAAAAAGGACAACGTTCATTTGCATACCAGGGCCAGCTACGTGGAACGAACGTCCCACTGCACTTCAACACAAAGACAGTGATCTCATTCAAATGTGCACTTAAACCTCACCTATTTTAACTGCAAGAACAGACTTAAATACCTAATAATGTTCTTTACTTGAAATATTTGCGATATGTTTTATGTTTTCTAACATTGTGGTGTTTGTTTTATTTTGTAATCATATCATAGTGTATGTGTTTTAAGTGTTGTCAAATGTTGTAAAGCGCTTAGAGCATCTAAATATTAGGCACTATACAAAGTCCTCGTTATTATTAGCAATAGTATCAGTAGCTGATCTGGTAGCGCGATGGATTCTAAATCCAACGATCGTGGTGTTATTACCTTCCCAGGCCAGCCCAGGTAGCTGTCTCAATGTGTCCTTGGCAAAGACACTTAGCTAACATTTTCTAAACATGATATAGTCAGTAACGTATTTAAAGTGCTGTTAAAACCAACACAATCAACATTCTTGACAAATATGGTCCTCCAGTGAAATCTTTTCTGTGCAAACATGGTCCTCCAGTGGAATCCTTTCTATGCAAACATGGTCCTCCAGTGAAATTCTTTCTATGCAAACATGGTCCTCCAGTGGAATCCTTTCTATGCAAACATGGTCCTCCAGTGAAATCCTTTCTATGCAAACATGGTCCTCCAGTGGAATCCTTTCTATGCAAACATGGTTCTCCATTGGAATCCTTTGTGTACAAATACGGACTTTTAGAGGAATCATTTATTTCTAATTATAGTGTATCAATTATATGCACACTACCAATTTTGTTTTTATAAAGTTAGACCATTCACCGAAAAGTTTTATCCTGTCAGTCAAGGTTCAAAAATAATTATCGTGATAGATAGGTACAAATGAATTGGATATACCAATCAGGACTCTACTAAAGTCATCATTAATTTTATTATTCTATACACTGTAAGATTACGAGTTCCTCAAACACGTGCACATCTGTATTTGTTTTTTACTTTTAATCCATAATCATCTAAATTCTTAATAAATGTTCACAGATGCACATTTCATCAGTTTTAACGTATAGAGTTATACTTCGTCTGAAATAAATCCATCAGAAAACTACATTTTAGATCTTTGTGCTTTAACCCGTGAGACAGTGGCTGAAAGCGTTGTCAACGAAGATCTGCTAGGCAATTGCTGTACACATTGTATACGAAGATCTGTGAGGCAATTACTATACACATTGTAAACAAGGATCTGTGGTAATTCCTGTACACAATGTAAACGAAGATCTGTGAGGCAATTGCTGTACATATTGTAAATAAAGATAATTAATGAGGCAAGTTCATTTAGCTCAGATTTTACTGACAAGCCTCGTTTAAAATTATGTTGGCTGACAGAGCTTAAATCTGTTCATAGGTATGTTGATAAATATAATGATTTGTTTTTCAATTTTTATATTTTCCAGAGATAAATGCTTCGTACCTTTCACACAGGGTTAATTCTCGTCTAATATAAATATTATTGTTGATATCGTCAGCAATTTATATAAAATGTCAACTGTATGCATTCGTATTCAATCCGGTCACCAATGTCTGTAGAATAAACATGGCATGCGGTACACTTTGTATAGTAGGAGCGTTGACTAATGCAAAACAAATAGGAAAAATGGCTGCTAATACATTCACATAGTAGTCTACCTTTGCGATGTAATAAAATAATAATGCGAACGTCCAAATAAGAAAAGAACAATAAATGTGCAAATGATGCGCGATTTTAACAAAAATTAACAAGATAATTGGTCTTCACATGAACTGTCGTACTATAACTTTGTGATGAAAACTAAACTTCAAAACTGAGAATGTCATATAAAAATGTATAACATAGTCGGTATTGTTTTCCTACAGTGCGTGCAGGTTCATATTTTTGATATTATACGTGTAAAATATCACTTTATGTGATTCTGATTGGTCCAGATGAGATCATGAAATTATTGTGCATTAGTGTCTTTAATGATTGGCTGCGACCGTGGGAAAACGTCTTTAATCCCGCCTTCTGGAAGGTTTGATCTGAATCAACATTTTTTTAGCGGACATTTTTTAACTAGACTCGCAAATGGAAATTGAAGAAATATCATATCGACTGTCTCAATATGGATATCCTACTCCCACAGGGGTTCATTATGTCATGTTTAACAAAATCATCTAAGAAACAAGGCATAAAACTACAAGACAAGAACGATAATAACGAATAAAACTAAGGGTGGGTGGGTGGATGTGGTGCGCATATTAGTAACATAAATATAGAATCCACCGTATATACAAGCGTGGTTTAAATGTTAAATTAACGAAGTAAACAAACTCACCTCTGTTCCGAGAATAATCTTGACATGAATGGGTCTCCTAACTGCCAAATCTATATCGAACCACAGCATCTTTACGTAGCATATATGGGATGTAACAAATACATTTATTGACGTCTTCTGTAAGTCTATTTTTCAAATCAAGCACTACAAATATCAGGTCGCAAATGTATTGCAGTAAATGTGATACTTTTTGCATCCGGTAATTCATTTCACATGAAAATCGCAACAATATAAAGTTTTTAAACACACATTTTAGGGTCCACATATATTCTACTGTCGGTCTGCTCTACTGTGACATCTTACCGTAAAATAATGTGGCAGCATCACATCGCATTTATAATTCTGTTTTGAAAAATGATTTTGTGGTTACAAAATGTTCTGTTTATTCGGTTGGAAGCTTTTTCTTTGATTTATAGTTTGTAAAACAGTACAATCTAATTTTACTAGTTCAACTTTCTTTGGGAATATATTTTATGCACAACAAATGAAAGGTACACCGTCTGTCAGAATGAACGAAATTATTCGTTCTTCTTTCTATCAATCTAAATAATTTCCACTGAAATAAAAATGTGATAAAAAGAATCTCAAATGGGTAACGATTTAATATTAAATTTATGAACCTCGTTGAATAATGTCCAGCTTTAAAAGCTGGACCTTATTCAACTTGTTTCATAAATTCAATATTAAATCGTTACCCATTTGAGATCCTAAAAACATAAGATATTCTTTGGCGGAAGAAATAGTTCGTATCCATTTCAGCAAGGAAGATATACTCAATTAGTAATCTGAGTTTTAAGTTGAATATAGGTTGGGTTTGTATAATGATAATAGGAATGATTACGCCCCAGTACTGGACATTGGCAACAATGTAGCAAGTGACTAACCTCAATTGGGCCAAACAGTGACAGTGAAGAAACAAAACTATAACGCGTGGAAGGGCGGGAACAAACTCCCGCGTGGTACTGACCAACGAACACAAACAGGGCCTGGCGGGACGGGAACCCATACTGTTCATAATACAAACCAAACCTATGTTCAACTTTCTCATGTTCGTAGTGTGTTTGTGTTATGTTTGTGTATTTGTTTATTTGTCTGTGTCTGTAAAGTGATATGTCCCGCCCCGCCAGGCGATATTTATAGCGTTATAGCTTTTTTAGTTTGTTTATAGTTTTTATTTTGTCTTTAGAATCCCGACTCGCCAAGTGTTATAGCTTTTTCCCTGCTGTCACTGTTTTGCCAGATTGATATCATCTACTTGCAACATTGTTGCCAAAATGTCCAGTACCATGCTGTCATGATTCCTATTATTGATATACATATCCAACCTGTTCAATTTTCCACCATAAAAACAAACTTAAGTGTTGTGATATTTTTAAAGTAGGAATAATTCTCTCTCTCTCTCTCTCTCTCTCTCTCTCTCTCTCTCTCTCTCTCTCTCTCTCTCTCTCTCTCTCTCTCTCTCTCTCTCTCTCTCTCTCTCTTAATAAGTTTGATTGAAACTGATCAATATTTAACATCATTATTCGAACTGTTCAGTTTGTCGTGTAATTTGTTTAAACATTTACACACAAAACGTCGTAGAGCGATTTCTTTCTTTCCATAAGTAAATCGTTGAATACTATACAATCTTGAATTGACTTGAACTTGTACATATCAAGTATACTATTTGGCGCTGCCAAATGTCACGTAAACAATTATAACATTATATCTAACGTTTGTCAGAAGAAAAAAAAAAACAAACACAGGGGTTTTTTTACAAACAATATTGCGAGGTTCACTGCACTCTGACTGCCTAAGGCAAACTCTCATTCTAAAACGAAAACGTGTTCAGAAAATGTAACAATTTTTGTCCTATTTTTTTCTCTCCGTTATTTAAAAGTACAGTATAACCAGACTTTGTTTTGGTAATGTCCGTAGTTTTGTTGGACACTTTGCCACATTGCTTTTAGAGTGTGTTGCCAAACTTGACATATAAATTGGGATATCTAACAAGTGTTATGGTAGATGGAAAACATTTGTCTATGAACATTTCTCACATAGCATATATCGTTGTCTTAATTATTTTAATATTACTGTAATACTTTTAGAAAATAAACAAAAAATAGTGTCCTACATTTCCATCGTTTTGCATTCTTTCTTCCTCTATGTAATGTAACGTTAAATTTGTCTATCTCTCAGATCGCCAGTCCCCGTTCTGCTGTCACCTAATTCTGTAACACGTGTGCATGAGTGCGCGCGCTCGCGTGTGTGTGTTAGCTTTCGTTTGTACCAAACTTTCCTATGAACGTTACATACAAAGACACAATAACTATTGACTTAAACCTTTAATTTCTCTATTAATGTGTATGTCATCCTTCTCAATTTTTTTCTGCAAGTCACTTTTGGGCTATTAGATTGCAAATCAATCTTCATGAGACACCAAACGAATTCTTTCTTCACTGGGTTTGCTGATTCTGTCCTCTTTCAGATTTGCCACTGTTTTTTATTCTCTCTCTCTCTCTCTCTCTCTCTCTCTCTCTCTCTCTCTCTCTCTCTCTCTCTCTCTCTCTCTCTCTCTGAGCTCTGAGGTAATCAATTCTTCAAGGTATTTAGCACAAGCTTCTACTAACACATTTGGAAAGGATTGTGTGACACGAATCGCTATTGTCGCTTGATGTCTGCTTGTTCTTGAAAATGTGACTACTTGAAATCTTTGCATTTCACATTGTAGATATAAACCTTTGTTTTCAATTTTCTGTAAGTGCATTTTGGGGTCTCTCAAATGTAACAATAACGAATTTGCATGCGGCTGAATCAGGGCTCTCTTGGTTTTGTGACCGAAGTACAGGCTCACTCATGTCTTCGGAATCACTGACCTAGATTTAAGCTAACAGTTTGACTCGCATGTGAGGTGATGGATGCTATTCATTTATATTGTGATGAATATTATTTTCTGTAATGTAAGGTATAGTCTATATCGTGAGATTATTTCACCTTTTCTTACAATATAAGCTAACACAGGGCGTTTTGATTTTATGATTTAATGCATGGTATAGTCGGTGTAAAGGACAGTATTTTTGAGGTGTTAAAGATAGATTTTATGTGCGCTTTCACTCTTTCTCTTACATTCTAAGTCAATACAGGGATAGTGAGTATGATATCATGGATAGCAGTGTGGTGTGATGGATATTATTTTTTTGGCGTAAAGGAAAGTATTTTTGTGAAATTTTAAGGACACACGGTACTAATTGTATTGAAAAAGGGGAACCAGCCTAGAAATGGGTGAACATTAAAAAGAGTATATACGGATTTGGCAGACCAGGAATGGTTAGAAATGTAAGTAATGTTTAAGGAAAAATAATCTTGCTAGTTGAATAAAAAAAGACATTGTTTTATTGATGGAATTCCAGTCCTTTAATAGTCTTGAGTTTGGAACAATCATTACTAAAATAGCACCTGACACTTTGGTACGTAAATAAAAGCACATGTTTCAAACATAAGCAGGTCCAGAAAATGCCGCAGTTAATATTTGCTCTGCTCAGAAGCTGGTTTCCATGTTTGCTCTATACTGATAAATATAGGTTTGGTCATCAACAATTGTAAGTTATTGACTTTTTAATATCATGGTGTTTGCATATGTTTATTATGTGAACTGAACTATTACCGTGATTCCTAAAGCTTGTGAACTGAACTATTACCGTGATTCCTAAAGCTAACACAGTGCGTTTGGATAGTGTTTATGATATAATGAATGGTATATTGGGTGTAATAGATAGGATATTTGTGGTTTAAGGGGATAGATATTTTATGAGATGTCATCTCCTTCTCTTACAATCTAAGCGAGGACCAGACATTTTTTTAACAAACAACGTATCCCTAAACACAAAAGATAGTGATTGTGTGGAATTTTACTTTTGTTTGTGTGTGTCTGTGTTCGCGCGTACGTTTGTTATTATTTCGTTTGTTTTTTCCTTAACAAAATATTTTTATCCCTTAAAAAGGGTGTGTGTATATATAGTGTGCATGTATGTGTTTTAGTGTGCGCACGTTCTTTTGTATACGTACGGGTATTTTGTTATGTGCATTTTGTTTGTTTGTGTATGTTTTTGTTTGCGCGCGTACTTTTGTATGTGTTTGTGTGTTTGTTTTTTCCTCAACAAAACAAGACAACCTTGTCCCTGCTCAATGTGTTTGTTTTGTGTGAATGTGGAGCAGTGTGACTATAACCACTAAACTTTTTATTGAGGTTATTGAATGTACTGGTGTGTTTTGTAGATAAAACAAGTTTCTTTCTTCACAATGTATTGATAGCAAATAACGTAGATTTTATTGTGTTGTATTGCATTAAAAAATTATTTTAGATTAGCACTCTAATCACTATGGATTCTTTGGTATTTTGATTTAATGTCTATAAAGGTGTATGTCCTCCTCCGCCAGGCGTTATATAAAGTTATTAGTCCGGCCACAACAGGCGTTATATAAAGTTATTAGTCCGGCCACAACAGGCGTTATATAAAGTTATTAGTCCAACCACAACAGGCGTTATAAAAAGTTATTAGTCCGGCCACAACAGGCGTTATAACCAATAATATGTCACGCCCCGCCTGTAGTAGAATTGAAACCGAGTGAGTTTTCTCCGTTTGGATTAAACGAATAACATAAACACAAAAAATTATATATATATATATATATATATATATATATATATATATATATATATATATATATATATATATATATATATATATATATATATATGTGTGTGTGTGTGTGTGTGTGTGTGTGTCTGTGTGTGTGTACGTGTGTGTAAATATGAATATAAAACAAATACACTGAATCTCACACTCCTACCATACATTTGATCCAAATCACCCAACAAATACTGACAAAATGACAAAGAACAAAATCCCCACGAAAATATGATTCATTTACCTCTAGCCTAAAATGAGAGGTACAAATATACCATGCATTAAGTAAAATGAGATTCGCTTAATCTATTGTAATACATTAAGCTTCGCGGGTCATGTAATCAAATGAGATGTAACAAACAAAGGATAAAAATAACTCTCATATAATGTAATCACTATTGTTTCAACTAAACAATGTTGTGTTCAACTGAATGCACAATCAAATGAACACACATCACTGTAAACTAGAATAGTCATTCACTTCACAAACTGTTACTCTACAGTTTCACTAGATCTTTCAATGTACAAACTGGAACTCTGCAGTTTCACCAGATCCTTTTAATCGATCCTCGTTCATATCCTTCACAGATCCTTTATGTATTCATCCACATACGTATACACATAGACGAAATACCGTAATACAGGCAGCTACATTCAACCATGGATAGCTACCGTCTGCTCTAATAAGACACTGAATCTCCGATAAGACACCGTTAGTCCCAAAAAGACATCGTCAGCTACAAAAATATCCAATAAGCTTCAACAAAACCAATCTGTTTATAATGATAGGTTACGAACTAAATTGCAATAACAAAGCACGCAATGTAACAAAGCTTTATCATAGCATAAAACTGAGAGAAGGTTTCACAAATCAAATAAAACAAATTTGATGCTTACCCATATGACCTGAGACGATAGTAGAGAATACCCACTCAACTGACAAAATCCAAATGACTTGTGTCTCAGTTCGAAATGTATCAAGCTTAAATCCATGGGAATGAATAACGGTTATGCTCAAATGCTCATGTATGCCATGTTTTCCGTGACTTTCCGCCGAATGTAATTTCGAAATCATTTACCTGGAGAAAAGTGATTCGCCCTAGGTAACGCTGTACGCCTACACAGCGAATAAAGGTGAAAAATAGATTTAAGGCAAAACCATGTTACTTATAGTCTTTTTATGTGACACCGTCAATCAATGTTTTATTCGTATATTCTCATCGCCGAACTATCTGAACTTACCCCTTTGGCGGGGCGGAACATAATGTTATAGTTGGGGGGGGGTCCCGCTGTCATTGTTTCGTCCGATTTAAGTCAGCCCCTTGCGAAAGTGTTGCCAATACCAAGTACCATGACGTCACCCTACCTGTTCCATTTTTATAGACCCTGTAGTGGATACACCATACACGCCATGTTACATTTTCCCATGTTAATTCACCGTTGTCCGTACGGTATACCACCTGTTTTAAAAATGTTTAACATTAGAGTCTACTTGTCCTTAGGGTATCCCAGATGTTCGAGAGTTTTGTGGTCCCCTTGTCTGTAGGTTACAACTTTCCTGTTTTAAGATTAAAGTCCCATTGTCATAGAGTGCATATAAAACTTCCCATGCTATATTCCCATAGACCACATAGTGAATAAACTATTTTTTAACACTAACGACCCTGGACCCTATAGCAACCTATTTCACTACTTAAGAGTTAGTTTACGTTCATTCAAAGCCAAGGAAAATAAATATTTACTTGGTTAAATTCCAATGTGTTATGAGTGTTCTTTGATCTTCAAAATGTGCTATTTCATGATTACAGTCGATATTTGATTGTGCTATATGTATGTCTGTGTCAATAATAAATTGATGGATGTCTTCGAAGTTAACCACATGCAGACGATACATTCCGGATATAGATTGCACTTAACCTTAAGTTTCGGTTCAATATATAGGTAGTGCAATACAATTTCACTCCGATTACATAATTCTAACTGTCTGTATGTTCAATGTAAACATTTTTCAGACAATAGCACAAACCCTCAGTTTTCAGTTGTCAAATACGTCGTTGAAATTAATCTCTATCTTGGACGTTTGATAGCCGATAGCTACTTACAGTATGGCATGCATGTCTGAATGTTTTAATTTAAAACGTGAACTTATGTAGCGCAGCTTCACTATACTAGCCACTTGGGAGATTGGGAAACTTGGTGCTGGCCAGTGAAATGTGGCTGCTTTGGTTTGGATAAATGTACCTGAAATATTAACAGTTAGGACAATCATATGTGAGAGGTACTATTTTAAAGGCAGTGATAATTATGGGAGTATGGACTGTAGTCCGGTCTAAAACTAGTTTTGAACTTTGGAAACGGTTAGATGTTGATCAACATATGATAGACCGATTTTAAGCAAGTATCATGATCAATGTTTTGTAGCACGATTCCAATCCCAAATTGTCGATTGTATGAATAAAATAAGGTTAGATTATACTGTACAGACATTACTATATGCCTGCCCCGATATCTCAAAATATAGCATGGAAGCAGTAACATAAGATAAACTTTATATGTAGGGTAAAGCACGCGAGCAACACTTTTCGAGATTTCATAATGAAGAGTTACTTAAACTGTAAATTGAACGGATTGCTTGGCTGTGTTCAGTACGATTTCATTTATGTTTTTGACATGCAAATGTGTGCTTTCAAATGCTTTAGCAACACAGATGACCTTATAAAAAGATTTCACACGTCATTAAAAGGAAAGGACCATCTTTACTGCAAGAAAGAGAAAATTCTCATCTTCATAAGTACTAATGTAAGATACAAGTAAATAAATGATACATGTTGTTAGATGTCCCCATAATGTATTCCATGTAATATTGTTCAACTATTGCTATACATTATATATGAACGAGTAACCAAATCTAATTTTAGCCCAAAATATCTTAAATCGTAAATGTTAATAAAACTATAACAACATATCTTTCTTTAAAAAAGTAGTTAAATTTTCCTGTGGATAGGGAAGACTGAATATTTGTATAGAAAATGTTTAGACTTAATGACGGCAAGGGTGATAAAACACAGAAGTTCAAATATTTATATGATTTCAGTTCAAGTAGTGCGTCATAGTATGCAAAATAGCGAAATTATATAAAGGTCAAGGTCGTCTAACTTTTCATTACGGATGTAACTTCCACAACAAAGAACAAATATGTCAATGTGTTACATTATAATAAAAGGTGGCGAAAATAGACTAATAATAATAATAATAATAATAATAATAATAATAATAATAATAATAATAATAATAATAATAATAATAATAATATTAATAATAATCGTCATCATCATCTTCATCAGTTAATTTCAGTAAAGGATACAAAGGCTGAAAAACGTTCAGGATATAACTGGGTTTAACATAATTTAAACCAGATTCGCCATATATTTTCATCGGCAAGATCCAATATTGTTCTGTACGACCATCTTCGTTTTGAGTCTACCAGTGATTGATATAATGGTCAGCTGAGTTACATGTCCGGCTAAGCCAAAATTAAACCTTTTAAACAATATAGTAAACAAAAATTGTGGGTCTTGCTTGAGACTAATCACAATCGTGTCAACAGGCTTCAATCTTAGAGCCGTTAAGTTGTTGAAAATTTCAATGAATCAATAAAATAAATTTTAAGAAACAGTTTGTCTTCTCTCTATATGTACTTACTCAGTCTGTTTAAAACCTTGGTCCTGATTAATTTTTCCACCATCTCCGTTACTAATATTGAATAAGCTGCAGATTATGCTATCAAAAGTGGATAAAATTTTAAACAATTGACATAAACTTAACGAGGAAGCAACATAAAACACGCTTTCATAAAATACCACACAGTAATGTTACCACGGCGAGTTGGGTTATGCAAGGCCTCCAAATTTTCAGAAAAACTTTTATATCAACGATTCAAATCTGTAAAGAAATATGACCCACGTTATTAAAACAGAAAAAGACAGTTGAGTTCGTGTATTACTCAGTAAAAGGGTGAGATAATCTCTGTTGACATTAATGATTACAGAGATTGCCAGATGTAGAACGGAACATAAATAAATGTGATTGGGAGAAATAAAATATTTTAAGAAAACATGCCAAGCCAAGTAAAAATGTATCACATTCAAACCAATATACCGCAAGACGTCACAATCAAGGGGAAAGGTTTCCTCATATCTACAAGAAGATTTCTCGCAGAAGTGCAAGAGTTTCTAGGAACTGCATTACACGTCGGTCATGTTTCTCATTCTTTGTTTTTCGTTTGTTCTCATTATTGTTGGCGTATTTGGCTATTGTTCTAGATTTTATTATGATTATAAATTACTGGAGAGGCTCCTATGAATCGAATTTGCCCAGAGAGAATCAGATGCTACCATAGAACAGCTTCATGAACAATTAAACCATCTTCAAACAGATGTCACAGACAGACAAAATTCGGCGCCTTATAGACAACAAAGTAAATGGTGAGTCTGCCATCTTTCTAAAATCGCATGATCATTCACCATTTCATATATATAACACGGCTTTTCCATGCGCTTGTGCTCAGTTAGAACTTTCAATCACGAATACTTTTCACATGTCCAAAGATGAATCTTGTAAACTCGACTAAATTAGCTGTTATGTGACAGCCGAAAATGTAGTTGTATTCTTGGAATCGCATAGTTGAGATACAGGTCAATAATAGGTTTAAGTGCTATGAAAAAGTGATGGATTTTATAAGTAAATAAAACAAAGGCTAGGTTTCGAGTACTCCGGGATTTGAAAAGCTTAGGCTAAAACATACTTTCTAAACATTATCCTCTATTCTCATGAGAAATTCCGCTTGCAAGTCGACACCCATGACTGACATTTTTTAATGTCACGTTCGTCAAGGTATGTATGCTACACATACATTTTTGAAGACGGTACGCCTAATACAGGTTTGGCGTTGTGGTGTTTAATCAAATATATATATAACCATGCATGCATTGTTCTCACCTTCAGAAAAAGACAGAATCTGTAGACAATTTGGATTGCATTGGACATCACTTTTAAAAGTAGAGCGATTTCGCAAATTTCATACGCATACCACTGTAGACTAACAATGCCGCATCATGAAATCTACCGTGCTGAAGTCTTAAACGAACCCAAATTATTTTATGATGAAACATATGTTAGCCATTAAAGCCATTACGATTCTGCCAAAGGAAACCGCCATACATGGCAAATGATGATTATCTTTGTATCCTGGTCCATTGTCACTCATATGAACCTCTAAAACCACAACGAATGATAAACAGAAGAGGAAAATGTATTTGTCAATGTTTTAATTAGTGTACTTGCTGGCATTTCCGAGCATCCAGCTTTATACTAGAGTAAAAACCAACTGGTCTCAAGAAATAATTATAAAACAAAATGATAAGATTCATTCATTCATGTCAGTTTTACTCCGCATATTAGAAAAGCAATTATAAAGAAATGGAAGACCCGAGAAGGATTTGAATAGTGAAGGGACATAGAAGGAAGCAACCTTATTAACAAATAAAGCATATTCTTACTAACAAGAAATCAGCACTGACTTCTGATTCTGTAATATTGTTTATAGTTAAAGGAAACTCTTTTTCTCCATCTATCCATAAACTTTCGTTATACAAGAAATATATTGTATTACAATGTATAAATCGTTTCACTTGCAATGTGTACTATTGAATGTCAATATCCATCAAAAAAATATATAACTCAGTGGTAAGTTAGCATCCAAAGTAATGCGATATAAATTATTTCCAGGAAAGTTTTATCAAGCCTTCCATGGCAAAATAACAAATTAACGTTGTTTCCATAACAATACCAAATTATATGAAACTATTTAAAACACAGTTGTAAGCTGAAAACAATGTGCCAATGTTCAACAAAAGAAATTATCGTACCTACGAAGACTGACAAGGATTGTCATATCCTATGTAAAAGACTGCAAAAAACGCGAGGCGGTAAAAAATTCTAAACACGTACATCAGATACTTTTGTGAATGACCGTATTACACAGTGCTTAAGGAAAACAAGTGCTGTACCGAACGACCGTATTATGCAGTGCTTAAGGGAAACGAGTTCTAATGATACTGCATGACCGAAAGGTTTATGAAGTGCATATTATTGTATTCTCCTTCCTATACCATCACAGTATTCCCCGTACTATATCATCGCCGTATTACTACTACTATATAATAACACTGTTCACACTATCATTGTATTCTGTTATTAATTTTTAGTCTATAGTGTGTTCGACCTTTGTCCGTGATTGAGGATAGAAGTTTGGTTTGTACCTGTCTTTGTCAAATTTCATAGTTATTCTCCAATATATAGTTTTATTTTTTAGAAACTTCAAATGTTCTGTAAATGAACTTATAACTCACATTATGGTGATTCGATTGTGCATGATGTGTTTATAGAAGGTTGTTGTCAACAAAATTATTCTTTCCTCCTTTACGTTGAGTCACTGACATTATTTACTCTTGTGTCAAGCTACATTTAAGATTAATTATTTATATTGAAAATATTTGCTGGAATTACAAATTGATCATTGGCATTTTGTGATAGAAACCAACTTTGTAATTATTGTGTATTCTTTCAAAGATTATCTGGATTATAATTTTGGATAGATCACGACTATTCGTACCTCAATAAAAAATACAGATTCTTGCAATTCACTCGGAACATTCTTTCCTTTTGATCTTGTGTTAGAACATTAGAATTAGTTGGTATTTAATTCACAAAAGCGTAAGTTCCATTTATTAAATTACTATAAAAATAAATCGTTTGTTGAATATTACGTTATTTATTTTTGAAATGTAAACTGTTATTAAGAATTTTCATGTTCTCTGATGTTTTACTGCATTAGCACTAACATATCATAACAATATCTCCAATACTATATCATGAATATGTTCTCATGCCTTGTAGGATATTTGTTAAAATTAAATTCAACTTTATCGCTGTATTTTGTTAATTTATTGGCATTAAGAGAGAAACTTACTATATTAAGTTTGATATGTTGTTCAGTCGGAAGTGCATTATTATGTCTTTATGCAACTATATAGTGTACCATTCCGATGTAACTGACTATGCAACTATATGATGTATTGCTCAGAAGTAACTGACTATGCAACTATATTATTATTACTAAGTAGTAATTGACTATGCAACTATATGATGTATTACTCAGAAGTAACTGACTATGCAACTGTTTAATTTATTACTCAACATTAATTGGCTATGCATCTATATGATGTATTACTCAGCAGTAATTTACTATGCAACTATATGATGCATTATTCAGTAGTAATTGATTTGCATCACACTTGCTCATAACGCATATTTTAAACGAATTCCTACTCTTTGATAGACACTGATTGCATGTTCATTAGTTAATATACACATTCAGTTTCACTGTTTACTATTCTAAGATCCCATGATCAAAATTGTATCTAATTATACAGGCTAAACCATTTGTTTTTGTTTCAATTGTACGTAATTTGCCTCGTCAGCTAATATTTTCTCGTTGTTGACTCAGCGTGGTCTGTTTTGCTATTTCTCTGATAAATATATTGTCCGAGTGTTGGCATCCCACTCAAATTTTCCTGCCTTTTACATCAGCAGTCTAGATAGTAAATTGTATGGTACATTGTCAATACATCAAATGTTTATATCCAAGCTCTCTACAATCGCGACAATCTCCTGTACACGATGTCATCCGTAGAGTAAGCGTATTCCTCAGACTTTAGAAGTAATTTATATTCATCATACTTTAGAAGTAATTTATATTCATCAGATTGTTATAGAAGAGATTTATATTCATCAGGCTTTAGAAGTAATTTATATTCATCAGATTGTTTTAAAAGTAATTTATAATCATCAGGCATTAGAAGTAATTTATATTCATCAGATTGTTTTAGAAGTGATTTATATTCATCAGGCTTTAGAAGTAATTTATATTCATCAGATTGTTTTAGAAGTAATATATATGCATTAGACTTTAGAAGTAATTTATTTCCATCAGACTTTAGTAGTAATTTATATTCATCAGATTGTTTTAGAAGTAATTTCTATTCATCAGGCTTTAGAAGTAATTGATATTCACCTGACTTTAGAAGTAATTTTATGTGACAGCGTATACAATGATTAACCTACACATCGCAAATTCATCTTTTATAATGAACTGATCATTCCATTCGGCGGTGCGGACAGCAATTTTCTTTTTATCTGAAATATTTTCTTTCCAATTATTCTGTATATGATTAGCATTTGTTTTAATAATAAGTCTATAATATGGTGTATTTTTAAGATCAATCGAAGCAAGATATTTGTTCAGCTATTTTAGAGCCGTAAATGTTAACGAAAATCACAGGCCGCTGCCTATGATAATGACATTAATAATCTCTAATATATAATTTTGGTATACCGTGGTACGAATCATGGTGTATTCAAAAATATCCTAGTGTTTAGCCCTGATAGCTAGCATGTATTCGGACAGTGTTTTACATGAATTGAATTCCATACATAATCAACGTTCTACAATTTCGCGAAGAAATACGTAAACTTTACCCTCCCAATATAAATAAGTGGAAAAAGATGGGAACATATTTGTACTTCAAAACAGCCTTATATAGAATTTTGAAAGCAATGATCTAACTGAAACTATTGACTGTTTATCTTGTTTTGATTTACACTGAAATGTCCACGATGGGCTAAATATTAACCGAAAAAAAAACATATTTAAGAAAAAAGAAAACAGATGTCAACTCTTCTCCAGAGGAAGTGAACAATTTTACTCTTTTTGTAATCTCTTGTTTATATTAGTTACATTTTATATTTTCACTTGCATATTCTTTATGCAAACTGATCATATTTATGGTTTTAAAAGTATACTGCTCAGTTAAAGAGAAAAGAGGAATAATTTATTCAGAAATGATCCTCAAGCACGCACATATATAACTTGTGTAATACGTTAAATAGGAACCAATACTGTAATATTGCGACGTCTATGTCACTTATACACTGTATACTTCTATCAACTATTTAATTTATATCAAATCAGACTGAATACTATATGCATATCTGTATGCATGTATGTGCGTGTCTTTTCTATTTTTATACATTGTATATGTTATCCCTAGAATGATTGATAGCCAGAAATGTTTAATTGTGAGGTGACCTTGGGATGGACCTATTGAAGAGATAGTACAATTAACTCTTCTACAACAGTCTTAAAATGTAAATGTAATACTTGGTCATTTCTCTCCTGATGTAAGTAGTGCAAAAAGTTTAAGAAATTTGGCAATGTCAAAGCAAATCATTACATAGACGTGGCATTGCACAGTATAAATGTATTGATGCAAATAGCATCGAGAAAAATAACAGATTATCGCTGGTCCACAGCTAAAATGCTTCTGAAATAAAATTTAGTCAAACTTTACTATTTGTGGTTCTCAGAACACAACTGATGTTTATAATAGGATGTTTATAATAGTTGATTAGCTCTATTTTTGAAGATATGTCAGTATATACGACCCTTGACTTGGGAATGTTGGAGGATAAGTGAGTTATAAAGGAATATGAACTCAATTTAAACCAGAAATGACTAAAATGCATCTTTGACTGGATCGATGAATAAAATCTATGACTGGAATTGGATATTATATGTTTCTCAGGCAAACCAATGACTGATGCAAGCTGAAGCTGGTTTGCGTCATGCGTGAGTATATACTGCATCATGTCATTCCTAGAAGCCATGGATGATGGAATGGTAACTAATTTTACATCACTTTGCTGAACAAATTTCCCTATATCAGCTCTAGTAATCAGTTAGTTTCGTGCTCTATTTTTGTCAGTGTATGATTTTGCAAAAGAGATATATATATATATATATATATATATATATATATATATATATATATATATATATATATATATATATATATATATATATATATATATATATATATATCGGTTCAGCCAATGTGATCAGAGATATGTGATGACAATATATATGACGTCTGCTTTGTTTGTGGTACCGGCATTTTCCATGACAATATGACCACTATGGTCAAGAAAACTTATCACATTGTGGCTTTGAAATTGGAGATCAGGACAAGCGGTGGATCCCGCACATATGCTGCAACACTTGTGCAACAAATCTTTGCCAGTAGTTGAACAGAAAAAGAACATCTATGCCTTAGAATTGCTACTGTCTTGGAGAGACTAAAATATCATAGCAGCAATTGTTACCTCTACAAGGTGCCTACAGTTGGGAAAAGTGTCTCAAAGAAGAAAAAGTGGACTGTGCATTATTCGAACATTCCATCAGCTAAACGCCCAGTACCCCACTGAGAAGGACTGCCAGTTTCCGATGCACCGGAATTATTCTCAATTGAGTCAGAAGAAGACGACAAACATGATGAACTTCTAATCTTGAACTATACATATTATATGACCCATATTTTCTAATATTATTTTGATTTGATCCAGACCTTATATTACAAAGGGAACTAAATGACGTTCTCAAGGATTTGGAACTATCCAATAGTAAGGCAGAGCTCTTGGGATCCAGACAACAGTAGTGTAATCTCCTGGCAGATGATGTTAGGGTTTCCATGTTCCGTGACAGTCAAAAGGATTTAGTCCCATTCTTCTTCGTAGAAGGTGATCTTGTAGCCTGCAACATCAGCAATGGCGTAATATCAGCCCTCAGCATCGTATATGATCCAGACGAGTGGTAAATCTGTTTTGCGAGATAATTGCAATATTTTGCCATCTATTCCAGTTGGTCATGCAGTCCATATGAAGGAAACCTATGAAAACATGAATCAACTTTTGAGATGCATAAATTATGACCAGCATTAGTGACAGCTTTATGGCAATTTGAAGGTTCTTTCTCTCTTGCTTAGTCTCCAGGCCGGATACAAGAAGTAATGATGTTTTCTCTGTGAATGGAGAGTGATTTCCACTACAGCAAAAGAGATTGATCACTCTGACAGCCATTGAAGCCTGGGAGGAAAAGTGTTCAGCATCCATCACTTGTTGGATCAAGGAAGATTAGGTTACCACCCTTGCACATAAAGCTGTATCTGATGAAGAACTTTATCAAAGCCATGGACACAACACAGAGAGTTTACGTGTACCTCCGTGAAAAAGTTCCAGACTTAAGTGAAGACATAAGTAAAGCACATATAAAGCAAGGTGTTTCTTTTGGTACTCAGATTTGTGAACTTCTTCGAGATAATGCATTTAACCCTGCACTGCGTGGTAAAGAAAAAGTCGAAATAGAAAGTCTTCCAGTTAGTGCAACCTGATGGAAAACCTCTTCAAGGCATACGATGGCCTTTGATTCAACGAATCCTTCCGGAAGCAACGAGGCAGGCAACTACAAGGTGCTGATGGAAAACCTCTTCAAGGCATACGATGGCCTTTGATTCAACAAATTATTAAGGATACATTTTAGGACTCTTGTCTAGATTTTTAACCAGCGTTGTTAGGGTGGTATAATTTATTGCAGCGTGAGCGAGGAGCACGGATATTAATTTCATCAGGACATTGGAAAAATGGAGAAACACTATCACGACAAATGTAGCCCTTGAATGCTTGCAGACGACCTGCACAGCGACGTTAATATTTCATTTAATTAAAACAAAAGACATGCCAAAATGCGCTTGGTAGACACTGAATAAGGATTAAACTATGAACTTATATATATATATATATATATATATATATATATATATATATATATATATATATATATATATATATATATATATATATATATATATATATATATATATATATATATATAAACATAAAAATTTTTCTTTTCGTTTCATCAAACTCATATTTCTATAACACTTTCTGTATTTTAAGTGTTGATCAAACAGGACAGGTGAAATATTATTATGTAAAGCAACCATAAAAACCCTTTAAAATGTATGTCTAAAACTCTACTATCTACACAATATACATATATGTAAAATCCAAACTCTTCAATGTCGTGGAACAGTAATTAATCAAATTTGATTTTAACACATCTAAATCCATAATAAATATTTTATTTCTGAAGCAGACGATTTCTATGAAATGTAGACTGGTATTGTAGGGGTAGTTCAATTTTTTGCAGCGTTCATTATTCATACAACTTTATAAGAATATATAATATTGGCAAATTCGCGTTTACTGCTCTAACTGTGATGAGGTAATCAAGTACTTGTTATGTCGTCGCTATGTCGCCTTAAGGTGGTGCTCTACAGTTTTGAGTTTTGCAAAGGATTAGAACTTTAAAGAAAAATATATTTCCGGTTTTTCTCATTGGATTTACTGGCTATTAAAAATTACCTTCTGTATCTTATTTATTATTAAAAGAACGTTTAATTACCTTTTGTTTGGTGTATAATTAATTGGTATAATATGGGTTATACAATATGGAATTTGGCTTTATTTCAAATGTGAAACAATAACAAAATTTCATCTTAGTCATTTTAACTTCCTGGACCTCGGTAGTAAAGTGTTTAAAAAGATCTGAAAACCTTTTTCACGCTTTATATGTTTGGTAATTCATTAATTGGACGATCAGAAGCTGGCATGGTCAAATCTGTCAAAGCTCGTTTTCTCTATTTTGATAGCTGCTAAAGAGTATCGTAGACCAATTTAAGCTGTGTTTTTAGCTCATTGAAGCAGTAATTTTGGTGTGCTGTGTGCTTACATCATGTACAATTTCGACAAGTACAATATCCAAAGACATTTCAGCCACAGAGTATGATAGGAATATAGAGATATTGAAACATTCTCTTCATTCTGTATGTTGCAAATGCAAACAACGTCATCATAAAACTTTCATTTTCTCAGTAGTTTAGAATATTTGTAGAGCTCCCCTTAAGTTAGCAGATAGTTTCACGCCATGATAACATAATAACATCATCTTGTTGATAGGAATATAAATGATAAATCTAATGGCCGTCACAATAATAACATCAATGTAAATGAAAACAAGTAAAACAAAACAACAAATATATGAATTTCATGAAATTATAAATGGCGACCTTATCCAATCAGCTATAATGTATTGCTAATTTACAGTCTTCCTGATTTAATTCCCAATATTGTCTTGCTCTTTTTCATTAACGAAATTTCGACGATTTTTAAATACGGTGAGACGGTATTACTTCCTGCACAAGTTTTATTGTTATCAATTTCCTCGGACATAAAGAACCAAGTCAAATAGAGTGATCGGCTACTTATCAGTTTTGTTATGTTATATTATGCTAACTATCAGGAGGGCAGTTGAATTTATTTTGCAAAGAGTTGAATAGTCTGACATTAGTGAACATCCTTGATTTGTTAGTTTTACTTATCTTACGCCCCCTATGGTCATAAACGTAAATAACAGAAAAAAGCAAAACAAACAAGGTTTATAAAAATTAACAAACAATTTAATTATCAGAGTTGTAAATGAAGAATGCCAAAGAAACTTTTGAGATAATGAAATGACTCCAAACTATTCATTTTAAAGGTTTATGAAGGTCCTCAAAGAATGAAACGTTCCTTATAATTTGAAAACCAGAAATGTATAGGTCCTCCAAGAATATGAATTATATAAATTAGATGACATTATGTACCGGGAGTTACATAACAAATAGACATATATAACACTTTGGTTATTATATACAATTAACTATAGGTAAACATCAATACACGATGTAAGAAGACCATTACAAGCGTGTATGGCATGGAACAAGATATTAACCCAAAAAGTTTTAGTTCATTTCTTGCAATAGTGATATATTACATAAACTGGAGGACTTGGATCAACTTACGTAAGATGGGGAAGAACCACTTGTTCAGGAAATGGCACAGAACTCGTCTACAAAGGTACGATAGGTTTACTTTCATCACGATGATACATTTTTGGCACATAATTGCTTTGTACTTCTAGTAAGCCAAAGCAAAGAGTACGTATAGTAAACCAAGGCAAAGATCATGTATAGTAAGCCAAGATCATGTATAGTAAGCCAAGGAAATGTGTAAGCATACTAAGCCAAGACAATGAGTACGTATAGTAAGCCAAAACAATGAGTACATGTAGCAAGTCAAGACAATGAGCACGTATAGTAAGCCAAAACAATGAGTACATGTAGCAAGTCAAGACAATGAGCACGTATAGTAAGCCAAGGCAATGGGCAGGTATGGCAAATTAGAAATCTGTTCATGCACCCTATCAAGTTTTGTAAAGATATCATTGCATTTTTTAGAAGCTAAATATGTGAAATATATAATAATTGTAAAAATTTCTCATTCTCGAAAATGTTTTAGAATTGTCTTTCATTATGGTATGTCAGGCTAAAGGAAACATTCAGATGCCATAAAATCTATATCATCCACCTCTTCCTAAAGTTGAACTGTCATCATCATCGTCGTCATCATCTTCACCATCATCACCATCGTCGTCGACGTCGTCATTATCATTCCTAATCGTCCACATGGGAACATACAGTCTTCACTGCAACTCCCATAAGTCAAGGTCTTCGACTATTCGTCTTATGTCTCTTCAGAACATGCGGATGTTCTTCAGATTGTGGTCAATGGTTCTACGCCAAGTCATTTCAGGTTGTCCTTTGTTTTTCCGCAATGTTGAAGGGTAACACTGAACTATGGTAATCGTTTCAAATTTTGATTGGAATCGGTCTGTCTCCCAAACTGGTTCAAGCTCCATCAGGCTTAGTTTTGTTTACTTTTTTAATATCCGTCCCACTCCATTCCTGCGTGCATCAACATCGCTGGCCAGTTCCGAGTAGAGGAGATGTCCTGATGTCAAGGCAGTTTGTCAGATGCTAGGCTTTGATTATCACTTAGTCCCCAACTGATATATGTCAATATCTTTGGCAACTGGTGCTGTTCTCCATGTCTTGTACAGTCTTGCCACATTCCCTGTCCCAAACACGTATCAGTCCTGGTAGAGAGAAAATATGTCAATAGGCTGGCTCCCTCTCTGTTTGGACTAGTCTGCTTCGTACGCGTCCCTCCTTTGTCCTTTTCTTTGAGTCTTTTGCATTGTTGATTAACGTAGCATGACTTTTTATGTAGAGTAGCCATACACAAAATCCATTCCTACCCTTATTTAAAACAAGTCAATGGCAGAGATTGTATAGGATGAAGTTTATATAAATCCAGCCAAAAATAAAAAGACTCAAAGAACTGTACATATAAATAAGAAATCAGACTGATATAATTTCAAACTGTATAATTCTAAAGGTTGTGTTATAAATGTTAGAAAATCAGTTGAACAACTCGTAGAACTTTCTACCAACTGAAACGGTAAAAAGTTTACATTTCCATGGACAACTTGAGAAGTCAAAACAATAATCAAAACATTCGTGATGAAAGGTCAAGTGAAGCTTAATTGATACATTTATCTTATGGATTTAGTCCAAGAATACTTTTTTTCAGGGTCAAAATAATTACACTAAAACGATTGTCGCACACAATATTTTGTCACGGTTTACAATAACTTACTACAAGTGTAGGAAAACATAGCTGGTGGAACTATTAGGCATTTTCACATTTTGCCGGCGTATAATTTTGCGCATAGTATAGCCTTTTTAAATAATATTCTACCACATTCTTTTTTTAAATTTATTCATCATAACCGGCATGATCATATAAAAATTAAATGTATGGATAATTAATTACATCTAACAAATATTAACAATATCAGTGATTTTCAGTACAAATCATATGTAAATAAATATGGGACGCGACGCTCCATCTGGTCTAACTTTATGAAAATGATTAGCAAGGGAATCATGTAGGCCTACAGAAATTATGAATCACATTTGTGCAAATGATTAACTTGGACCCTACTGATATGTCATGTATCCATTTTATTCTTATCTTTCTGCCAAATCAAACTAGAATGAATGATATGACACCAGTAATAACCGTAAAATTTATAACATACTAAAATACCGATTATCGTGCTTAGTTTTTCATCTTTTCACTACTTTTAACATTTACTACTATCACAATCAAGGTTTATACTATTGAGTAGGGACTAATGTTTATACTAAAGGCAATCAGTTGAAGTGTATTGATTATAATAAATAATTATAATTATAGCAATCATCGTGTAGATTGCTTATAGCAGTAATTATGTTAATTACATAATCGAATATATCGAACGACGAGGATATCAGGAAAATGATGGGTTGGGATGGGGACCAAGTATTACGTATAAAGTTGCATAAGATTAAGTGGAATAATTTTAGAAAAAACGAAAACATTGACGATATATGATAGATCGACATAGACATTAAAAATGTATGTACAGTGATAAGTATTATGTGATTAAAATTAAATTAAAAAATAATTAATATAGACCGATAGCTGATTGATCTAAGATTTTAAAAGTTTAGTAATATCAACCAGGAAATATAGCATGATTGATCTAAAAAAGTATTTCTTTACTCGTCGTCCTTTTCTGAGATATGAATTCAGAAATTTTATGCTGATTATAACATACATCATAAGTATACAAAATGATAATAATACACTCATGTGTAATCAGTATGATGAAACAAAATACACTGTTCTCGTTGTCTTTCATTGTCTTACATCCGTTCCGTTCCGATCCCACTTAATAACTATTCTGGGTTGAATTTCAATTAATTCTCTTTTCAGAGTAGCAGTTAAGGACTTGAATTCTGACTACTATAAATTCACATTAATTTGTGTTTAAGTGAAGAATTCGTCCTTGTCTGATGTTGTTTGCAATTTACAAGTGTTACCTCTTGATGTAAATTATGGAGCATCCAAGCTTTCTTATCATCCCGTTGCCAACTCCGTTTACATCGCAAAACGGACTTTTTATCTAACAGTCATTCAAATGTGCTCATTGGGGGTAATGAGGGACTTTTTGTGCTTATGTTAGTGCGATGACATATGTTCCCAGAAACCCCTGTCGTGACATCATATGATCAAACCCATATTCTCAAAGAGGTTTCCGAATAAATAAAAGGAATCCCTACTTTACACAATGGGCCAGGACAGAAAGATGATGTAAATGTTTTTGGCTATGTGAGACAGATTAGACCAATGAAACAGACAAAACTTATGGACTAAGGTTGACAAGGACAGTTTTTTTTTGTGCACAGGTTTAATGTTTCATACACCTGCTTAATATAAAACTTCATAATAAAAAGACAAATGAATGAAGTCAAAAAAGTCTATATATTTTAATGGTATAATGACGAAAAATATTTGAATATAATTCACTTGACCTGACAAATCAGTCGAGATTCACAGAATAGAAAGTTGATGAACCTCACCCCAAAATATATACATGCATTTTTCATATCAGAGTCCATTTTTGAGGACACATGATGGTCACAATGCAAACACAATTCCTTCCTCTGGGTGATAATTTTTAACAGCATTGTGCATTTAATAGCTTGATTCAGTTCAAAATAGATGTCATGCAGACCGTTTTTGAGACATTTTATTCTTACATTGAACCAGCGTGTCTACAGCTTTAAGTGGCTGGCTCTGCTTTATAGCTGACTATTGGTGTTATGTGGGTAAATACGGTGCAACGACTAGATACGGTTTACATGCCTCATAAATATCAAGAATAACAGACCAAATGCACAAATATCTTTAATTATTCCACAAAATTAGCTCTCGATAGCACTAAAAATTATTTTATTTAAGAAGTGTCATTCGATAGTATGTTGCTCTGGTTAATTATTTACTGAAGAATTTATGCAAATTGAGTCAAACACGCTGGGATGATGACCACTTGTATCTATATTTGATTTTCAGTCCTTGACAGCTTGGTGATGGATATTTTAACTGAATGTCCGACAAGATCTCTGAATGCCTGTAATTTATCAATGCATTATGCCTTTGCTGTTTATATTCATTGTTACATATGCTACACACGTTGGAAGAGCTGCTGACTTTCTTTGCCTGACTGAGGAGCCTATATGAGGTAAATATGTTGGAGGAACGTTTGAAATCCAATTGGTCTATGGCATTAATTATGAAATCCAATTGGTCTATGGCATTATGTATGAAATCCAATTGGTCTATGGCATTATGTATGAAATCCAATTGGTCTATGGCATTATGTATGAAATCCAATTGGTCTATGGCATTATGTATGAAATCCAATTGGTCTATGGCATTATTTATGAAATCAATTGGTCTATGGCATTATGTATGAAATCCAATTGGTCTATGGCATTATGCATGAAATCCAATTGGTCTATGGCATTATGTATGAAACACAATTGGTCTATGGCATTATGTATGAAATCCAATTGGTCTATGGCATTATGTATGAAACACAATAGGTCTATGGCATTATGTATGAAATCCAATTGGTCTATGGCATTATGTATGAAACACAATTGGTCTATGGCATTATGTATGAAACACAATTGGTCTATGGCATTATGTATGAAACACAATTCGTCTATGGCATTATGTATGAAATCCAATTGGTATATGGCATTATGTATGAAATCCAATTGGTCTATGGCATTATGTATGAGATCATCGATGGGCCTAATTCTTTCTCGATGGTGACAAGGGATAACCATATGACATGCTGCGAATACAAAACGTCCCGCACGTTCACCCTTATGATTCCGGGTAGAACAGAATGTTACCCGGGATGAACTACGGAATATAGCGGAAAATTGATGTCAGGTTATCACGGTCACCCTGGGGCAACAAACTACGTATGTGTTGATGCAAATCCGGAGGCAAGACCTGGGAATTATGGAAGCATTGACAGACATCTTATCTACCTGGTACAGGCAGTTTGTGGATCCTTACCTTGCCCTCCGTATGTTGGAGGTCTAGGTTTGACATGTGTTATTTGTTCTAAATAAGTAGAAACTGGTGTTTTATACAACTATCAACGTTTGGGCAAAACAAGAAATTCTCTCAGCTGTGTGTTGATTAATGTAATATCAGTTACCTATAATAACGTTCATTTTTTATTAAGATGTGAAATTTGAAAGATATTTGTTATTTCATTTCTTCCACTTTCAGTGCTATTCTGCATTTACAATATTAAAGAATCCTGCATTAGAAATATCTCTTCTTATCTCTGACGCTATCGGCAATGTACAGTTTCATTTACTCTCCTAGTCTTGAAGTCGATGTTAGAACTTCACCTGAATTAGACCACTGACAAATATACACAACTTTCATTAGTGCACACCTTATGGACTATCCGCGAGTAAATGGCACCCATCGCTTTGCCTGCACGCACCAGCCCATATACCGTCACGACTAAGCACGCATCACCAAAATATGAAGGCACTGAATCGGGGTTATATAAGCTCGTGCGTAGCAGACACACTAGCATGACGACCTAGTAAATAATTCTCATATATATACACAGTCGTTCCAGATTCCTATGAAAGAGGTATATATATATATATATATATATATATATATATATATATATATATATATATATATATATATATGCTACCTCAGCTCAATCAGATGTACCTAACTCAAATAGAATTGATTCATCTCAATCAAAATTTTCATATATATTAACACAAGTACTTGTATGAGTATTTTTGTGTTTAATATGATCTACGTATATAAGAATTATTATTATGTGATATTGCCCAAATTTGTTTACGAGTAAGTGCGTCCTTAATATCGCACAACGTCTCTTACATCATTACCGATAGAGTTATTTAAATTTGGAAAATAACATGGGTGGTTTCTAGATGTTAAAAATGGTTTGAAAATATCGATACAACCCTTAATAGTGAAGCTCATTTGTGGCGATTGGATGGAAACTCTTTTAGGGTTGATGCAATTGTATTTAAAATGGATGGTGATTTCATGGGTTGTGTAATATTACCTAAAGCATCCGGCACTGTTCTTTTCCTTATATGTTAAAAAAATTGTTGGGGTTTTGGGATTAGAGGGCACTGAATCAATGTACAGTGTGTAGTGATGGATTAATGATAGTCATACTTTGATCTAGATTTCTATGTTTATCATCAGAACCACTAACTTTACAGCCATTCATTGATCCAAATTGGCATAAAAATGGTACTTACAGTTGCTTAGAGGGCGCGTAAAACATCATGCTACATGTCAGCGGCATGATGCTTCAGTACTAGGCATCACTCTAAACTAACACACAGCAGACTTCTTATCAATACGACTGAAAAAATGTTGGTGTAGTTCTCTCTCTCTCTCTCTCTCTCTCTCTCTCTCTCTCTCTCTCTCTCTCTCTCTCTCTCTCTCTCTCTCTCTCTCCGAAATATTTAGGTGCTATGTGCTATCTTACGGTAAAGTCTGTTTACGTAGTCCTAATATTACTTTCTGACATTGATTATAGGAATATGTCTTTAGGAGATATGCTAGTAATTTTAAGTTCTTTATTATTAATGTAAATATTATATGTTACAAGTTTGAATAACCCTTACTGATTAAGTGAGAAGTTCATGTTTAAGGTTAATTTAAGTATGCAAGCCGAAAATAATAGAGTTTTCCGAATCAATTATATGTCCTGAAAATGTCCTTGAGTAACCTGTAGTTATATTAAAATTCGAAAAGAAATGCCAGCAGCACTAAACGTATTCAAGTACCAAAAGTCTTAATATCTGTATATGGCATTGTACAAAACGTCTTTTAATAAATTCACAGTAGTTTCATAACTAGTTCTTTATCGTATGAGCACTTTGTAATTAAATGAACTTATGATGAAATCCAAACAAAACATAAAAAGCACCTGCAGAAGTATATTAAACTAATAGCATAAGAAATATTAATCTACATTATAAATCGAGAATTAGAAATAAATTAATCAAATATGTCTCCATATACGTATGGCCTTCAGTGGAATGGACTCCATACATTCCTCAAATAAATAAACTTGACTTTATTGATCATCAACTTGGTCATAGATTTAGCAATATGGAAAATTTTGAACAACATTTCATATAACATCCAGCCATGCCCAAACATTGCAGCAATTGCCTATTATTAATTGGAACAGGGAATTCAGAAATAGTGTTACCTTACCATGTCCCACAATATGTCACAAATGTGTAACACTAGCACGATAAAACTCACTTTTACTTTTATCAATTGTCACTTTTACATCACTAAGACGATTAAAGACTTCCAAATGGTGTCAAGGGGATTTTTTCCATGTATGGTTTTATATGATGGCGCCATCATTTTACGCATTAGTCATTAATATCATAAGTTCCCATTTTCAATAAATGCTAGAATTTTGAGAGATAATATTTCATATAAAAAATCGCATCATTTTATATAGGTAAACTCTATCCTGAGTCGCAATTGTCGAAATGTCTTTTGCTCTGTCCGTTGGTTAAAATTTTCAAAGATCATTTTAAAACCTCGAGCATGGGGACAATTTGTCATTTCTAACTTATCAAAGCAGTCATCGATTCCTTTTATTGGAAACGAATCTGTTTTATTGGCACTGCTTACTTTTCTGTAATGAGCCCGCATAAGGAAAGTACGGCACAAAATATAGGACTCTTATACTGTTTAAAAAAGTCATTCTCCAACAAATATTCATTTTTCTTTCTCAAACATTTCTATTTGAGAATATTCATCCTGTAATGTGCAGTTTCACATGTGTAGATTCTAAAACTTCAACGTCTAGAAACGTGTGCTCATATTCACACAATGGCTATTTTAGTTCAATCTTCTTCAACTATAATAGAAGTCCTACCCAGGCTTCATTTTGTTGAAAGTTTAAACATTGTGAAATATTGATGTAAAGGTAGCAGCCCCCAGTCAATAATGACAACGGTTGGATGGTCAGATAGCATCGAGATTCATTTCCACCTGTCATTGTATTTCTATTCTGCTGATGTATCCTTTCATTCTATCCTATTTATCCCAATTACTTCACTTCTTCCTCTCCGACCTTTCTCCAAATACCTTTCCCTCCTTATCCTCGACTTTCTCTAGCCTCCTTATCATTCTTCTCCACTTTCACTCCCACGACTACACTTCTGTCAACTTCGACTGTCTCTGCTACTTTCCCAATTCCGTCTCCACCAGTTGGAAACTCGGGATCCAATTGAACCGAAAGTTCTCTGTCCCCTATAAAGCTTACTGTGAAAACAAGGACGCTAGAATCATTTCCCTTAACCCTCCCATCTCACACCACAGCCTATCATCAGATAACGGCTATTAAATTTCTTCGCTCACGCATTTGTTCACATCGAGATTCCCATATGTTCTTGTATGGTACAAGAAACGTCATAAAGGCATCAATTACTTCTTATACGTAAATCAATAAACTCCGCCATATCAATACATATTCTTAATGCCGTTAAACTAAACAATATCACAATAATCAAACCCATTTCTCTACAACTCATACAAAATATTCAAATATCCATGGTTGTATTAATGCATACGTCCATAATTACCTATCGTAATCCTTCAATCATGTTTCCAAATTCACAACTCAGGAATGAGGAAATTCTAACAGAAAGCATTGATAAATGCACTGGTTTACTACTAAGTAACCTAATAGCGAACTACAAAATTAATTTTGACCACAAGCAAACAAAATACGTAATTCCGCCTCGCATCTAATAGTTCTCTACGTAAGGCTCAACCCCATTTTTCACATATGCATATAAAGACTCTACAAAAGTAATTCTACATACTAAACGATTATAGTAATTATAGTAATTATACCAAAAGTGATTACAATTATGATGATGTAATATTCTGTAAACATTGAGCAAATAACTTAATGACTTTTAAGTTACAAGAAAAGGTGGTGAAAAGAGACGTAATAATAATAATAATAATAATAATAATAATAATAATAATAATAATAATAATAATAATAATAATAATAATAATAAAAATAAAAATAATAATAATATTATTAATAATAATAATAATAATAATAATAATAATAATAATAATAATAATAATAATAATGATAATAATAATAATAATAATAATAATAATAATAATAATAATAATAATAATAATAATAATAATAATAATAATATTATTAATAATAATAATAATAATAATAATAATAATAATAATAATAATGATGATGATGATGATGATGATGATGATGATGATGATGATGATGATAAACCTCTTTGTCATCATCATTGTCATCATAAACATTCTCAGTTAATGTTACTAGAGGAGAGAAAGGCTAAAAAAACATTCAGGACATAGCTCTTTTCGTCAAAAAGATTTCATTTAAACCAAATTCACCATGAGTTTGCATCGGCAAGATCCAATACTGTTCTGTACAACGATCTTCATTTTGAGCAGACCAGCGATTGATCTAATGGACAGCTGAGTTACATGTCCGGTTGAGTTAAAATGGCTGGTGACGTTGTATAAAACGTTTCAATTGCATATTCCTTTTTATAAAGTCATCTGTTTCGCTAAAGCATTTGATAGCATACATCCGCATGTCAAAACCATAACTAAAATTGTGCTGAATAGAGCCAAACAATTGGTTCAGATTTTAAGTAACTCTTCATTATGTAATTGCGGAAGTGGTGCTCGTGTGCTTTACTTTACATATAAAACGTGTCTTATATTACTGCGTCCTATTATGTTTTGAGTTATCTGGGCAGCCATAAAGGAATGTCAGTAAAGTGTAATAAAGGAATGTCAGTAAAGTGTAATAAAGGAATGTCAGTAAAGTGTAATAAAGCTGCTTTGTTCCATACAATCAACATATTTTCATTTCAATAATTTCAACAAGATACATTTTAAGCAACGATTTATCTTCTCCTTCTCTCTATATGTACTTACTCTGTCTGCTTAAATGCCTTGCTTCTGATTAACTTTTCCACTATCTCAATTACTAATATTTGAGCAAGCTGCACAATATGCTATCAAAAGTGGCTAAAGTTTTAAAAAAAAACAACTTGATATAAACTTAACGAGGAAGCAACATATGACATGAAAATAGAACACACTAATGTTACCACGGACAGTGGTGTAATGCAATGTCTCCAAACCTTCAGAAAACTTTTGCACCAACCATTCAAATCTATAATGAAATGTGGCCCGTGTTAATAAAGCAGAAAAAGACAGTAGAGTAGTGTATCATTCAGCAAAAGTATGTGATCCTCTCTGTCAACATTTAGTTACTGCGAGTTTCAGCTGTAGCACGAAATATTATACACTGAATGTCAGAATGTGTATGTATAATAGTCAAAATAAGTATTTGCAATATAATGTAAATGATTTCAACATTAGTAGCACCTTTTTAGTACCTGTTTACCTCGGAATTATGTAATTCAGAAAATGTAAATATTATTTCACATGAGTGAACACTGGTTAGTGTCAAGAGTCGATGAATTTAAACACAGTAGCCCATAACATACTTACATAAATGAGCATAAAAGAAGAGATATGTTTCAACAGAATATGCCAAGCCAAGTAAAAATGGAATAGCCTTTTCACATTCAAACCAATATATTTCAAGATACCGCAAGACGTCACAAACAACCGGAAAGGTTTCCACATATCTAAAAGAAGATTTCTAGGAGAAGTGCGAGAGCTTGTTTGACTTGCAACACACGTCAGTCATGTTTCTCATTCTTTGTTCTTCATTTGTTCTCCTTATTGCTGGTGTATACTTGCAAACGATCCCAGAGTCCAAGGCTAACGACTGTCCCAGGTTTGACTATGAGTATAAATTATTGGAGAGGCTCCTTAGAATCGAATTTGCCCAGAGAGAATCAGATGCTACCATAGAACAGCTTCATCAAAAATTAAAACATCTTCAAACAGATGTCACACAGAATGAAGAAATTCTGCGCCTCATAGACAACAAAGCAAATGGTAAGTTAGCATTTATTATAGCCTTCCTTCTTGAATCGTGTGCCCATGCCATATATACTAATTTCTCTTCCTGTGCTTTAGCTCAGTTATAAATTTCAATCACGAATAATGTTCACGGGTTCAATGAAGAATCTTGTAAACTCGACTAAATCAATTGTTATGTTAAAGTCAAAAATGGAGTTAACTTCTTGGAATCGCAAAATTGAGATACAGTTGAATATTAGCTTAAAAAAACATATTGAAATACATGTAAATAAAGAAGACATATTTCGAGTAGTTCGTCATTCGACAAGTTTAGACTATACACCGACAATGCTAAAGAATTATCCTCCTTTTTTTGAGAAAGTTCGCCTGAAAATTGACGCCTATGTCTGACGTATTTCGGAATACCCTGTTAGTCAATGTATGTATGCTACTCGTACAGTTTGAAGAGGGTACGCCTAATACATTTCCTGCCGTTGTGTGGTTTGATTCGTGTTGTGCCCGACAAAATATTCATCTGCCAATCAGCTCGAACAGTCGAAACATGACCTCCCATGGTTTCTCACATGCAGACTTAGAGATAATTTGTATACTTTTTTGGATTGGATTAAAAACTACTTTTAACAGTAAACTGATTTCGCAAATTTCATACTATACCACTATGGGTTATCAAGGCCGCATCATGAAATATATAGTGCTGACGTCATCAAAACAATCCAAAATTATTTGATAATGAACAATCGTTTTAGCCAGTAAAGGCGTTACGATTCTCCCGAAGGAAACCTCCATCAAACCTTCCACGGCAACATGATAATTTTCTTCGTTTCCTGGCCCATTGGTAATCATATAAACCTAGCTTCCTGGCCCATTGGCAATCATATAAACCTAGCTTCCTGGCCCATTGGCAATCTTATCAACCTCACTTCCTGGCCCATTGGCAATCATATAAACCTAGCTTCCTGGCCCATTGGTAATCTTATTAACCTAGCTTCCTGGCCCATTGGCAATCATATAAACCTAGCTTCCTGGCCCATTGGCAATCTTATCAGCCTCACTTCCTGGCCCATTGGCAATCATATAAACCTCGCTTCCTGGCCCATTGGCAATCATATAAACCTAGCTTCTTGGCCCATTGGCAATCTTATAAACCTCGCTTCCTGGCCCATTGGCAATCATATAAACCTAGCTTCCTGGCCCATTGGCAATCTTATCAACCTCTAAAACGATAATGAATGGTAAACAGAAGAGAACAATATATTAATCAGTGCTTCAAAGGAGACGGTAGCGTTCATGCTGACAGTGACGAGCATCCTGCTTTACCTTGGGTTAAAGATGCAAACCAACCAGTATCAAGAAATGATTATAAAAGAAAATAATCAGATTCACTCATTCATGTTCGTTTTTCTCAATATGTTATGAAAACAATTATTAAGATATATAACGCCTGAGGCAAATCTGAATAGTGTAAGGACAAAGCAGGAAACAACGTTACGGAATAATAAAGAATATTCTTACTAAAATCACCTTCTGACAATGGCGTTAGGAAAGAAATAAATTGTATTAGATTGTATAAATTCTTTCACTGGCAATGTGTACTATCCAATGTCTCTATCCAACGAAAGAATAAAGAACTGATTGGTCCAACTTAATTCGGTTAATATTATGCACAGGAAATCTTCGTCAATCCTTCCATGGCAAAATAAAAATATAGTTGTTTTCTTGTCAATTGCAAATCATATCAAACTATTAGAAACACAATTGTAAGCTGAAAAGAATGTGTCAATGTTCAACACAAGACATTGCCATGCCTGAAAAGAATGTGTCAATGTTCAAAAGAAGATATTACCATACCTGAAAGAATGTGTCAATGTTCAACACAGGACATTACCATGCCTGAAAAGAATCTGTCAATGTTCAACACAAGACATTGCCATACCTGAAAAGAATGTGTCAATGTTCAACACAAGATATTACCATACCTGAAATGAATGTGTCAATGTTCAACACAAGATATTACCATACCTGAAAAAATGTGTCAATGTTCAACACAAGATATTACCATACATGAAAAAATGTGCCAATGTTCAACACAAGACATTGCCATGCCTGCGAAGATTGGCAAGCATCATGTCATATCTATATTTAAAACAAGTCGAATTAGTAAATAATTCTAAACATGTACATTAGATACTTTAGTGAATGACCGTATTACGTAGTGTTTAAGGAAAACAAGTGCTGTACGGCATGACCGTATTATACAGTGTTTAAGGAACACGAGTGTTAATGATACTGCACGACCAAAAAGTATATGAAGTGTATAATATGGTAGTCTCCTTACTATACCATCACCGTATTTACCATATTATATCATCGCTGTATTACCACTACTATATCATAACACTATTGACATTATGATATCATTATAATATTCCCACTACAATATCATTGTATTATATTATGTATTTTTAGATTTTATTGTGTTTATTACCTTTGTCCGTGATTGAGGATAGAGGTTTGGTTTGTACCTGGTCTTTGTTAAACTTCAAAGTTATTTTCCAATATACAGTTTTATGTTTTAAAACCTAAATATGTTCTGTAAGTGAACTTATAACTTACAATCTAGTGATTATATTGTGCCTGATGTTGTTTTTACAGAAAGTTGTTGTCAACAAAATTATTCACATGACTTTATGTCCTTACTATACCATAACCGTATTTACCATACTATATCATCGCTGTATTACCACTACTATATCATAACACTATTGACATTATGATATCATTACAATATTCCCACTACTGTATCATTGTATTATATTATGTATTTTTAGTTTTTATTGTGTTTATTACCTTTGTCCGTGATTGAGGATAAAGGTTTTGTTTGTACCTGGTATTTATGAAACCTCAAAGTTATTTTCCAATATACAGTTTTATGTTTTAAACCCTAAATATGTTCTGTAAGTGAACTTATAACTTACATCCAGATGATTATATTGTGCCTGATGTTGTTTCTACAGAAAGTTGTTGTCAACAAAATTATTCACATGACTTTATGATCAGTCTCTGATATTATTTACCGTTGTTTAAAGTTACATTTAGGATTAATTATTTATTTGGAAAATTTTCGTTGGAATTACAAATTAGTCATTGGCTTTTTGGACAAGAAAACGACTTTGGAATTATTGTGAATTAATTCAAAGATAATATAGCTTATAACAGTCTGATTGATTACGGCTCAGTAAAATCTAGATTCTTGCAATGCACTCGGAACATTCGTTACTTTTGGTCTTGTGTTAGAACATTAGGATTATTTGGGGATTTAATTCACTAAACTGCAACTTCCATTTAAATTACTATACAAATAAGTTGTTTGTTGAATATTACGTTATTTGCTTTTGAAATGTAAATTGTTACTAATTATGAATTTTTGTTGTCACTGATATTCACTGCATTAGCACTAATATATCATAACACTCCTCTACTATATCTTATATTCTTACACCTTTAAGAATATTTGTTAAAATTATGTTCAACTCTATCGTTGTATTTTATTTTTTATTGGCATTAAGAGAGAAACATACTGTACCAAGTTTCATAAGTTCATTCAGTAAGGAAGTGTATTTTTGTGTCTGTATACAACTGTATGATGTATCACTCCGCAGTAAGTGACAATCCAACTATATAAAATATCACTCCGCAGTAATTGACAATCCAACTATATAATTATCACTCAACATTGACTATGCAACTATATAATGTATTACTCAGCATTGACTGACGTTGCAAATATATGACGTATTACTCAGAGGTACTTAACCATGCAATTAAGATTCATTTCTCAATGTAATTGACTTGCATCCAACTTATTCATTAGCGTATATTTTGTACGAATTCCTACTCTTCGATAGAAACAATTTGCATTTTCAAAAGTTAATATACACATTCAGTTTCATCGATTTCTATTTTAAGATACCATTATCAAACTTGTATTTATATTGGAATATAACATATGTTGTTTTTTTTTCAATTGTACGTAACTTGTCTGGCCAGCTAAATATTGTCTCGATGTTGATTTAGTGTGTTCTGTTTTCCTGGCTCTCTGATAAATATCTTGCCTGAATGTTGGCATCAGACGCAAAAGTTTCCTGCCTTTTCAATCAACAGTGTAGATAGCAAATTGTATGGTACATTGTCAATACATTCCATTTTTGTCTTCAATCTCTCTACTACTGAGAGAACGTCCTGTACAGGATGTAATCCGTAGTGTAAGCGTAATCATTCCACTTTAGAAGTAATTTTAGATTACTGTTTATATATTGATTAGCCTACACATCGTAAATCCCTCCGTTATACGGTACTATTTCATTCAGGGTGGTATCGATTTACTTTTTATCTGTGATATTTTGTTTCCATTTATCTGAAGATGATTAACTTTTGTTTAAAAAATAAAGTTATATTATGGCGTACTTTGAGATCAATCGGTGCAATATATTTGTTCAGCTATTCGAGAGCCGGAAATTCAAACAAAACTCACGGGTCGATGCCTATGATAATGACATTATTAGTCTCTAACATAATTGCGGTTAGCCGTGATACGCATCATGCTATTTTGTTACGTATAGTGATTAAATTGCTTGTGTGTAAGTTTAACAATTAATTTTATTTCATTTATCGTTTCATTGTAGTCGGATTGTATATACTTTTTCAGTAACTAGATATTTTTTTATAACAAAGTTTGTTTATTTAAGATTAAAAAGTAGTACGTGAGAATTATTTTTGAGTTCTTCTTGTGCTGGCAACAATGTGAACAGGAAGTTATAGTGATTGGTCAGTATCAAGACATACTTTGTTTGCGTGATCATTATGTGTAAACAACGTTTTTTAATATTGGTTTTTTAAATTGGGACAAATTGGTTTACGTGCTAAAGTTAGCATAGTAAGAGACCACATATCCAATCTCGCGTGACTTGAAATGAGGCTTTGGGGTTTTAAATACGCAATCTTAATATTTTCTAGCAGAGTCGTTCTATCACCTTGACGGAACAAGGTTTATTTATTTATTTGTTGCCAGATTGTTTGTTCTTCGTCTGATTTGTTGGATTTAATTATTTATTCCCCTGGAAACTCAACAAGTTGACTTTTTATAAAAATTCTGAAAGATATCCATGGAAATTTATTATGGAATTATTCGGAAACAAAGACTGTGATTCAAATGAGTTTTTTTATTCATACGTTGGACTACAACTGACGTCATCGTCTTCCATATTTGTTCTTCGTTGGGACTCGAACTTGGATTCTAATAAGACTATTAAGTGATAGGACTTGTGTTTTCATTTTTAGGATCAAATTTTGGATTATATTAACAAACTGTAAGTCCTATTTACCAATGTTTACATTGTTGTCTCAGGAAATAAATTGTTTTGTTAAAATATACAATGCTTGTTTGCTTTCACACTAGTCTTTGTTACTGTGTCAGCAATATCTGTATACTTCTTTTAACCTATTTAATTTATTTCAATTGAGACTAAATACTATACTACAGTACTATGCTTCCTAAATAACATGTAGTCAAACTTTACTATTTATGGGTTTCTGCTTTGTTTGTGGTGCCGAACTTTTCCACGACAAAAGCGCAATATAACCACTATGGTTAAGAACGTTAATCGCCTTTTTTTGGCTGCAAAATTGGAGATCAGGATGAATGGTGGATCCCGTATATATGCTGAAACACTTGTGAAAAAAAATCTTCTTAGTGGTGGTTCAACAATAAAGGAAATATATGACTTTACACGGCTAATGATTTGGAGAGAGCCAAAAGATCATATCAGCAATTGTTACGTCTGATTGGTTCCTCCAGTTGGGAAACTTATGTCAGAGAAGAAAAACTGGACTGTGCATTAGCCATACATTCCATCAGCTAGATATATATCCAGTGCCCCACGGAAAAATACTGCCGGTTTAGGATGCACCAGAATAATTCTCACATGAGTCAGAAGAGGACGACAAAGAGGATGAACCTTTTAGTCTTGAACTATCAATTGCTAGGTGGCCCATATTTTCTCCAATTCGTTTCGTCCGATCCAAACCTCATAACACAGGGTGAACTGAAAGACCTTGTCAGGAATTTGGAACTATTCAACAGTAAGGCAGATATCTTGGGATCCGGATTACATCTGTAGAATCTCCTGGCAGATGATATTAGGGTTTCCATGTTCCGTATCGGTCAAATGGATCTTGTCCCATTCTTCTTCGTGGAAGGTGATCTTGTAGCCTGCAACATCATTTGTGTGATATGAGTCCTCAACATCATTCATGATCCAAACGAGTGTTAAGTTAGTTTGGCTACATAATTGAAACGTTTTGCCATCAATTTCAGCAGTCCATATGAAGAAACCCTATGAAAACATGAATCATTTTTTGAGGTGCATAAATTATGACCAATGTCAGTGGCAGGGGATTTGAAGGTTCTTGCTCTCTTACTTGTTTGGCAGACTGGATGCACAAAGTACTGCTGTTTTCTATGCGAATGTGATAGTCGAGCGAGGGATTCCCTTTGCATCGAGAGAGTATGGTCACACCGCTAGTAATTGGAGCCTGGGAGGAAAAGTGTTTAACATCCACCACTTGTTTGATCATGGAAGGTTGTGTTACCACCCTTGCACATCAATATGGATCTGATGAAGAACTTTCTCAAGACCATGGACAAAACACAAGCAGTTTTCGTGTACCTCCGTGGAAAAGTTCCGAGTTTAAGTGAAGCTCAGATAAAGCAAGGTGTCTTTTCAGATTCGTGAATTTCGAGATAATGCATTTAATCCTACACTGCGTGGCAAGGAAGACGACGATATGGAAAGCCTTACAGTTAGTGGCAACAAATGTTACCGGAAACAACGAGGCAGGCAACTACGAGGAGTTGGCGGAAAACCTAATCAAGGCATACAGCGGCCTTGGTTGTAACATGTCACTAAAGGTACATTTTTTGCACTCTCATCTAGATTTTTTTTTACCGAACTGCGGAGAATTGAGCGAGGAGCGCGGCGATCGATTTCATCAGGACATTGGAAAAATGGGGAAACACTATCACGACAAATGTAGTCCTTCAATGCTTGCAGACTTGCTGCACAGTGACGTGAGATATTCCATTTAATTAATACAAAAGACAATCCAAAAGGCGCTTGGTACATACATAAGTACATAGTTTAATCCTTATTGAGTGTCTACCAATAATGTGTCTAAATAATTTATTCTTTCGTTTCATTAAACTTTTTATTTCTATAACTCTTTTTCTGTATTTTTAAGTGTTAATTAAACAGGACAGGTGAAATATTATCATATAAAGCAACCACTAACACATGAAAAACCCTTTAAAATTAATGTGTAAAACTTTACTATCTACAATATCTACATATATGTAAAATCCAAACACTTCAATGTCGTGGAAACAGTAACCATTCATATTTGATTTCAACACATCAAAATTCATAATAAATATTTTAGTTCTGAAGCAGATGATTTCTATGAAATGTAGACTGGTGTTATTTGGGTAGTTCAATTTAATTCAGCGTTCAGTATTCATACAACTTTATAAGAATATATAATATTGGCAAATTCGCGTTTACTGCTCAGACTGAGATGAAGTAATGTAGTAATGTAGTAATGTAATGTAGTCGTTATGTCGTCTTAAGGTGGTGCTTATTTAGTGGCTATTAAAATATTAACTTGTATATCTTATTTATTATTAAATAAACTTTTAATTACCTTTTGTTTGGTGTATAACTAATTGTCGTAATATGGGGTATAGAGTGTAAAGCTTGGCCTTATTTCAGATGTGCAACTATAACAAAGCTCCGCTTGGTCATTTTCACTACCTGGACCTCGTGATAAAGTGTCAAAAAAGATTTGAATACCTTTTTCACGCTTGATATATATGGTAATTTATTAATTGCACTTTCAGAAGTTCACATGGTCAAGTCTGTCAAAGCTCGTTTTCTCTATTTTAATAACTGCTGAAGATAGTGTACCTTAGATAAATTTAAGCTGATTTTTTTCGCATATGGGAGCATTACCTATGGTGACCTATGTACTTAGATCATGTACAATTTCTAGGAGGAAAATATTCAAAGACATTCCAGCCACATAGTATGAAAGTAACAAAATATATTGCAACATTATCTTTACTCAGCATGTTGCAAATGCAAACAACACAACCATAAACCTTTCATTACAATATCTCTAGAGCTTTCCTTAAGTCACACTAATTAGCAGATAGTTTCACGTCATGGTGACTTAATAACATTATCCTTTTAATAGGAATAGAAATGATAGATGTAATGACTGTCACAATAATAACATCAATGTAAATGAAAACAAGTAAAATGACACATGTATACGACATTTTATGAAATTATAATTGGTGAACTTATCCAATCCGCTGTTTTTTCTTGCTAAATTACATTCTTCCTGATTTAATTCGCAGCACTATCTTGCTCTTTTTCATTAACGCAATTTCGACAATTTTTAAATTAGATTTTTAAATATGGTGACAGGGTATTATTTTTTGTACACGTTTTATCGTAATTTGTTTCCTTGGACATAAAGAACTTAGTGTAATAATGTATTCGGCTTCTTATCAGTTTTGTTATGTTGTATTATTCTAACTATCAGGAAGGCAAATATATTTGTTTGCGAAGAGTTGAATAGTATGACGCTAATGTAGTGAACATCCTTGATTTGTAATTGTTACTCAAGTTACGACTCTATGGTCACAAACTTAAGTAACATAAAAGAAGCAAAAGCAACAAGGTTTATGAAAATTAACAAACAATTTAATTATCAAAGTTAAAAATACAAAAGTGAGATAAACTTAGAGCATATTAAAGTGAATACTTATAAAGGTCTATGAATGTTCTCAATGAATGAAACGTTCCTTATAATTTCAATACCCGAAATATAAAGGTGCTCCAAGAATAGAAAATACAAAAAAATTAAATAAAATCAGGTAACAGAAGTAAAATATAGATAGACATATATAACAATAAGGACAATATACACAATTAACTATATGTAAACATCGTTACACGAGGTAAGAAGGCTATAGCACGCGTGTATGGCATGAAATAGAATGAGTGACACCACCTATAAGAGGTGCATTAGTGTTTCTGTTAGACAAAGATATTAACCCAATAAGTTTTAGTTCTTTGCTAGTAATATTAATATATTACATAATCTGCAGGATTTGGATCAACTTACGTGAGATGGGGAAGAACCACTTGTTCAGGAAATGGCACAGAGCTCGTCTACAGAGGTATGATGATGCATTTTTTGTCCAAATTTGCTTTGCACGTGTAGTAAGCCAGAAGAAAGGGTACATGTAGTAAGCCTATACAATGAGCACGTTTAGTAAACCAAGGCATTAAGTTCCTATAGTAAGGAAAGGCAATAAGTACGTATAGTAAATCAAAGCAATGAGCACGTATAGTAAGCCAAGGCATTAAGTTTCTATAGTAAGCCAAGGCAATAAGTACGTATTGTATGCCAATGCAATGAGTACGTATTGCAAGCCAAGGCAATGAGTACGTATAGTAAGCTAATGCAATGAGTACGTCTAGTAAGCCACGGGCAATGAGTACGCATTGTAAGCCAAGGCAATGAGTATGTATAGTAAGCCAAGGCAATAAGTTCCTATAGTAAGCCAAGGCAATAAGTACGTATAGTAAGCCAAGGCAATGAGTACGTATTGTAAGCCAAGGCAATGAGTATGTATAGTAAGCCAATGCAATGAGTACGCATTGTAAGCCAATGCAATGAGTACGCATTGTAAGCCAATGCAATGAGTATGTATAGTAAGCCAAGGCAATAAGTTCCTATAGTAAGCCAAGGCAATAAGTACATATAGTAAGCCAAGGCAATGAGTACGTATTGTAAGCCAAGGCAATGTGTACGTATTGCAAGCCAAGGCAATGAGTACGTATAGTAAGCCAATGCAATGAGTACATCTAGTAAGCCAAGGCAATGAGAAAATAAGTCAGTTGGTCATGTACACTAATCAAGTGTTGGAGAGAAATCGTTCCATTCTGATTCGACACGTCGATGCTATTTAATCATATTGGACTATTTGAATAAACTCCATATTATTCGAAATATCTTGCAAAGTGTTTTTAAAAACTAGATATGAAAAATATATAATAATTATTAAACAAAGTCTCATTCTGGAAAAAAAATGGTTTAGAATTTTCTTTGTTTATGATTTGTCAGGCGAAAGGAAACATTCAAATGCCAGTTAATCAATATCATCCACTTCTTTCAAACGACGAACCGTCATCATCATCATCATCATCATCATCATCATCATCATCATCATCATCATCATCATCATCATCATCATCATCATCATCATCATTCTTCCTCATTCCCACAAGAATATACAGCCTTCGCTGGAACTCTCCAATTGTCATGGTCTTGGACTCTTTGTCTTATATCTCTCCAGAACATGCAGATGGGATAGTACGTTTGGGGTCAAGGTTTCTACGCCAAAATATGGCAAGTTGTCCTTTTCTGCTTTGCCTTATGGGTACTATTCCTGGGTCTAACGAGCGATGTTTTTCCTGGTCTCTCGGCAGGGTATGTCTAATCAACTTTCACTTGCTTTCCTGGTATACTGAGCCATAACTACTGGTTGGTAATTCGGTCAAGTCATTTGCTTTCCTGGTATACTGAGCCATAACTACTGATGGGTAATTCGGTCAAGTCATTTGATCTGTCGACCACTAGTATTGATGGAGACCCGTTGTTTACATTCCGTGTTCTTTTTGTTTTCGGGTCTCTGATCTGTAGATCAGCAGTGTTTTTAAGCTGGAGTTTAATAGTACGAGTTTCGTTGTCATGTGGATGATATTATACTTTTACCTGGTCTGAGAGTGGTAAATGAATGGAGTACCTTTGCATTCCTGACTCTGACGTTCTCATGTATTCCTCCTAATACCAGATCAACAACAGCCTAGAATTTATTGGATATGTAATGGTGAACTCAGGTTGTTTCTCAATAGTCATGAGTGTGTCGAGCCTTTTTTATATTGGTTATCGTTAGCTTTATCAAAGCCAGCGCATGTTCTGGGCCAGCATCTTTTACTCTATAGGCTCTCATAACACCATCAGAGTGCTCAAGCATCTGCGGGACATTGCACGGTGCTCGATCTGATTCCCAAAAGCTGAATTCGGTAATTTCTGTGTCACTTTGTATATACTATGATAGCTGAAACTCTTCCACTAATAATACAGTCGTTCAGCCGACAGAAGTCAGGAAAGAGCTATAAGTTGTCATTCACATCTCCTAGGTTATCTTCACTCATGATGTATGCCTGTCCTATGCTGACACTGCCCACTATTCATGTCGACCATCACAGGTGAAGCAAACATCTTTGACAATGTCTCACACGCTATGCAGATGCAAATAAAGATCTTTACTGACTACCTGATTTGCAAGGTTTGTTGGAGGATAACACTGAACAGTGGTTATCGTTTGAGATTTTGATTGGAAGCGTGCTGTCTCCCGGACTGAATCAATCTTCATCAGATTTTGTTTTATTTTCTTGTTTCATATCAGTCCCACTTCATTTCTGCGGACATCGCCCTCGCTGAGCACTCCTCAGTAGGGCAGATGTCCTAATATCATGGTAGTTTGGCTGATGTTAGGCATCGGTCCTGACTCAGTCCTTGAATCCCCAGCAATTATCTTTCAATGTCTTTGGCAACTGGTGCTGTTTTCCATGTCTTGTAAAGTGTTCTTACATTCCATGTTCCAAAGATTTTGTCAGTCTTGGAGGAGAGAAAATATGTCAATAGGCAGGCTCCCTCTCTGTTTGGATTAGTCTGCTTCGTACGAGTTCCTCCTGTGTGATGTACGCTGAGTCTTTTTCTGCTGTGTTGTTGTCTGTACTATGCCTTTTTATGTACAGTAGCCATGCGCAAGAACCCCTTCATTCCTACCCTTATTTATTAACAGAGCGACGGCAGAGAATATCTAGGATAAAGTTTGTAAAAATCCAGCCAAAAATAAAAAACAAAACAAAAAATTTACATCTGTATATGAAATCAAACTAACATAACTTAAATCTGTACACTTCCAATGCTAGTGTTAAAATGTTAGACAACCATTCAAACAAATAATAAAACTTTCTACTAACTGAAATGGTAGACACCTAAAAGGTTACCTTGCCATGGACCACACTAGAAGTCAAAACAATGATTACAAAATCCGAAAAGGAAAGGTCACGTGGAGCTTAATTGACACATATATCTTATGTATTTAGGCCAGAAATACCTTTTAAGGGTAAAAAAAATATAAATGAAGATGATTTTTGCACAATGCGTTTTATTAAGGTTTATATTAACAGACCAAAAGTATAGGAAAACATTGTTGGTGAAATATTAAACATTTTCACATTTTGCTGCCGTATACTTTTGCATATAGCATAGTCTTTTTAATAATGTCTTACGATGATTTTATTTGAATGTATTCATCATAACCGGCATCATCATGTAAATCATAAATGTATGGATAATTTGATATATTCAGAAATAGTTTCAATACAAATCATAGCTAAATAAATGGGTTGGGCTATGCCACGAACAATCTGGTCTAGCTTCGTGCAAATGATTCAACAAGGGAATCATTTACAGAAAGCATGAATCACATTCGTACAAATGATTGACTTGGACCCTATTCATATGTCATGTATCTATTTTATTCCCATCTTTCTGCCAAATCAAACTAGAATGAATGATGTGACACCAGTAATAACCTTATCAAAAGTTTCAATACTTCTACCATCTAGTTTTAGTATGATGTTGTACGTACCTTAGAAATGCTTTGCAAAACAATAATTGTTGTGGCAACTATTTTAACTTGACATAAAAAATGAGACAATATTTCTGGACTAATTAACTTCAAATCTTTCCCAGGTACAGCTTATAGTTATCATAATGCTTTTCATAGCAAAGATTTTGATGTAGATAGTCATATATTTGAATACACCAAAACCGCATCAGAAATGAAATAATAAACTGGATTTAAGCTTTCTTGATAACCCGTAGTCAGGTCGTAGTATCAGAATGCGAACTTTCGTTTCAGATACTAGTGACAGAATGAGTTCAGTAAGGTATAATTCTGTGTGTTATCCTTTATCTATTCTACATCAATGATCTACCCGAAAACATTCATTCAAATGCAAGAAAAGAGACGATGCTACTCCATATCTCGCATTTGGCAATCATCTTAACTGTCACAAGCTTCAAGAAAAGCAGCTCACGCAGCCCTAACGTTTATACCCTAAAACTTATTTCTTGATTTAACTTAGTTTCTCATCTATTCACTACTTTTAACATTTACTACTATCACAATCAAGGTTTATATTATTGAGTTGGGACTAATGTTTATACTAAACGTAATTAGTCGAAGTTGTACTGATTGTAATTTATAATTGTAATCAGCAGTAATTATATTACTTATATTTATCGAATACATCGAACTGCGTGGGTGTCAGTTAATGATTGGTTGGGATGGGGACCACATGTAACGCATAAAGTTGCATAGGATTAAGTGGAATAATTTTAGGAAAAGTGAAAGCGTTGACGAGATATGAGTTATCGACAGGGACATTTGAAACTTATGTACAGTGATCTGTATTAAGCAAAGATAAGTGATTTAAATGAAATTAAAAATTAGTAATATTGACCTAAAACTGTACTGTGATTGATCTAAGATTTTAAAAGTTGTGTAATATCTACCAGGAAATATCGCATGATTGATCTAAGATGCCATTTCTTAACTCAGTCCTTTTATTGAGATACGAAAGGTTATAGCATGCATAGTAAGCAGAAGTGTCTCAAGTATAAAAATAATACGAACACACATCACATGTGTAATCAGTACGATAAAACAAAATGTAGGCTTAAAGATTGTTCTCATTGTATTTACAATGTACATCCGTTCCTATCCCACTTAATAATTATTCTGGGTTGAATTTCAATTAATTCTCTTTTCAGAGTAGCAGTTAAGGATTCTGACTACTATAAATTCACATTAATTTGTGTTTAAGTGAAGAATTCGTACTTGTCTGATGTTGTTTGCAATTTACAAGTGTTACCTCTTGATGTAAATTATGGAGCATCCAAGCTTTCTTATCATCCCGTTGCCAACTCCGTTTAACACGCTGAATAGTCGTTTCATCATCGGTTATTCAAATGGGTTCATGGGGTGGTGATGAGGTAGTTTCTCTCCTATAGGGTTTTATAATATATGTTCTCAGAAATCCACGTCGTGTTCTCAAAGTGGTTTCCGAATATATAAATAGATACTTACTTTACATAACGGTACTAGGGTGTAGGATGATTCAACTTTGTTTCGTTATTTGAGACAGACAAGACCTGTGAAACAGACTAGACCTATGACCTAAGTTTGCAAGGCCAGTAATTAATGCATACGTTTAATGTTTCATACACCTGCTTAATATAAAAAATCATAAATAAATGAATGAGTGAAATCAAAAAGGTATATATCTTTGGATAGGTATAATAAAGTAAAACATAAGAATAGTATTCACCTGACCTGAAACATCAGTGGAAATTCACGGAATAGAAAGATGATGCACACCACTCCAAAAATTTCTGCATGCATTTTTCATTTCTGAAGGCCATTTGTGAGAACACGTGTTGATCACAGTGCAAACACAAGCCCTTTCCCTGGGTGATAATTTAAAAAAAGTATTTAATAGCATGATGCAATTTAAAGTAGTTTCCATGCAGACCATTTTTATGATATTTTAATTGCATTGAACCAGTGTTTTTACAGCTATTTGTGGCTTACAGCTGACCTTTGGCATATCTGTGGGTTCATACTGTACATGTCTCACAACTTTCCCCTTCATCATGAGCAGAAACAACCATTCCTGCTAATTAGCATTGCATAGCACTTAATATTATTTTATTTAAGAAGCACCGTTCGATGAGATGTTGCTATAGTTAATACTGAATATGTCAGGCAAATTGGGGCAAACACGTTGGGATGATGATCACTTGTATTTATATTTAATTTTCAGTCCATGACAGCTTGGTGACAAATATTTTAACTGAATGTCCGACAAGCTCTCTGAATGCCTGTAATTTATCAATGCATAATGCCTTTGCTATTTATATTAATTGTTGGTGGTGTACATGTATTGGAACTTGTTTGCGCTTGACTGACACATGGCAATAAGTTCATTGATAATTGCCATAATTCACTTGCAGTCGTGTCAACGCAAACTCTTCCTGTTGACACATATTGTCAACGATATAATAATAAAGTAGTTTGCTTCTTTTACCAGGATTTGCAAGTGGCTCACACCACTCATACACTGGAAGTGCAGCTGACTTTCTTTGCTTGTCTGAAGAGCCTTCGTGGGGTAAAACTGTTGGAGGAACGACTGAAGCAGGATTTCTCTTTGGCGCTGAGTACGAAATCATTGGAGGGTCTAATCCTTTCTCGACGGTGTCTAAGAATGACGATGTGCCATGTTGCGTATGCAAAACGTCCCGCACGGACACCCTTATGATTCCGGGTAGAAAAGATTGTTACCCGGGATGGACCACGGAATATACCGGATATTTGATGTCAGGTTATCATAGTCACGCTGGTGCAACAAACTACGTATGCGTAGATGAAAATCCGGAGGCGAGACCAGAGAGCTCTGGAAGCATTGATGGACATCTTCTCTACGTGGTTCAGGTATCTTGTGGATCCTTACCTTGTCCTCCGTATGTTGGAAGTCAAGTTTTGGCATGTGTTATTTGTTCTAAATAACTAGAACATGGTGTTTGATACAACTGTCAACCTTTGTGCAAAAAAGTGATGCTCTCAGCGCTGTGTTGAATAATGTAATAACAGTTACATATAATAACGTTCATTTTTATTAAGATGGGAAATTTAAAGGATATTTGTTTTTTCATTTCTTCCTCTTTCGATGCTATTTTGCATCTATAATATTTACGACGCCTGCCAAAAGAAATATCTCTCCCTGTCTCTGACGCTGGCAGCAATGTGAAGTTTTCCTTACTCTCCTTTTGCGATAGAAGTGAATGTTAGAACTCAACCAAAATTAATTTACCACAATATGGAAACTTTTGAACAAAAGCTCCAATAACATCCAGCCATGACCAAACATTTTACAAATTGTCTATTATTGATAGGACAGGGAATTCAGAAATAGCGTTAACCTTTTTATGTTCCCCACTGTGTCACAAATGTGTAACACTAGAACGATAAAACTCACTTTTACTTTAGCCATTTGGCACATTTACATCACTGAGACGATTAAAAACTTTCCGAATGGCTTCTCTGAGATTTTTCCATGTATGTTTGTATATGATGTCTTCATCATTTTACGAATTACAAAAATTTATAACATTTGTTAACATGTTCATTAAACGCTGGAATGGGGAAGGATACAATTGCATTTAAAAAATGTATCAATTTATATTGGTAAACTCCATCCAGGGTCGCGAATATCGAAATGTATTTTGCTCTCTCTCTCTCTCTCTCTCTCTCTCTCTCTCTCTCTCTCTCTCTCTCTCTCTCTCTCTCTCTCTCTCTCTCTCTCTCTCTCTCTCTGCAGTCATCGATTCCTTTTATTGGAATCCAATATGTTTTACTGTCTCTGCCTATTATTTTAATCAGCACACCTACGGAAAGAGCTATATGGCATTGGCACAAGAATCCAATTACTCTTTTGATCAATAACATCATTCTCCAATAAATATTTAATTTCCTTTTTCAAACATTCCTATTTGAGAAGATTCATCCTGTAATGTGCTGTTACACATGTGTGGATTCTATAATTTCAACGTCATGATATATGCTATTTCATATTCTTCGAAATTTTGAAATACGTGGTCATAGTCACACAAACGTTATATTAGTTCATTCTTTCTTTGTGGATGCAAATGCAAACATTTTTGTCGTGTTTATTCAAGAGTGGTAACACCAAAGACACTACAATTTGATTGCACGCTGTGATAAAGAGCTATGCTAAAACCAGTTATATCTTGAACGTTTTTCAGACGATGATGATGATAAAGATTATTATTATTATTATTATTATTATTATTATTATTATTATTATTATTATTATTATTATTATTATTATTATTATTATTATTATTATTATTTTTATTATTTTTATTATTATTATTATCATTGTTATTATTATTATTATTATTATTATTATTATTATTAACATTATTATTATCATTATTATTATTATTATTATTATTATTATTATTATTATTATTATTATTATTATTATTATTATTATTATTATCTTTTCACCACGTTTGCTTGCATATATGGTCGGGGTGTTCCAAATATTTAACTTAACTATAATAGAATTCCTACTCGGGCTCTATTTTGTTGGAAGTTTAAAGGTAATGAAATATAGATGTAAAGGTCAGAACCCCCAGTCACTAATGCCGACGGCTCGATACTTAAATATATGAAAAATTTTAAATTCGATGAATAACAATTTAATAACAATTCAAATATCAAATGACTAAAATTTCCAATTGCACTCCTTCCGCTTGACCCGTTAATAATTCTATTGCATCACTTGTTTAGCAATGCGAAATTAATTTCTACCTATCCTTGTATTTCGTCTCATCTGTGCAATCCTTTCTCTCTCCTATTTCTTCCTATTCATCTTCTTCTTCCTCTCCGATCAATCTCAAAGTTCATTTTCTTCCTCCTCCTCTACTTTATCTACCTTTATCCCTCTATTGCTCCTCTACTTCATCTACCACGGCAACACTTCTGTTAAATTCAACTGTCTCTGCCACAATCCCATTTCCGTCTCCAACTCTTGAAGGCTTAGTCGGTACCCAATGGTCTAGTCTTAGATTCTTCAATCAAAAGTTTTGAAATACTATAATGCCAGTATTAAAGCCAAGCACTCCTCGATTGTTGAATAGTTTATCTGGTATTTATTCAATTTCTTAGAGAAATAACACACTGGGTGTTTAACACCATTTTGATCATCTTGAAGCAAAACTGCTCCAACCCCAACATCACTCGCATCTACAGATAGTTTGAACGTCTGACTGAAATCTGGAGTCGTTCAAACTGGCGCACTTTCCAGTATGGCTTTTAGTCTATGGTTGGCCTCTTGACATTTTTTAGTCCATAGAAACTTGTTTTTCTTTCTCAACAAGTTTGTCAGAGGTTTAAAAATACCTCAGAAAAAATAGAACAAAATTTGCAAAGGCACCCATCCATACCTAAAACTTGCATCAGCTGTGTTTTATTCACACGGACTGGAAATTCTGAAATAGCCTTGACCTTAGCATATCTAGTTTTAATCAGACCATGTCCTACAATATGTCCTAGAAATGTAACACATGCACGACAGAACTCACTTTTAGATAAGTTAATAGTCAGATTTGCATCCGAGAGTCTGTCGAAGAACATTCGAATTGTAGTTAGATGTTCCTTTCCAGGTGTTGTTGTAAATGAAGACATCATCAGTGTATGCATCACAATTATCTTGACCAGAAATAATCATATTCATAAGGCGTTGAAAAGTGCTCGGGGAAACCTTCATCCAAAAAGGCATCACTTTTTACTGGTAGTGTCCATCTGGAGTCACAAATGCCGAAATTTCTTTTGCTCTTTCCGTTAGAGGAATTCGCCAAAAGCCCTTCAAAAGGTCGAATTTAGTGACGTATTTATTATTTCCAATTTTGTCGATACAATCATCGATTCTTGGCAGTGGAAAAGTGTCTGTGTTGTCACACTAGTCACCTTCCTATAATCCGTAACATTCGGAAAGTTTTATCCATTTTCAGAACAAGAATGCATAGTGAACTCCAATCACTCTTGCTGAGCTCTATAAAATCATTGTTCTTTTTGTAACTCCATTTCTGATTTTTATTTTTCTCTCTCTCTCTCCCATCTTTTTCTCTCCTCTTTCTCAAATAACATTTGTTTTTCTTTCTCTCTTTCCTGACTCTCTTTCTCCTCTTTCTCAGATAGTATTTGTTTATTTTTCTCCGTCTATTCTCTCTCTCTCTCTCTCTCTCTCTCTCTCTCTCTCTCTCTCTCTCTCTCTCTCTCTCTCTCTCTCTCTCTCTCTCCAAATTGATTGTTTTTGTCTCTCGTCGTTCTGAAGCTTGAGCTTCATTAACTCCATCTTGAATTTCATTTTTAATTCCATTACTTATGTGTCAGGATTTGTTACCAACTTACTGACCGAAACCAAACACTTTTATCAAAGACATTCTTTTCTTTCAAATAATGAATCAAAATACTTTCAATTTGTTGTTTCGTTATGGAAAATATTGCTTCTCCTATTTTCTGGCAAGTTCAAACAACTCATCTTTACTTCAAACTATCCAACTGCTCCTGAGTAGGTCTTGAATCAAAAGATACCACATTGGATGACATTGTGAAAGCAACCCTGCTGTTGTTTTTACTAAAGATTTCAAACAAAATGTAAAATAGTACTTTTGATTTAAAAACTGGGAGTATAAATTTTAAAAAATAATTTTCTGAAATATTTTAGCCAAAATTCAAATATCCGAAGCACGAGGCCCCAAATTTCTCCAGTAACGTGTAGGCTCATATATAAGTAATAAAATAAAAGAGTGAAGCCATCTAGCTTTGTAAATTAAAGAAAATAATTTATTTACCTATATACTATAATCCACAAATTAATGCTACAATTGCAATATAAAAGTCCTATCACTAAACAGCTCTGATAGAATCAAAGTTCGAATCTCGATTAAATTCCAATATGGAAGGCGATGACATCAAATGAGTTTCATTTTATAACGTGAACTTCCGTAACGCATCTTCACTATACCAGCCACAACTTCGTGCTGGCCAGTCAAATACGGATGCTTTGTTTTGGATAAATGTACCTGATATATTGACAGTTCGGAAGGGAGGATAAGAAAGGTACTAGATTAAGGGCAGTTGTAATAAAGGTAGCATGGATTTAAGACGGGTCTAAACGTAGTGTTGTAGCTTGGAGGAGCTTACATTCTGAACAAACAAAAATGATGGACCGATTTTAAGCACTACACAGAGATTCTTGTCTTTAGTACATTATAGTGATCTCTAATGGTCTACTCATCCAAAGGTAAAGGAATATCTTTACATCTCATTGAAAGATAAAGAACCATCTTTGCATCTCATTAAAGATAAAGGACCATCTTTACATCTCATTAAAAAGTAAAGGACAATCATTACATCTAATTAAAAAGTAAAGGACCATCTTTACATCTCATTAAGAGATAACAGAGCAAATGTACATCCATAAGAAAGGTAAAAAAAAGATATTTACTTCAAGGCAAAGGAACTTTACGGAGTCTCATCTTCTCAAGCACTAATGTATGACACACACCTATAAATAATATCTTCTGTTAGAAGTCCCCATCATCTTCTTGATGTAATATTTCTCGACTATCGTTACACATTCTGTACGAACGAGAAGAAAACCTCATTTTATCCCAGACTGTCTTTTGTCTTAATTGTTCATAAAAATGTAACAACATAAAATTTAAATTTATAACAACATTAATATTTAAATTTAAATTTAAATTTATAGTCACATTTTCTTCAAGATGAGGTGAGATTGAAAATTTTGAGAAAAATGGCTTAAAGATAAAATTGAAAACAAATATTTTTTAAATTGCCGTTATACACAATAATCATGATGCAAAATACTAACATGATTTCAACCTGAGAGCTTTGGCACAGTATAAAGAAAAAGTGAAATTATATAATGGTTAAAATATTTTAACTTGTCATCACAGATATAACTTCCACAAAAAGGAGCAAATGTATTTGCATTGCAAGCAAACGTGGTGAAAAGATAATAATAATAATAATAATAATAATAATAATAATAATAATAATAATAATAATAATAATAATAAAATCAATATCAATAATAATAATAATAATAATAATAATAATAATAATAATAATAATAATAATAATAATAATAATAATAACAATGATAATAATAATAATAATAATAATAATAATAATAATAATAATAATAATAATAATAATAATAATAATAATAATCTTTATCATCATCATCGTCTGAAATACGTTCAAGATATAACTGGTTTTAACATAGCTCTTTTCGCCAAAAGGTTCCGTCTAAATCAAATTCGCCATATGTTTGCATCGGCAAGATCCAATACTGTTCTGTACAACCATCTTCATTTTGAGTAGACCAGCGATTGATCTAATGGACAGCTGAGTTACATGTTCGGTTCAGTTAAAATGGCTGGTGAAGTTGTATAAAACCTTTCTCGGATACTCCTTTTTATAAAGTCATCTGTTTCGCTAAAGCATTTGATAGCATACATCCGCATGTCAAACCGTAACTGAAATTGTACTGAACACAGCCAAACAATTGGTTCAGATAATAAATAACTCTTCATTATGAAATCGAGAAAGTGGTGTTCGTGTGCTTTACTTTTACATATAAAACGTGTGTCTTATATAAATGCGTCCTATTATGTTTTGAGTTATCTGGGCAGCCATAAAGGAATGTCAGTAAATAGCAATCTATCATGGGTTTTTTTCTTCACACAATCAACATTTTGATTGGGATCATTCTGCAGAATATTTATCAAGACAATATATTTAAAAAAAACTATTTGGGTCTTGCTTGACAGTAATCATAATTTTGGCTTCGATTATATAGCCGGTAAGTTGTTGACAATTTTAATCAATCAATAAAATAACTTGTAAGAAACTGTTTACCCTCACATTCTTTCTATATGTACTTACTCTGTATGTTTAAATACCTTGCTCCTGATTAATTTGTCCATTATCTCAATTACTAATATTTGAGCAAGCTACACATTATGCTATCAAAAGTGGCTAAAGTTTTGAAAAAGCAACTTTACATAAACTTATGGAGGAAGCAACATATGACATGAAAAACTAACACGCTTTCATCATACCACACACTAATGTTACCACTGAGAGTGGCGTTATGCACAGTCTCCAAACCTTCAGAAAACTTTTGTACCAACTATTCAAATCTGTAGTGAAATATGACCCGTATTAATAAAACAGAAAAAGACAGTAGACTTAGTGTATTATTCAGTAAAATGATGTGAGCCTCTCTGTCGACATTCATAGTTACTGCCATTTTCAGCGGTAGCAAGAAATATTATGCACTGGATGTCAGAATTGTTCTATTTAAGAGTCGTCATAAGTATTTGCAATATAATGGAAATGATTTGAACATTAATAGCACACCTGTTTACTTCGGAATTATGTAATTAATAAAATGTAAATATTATTTCACGTGGGTGAACACTGGTTAGTGTCGTCAAGAGTCGATGGATTTAAACACAGTAGCCCAGAACATACTTACATGAATGAGCATGGGAGAAGAGATATGTTTGAACAGAATATGCCAAGCCAAGTAAAAATAGAATAGCCTTTTCACATTCAAACCAATATATTTCAAGATACCGCAAGACGTCACAAACGACATGAAAGGTTTCTTCATATTTAAGAGAAGATTTCTAGGAGAAGTGCGAGAGCTTGTTCGATCTACAACACACATAGATCATGTTTCTCATTCTTTGTTCTTCGTTTGTTCTCCTTATTGCTGGCGTGTACTTGCAAACGATCCCAGAGTCCAAAGCAAACGACTGTCCCAGGTTTGACTATGAGTATAAATTATTGGAGAGGCTCCTTAGAATCGAATTTGCTCAGAGAGAATCAGATGCTACCATAGAACAGCTTCATCAAAAATTAAAACATCTTCAAACAGATGTCATACAAAGAGAAGAAATTCAGCACCTCAAAGACAACAAAGCAAATGGTAAGTCAACATTTATTATAGCCTTCGTTCTTGAATCGTGTGACCTTTCACCATGTCATATATGCCACTTTATTTCCCTTTGCTTTACCTCAGTTATAACTTTTAAGCACGACTTATGTTCACGAGTTCAAAGAACAATTTTATAAACTCGACTAAATCAGCTGTTATGTAAAAGCCAAAAATGGAGTTAACTTCTTGGAATCACAAAATTGAGATACAGTTGAATATTAGCTTAAAAACCTATTGATATACATGTAAATAAAGAAGATATATATCGAGTAGTTCGTCATTCGACAAATTTAGACTATACACCAACAATGCTAAAGAATTATTCTCCCTTATTTGAGAAATTTCGCCTGAAGTTGTCGCCCATGTCTGACGTATTTCGGAATACCCTGTTAGTCAATGTACTTATCCTACTCCTACTGTTTCAAGAGGGTACACCTAATACATTTCCTGCCGTTGTATCGTTTGATTCATGTTGCGACAGAGGAAATATTCATCTGATAATCAGCTCGAACAGTCGAAACGTAACCTCTGATTGTTTCTCACCTGCAAACCTAGAGATTGTATACTTTTTGGATTGCTCTAGAAACCACTTTTATCAGTAAACTGATTACGCAAATTTCATACTATTCCACTGTGGGCCAACAATGCCTCATCATGGAAAATACAGTGCTTAAGTCATCAAACGAACCCAAATTATTTTACAATGAACAATAGGTTTTGCCAATAAAGCCATTACAATTCTGCTGAAGGAAACTTCCATCAAACCTTCCATGAAAACATGATAATTCTTTGTCCATTTTCAATACTATCAACCTTTCTTTCCTGGCCCATTTTTAATTCCATCAACCTCGTTTCCTGGCCCATTGTTAATCCTATCAACCTTTAAAACCACAATGAATGGCAAACCGAAGAGAAATAGATATTAGTCCACGTTGCACAGACCACATATGCGTACACGCTGATGATTATTAAGACATAGATTTGAATAGTGAAGGGAAAAAACATGAAACAACGTTACGAACTAAGGAATAATATTCTTACTAATAAAATCAACCTCTGATTATTTAATACGGTCTATAATTAAAGGAAACTATGTGGCTCCATCTATCCTGACACTGGTGTTAAAATATCAATTGTATTAAATTGTATAATTTCTTTCACTGGCAAGGTGAACTATCCAATGTCTCTATCCTACGAAAGAATATAAAACTCAGTGGTAAGTTAACATCCAACGTAATGCAGTTTTAATTGCCCATGAAAATATTCATCAATTTTTCAATGGCAAAAAAAGGATATCGTTGTTTCCTTACGAATAACAAATCATATCAAACTATTAAAAACACAAGTGTAAGCTGAAAATAATGTGTCAATGTTCAACATAATTATTAGCATACCTGAGGAGATTGACAAGCATTATGCCATATCCTATATTAAAAGCAACCCGAGTCAGTAAATAATTCTAAACATGTACATTACATACTTTCGTGAATGACCGTATTACTCAGTGTTTAAGAAAAACAAGTGATATACCGCATGACGCAATTACTCTATTTTTAAAACGGCATGGCCGTATTACTCAGCACTTATGATACGGCATGACCGTATTACTTAGTACTTATGATACGACATGAACGTATTGCTTAGTACTTATGATACGGCATGACCGTATTACTTAGTACTTATGATACGGCATGAACGTATTACTTAGTACTTATGATACGGCATGACCGTATTACTTAGTACTTATGATACGGCATGAACGTATTGCTTAGTACTTATGATACGACATGACCGTATTACTTAGTACTTATGATACGGCATGACCGTATTACTTAGTACTTATGATACGGCATGAACGTATTAGCCAGCACCTATGATACGGCATGACCATATTAGTTAGTACTTATGATGCGATACGGCATGACCGTATTACTCAGTACTTATGATACAACATGACCTTATTACTCAGTAGTATGATACAGCATAACCGTATTACTCAGTACTTATGATACGGCATGACCGTATTACTCAGTACTTATGATACGGCATGACCGTATTACTCATTACTTTTGATACCACTTGACCGTATTACTCACTAATTATGTTACGGCATGACCGTATTACTTAGTACTTATTTATGATACAGCATGACCGTATTACTCAGTACTTATGATACGACATGACCGTATTACTCAGTACTTATGATACGGCATGACCGTATTATTTACTACTTACTTATGATACAGCATGACCGTATTACTCAGTACTTATGATACAGCATGACCGTATTACTCAGTACTTATGATACGGCATGACCGTATTACTCAGTACTTATGATACGGCATGACCGTATTACTCAATACTTATGATACGGCATGACCGTATTACTCAGTACTTATGATACGGCATGACCGAGAGGCATATGAAGAATGTAAATATAAAAACCCTTTCAAAGAACAGTTATGAAAATATGAAACAAAACAAATCTATTCCCACTATTATGACATCACTTTATTGCCAATATAAATCATCACAATACAATTACATTTATATCATCACTGCATTCCCACTATTAATTAATCATTATATTATATCATTATTGTATTCTCCTTACTATACCATCACCGTATTCCTCCTACTATATCATCACCGTATTACTACTACTATATCATAAACCTATTCACACAACAATATCACTACAATATTCCCACTACTATATCATCATTCATCATTATATTCTGTTATGTATAATTAATTAGCATTATGTGATTGATCTTTGTCCGTGATTGAGGATATAGGTTTTGGTTTGTACCTGGTCTTTGTCAAATTTGAAAGTTATTGACCAAAATATAGTTTTATTTATTATAAACTTAAAATGTTCTGTAAGAGAACTTATGAGCTACATACTGGTAATTCTATTTTGACTTATCCTTTATTAAAATGTTTTTTCTAACAAAATTATTAATTCCTTCTTTAAGTTCAGTTTCTGACATAATTTCCTGTAATGTTTAGCTACATTTAAGATTAATTATTTTTTAAAAATTTTCGTTGGAATTACAAATTGCTCATTGGATTTTAGGACTAGAAAACAACTTTGGAATTATAGCACTGTAATAGATCACGAATATTGGTACATCAGCAAAATCCAGATTCTTGCAATTCACTCGGAACATTCGTTACATTTGGGCTTGTGTTAGAACAGTAGGATTATTTGGGATGTAATTCACAAAACTGCAACTTCCATTTAAATTACTATACAAGTAAATTGTTTGTTAAATATTGCGTTATTTGTTTTGGAAATGTAAATTGTTACTGATTAGGAATTTTTGTCTCGATATTTACTCTATTAGCACTAATATATTATAACACTATCTCCTCTACTATATCATGATATGTTCTCACACTTTGTAGGATTTTTGTTAAAATTAAGTTCAACTCTATCGTTGTATTTTATTATTTTATTGTCGTTAAGAGAAAAACCTACTAAATCAAGTTTGATAAGTTCGTTCAGTAACGAAGTATATTTTTTGTGTATATATGCAACTACATAATTTATCACTCAGCAGTAGTTTACAATGGAACTATATGATACATTACTTAGTCGTAATTGAGTATGCAAATATACGCTGTATTACTCAGTTGTAAACATCTATGCAAATACATGATGTTTTACTCAGTAGTAACTAAGTATGCAAATACATGATGTTTTACTCAGTAGTAACTAAGTATGCAAATACATGATGTTTTACTCAGTAGTAACCTAGTATGCAAATATATGATGTATTACTCAGTAGTAACTGAGTATGCAAATACATGATGTTTTACTCAGTAGTAACTGAGTATGCAAATACATGATGTTTTACTCAGTAGTAACCTAGTATGCAAATACATGATGTTTTACTCAGTAGTAACTGAGCATGCAAATACATGATGTTTTACTCAGTAGTAACTGAGTATGCAAATACATGATGTTTTACTCAGTAGTAACTGAGTATGCAAATATATGGTGTTTTACTCAGTAGTAACCTAGTATGCAAATATATGATGTATTACTCAGTAGTAACCTAGTATGCAAATATATGATGTTTTACTCAGTAGTAACTGAGTATGCAAATACATGATGTTTTACTCAGTAGTAACTGAGTATGCAAATATATGATATTTTACTCAGTAGCAACCGCCTATGCAACTATACGATACATTACTCAGCAATAATTAACTGTACAACTATATAATGAATTACTCAATAGTAATCGATTATGCAGCTTATTGCATCAAACTTACTCCTTAGCAGGTGCTTTGTACGAATCACTACTCTTTGTTAAAAACAGTCTGTATGTTCAATAGTTTATATATACATTCAGTTTCACAGTTTACTATTGTAAAATACCATGTTTTAAATTTTATTTGATTAAACAGAGGTATAACATCTGTTTTCTGTTTCAATTGTACGTCATTTGTCTAATACTTTCTCGTTGTTGACACAGTCTTGTCTATTTTACTGGCTCTCTGATAAATATCTTACAGGAGTGCTGGTATCCCACTCAAAATTTATCTGCCTATGATAACATCAATATAAATGAAAACATGAAGAACACATGTTTACGACATTTTTTATGAAATTACAATTAACGGTCTTATCCAATTTGCTGTACTTTCTTGATAATTTACATTCTTCCTGATTTAATTCGCTGTATTGTCTTGCTCTTTCCATTAACGAAATTTCGAAGATTTTAAAGGGTGGCATGGTATTACTTCATGTATACCATTAATCGTTATTTGTTTACTTGGACATAAACAACCTAGTGTAATCAAGCCTTCGGTTACTTATCATTTTTATTGTGTTTATATGATTCTAAATCTCAGTAAGGCAAACATATTATTTGCAAAGAATTAAATAGTCTGACGACAAGGTAGTGAACATCCTTGATTTGTTATTGTTACCTATGTTACGTCTCTGTAGGTTTTTTAAACTTGGCAAATAATTTAATTATTAAAGTCATATATAAAAAGTAGGAGAGGAACTTGAAGGATTATAAAGTGACTCCAAACTAGTCCTTATTAAAGCCTAGTAATGTCCTAAATGAATCAAAAGTTGCTAATAAATTTCAAAACCGAAAATGTACTGGTTCTCCAGGAACCGTGGCGCTATCAAGATGGGGTTGTCCAGAGTTTCGAATGCTTTATAACAATTTACATTATATGATTGTCCAAATAATCAACACTTTGTATATCCACTGAACAGTCCAAATAAATATTTTCCTCTCAAATAATATCTAAGTAGAAAAATCACGTCTGCATTCTTACAACAGGAAAACAATTAGTGATAATGACTCCAAAAATCAGAATGAAACAGATTGATTCTCTCCGCATATTGCAACAGTATCTCGCCGTACAAACCACGTGACAGCATATACTACTGAATTTGTGTCGAATTGTGCCTATTCTCGTGACCTGGCGCAACCAAACTGAAATTATCGAATTACTCTGGAAACGTTTAAATGCCATCAGTCACTGAGAAATTGTGCCATAGGAACCATTTAAGTCTTGTTAATAATAGCAATATTATCAATTTTCAACCCTTCGGACAATATACACAATAACTTCAGGTAAAAGTGAAGATAATAGGCAAGAAGGCTATAACGCGTGTATGGCATGGGATAGAATGAATGGACAGACACAATCTGTAGCAGGATACAAGTGTATCCATTAGACAACGATATTAACCCAATAAGTTTTAGTTCTTTTCTAGTAATATTAATATATTACATAAACTGCAGGATTTGGATCAACTTACGTAAGATGGGGAAGAACCACTTGTTCAGGAAATGGCACAGAACTCGTCTACAAAGGTACGATAGGTTTACTTTCATCATGATGATACATTTTTGGCACGTAATTGCTTTGCACGTGTAGTAGTGTGTCAAGAAATTAGATGCAAAAAGTGTTATTGCATTTCGCTTCAAATAACACCACCATTATCACCACCACCGCCACTAATATTACTATTATTTCAATTGCTTCTAATACTACGACAACTACTACTACTGCTATTACCAATAATAATAATAATAATAATAATAATAATAATAATAATAATAATAATAATAATAATAATAATAATAATAATAATAATAATAATAATAATAATAATGATAATAAAAATAATAATAACGACAGCGATAGCAGTGATAATATCATATTAAGATTATTATAATCTTGCTTCTATTGGTACACTACCCCAACGGATAATTCTTAGGTTAATTTTCGTTATCTTTCACGAAATCTCTCTTCGGATGGGGTGGGATGGGGACAACATATAATGTTGAATATTTGCCTAACGGTAATAAGACGGAGTGGAATAATTTTAGGAAAGACGAAAACATGGACGAGATATGAGTGATTGACGGGGACATTTAATAATTTTGTATGATGATATATATATTAAGTAAAAGTTATTTATAAATGAAATTAAAAAATGAGTAATTTTGATCTAAACTACATCGTGATTGATCTATGATTTAAAAGAAATTAGTAATATCAACATTGAATTATATAATGACTCATCTAAGATTTTAATTCTTAACTCGTCGTCCTCATTTTGAGAACTGGAATCAGAATTTTCTTTCCGATCATTTCATACATTATAAGCAGCAATGACGCAAATATAGTGTTGCAAATCTAGGCATGGGCATCGAGTGGCCAAGTGGTCTAAAGCGCTCTCCGATACGGATCACTACTATCTCACCTCTGTCTGCGTGGGTTCGAGTCTAGAATTCAGCGAATGTGGATATGTGAGAAAGCTTGCCAGTAGCTTCTCGTGGGTCGGTGGTTCTTTCCGGTTTCTTCCTCCATCATTAATACTGGCCGCCATGTATAGCCTATCCTGTGCTGAAAAATGGCGTTAATCCCCACAACAATAACAACAACAACAACAATGAATCTAGGCTCCTATAAAAAGTAACCGAAAATAGTGAAGGAAACAAGCTTTGTAAAAGTTTTTTAAAAAATAATATATTTCCCTAGAATACCAAGTGAAAATTAGATAAAAGAACTAATGGTTTTGCGAATCAAATCCAAAATTAATTAAAAAATAGAAGTCATATTATTACATAGTCCTGAATGAGTCTCGATAAAATCCAAAATGGAAGGTGCTGAATTGTGTTGTAGCCTTCGAAGTGTTGTTGTGTGAACAGTTCTTTGTTGACTCATAGAAAATAATATTCCCGTTTTGAATTCCGAATAAATTTCAGTGAATGTCTTTGTCCAACTATTTTGGTAGGAGAACTCATGTATTTCCAAAGAAAATAATAACTTTATTCCATGAAGTAAAATTTCCACTGAAATTGTTCACAACATAACGTAACTTAACGTCTCAAATGTTTTAAAACCCACTGACTAATCTCTATAAAGACAACAATTATAGACAAGTTTAAGTCGAGAAAGATATTCCCGGTTGAGGGTCAGCATTCTTGAAAATTTAGAAGTTTGTAACAATAAACACGTTTCTTTTTTATCTTATTTCTGTGATTTGGATTTTTAACGTAGCTTTAATAATTTTTCAGTCATATCACTTCGATGTCTGCAGTGTGACAATTTATAGTGATGTCTAGCACTGGATAATCATGCCGCTGACATGTGGCATGATGTCCCACCCAGTCACATTATCATGCCATCAGGTCAACCAGTTTTAACACTGACCTCTTAATGCTGAGCACCAAGCGATGCAGCTGTTAGTACCATTTTGTAAAGTCTTTGGTATGACTAAACCAGGGTTTGAACCCACGACCTCCCGCATTCAAGGCGGACATTCTAATCACTAGGCTACCGAAGCGGTATCTTATCATGTACTCCAGATATGGCATTTGCTTAACTTAATTGTTCATAAAAAGGAAAAGAATTTTTTAAAAATGTAAAAAAAAACATTTACCAAAACCCTCACTGGTCCTCAAACAAGTTCAGAAACTAGATACAGTGTTTCTATGATTATAACAGTCTGGTCAAACAGAATTGAACTGAATTTCTGGATCATGTCATATCCAGTAAACAAAATTACCTTACAATAGCATGTCATGGAATAAATTAAATTTAAAACTAACAAGCAAACAATTAAATTACATATACATAACAACAGAAAAAATAAGAATACACGAATGAGTACTCAGTACGACAAACAAAATAGATGTTAAAGAATTGTTCTCATTGTAGTCACTATGAATTAAAGACTTGACCAGCACGCCGAATCTGTGAAATGTAGTCCGGTAAATTCAGGACTTGACCAGCACGCCGAAACTGTGAATTCTAATCACTACGATTTAATATGGTTCCGATAAGTGAAGAATTCGTCCTTGTCTGATATTTTTGTAATTTACAAGTGTTCTCCCTGGAAGTAAATTATAATGCATCAAATCTTTCTTATCTTGAAGTTGACAACTCCGTTTAATTCGCAGAACGAATTTTTTTTTATCAAATGTACTGATAGGTTGCAATGACTGAACTTTCTGTGCTTATAGGGTGTGATAACTCGAGTTCCCAGAACTCCCCGTCGTGGCACCGTATGGATACACTTATCTTTTCTATGAATTTTCCTAATAAATTAAAAAAGAAATCCTAATCTCACATAATAGGCCTCGGGTGATGTAATTTTTGGGAGGCTATGTGAGGTAGACTAGACGTATGAGACAGACTAGACCCATGGAATAGACTAGACCTATGTGAGACAGACTAGACCAATTGAATAGACTAGACCTATGTGAGAAAAACTAGACCAATGGTCCTAGCCGAAACAACCATTCTTACTCATTAGTATTGCCTGGCTTATGAAAGTATTGTATTTAACAACTTCCATTAAATACAATGTTGCTGTATTTAATTATTTCCTGACAACTTTATCCAAATTGGTTCCAAAATGCTGACACGATGTCCAATTGTATTTGTACATTATTTATAGCTCTGGACAGCATGAATACGGACATTAGAACAGAATGTCCAATAAACTGTTTGAATGCCTGTAATTCCGCAATGCATCAATCATTTGCAAAATACATTATTGGTCGTTGGAACACATGTATGGGCACTTGTCCGAGTTTGACTGACACATAACGATATGTTCACTGAAAATTGTTTTAATTCACTTTTAGTCTTTCTAATGTAAAATCTTCATGTCGACTCATACTGTCATCGATATACGAATGAAGTTGTTACATTGATATACAAATAAAGTATTTACATTGATATACGAATAAAGTAATTTGCCCTGTTTTGCTAGGATTTGCGGGTGGCTCACAATACACACACACTGGAAGTTCTGCTGACTTTCTTTGCCTGACTGAGGAGCCTATATTGGGTAGATCTGTTGCAGGAGCGGATCCTTCCGGATATGTCTATGGTGCTGAGTATGAAATTTACGCAGGGTCTAATCCTTTCTCGATGGTGTCTATTCAGGACAATATGCCATGTTGCGTATGCAAAACGTCCCGCACGGCCATTCTCATGATTCCAGGTAGAAAAGTCTGTTACCCGGGATGGACCACGGAATATACCGGATATTTGATGTCAGGTTATCACGGTCACCCTGGGGCAACAAACTACGTATGTGTAGATGAAAATGCGGAGCCAGCACTTGGGAATTCTGGAAGCCATGACGGACATCTTCTCTACGTGGTTCAGGCAGTTTGTGGATCCTTACCTTGTCCTCCGTATGCTGAAGGTCGACTTTTGACATGTGTTGTTTGTTCTAAATAAGTAGAACATGGTGTTTGATACAACTAACAACCTCTAGGCAAACAAAAATGCTCAGCTGTGAAATGAATATATATATATATATATATATATATATATATATATATATATATATATATATATATATATATATATATATATATATATATATATATATATATATATATATATATATATATATATATATATATATTGGTTCGTACAATCTCTCTCCAGTTAGTGTTTTTACTGTTTTTGGAGATCTTAATAACCTTTCTAACTCAGCAATGTCGATGATAGATGCTCCTGTATCTCTAACTGTTTCTGTCCATGCATTTATTTTGTTATGTCGTAATTCTGTTAAACCGTTTCCCCATAGATGTTTGCGAAGTGTTCTATAACATACTTAGCTATACAATTTATCCTTGACAATTGCATAAGTTTGAGATCACCAACGTTAACATTATCATTTAACGGATATAGCGCGTATATCACCTACGTTAAGTTTATCATTTAACGGATATAGCGCGTACACCACCAACGTTAAGTTTATCATTTAACGGATATAGCGCGTACACCACCGCAGTTACAGAATAAGCTCGCTCATAATATGGTTTTTCAATACCAGTTAGTATTCCTGTTTTGGAATTTTCACCAAGGAAAATATCTTTCCCTGACGTTTGGACTGCATCATGCTTGTCTAAGATGATCCAAATATTATCTTCGGTCTTTACAATAACTTTTATTAAAATAAAATATCTTTAACATCAAGGTATTCAATAATCTTTCTTCCTCGTTTGTCAATCATCACATAGACATTTTTTCCAATTTTAAATGAGGACTACACACCAGCCGCACCTTTGTCGCGAAATTCTTTCTTGGCTTCATGGATACGTTTAGTTATATCCGCATTCGTTAAAGATAGATCTTGCATCGAGTAACTAAATTTGTGTTTCGGTAGTCTATCAAGATCAAATCTAGCAACGGCAAGCTCAATTGCGGATAATGCATGCATATTATAATTAAAATTTTTAATCATATATATATATATATATATATATATATATATATATATATATATATATATATATATATATATATATATATATATATATATATATATATATATATATATATATATATATATATATATATATATATATATATATATATATGGTTGAACGAAATCATCTTTGCCATGTAACAGAACTTGCGAAAACGAATTCTTCAGTTATAATATGCAATGCGGTAGACCAAGTCCGTGTATGCGATGTGGTGTTTTGGTCAGAGGAAAAACTCACCTGTGTGCGCAATGTGGTGGTAAAAAATATATAGAGTTGAAACGATATTTCGATAAAAATATACCACTTTAGATGAATCTCTTATAAAAATCGAAGAAGATTATCTGGCTAGCTTTTTAAAATAAATAGTTAAACAAATAGTATTAGTATATAAATGGAGGAAAATGAGTTTGTGTCGCATCTAATCATCACCAATTATGAAGCGTCACGTGATGGAACTATCAGGAACTACAGACTAAAAAACACTAGTTACAAATAAAGGTGAGATTATATCACATATTTTTATAAGATCCGACTTAGTACTTAGGGTATTACCCACGGCAATTACTTAGGTAATTGGATCTTATAGAATTATGTGATATAATCTCGTCTTAGAAAAAATAATTATTTATTTATTTGTAACTGAGTAAAGATAAAATAATTATTTATTTATTTGTAACTGAGTCAAGATAAAATAATTATCTATTTATTTGTAACTAAATCATAGATAGAAAGATTATTTATTTATTTGTAACTGAATCAAAGATAAAATAATTATTTATTCAATCTTTGTGCTGAATCAAAGATAAAATGATTTTTTATTTATTTATAACTGAGTCAAGATAAAATAATTATTTATTTATTTTTGATGCTGAGGTAAAAAGAAAATAAGTATTTATTTATTTGTAACTAAATCAAAGATAAAATAATTATTTATTTTTTTATGCTGAGTCAAGATAAAATAATTATTTATTTCTTTGCAACTGAGTCAAGATAAAATAATTATTTATTTATTTTTTGTGCTGAGGTAAAAATAAAACAATTATTTATTTATTTGTAACTGAATCAAAGATAAAATGATTATTTATTCAATCTTTGCACCTGAATCAAAGATAAAATGATTTTTTATTCAACCTTTGTAACTAAATCAAAGATAAAATGATTATTTATTTATTTGTAACTGAGTAAGGATCAAATAATTATTCATTCCATTACGCTGAAACAAAGATAAATGATTATATTTTTAATTGTGATAAATCAAAGATAAATGATTATATTAATCCTTGCGCTGAATCAAAGATAAAATGGATTATTTATTTATTTTTTGTAACTGAGTCAAGATAAAATGATTTTTCCTCCTTGCGCTTGAATCAAAAGATAAAATGATCGTTTATTCATCTTTGTGCTGAATCAAAGATAAAATGATTATATATTTATTTGTAACTGAGTCAAGATAAAATAATTATATATTTATTTGTAACTGAGTCAAGATAAAATGATTATTTATTCATCACTACGCAGAATCAAAGATAAAAAGATTATTTATTAATCACTGCGCAGAATCAAAGATAAAATGATTATTTATTCATCACTGCGCAGAATCAAAGATAAATTATTATTTATTCAATTTTTATGCTGAATCAAAGATGAAATGATTATTTATTAATCTTTGTAACTGAATCAAAAGATAAAATGATTATTTATTAATCATTGCGCAGAATCAAAGATAAATGATTATTTATTGTGCTGAATCAAAAATAAATGATCATTTATTCATCCTTGCGCTGAATCAAGATAAAATGATTATTTATTCATCCCTGCGCTGAATCAAGATAAATGATTACTTATTTATTTTTGTGCTGAGCCAATATAAATGATTATATTGTGCAGATGAGGATAAATAAATAATTGTATCAGATGAGATAATGTAGAATTAGTTGTTGGACTGATCCGATGTTAACGCCCCGTGTTTGACTTTGAATTAGAGATGCGACCCATGACTTACGGGGGGTATATATTTCTGCAGAAATTATGCAAATTCATATATAATATGACACTGCACACTTTCTGCATTGGGGTTATATTTTTTAGTTGAAAGTTATCATTCATTATATATATATATATATATATATATATATATATATATATATATATATATGAAATGGCAACTTTCAACATCGATGATGGTCATGGTGAGATTTTTGTTGAAAGTTACCATTCATTATTTATTATATGAAATGGCAACTTTCAACATCGATGATGGTCATGGTGAGATTATTTTGCAGAAAGTGTACAAATTTATATATATGAAATGGCAACTTTCAACATCGATGATGGTCATGGTGAGATTTTTGTTGAAGATGTACAAATTTATGATATTGTACACTTTCTGCTAATCATGACAGAGGAGTTATTTTGTTGAATTGACGCTTTGTCAGGACAAAGTCAGGGATTAGTTGTTAAACCAGCCGTTAACGCACCATATATGGAACTTCAGCCATGCGGTGTGTTCGTCTGCGTCAATGATGTCGGAGCCGCCGTAAAATCCTTGACTGGGGTTGAGGAAATGTCTCCATGTTGGATTATTGAAGCAGTCGGGCGTGGGAAATTGTGGGTATGTGAGTGTATTATCTGATCTTGATGGGTTGAGTTTATTATTCACAGTTAATGTTATTCCATACGCCTTGTAGATTGACTTGATTGTCCCAATGGTACTCTTGACAGTTAATTTTTTGGATCGCAATTTTATTTCAGGAAACATTGATTACCAGTTGTTAACTATATCATTATAATACTTCAGTACATCCGGATAGTACATCTTGTCCTCGACGTACATCCTCATATCTGATCCTGATACTAAAGTTGTTTTCACAGATAAATTATCGGGATTAATCTTGGGGGCATTAATTAATGATAGAAATTTATTTATTTTTCTTCTTTTCTCTTTGAGGCTGATTTTATCACTGCGAAATATTTCTGTCTCAACCCCACGGCTTTGATTTATCTTATCCACAGTATATCGTTGATTCTAATTTCTCACCGTCAGTTTCACGGGCGTTGTATCTATAATAATTTGGATATTCATCATGTTGGTTATTGTCGTTATCTTTCATGTTTTTCGATCACCTACCCATGTCTTCAAGAATTCATCGACGGTAGGATTATTTTTGATTTTATCGATGTTTGGTTTCTCAATATTGTTCTTCTTCTTCCACGTTTCATATTCATCTATGGGTGGTTCTATTATTTTATATCCGGTATTTCTCATCATGTGTATCAGTCTCGATGTAAAGTACATCTTTGAGTTATTCTCGTCGATGATATCGTTGATGTAGGGCAAATCCAAATGCAGTATGTAATTCTCCTGCGATGGGGATTCGATATAATTTTGTATTGTTGTCAATCAATCTTTCACGGTCAATAATGACCTTCTCGATGGATTCACTACATAAAGGTAATTTACATTCACGTTGCTTCGTTGTTGTGAAATAATGAATCTCATGGACACAGCGGAATCTATGTAGCGCTTGCTTCGTTGCTTGGACAGAACACAGTTCCTCGGAAAATACATACATAACTCTAAAACGATCATCAATGATGATGACTCCTGCTTCGAGAGTGTGATTAAATATCATAATATCGATGTCATCCGCTGTAAAAAAAAATAATTATTTTATCACAAAATTTATATAAGTAATTATGATCAATGAAATGATTTTTGCGCTGGATGATACACATTAACATTGTGATTTTGTTCCGCAAAGTTTTGCAATAATGCTTATTTATTTATTGCTTACACATTGATTTGTTCATATGTAAATCACAAAATTCATTCTTCACAAATAAATCATATGCGATATATGACATAATACTTTTATATTGAATACATGAGCACCATTTTAATGGTGTGTGAAAAACGGTCAAGTAAACTATATGAAGTCCGCCCAATGGATGATACATTTTTTAGTGATAATGCTGTATCAGTAATATTTGCGTAATATTTAAAATTATCACTAACCCGAATTCCAGTAAAATTTGTTATAAAACCAACTAGTGCTGTATCGTTTTCAAAATAGTGATACTCGACATCATCTTTTTATCAGCATCTATTTCATATTGCCATGTTAATATTACATCATCTCCAATACATGATACAATTTCTGTTTGTGTTGTATATCATGTAACATCATTTCCCATTACAATTATTATTTTGATCATGAGCAAACACAGAATCTTCATCTTCGAGTTTCATTATAAACAAAAAATAAAATGTATTTTATTTTATTTACAATTTTTATTTAAAACGCAAAAGCTCTTCCATTTATAACGATAAATCAACATGATCCAAGATTAAGATATCGTGTTGGCCTAGATAAAATCTTTGGTTAGCTCCCCTTGACTGCCAGGAGAAGCAAAGGGTGAAGGACAAAACTTGAGTCGCTTTACAAGTAAACAAAATCGTTTTACAAAGTCAGGACAAAATAACTTTAATAATAGTATAACAAAAACTGAGCTACCTCCTGGCAAAGTCAGGCGTAATGGAAATATAATTAGTTAGAGACCTTGTTTAGTGTTATTGATCTTTTTTTCAGCCTTTGTAGAAACCTTTTTCGTTAATGACTCGAGCAAAAATTTGTAGGGTTCACCCTCCCTACTGCTAAAATAATATCTCAACTTGTTATAAAGTGGCCTTATCATCAAATTCCTCATTATAATTTTGCATTATCGTTGCGAACTCCTCATTAGATATTTTACCATCACATAAGTACGCCGAAAGATACGAGGATAATTTAGAAAAAGATGTTTGCTGTGTGTGATTTCATCATGTACTCGCTTAATTTTTCACTCGCGCATGTAGATATTTTCTTAGTGATAATAATGAATATGCCTGCGCATGTTGTTGCCGTAGAAACGATAATTGTTATAACTGCAGGCGCAGTCGTCGTTATTATTGATAATAATAATCCGGTTCAAGCAATAATAGCAGAAACTTCTATATCAGAGTAAACGACTAATCAATAACAACCATACGTCTGCGATATTTTCTTTACTTTCACTGTGTAATCGTCAATGATATTTTTCGTTCAGTATAACACTTACACGCCTGACTGTAACTGTGAAGTTGAACGTCAATAAATGACGGAGTCATTTGATTCATTATTCTATCATCTAGGTAATTATTCAAGGAGTTTCAGCTACGAATTTTAGACACCACCAGTACGTAGCTACGGTCAACTTTTTATTATCCGCTACCACTAAAATCAATTCTTCGGTATCTTTATTTAACACTATAGACACAGTTGCAGAAAAATCATCGGTCGAATGACGCCGTGGAAATGTAGTAATTATACTGAATGTTGTGCTGCTAAATACTGACAACCTATACACACCCGTGAGACAATTACTTTGTTTCTACCATGTTGCTTTTCCTGATGATAAAGTATAAATCACGTTGATGATCTGCTTGTGAGAAAGTTTTATAAGTTTATTTTTTCAATAATATTAGGAATTCCACTAATGATATCGTTGAGTTTCGTGTGAATAACGACGAGTTTAATATGAACGGTTGGTAGAGTTCAAAAACATTAATTAATAGATCTGTTTAAATTTCTACGAAAATTTAGGAATGTTAGTATGTAATTATTATAATCAGTTCTAAATTCGGTAATTCCATAATTGATTGTTGCTAACAAATTGTTGCTAACATATCGTTATTAAAATGTCCTTATCGCCGACGTATTTTTTAGTTGCAGCGCCGAAATCTGTTTCTGGTGCTCTGAGATCATTAATACCGTTATTGTTCATATTGAGAAATAAACTCATGATACCACCGTTGGATAATACGTACTTAGATTCTTGATCATCGACGTATTGTTTCGTTGTTGCATCTGTATATGCGGGTGAATCTCCAAGATATGTAAATAAAATTCCTGTCATAATAATGTCGCCAATAATTACATCGCCAGTTTTCTTAACATAGTCGTTAACAGACTTACCAGAATCCTGTATTTTAACTTGATCTACAAAAGTAACGATATTATTAATAACTGCGGTGGGAATTCGTGCCAGTATATCTGGCAGTTGTATGTTGCTTGTTTTCAATCGTCCTTGTTAATTCTGAAAAACGACGACTTCATTTTGAACCACGCTTGTGATACTTATTAGATCATCGAGTTCATTTCTGAGCTGATCAAGAGTTGCGTATTTAGATAAATCGATTTTCTAATCTTTTCGGTGAGAACATCTTCCATAAATATCTACCATTATGTTTACTTATGTCTGTTTAAATGTGACATCGTAATATATTCACGTACGACTTTATGAGGTGGCGCTGTTAATTTTGATACAGCATCAAGTACATTATGTACTTCTTGACCACATACTGGGGTTATCCGTTATTTTTTGTGTTGGTAGCGTTGGCTACCAGATTGCATCAATTGTATTGCTGACGTAATAAAGAAATTCCTTTGGTGGCGCCAACCTATACTATTCGAAATAAACAATTCCACGTGAATCATTTGCATATCTAACCCAATGAGATCCAGTCCAGAGATTTTATCTAGACTAAAAATGTCGGTTTCATGTTGCTTTGCAACGGTAGGTTATTGATCACGCTTAAAAACTCCTCTGAAATTTTTTATTTAGCTTTTTAATCTGTCCAGGAGTCAGACTGACTTTAATATAATTGATCACATTATGACATTATAAGCGATTTAATTACATGTTTGGAAAATATTTACATATTTTCTACTGGGGCATCAACGACTCTCATCCACTAGCACATTCAAATAACGTCGATTTATCGCTGAGAATAACTTCGATTGTTCTGTAATTGGCAATAACTCCTCACAAATGAATATCTAAAACAGATTGTCTGGTAACATCTAAATGTTCTAGTGAAAAGCAATGAATCGGATATAAAGTTGTAAAATCTAGAATTGAACTAGAATTGATATTTGTAAACCAGTATCAATGTTTTGATCACGTCCCATCTACGACATGAGACGATGATATGCATGTGCTGCATGATTTTTTTTCAAAATTCAGTAATATATCATCAGATGGTTCTTGATGTCCATTTATCCTTAATGAAGCCTCTGAAACACCAAGTTAATCAAACAGCATAATACTATGTGTTTGATCATATATTGTGAAGCATTTTGTCTTGGTGCAGAAACATCCTGCTGAGAATCTATTTGCCATGGTAATAAACCGTTAATTGTACTTTAAACACTATCTGTGATAACGTTGATTTACCACCTTGACTCATAAAAGATAGCAACCGGTCTTTTTTAGATACTGTATGTTTGGCCCAAAAATGACTTTTCTGACACTTCTACAGAATTCAAAGATTTGTGACAGTGGAATCACACATGAAAATCTACTACTTCCATCTTTTAACATCGCTCGACGTGGTGTGAATCCCAAGTTGACATTTGCATTAGCAGCATGAACCATCGAAGCAACGTCAGTGTCGACGTTTTTGAGACGGTTTCTTGATCGCTTTATGTCATATGGTGCGTAGTTTAGATGGTCAAAAATGTCATTAGTAAACATCATTGCTGGACCAGCTGATTTTGAATATTTGTCGCTGTATCTTGCAAGACCAAGTATTGTCGTGGCAACGTCGACGTCTTTCTGAATTGATTCAATAATATGATTTTTCCGTCAATTATGTATGTAGCGCTATCAAACAACGACATAATACCATTATTAACAAAACCAACACTAAATATCGGCGGCATATTCAGTATTATCTGTTTCTATAATTTCACATTAGACTACAGCAGGTAAGAAATATCTACTAGTATCCTGAACCTTTAGTTCGATTCGTCCATGCTGATTTCGCTGTCGTACGTCATAAGAATAATACTGATAATCGCGCACAGAATCAACAATGAAAATTGATGCGTTCATGTCATATGTGGGATAAGATATACGCTTAAATACCTTTATTATATTTATTATCGTCTAACACGAAGACACTTCCTGCTATCAGACTAGCGGTTATATTTTTCATTTTCCGACATTGGTACATCAGTCAACTCTGCTGGTGTTTCATTAGCATCTTGATTTATTATTTTACTAACATTTGCTGGCGTGACTTCAATGCTGGCCAGTTTTACTGGCTGATATCAGACCGCTTGCGGTCTGTGTATTAATCGTGCTAGTCTATCCTTGATTGCTGAGACTCTTTTGCTATCACCAACAGCGCATATACCTTTTTCACGAACACCAATAGCTTTCATTCCTAGTGTATTTGCAATCAGTATTGCTTTTGGGGCTATCCTTCTAAATAGACCACGATCAACATCACCTAGTCCATCTCCGTATGTTGTTTTGTATACTGGTAATCGAAAGTTTATTACCCTGACCATTGTTAGTCCACGTTGAGTACTATGATCATTTTATTATTAAGTGACTTTATCAATAATTGTATATAATCAATATGGTAGTCATCGGCGATTTCATTAATAAGGGACCGATATTAATTAATATTCTTGATACCACCTGTAAATTATCGTTTGCAAATATCAGCTACGTCATTCATGATTTCTGATGAATTATTACCAGTTCGTTTTCTTCCAGTGAGAATTTCTAGTCGATCGACATCAGCAAGAACATTATTGGGACAAGTAATAAGACCACTCCCTAAATCACTTCCAGTTGCGCTGGGAGCGTCTTGAAATTCTTCTTCTTCCTCTTCACTTGGCTTTGGTGATGCTTTTATTTACTTAATTTCGATAGTGATTTGGGTGATTCTGGATAATTACGAAGTGATTGCACAAATGGTTTGGTGCTTTTTTGTTGTTTTATTCTTTACTTTGTTTTTTTTCTTCTTTTTTTATTTTGCTTAAATTATCAATTTTCCTAACATAATTGTGATATAATGAATCTTCAGCTCTAGCGTTCAACATTCATACGTATGCGATATAATACTTTTAGCCATTGTTCACGTGTTTTAAAATATTTGGCGTAGTCAGGTTTCATTAATTTATCTCTTCGATTAAAACCATCCACGGCAAACTCAACTAATTGTTGTAGGTTTTTAATGTCGTTATTAATTGCCTTAACAGTACCTTCATCAAATTTAGTTAACAGTTCAGCATTACTTATAGGACCTACTGATTTTGGTTCAAGGGCTAGTGCTTCAGCGCCTTCAAGTATTTGTTGTATTGGTTGAACAGCAGCTATTTTTTCAGTTTCTTCAGCGATTTTTTCTAACGCCGGAAAATGACGTTTAGTGGTTTCAGTGATAGGCTTAAATAATTGTTTTTTTAACCTCTTCAAATTCCATCTGAGACTCCTGCCGTGATTGTAGTTGTTACTTAACAGAATCACAAACAGGTACATATTTTTAATTGCCTTTAGTAGCACTCGAGCTAATCTAGCTGAAAGTGGTTATCCAATATTCATTATTGATAATATTTATACTGGCTGTTTAATTTATAACAGAATAGAGGGTGAACAACCAATACTGAGTAACCAGACAAGTAAATAAAATTGCATAAAAATTTCAAACAAATGCGATTGGATAACAAAACTGAGCCAACCCAAACAATTTATTATTCGTTCTTCACCGCATGGAAATATACTCGGTTAGAGGCTTTGGTGAAATGTTATTTGACCTCGAGATTTCATCCTTTGTAGGAACCCTTATTTTTTTGTGAATAAGGTGTACAAAACTTTGCAGGGTTCATCCTCTCCGCTGCTTATTCCTTCACATATCACTATTTGTCTATTTGTTTCCCTTTATATGCAAATAAAGTTATTAGGTGTTGCGATTTATGACTGCTATTGTAAAACTTTCTGATGAAGTTATGCTTCTATTTTTGTAAAGAATCACAGGCATTTGATGATGAACTACGTCATAAGTTTTGCTGATGTATTTTCTTCCACTTATGCACCATCTGATTACCTTAACGTTCCAGTTATAATCCAATGGAAATGAAACAAATTTCATGTTACATTCTCCCACATGCCATGGAAATGTCTTCCACGAGAAAACAGTGTTCTTAATTCTCAAATTTCTGGAGAATTTTTCCAACGTGTGTGTGTGTGTGTGTGTGTGTGTGTGTGTGTGTGTTTGTGTGTGACCAAAGAGTTTAAAATTCTAATTTAAAAAATAATAAACCTATTTGCTGTCCAAATAAAATATGAATTATGGATAAAACAAAAATCATTATTTAGATGTAACGTATCAGCATTCAACTCGATGACTATATTTTCCGACTGTTAAAAATAAAATGCACACACAAAATGTACGTACATCTATTTATTGGTCATATCAGCAACAGGAAATGAAATGTCGCAATTGCAAAACTTTCTTTGAAGTCCATTCATGCGTCAACTGTGCTTCGGACAATTTGTTCATTCATCATCTATGCTTCCTGCAATTTATTAATTCCTCAACTGTGCTTCCAAATCTCACTATCTATCTGCCGATCTATGTCGTTATGTCTTTCTGTCTATCCATGTAGTTATGCCTTTTGGTCGATCAAAAAAGCCGTGCCCTTCTGTCTATCCATGTCGTTGTGACTTTCTGTCTGTCCATGTCGTTGTGCCTTCCTGTCTATCCATGTCGTTGTGCCTTCCTGTCTGTCCATGTCGTTGTGCCTTCCTGTCTGTCCATGTCGTTGTGCCTTCCTGTCTGTCCATGTCGTTGTGCCTTCCTGTCTGTCAATGTCGTTCTGGCTTTCTGTTTGTCCATGTCGTTGTGGCTTCCTGTCTGTCCATGTCGTTGTGCCTTCCTGTCAGTCCATGTCGTTGTGCCTTCCTGTCTGTCCATGTCGTTGTGCCTTTCCGTCTGTCCATGTCGTTGTGCCTTCCTGTCTGTCAATGTCGTTCTGGCTTTCTGTCTGTCCATGTCGTTGTGGCTTCCTGTCTGTCCATGTCGTTGTGCCTTCCTGTCTGTCCATGTCGTTGTGCCGTCCTGTCTGTCCATGTCGCGTTGTGGCTTCCTGCCTGTCCATATCGTTGTGCCTTCCTGTCTGTCCATGTCGTTGTGCCTTCCTGTCTGTCCATGTCGTTATGCATTCCTGTTTGTCAAGAAAAATACAAGCAGCAGCATCTGACACGAGTCAGTTTTACTGATGAAATATGTGCAATTATTCTGTGTTTGAAATATGTTTGCATCTTCTATATATTGCTGACTATGTTTATTTATTAATGGCACGCCTATGAATGGCAACAGGTGTTATTAATATAGTCTCCAATCCGTTTTATATGAGGGTTTCTTTCCGTAACAAAGATGTAGGTTAAGAAATGCATATGTATTCGTTTCTAATAAACGTAAGTTATTCATGCAGATAAATCGCTAGCACTTCACTTTTCCAGGTAGGATTTAATCAATCAAGAGCAACATATGTTGTGAGAGTCAAGTCCAATCACAGTGAAGCTGATTTTCACAACAGCATATGTTTAAAGCTAGTGACATAAAACCATATACTCTCTTAAAATGGATTCAGCGTGGTCGAACATGCTGAATGGACATAATTTACGATAAAGAAACCATGAATACCAATCGCTTTCAAATATATGCCTTTGCTACCATATGTATCAGAAATATTAGTTTTGTCAACAATGTCCTATTATCAACTCATGATTTATGACACAATCGTGTCTTAATCAAATATTGCATTTATCTTTTTCAATTCCGTAATTTTATTTGTTAATGTATCATGGTAGTTTTACCCTCCCCATTTTGTTGACCCTGAATTGTACCAGATTACTTATTTATTTTGTAAGAATAAATTTATTGGACTGCAAAAACAGACACCAGATGGTCTTTAGGGTAACAAAATGACAAAAAAGAAGAGAACAATTCTTGAGAACGTATCGGATTCATGTTAAATACAGGATTCAGCCCCAACTGGATTTATGTAATTTACCAATTTTCTGATTCTACCCTTCATACACATGAAATCTGGGTCGGAGTATACCTACTAACCTATCATGTATTTCCATCCCCAATCGAGAATACGGTGGATATTCAAGCCATTCGCAAACGAGATTTTGGGGGAAATTTGAAAAGCCAATGGCTTAGTGATCAAACAATCCAAGACCTGAAAGTATCTATAGGATGTATATGAATTATGGACGACAAGGTGTGCAGTAGACGAATTTTGGACGACAAGGTGTGCAGTACCACAAATGTTAATGGAAGTCTGTTAGATATTATCGCTTATAAGTCTGGAACAGGCATAGACCCAGAGCTGCCAAATCTGTGTCTATACAGTTTGGTCCGATTAATTTGTTGAATAAACAACATATACCCTTATCTGCACCGGGAGATCAGGGTTTATAATGTTTTCAGTTGGATCCGATCTTTAAGCGAATATACAAGGTGATCGTAATATAGTTCGAGGAATGTCAGCGAAATGTCATTCGAACTATGTTAAACACTTTGTTTGACAACTGTTACCGTACTTCAAATTCACCTGATGCTTTGTCGATATAGTGGATGGGTAAATACGGTAGCTGTGGAAAATTAGTTGAACTTAATTTTTGCTCTTATGAATTATCAGCATTGAATATCACGGATTATGTCATTCATGTGGATGATCTGTTAATAGTCTAGGTCTAATCGCATTCAGCTTTCGGAAAATGCCTTGACCTATTACCATCGAAACCCACTTCTTTGAAATTCCATGTCTTAATAAGAATTACCTGTAGAAATACAGCTACAGTAAAAAGGACGGAAGGACTGAACACTTTAGCTATTATAGCTTTTGTTGTTATTATATCTGAAACAGCTTTTACAATTTCCAACTAATAAATATAGTATCAGTTTTTTCTTCTGAAAAGGCATTATATTTTGTACGTTTTGTGACAGGAATTTTTTTTTAATAAAGGTTAAAATAAATTTGCATAAGAAAAAGGGATAATAATTGATATGTGATCAATGTAATTGACATATATTGTATATGCAGATGCCCACTATGAAAGGGTCCGCTAAAACAGGTTTCATCATAACCTATCAGCTAGTCTTTACAGAGATAAGGTAAATGTAAATGGAGAATAAAAAGTAACCAGGTAGTAAGGCTGGTGGACAGTAATTATAGTAAAAATTATAATAGAGAAGGAAAAAAGGAGTCTGGAGGTGGAAGTGGAGGAGGAGGAGAGCATTATATTATAAAGTTATTCTTACAAAATAAATAAGTAATCTGGTACAATTCAGGGTCAACAAAATGGGGAGGGTAAAGCCGCTATGATACATTAACAAATAAAACTACGGGATGAAAAGGATAAATGTAATATTTGATTAAGACACGATAATACAGTTTCTTTCCTCTGTATTTGGCAATCGTGATTTATATATCCTGTATTGTATTTGACTTATTTATGAGTTTAAAAAAAAGAGTGAAAACACATTAACTATCGACATTTATCGCGTTTTGTTGGTTTAATCACGTGACAGTAATTATAGTAAAATTTATACGTAAATCAGGGCCTAATGGCCATTTACGAGATTCATCTTAGACTGTAACTTTTTATTTTCCTGTTTACTGTGCTTTATTACACAATCATACAAAGGCCTTTCTCTATAATTTCCTCGTAGTGCAAGAAAAAATAAACTCAAATCTGAAATAGCATTCCTCTTCTTCATGTTTCTAATCATATCCTATATTTAAACATCCTTTCCTATTTTATCCATAAACTTAATTTTCTAGTAATATCCTATATTTAAACATCCTTTCCTAATTTATTCATAAACTTTAATTCACACGATACATTGACACACACTAACGTCCACATGACCAATGAGTCGGTTTATACACATTAATTTGCTATGTGTCACGTGATTAAACCAACAAAACGCGATAAATGTTGATAGTTAATGTGTTTTTCTCTTTTTTAAACTCATAAATAAGTCAAATACAATACAGGATATATAAATCACGTTTGCCAAATACAAAGGAAAGAAACTATTAAGATGTAATCACAATGAGGCCTAGTCAGTTATATCGATGCAGTTAAACAGAGCACCAGTCAGTGCCAAGATCGTTTATCTTTCAATCATATTATGGTTAGCCTTTGAAACAAAATCATTTTTTGTTAAACTAGGATTGTCCTTATGTTTTGCAATGTCTTACATGCCATTTTTAATGATACATTCTCTCTTTAATTAATACTGCGGGAAACTGATTAACTCTTTCAAACAAAAAGCTGTTACAGTCCTAGTAGTGAAGTACCCTGTTTGAAGTGTGTGTGTGTGTGTGTGTGTGTGTGTGTGTGTGTGTGTGTGTGTGTGTGTGTGTGTGTGTGAGTGTGTCCCATTGGATGACTGTTATCTGTTTACACGGTCATCATCTGATCGACATATCATTTTAGGATTTGGAGATTTGCAAATAAACGCAAATGCAATTTGATTGAATACAATAACGAATTTAGAGAAATCTAAAGCATGTTGTGTAAGCATGATGTAAAACAATAACCAATATGAAGAAATCTGGAACATTTTGTTTTAACATAGTTTATAAGATGAGAAATTTGGAACATTATTTGCTAGCATCATTTAAAACAATAACGATAATGGAGAAATCTGGACCAAATTGTTGCTATCATCTGTGTCTAATGTATTTCTTATCGAGTCAATATAAACATATATGTGTGAATATGAATAAAAGAGTGCATAGACATGAGAAATGGATGGTGCAGATAGATTTCCACATGTCCTTGTATTCTGCTCATCTATGGTATTCTTCTCTCTCCTATTTCTCCCAATTCTCTCTCCTCTTCCTGCCCGACTTTCTCCGAGTTCCTTCTCCTTCTCCCCTTCTCTATAATGTTCTCCTCCTCCTTTACTTCCTCCTCCAGACTCCTTTTTTCCTCCCCTACTTTCTCTCCACCTTCTCCCCACCGACTTGCCTTTTGTCGACTTCGACTGTTCGGCTAGTCTCAATTCCGTCTCCAGCTCTTGGAGACACGGACTCAACTGAGCCGGAAGTTCTATGTTCCTTAGAAAGCTTGCTGTGAAAACACAAGGACCGTACAATATCTTTCCTTAGCCCTCTCATCTCACACTACACACAGCCTATCATCAGATAACGGCTATTAAATTTCTTTGGTCAAGCATTCGTGCACATCGAGATACCCATACGTTCTTGTATGGTACAACAAACGTGATATACAGCACGGTATCAATTACTTATTACACATATACATCAATTAATAGCATCACATCAGTACTCATTCATAATCCCGTTATACTATACATTATAAAACTATCACAATAACCAGACGCATTTCTTTACCTTACACTCATACAAAGTACACAAATTTTCAAATATCCATGCTCTGAGATATGCATACGTCCATAGTAACGAATCTTACATAATTTAACCATTTTCCAAATTCATAACTCAGCCATCATGTGTAAATTCTAACATAACGCATTAATAAATGCACTGGTTTACTACGATGTAAACTAATAGCGAATTACAAAATAATTCTGACCACAAGCTAACAATATGCATAATTCCGCCTCACATCTAATAATTCTCTACGTAAGGTTTAAGCCAATTTCTCTAATACGCAAGTAAATGAAACACTGCAAAGGTAATTCTACATACTAAATTATGCTAGTAATTAAGTATACATACTACAGATAATTATAATTATGATGCCGTAATATTCTGCAAAAATCAAGCAAATAATTTACTGGCCTTTTCGAAGCTTTGTCGTTCCTTAGAATCTACCTCTAAGTTTTACAACCAAACTACGAGTGCCTTCTCTCGGAGTAAACCTGTTGGAGACGAAACACAACACCGCAGTACTATTCCCAAGACAGTAGATGATAGCTTATACATGACTTTATAGCTCAGACATAGCAAACGTTGATCACTGTAACTATTTATAACTCTGTAACCATGTATAACACTGTAACCATGTATAACACTGTAACAATGTATAACACTAACTATTTATAACACTGTAACCATGTATAACTCTGCAACAATGTATAACATTGTAACCTTGTTCATGGATTGATATATGTTCCACTTACCTACCGATATTGTACCTTCACAAACGATTTGAGCTAATGGAAGTACATAACAACTTTGCATCGTCACTGTCAATTTGGGCTAAGGAAATACCCTATTCAAATCGTCTAAAAACTTTTGAACTATAGTTGTGAATTGTGAGTGATAATAAATAAACCTGTTCATATGTGTTCTGTGAACAAGTTAATTCATAGAAATGTATACAACATCCATGATTGACGACATGCAAGTCGAATGCCTACAACATGCATCACGGTGAAATGCAAGTACCAATGTCTACAAGATTCACGACGGGTGACATGCAGGTCGAAAATGCTTACAACATCCATGCTGAATGACATGCAGGTGGAGTTAGTGTTAATTTTGTAGGCAACTTTGATTCATTAGTTTACCTTTTTCTTCCCACTAACAACATGCACCTTACTTTTCTGTATTTTAGTTCCATGAATACATTATATCATTTGTTCTTATTTCATTGCAATAATTACAATATCCGTTCTTATTCGGCTTTCCATAGCCCCAATACACCTTGCATTTATATTTCATTTGACTCGTAGGACCATGAAAAATCAACTTTAATAACCTTTATGTAATTCGGTATATTTTTACATTTTGCAAAAATTAAAATGTTGACTCTTTTTGTGGAGATCACTCATGTGAATTACCGAGAGAGAAAAAATAAATTGACATGAATACAACTTTTATATTAAAAGAAGTCCCAGTGTGGGATAAATAACATGAAGGGGTATTCTCGATATAATCAATATTGTGTTGATGTGCCATTAGCTATAATACAGACAGACAGACACACACAGACACACAGACAGAATGACACACAGACAGACAGATTTCTTTTTTGAGCTCTCGTCTTATTCCCAAACTATGCAGGAGATATATACTGTCAAAACACCATTACAAGACACTTGAAAACTCAAAATTACATATGAAAGATAAAGACAAAAATGTTATTATAGCGCATTTCCGATATTAGAAAATGAATTAAGTATATTTGCATGTCATATACGACGTATACAATTTATATCATGTAGTTAAGTATTCGTGGAAGTTTAAGAAATAAAAGCTATTGGAGACCCATGCTGCGAATCTGAAGCCTCGTTAATTGGAAAACATTGACTGTTTAGAAAAACCATAGATTTAAGACATTTGAATGGGCGTATTAATAAACATCCAGTGTCTCAGTTGGGGTGCTCAAAAAGACCATCGCTGACAAAGACCATGTGAACTGCTAAGCCGCCAATTTGACAATTATATTGTTGTCCTAAACCAGCACTAAAAGCAGGAGGGAAAACATACTTTATGACCCTCAAGCCTCAATCTGTAACCACAGATGTCACATAAACTCAACGTAATAAGAATGAGACAGGGGAATAAATATATCAAATCGGACAGATATGGTACAGTGATAGATTTTATGTTTTTTTTGTTTTGTTTGGGGTTTTTTGTTGTTTTTTTTGTTAGTCTTATTTTGTTTTATTTTATAAAAACTATGATTGATAGTTTTCTATTATTAGGTTTGTACTAGAAAGTTATTTTTCAATGTATATATTAATTAGGTCCTCGTTATTCATCATATTCCAGTATCGCTTTAGAAGTATTCATGGAAAAGAGAATATTTTCCTGTGCAGTGATTTTTTTTTTATCAAGAAAGAAATGTTTCCAAGGGTTTTCTTAAGCTGTCTGCTGGTTTGTAGCATCTTAACTTAGTTCGTCGCATTTTTTTTTCTACTGTTCTGCACTATTCCGTGCCAGTAGTAAAGGCTTTCATTCACTCATTGCCAAACCAGGATTTTGAGTAAACTTTTCTCGAATGCATTTTTAGACCTTGTCGATTTAGATCAATTACTTGCGTACTATAACGATGTGAAATAATTCATTCATATCGGCCGGATCAAAGAGGTTCTTTTAAGATCCACTAAATTTAAAGTCTACCAGAAACTTACCATTTGACATGAACTTTTGTGTTTGTGCTGCCAATTATTTGAAAAATATCATGGTTTTAGCAATATTGCATTTATTGCCATTGCTCATTATTACGTGCAGTTTCACCTTGACCGCTCCAGTGGCCTAAATGATTAGAGCGTTCGCTTCGTATGAGAGGTCGCGGGTTCGAACCCAGGCTGAGTCATATCAAAGACTATTAAAAATGGTATCTGGAAGTGACTCGCTTGGAGCTCAGAACTAAGAGGTTAGTGTTAGTTCTGCTCCGACGGTTGTCAGTACAATATGACTGGGTGGGCATGATGCAACACGTTTGCTGCAAGATTTCCCAATGCTAAATATCACTACAAACTGTCACACTGTCACCATAGCAATATGGCTAAAAGTGTTAAGCTAGGTTACAAGTCTAACACACATACACATACAATCTGATTTCCACTATCCTACGTGTAAATATGACAGCGACCGCTTAGGAGCATTGTTTTTGCCACAGCCAATCAAATGAAGTCTTATCTTTTCGCGTTTGAGAGACGGAGCAGTGTGGCCAAAGAGTACCAATGTCCCGAACGATTTGATTCACTTTCAGATTTTAGAAAGTTATGTTTCCATTGGAGTAAAGTATAAATAATGATACAATAAATAGCTTTAGACATTTTACTGGCCACATCGCAACTTTGAATCAGGTAATGTAAATAAATGACAATGATACACAAGTTAGAAGTATGAAAGATCATTTGGTATCTACCAGGATATTTGAAACTGAAAATGGAGATCGTCGTATTGAGGAGGTCGTAACAGATTCTTCCAGAAAATGGCGGTAAATTAACCACAACATTGCATTTGAAAGAGTACATAGGATACAATAATTGGAATGGAGAACGTCTTTAAATATATAATCTCTGATATCGAAGTTAGAAGATTTATTAAATTTGTTGGATTTCTGTGATGTCCAAATTTAAACCTTTACTCGAGTTATATTGATAAATGTACAGATGTATATTTAGGGACATAAAAGTTAGGTATTCTTATTGAAATGATTAGTTATTTACGGCAACAATTCGGATAAGTTTTCTAAAATGAGTTTATTTTGTTTTGGGATGTTTTCTTTCTGTTTTGTTTGGGTGTGGGTGGGTTGGTGTTTTCTTTTTCCTTAAATGTAATTAAGTTAAAGTAATGTCTGTTTTGCATTTGGATTAGAATAATACGCATTTATTGTTTTAAACAACAAGTCCATGGAGCTGTTATCTGGGTAAACAGTATTGAAAGCCAAACTGCTTTTGTGCTAACTCTAGACTATAAAAGAACGGAAAAATGAGTAGGGAAAGACAATTACGTCATCAAATCAGATAGTTATATACGTACTGAAATTGATTTATCTCCATAACAGTGTACATGAAGAAATAGTCAGAGAAATGTGCATATTCCCATAATACTGTGCAAAGAGAAGTAGTCAGGGAAATGTGTATATTCCCATAACACTGTGCTTGGAGAAGTAGTCAGGGAAATTTGCATATTTCCACAATACTCTGCTTGGAGAAGTAGTCAGGGAAATGTGCATATTCCCATAACAATGTACTTGGAGAAGTAGTCAGGGAAATGTGCATATTCCCATAACATTGTACTTGGAGAAGTAGTCAGGGAAATGTGCATATTCCCATAACACTTTGCTTGAAGTAGGCAAATGTGCATTTTCCCAAAACACTGTACTTGGAGAAGCAGTCATGGAAATGCGCATATTCCCGTAACACTGTGCTTGGAAAAGAAGTCAAGGAAATGTGCATATTCCCATAACAATGTGCTTGGAGTAGTAGTCAGGGAAATGTGCATAGTCCCATAACACTGTACTTGGAGAAGTAGTCAATGGAAATGTGCATATTCCCATAACACTGTACTTGGAGAAGTAGTCAGGGAAATGTGCATATTCCCAAAACACTGTACTTGGAGAAGTAGTCATGGAAATGTGCATATTCCCATAACACTCTGCTTGGATAAGAAGTCCAGGAAATGTGCATATTCCCATAACAATGTGCTTGGATAAGAAGTCAAGGAAATGTGCCTATTCCCATAACAATGTGCTTGGAGTAGTAGTCAGGGAAATGTGCATATTTCCATAACACTGTACTTGGAGAAGAAGACAGGGAAATACGCATATTCCGATAACATTGTACTTGGAGGAGTAGTCAGGGAAATGTGCATATTCCCATAACAATGTGCTTGGAGAAGTAGTCATGGAAATGTGCATATCCCCATAACACTGTTCTTGGAGAAGTAGTCAGGGAAATGTGCATATTCCCATAACAATATACTTGGAGAAGTAGTCAGGGAAATGTGCATATTCCCATAACAATGTACTTGGAGAAGTAGTTAGGGAAATGTGCATATTCCCATAACAATGTACTTGGAGAAGTAGTCAAGGAAATGTGCATATTCCCATAACACTCTGCTTGGATAAGAAGTCCAGGAAATGTGTATATTCCCATAACAATGTACTTGGAGAAGTAGTCAGGGAAATGTGCATATTCCCATAACAATATACTTGGAGAAGTAGTCAGGGAAATGTGCATATTCCCATAACACTGTACTTGGAGAAGTAGTCAGGGAAATGTGCATATTCCCATAACAATGTACTTGGATAAGTAATCAGGGAAATGTGCATATCCCCATAACACTGTACTTGGAGTAGTAGTCAGGGAAATGTGCATATTCCCATAACAATGTGCTTGGAGAAGTAGTCAGGGAAATGTGCACATCCCCATAACACTGTTCTTGGAGAAGTAGTCAGGGAAATGTGCATATTTCCATAACAATGTACTTGGAGAAGTAGTTAGGGAAATGTGCATATTCCCATAACACTGTACTTGGAGAAGTAGTCAGGGAAATGTGCATATTCCCATAACAATGTACTTGGAGAAGTAATCAGGGAAATGTGCATATCCCCATAACACTGTACTTGGAGAAGTAGGCAGGGAAATGTGCCATGAATCTGCTGTAGTAGGCTGCTATAATGACGTAACAAAGAAGCATGGAGTACTAAAATCGATAACATTATCGCAAAAATGAGCATGCGTGTCAAACTCTGAATTCTGACGATAATATTGACAAGACAGTATTTAGACTAAAATCTCCATTAGTTCTCAGTTGCAAAATCCAGCATCGTTCTTTACATGGGCTATCTTTATCGGTCCAACAAGAGTTACACTCAATCAATAATATTGAGAACCATTTCAGAATGATTAGTTGAGTTGTAGTGGTGAACGAGTTTCTTGTTAATTGCATTGCAACTGCTACTCATATATATATATATATATATATATATATATATATATATATATATATATATATATATATATATATATATATATATATATATATATATATCCAAAAAAGAAGCTAGGCATCAAGGTCTGACCCTTTTGAGTGATGGTTTCTCTTCAGTGTCTTTTAATTAAAGGGGAATTGGCATCATTTTTCTGTAAATCACAGATCATTTAGATTTATCTTGTTCAAAGCATGTGCATACATGACGAACTTTTTCTTATGAACCATTGCTTGACATTTCGCGATGTTTCATGATATTATTGACTTTTATATATAACAAATATTTTAGTGACTAATTATGGCTTATTAAAAACCGGTCAATTGGTCAAGTATCGTGTATTTTCACTTAAAATAGCAAAACCTGAAACAGGTGTCAATAACTAATTGTAATTTTTTTCCGAAGACGAACATTAGCAACACACACTTCACAAAGAATTTTTTTTAGACGCATACCCATCGAAGTATTATGTTTTATACATGTCGAACAATAGAAAATTACAAAGCACCAATTTATTTTATTTTTTTACCTGTTCGCATTTGTATCATTGCGCAATCTCACTTTAGTATTTGGCCTGTGTTTTACCATTACAGTAGCAATATCATCCACTGTTCTTCTGTAGCTCAAAGTTTACATTTATTGCTTTAGTATAAACCTAACTCTTTACGCTCTCTTAAGACAAGCAAACAGTTTACTAGGTGATCTGCCGTTTGAAAGTGACAGCGGTATCAGGACATCTCCCCCGACACCCCCTCGGACATTCCCCCACAAGACATTTCCCTCCCGATATATCCCCCTGGACTCCCACCACCCATCAGATAGGACCTCCGCCCCACAAGACATTTCCTCCCATGGTCTTAAATCTTAATTCCCCATCCACAATTTTTTTCCCCATGATCTTAAAACTTAATTCATTTATTATGACATTTTGCCAATAAAATATAAACTTTGTTTATATATAGTAACATTTAGCTTCAATGTATACACGCATCCCGCATCACCATTAGTGCACATGTATGACTGTTGTCACCTGAAATAAATGCATTATCAAATGTAAAATCTCTCTCTCTCTCTCTCTCTCTCTCTCTCTCTCTCTCTCTCTCTCTCTCTCTCTCTCTCTCTCTCTCTCTCTCTCTCTCTCTCTCTCTCACACACACACACACACACACACACAATCATGGATCTTAAGAGTAGCTTGACACCACATTTGAACGGTGAACATAAATTCACACCCATTTTTAAGCATTGTTAGAAAAGAAATGGGCATTTTATATTTGTCAATCAATTCCAAGTGCTTTTACTGAATTAGAACAGGTTTCTTTGAAGTATGTTAAGGAGGCTTTTGTCTACACCATCGTCCTTTGAAGACGGACGGATGCCAACAACCAACAACATTTATTATGCATTTTTGGTGTATTTAAGAAAAACAACAGATGGATTAGCCATCATTCATTTAACTGTAGTTGTTTCAGTACAGTACTCAGGGCAGATGTTGACATAAGCGGAATATGATGTAACAACCAAAGAAGTACAAAGACTGTTCTTCGAGAATTTCAAACAGTCACTGACTTCAACAATCATGACATCATTCAATACTTAAAAGCAATTGCTTACAACATTAACATTTAAACAATACTTTTTTAATATGTGAAAATGTTAACTTTGTTTAACATTAGTGAGATTTATTTCAAATAACCTTTTTCTTTTAACCCAACCTAATATAAGTTTTTATTTTTTATTGCAAATGTCGAATTAAGTTTTAAGATCATTGGAGATGGAAATGACTGGGGTGTGGAATGTCCTATTTGATGGGGAGGAAATGAAATCCAGGTGGGAAAATGTCCGGGGGATGTCGAGGGGGGAGTTCGGGGGGATGTCCGGAGAAGGAGATTCGTATAATCGTTATAGCAGTGTTCAGAGCAGCCCATTATTAATTTAACAGATTTTCTTCAGTAATGTGAAAAAAAATCGATCTGTTAGCTTCATTGTAGGATAGGAACGTCAACCTTTGGGAACAAACATTTGCGCCTGATACTTGGCACAACCTCTGACCCTCGAGTGGACATTTCCTACCCTACAATGCTGAATATGAATGATTTTATTCTCTTAATAAGAGTTCAAGTGATGTTCGATAGTGACTTGTAAAATCATTAGCCGATAAAGTGGCTTTGATACCGAGTAGTCTTCATCATTCGGAACATCTTCGGCTCATTCCAATTGCAGTCTTCAAATAATTTATTCATATTACAAGTTGTTTCGGATTGATTTTTATACACTGACCTTCACATAAGAGATACACCTTGTTACGATATACTCTGACGTTCAAATATGAGATATCTAAATATGTTTTACTCTGTCCTTTCCTTCACATAAGATATATACCTTTATAATCTGAAATTCTAATAAAATATATATATACAAACTAACCCAGACATGTTTAAATTTATCTAATTATTGCTAATTATTGTTTATGGATTGAGAGTTTGACATCAAAACCTTGCGTAGTTTAGCTTATTCAGGATTTATATTGAGACATTATTTTTACTCTCTTATTGACCGAGATTTGAATGATTTATCTAAATTTACCGACTTTGTCACACGTGATTACTGATACATATTGATTATAACGTGAGGTACCACAGCATCAATCCGATTATCTTATCAACAGTGTGGTCAGGCTAGATAGTTTAACCCATGCATGTTGATGACGAATATAAAGACTAGGACTGACTGGTACTCATTTGAACACATGCATGTTGATGACGAATATAAAGACTAGGACTGACTGGTACTCATTTGAACACATACATGTTGATGACGAATATAAAGACTAGGACTGACTGGTAGTCATTGTCTCATACCCACTACAATCAATATTATGTATAAGATATCAATGTACGTCTTACTCTAAGGCAGACGAAAACTGGTAGGAGCCCGAAGGACGTACATAATGTAAACAGAGTTATTTAATTTTGTAAACTATTGCAAGTTGTATCAAATTATCAAGAAAAGGAATACCAGTGATTAATTTTGGTAATGCAGGATTTCCCGTGTCCTACATTGTACCGTATCTTATCAACAGGATTAGTTTGTTGTGTCTCTGTAGCATCTTCACTGTGCTATGTAATCAAAAACCACTTTATCTATTTACAAAAAGATCAAACTTGGATTATCCGGGATAACTTTGTTCCACGTGTTATATTTTTTTTTTACTTTAAAAAAATGGATGTATCAAGGTGGTTTGCTTTGTTAAATAACATCTCGACTACTGTCCTCCAAAACTAGTCAGAAATTTTACCTAAAAAATAACCCTCGCCTGTTCTGACTTTGAAACACGAAAATCACCTTGAGTTTTCATTTCGCTGTACCAAAGAAATTACACATAGTGATTCTTATAACAAAACTAGTCCAATCGGTATATTTGAACAATCGGTATTGTACTATGTAAACTGGTCCATTTGGTACTCTGTATACTGGTCCAATTGGTACTCTGTAAACTGATCCAATTGGTACTATGTCTGCACGCAATGAACTATGCTGACAGATGCTATGCTGAACTATGCTATCAGTTCAAGCACTGATGGATTGAAAAATAGCGCTGTTCAGGTTTTGTGACCCTAATGGTGAGAATAAAGGTTAATTCGCCGGATTGGGTTCATGCGATGGTCGTCCGAGAGTGACGATTTGGTACGTTACTGTTTTCTGAATGGATATGTGTAGTTTTTCAGTCTTCTTACGATTCTAATGCGATGAAAGACGCGTGATAAAATTTGAATTGAGCGGAGGGTTGTGGTCACCGTTGCATTCCTTGTGTTAATTTATAATACCGTTAAGGTGATTTCATGTAAGAAATTTCGTCGTGCTTTATTGATAAAACTGCAGACTCCTGTGATTGTATCAACTTCCCAACTGTGAACACAAAAGTGTATTTAATGTGAATTCGATGATGTATTGTATGTGAATATCTTGGACGGTTTGAGGGAATGTATCATGTATTACACATTTTGAGGGAATGTGTCTTGTATAACACATTTTGAGGGAATGTGGTTCATATCACACATTTTTGAAGGAATATTAAATCAGAAAATCAGTCCTATAGTTTTATAATAAATAGGTATAATCAACGCTATTTATATTTGCAAATATTTCAGTATCATGGACTGCACAGTCATTCCAGAGCATTATTTCCTATTGCATCTACACACGATTTGAAATACATAAATCACTAAAAAGTATTTCTAAACTGAAGTATAATTCATACGTATCGACGTCTGATATAATTAAAGATATATTTGAATGTCTAGACCAGTTGTAAGTGTGTCGTAGTTCTATAATCTCATGTAAAATCACCTGTCCGAATCTTCGTAATCATAGATAATCCCAGTACTGTCACAATTTGATTGATATTTCAAATAAATGAATGAACGCAATTTTACAACTTACTTTGGTAGTCGTGTAATGTAGACAAAAGCCTTTTTTATTATGGACTGAAATGAACTTCAAACGAATACACGTTATATTGAAACATATATAAATGAAATTTGTTTTTTTTCTTCTGAAATTAAAATTGTATACATCTATGATTATATCACACCGATTTAAATTCACATATCGAAAGCTCGGACGCGCTGGGATTCTAAATGTATCTAGTTCACTTCATAGCATCGATGACTTTTCGCATGTGTCAGAACAAAATGTAATCACTTTTAACTGAACGACGAGTATCACTCAATGCCAGTCTTATTTTTGTGTTAGTTCTGAAATTTCTACCTACAAATATTTGTAAACACAAAAATGGAACGAGAATGACATTCACACACAATTTATTGTTATCTGATGTATTACTTTCTAGATGAACTATTAGTAAATGTTCCGTAGTTCTACAAATCACGTATCTAAATCCTTTGATCCAACTGATGCACAAACCGACACGACATGAATCAACGTGTTCCTAATGAATGAATGAATGATTGAATGAATGAGTGAATGAATGAATGAATGAATGAATGAATGAATGAATGAATGAATGAATGAATGAATGAATGAATGATCGCGGTATCTCTAGAAACAGTTTTTCAACATGCCAGTAGTCTTTAAAAGTTATAACAGTTACATTGCAATGGATGTTCATGTTTTGCCTTTCCTTCGATGATCTGAATATTGTATTTTTGTATATGTGTGTAACTTGAAATAGACCTAATAACAATTTTGCATAAATGTCAGTTTGTATTAAATTTTCATAACAAACAAAGTTAAATATTCAACGGGTGTAGATATCTGTAATAAACAACTTTAATAATGAAAATTACGTCATAAGTGTTATTAATGGTTTTTGTGCCAGAAGACCTGGATAAATTTTATCTGAACAGGTGTAGATTACAAACGATGATGATAAAGCAGCTAGTGACTAAAATGTTTTCTTTTTCTTTGGAAACAAAATATATGCCTTTGATTAAAGAATGATTGTATTACGGTCGTCAACTAGTGTATTTAACAAACCTACTGTATGTGACATTTGTATCTACGTCTCCTCTAATAGCTATTTCTATTTTAGTGATTATTTGTTTTATTATAGGGAGTCGATGTTGGAAACATTTTTATCAAAACCGACTAATGAGCCAATTGCTAGAAACAGACGTCATAATGTACAGTATTCACTTGACTTAAATGTAGCATCGATTAGTTTCGCAAAATAAAGCGATCTTAAAACATTTTTACTTATAACTGTTTGATCGTTAGAGATACGACAAATTCCGTGTATTAGGCATTTAGATCGTGTTGCATACAAGGTGGGATGAAATACACATCTGCAACTTTGAAAATCATACTCATGAAATATAACCTTGTTAGGCAGCAGAACAAATATTCTTAAGAATGCCTATATCCAAAACAAATATTCTAATGAATGCCTGTATCCAAAACAAATATACTAATGAATGTCTGTATCCAAAACAAATATTCCAATGAATGCCTGAATCCAATACAAAAATTCTTATGAATGAATGTATCCAAAACAAATATTCTAATGAATGCCTATATCCGAAACTAATATTCTTATGAATGTCTGTATCCAAAACAAATATTCTAATGAATGCCTGAATCCAATACAAAAATTCTTATGAATGAATGTATCCAAAACAAATATTCTAATGAATGCCTATATATAAAACAAATATTCTGATGAATGCCTTATCCACAACAAATATTCTAATGAATGCGTGTATCCAAAACAAATATTCTTATGAATGCCTATATCCAAAACAAATATTCTAATGAATGCCTATATCCAGAACAAATATTATTATGAATGTCTGTATCGAAAACAAATATTCTTATGAATGAATGTATCCAAAACAAATATTCTTATGAATGCCTGTATCCAAAACAAATATTCTAATGAATGCCTGTATCCAAAACAAATATTATTATGAATGCCTGTATCCAAAACAAATATTCTTATGGATGCCTGTATCCAAAACAAATATTATTATGAATACCTGTATCCAATGCAAATATTCTAATGAATGCCTGTATCCAAAACAAATATTCTAATGAATGCCTGTATCCAAAACAAATATACTAATGAATGCCTGTATCCAAAACAAATATTCTAATGAATGCCTATATCCAAAACAAATATTCTAATGAATGCCTGTATCCAAAACAAATATTCTAGTGAATGCCTGAATCCAATACAAAAAAATCTTATGAATGAATGTATCCAAAACAAATATTCTAATGAATTCCTGTATCCAAAACAAATATTATTATGAATGCCTGCATCCAAAACAAATATTCTAATGAATGCCTCTATCCAAAACAAATATTCTAATGAATGTCTGTATCCAAAACAAATATTCTAATGAATGCCTGAATCCAATACAAAAAATCTTATGAATGAATGTATCCAAAACAAATATTCTAATCAATGCCTATATATAAAACAAATATTCTGATGAATGCCTTATCCAAAACAAATATTCTAATGAATGAGTGTATCCAAAACAAATATTCTAATGAATACCTATATCCATAACAAATATTCTAATGAATGCCTATATCCAGAACAAAAATTATTATGAATGTCTGTATCGAAAACAAATATTTTATTGAATGCGTGCATCCAAAACAAATATTCTTATGAATGCCTATTTCCAATCAAATATTCTAATGAATGCCTATATCCAAAACATATATTCTAATAATTGCGTGTATCCACAACAAATATTATAATGAATGCGTGTATCCAAAACAAATATTCTTATGAATGCCTATATCCAAAACAAATTTTCTAATGAATGCCTATATCCAGAACAAATATTATTATGAATGCCTGTATCCAAAACAAATATTTTATTGAATGCGTGTATCCAAAACAAATATTCTTATGAATGCCTATATCAAAAACAAATATTCCAATGAATGCCTATATCCAGAACAAATATTATTATGAATGTCTGTATCGAAAACAAATATTCTTATGAATGCCTGTATCCAAAACAAATATTTTATTGAATGCGTGTATCCAAAACAAATATTCTTATGAATGCCTATTTCCAAAACAAATATTCTAATGAATGCCTATATCCAAAACATATATTCTAATGATTGCGTGTATCCACAACAAATATTCTTATGAATGCCTATATCAAAAAAATATTCTAATGAATGCCTATATCCAAAACAAATATTATTATGAATGCCTGCATCCAAAGCAAATATTATGAATGCCTGTATCCAAAACAAATATTCTTGTGAATGCCTGTATTCAAATATTCTAATGAGCTTCTGTATCTAAAACAAGTGTCCTAAAGAACTGTTGTATCAAAAATAGATATCCTATTACATTCTTTATCCAAAACAAATATCCAAACATGATATTTGTGTTTCTAAATGATACAAATAAAAACTTCTTTTCAAATGTTATGCTTGAACTGTTCAAACTCTTCCCAACATTCACACGTACTATTCGCCCCTAAATGCTTTCTGATCTCATTGTGCCCAGTATACCGTCGTGTTAAATCGTAGTTATAATCAAACTAATAATGGCTTGATATCAATCCATGTCACACTCATCCATTACAAGACAAAACTGCGGTAAATACTTTTTCAAGTTCTTCTCCATAAAACAACGCCTTTTATCTCGTTGACATTTTTATTTATCCAAAATCAGATAAAGATGTAATAATGTTTTAACTAATGTAAAACTGTCTGGAGGCAAGATTTGCTTGTGAATTTGTTTATGTTGCTTACTTCAATTATATACTATTTTGATATCAAATCAATGGGATAGCATACGGAAAGAAGTTCGAAAAGGTGGTTAATAGTACCTGGCACAATTGGCTAGATCTCCATCATTGAAATGGAATTTTTGTATTACTGTTGGGTGAGAAATCACATTTATAATGTCAGTCGAACGAAGGTGATTTTGATTGATGTTGGTGTTTTGTGATTTGTGCGACCTTTATGGAAGATATTATTTTTAAGTAGATTTCAGAATTAACAAAAAAAAACATGTTTTGAAAATATGGTTCATTAATCAGTAACTCACTGTGAAATTTCATCTGTCTTAGCTGACCCCACTTGAAATTATTCTCGGAAGATTAATACAATTTTGTATAAATCCTATGCTAAGTAATTAGCTTGCAAATATGTATAAATAGGTACAAATAGGTATAAATAGGTACAAATAGGTACAAATGCACCTGTTAGCTGTCTTCTTTTATACGGTTACATCATGGTTATTTTTAGTTTATGAACTAGACTGAAATAATATTGAACTTGACAGCCATCCAATATATTTCCTCATAACGGCGAAGTGTGTGCTCTTGAAATCATACATGTTTATCATTTGAGGTTTATTTTACATCATTATTCCTGAAGACCATTTGAGGCTTATTTTATATAATTATTCCTGAAGACCATTTGAGGCCTTTTTTTAAATAATTTTTCCTGAAGACCATTTGAGGCTTATTTTATATAATTATTCCTGAAGACCATTTGAGGCTTATTTTATATAATTATTCCTGAAGACCATTTGAGGTTTATTTTATGTAATTATTCCTGAAGACCATTTGAGGCTTATTTTATATAATTATTCCTGAAGACCATTTGAGGCTTATTATATATAATTATTCCTGAAGACCATTTGAGGCTTATTTTATATAATTATTCCTGAAGACCATTTGAGGCTTATTTTAATAGAGATAATGAACATTCACACCATTTTGCCTTTATTTTATTGATGTAGAAATTGTCCTACATCGTACTTGTGTGACAATCAGCATTATAATACAACTGGAGTGATTTATTGTTTATATATTCTCTTCGGCCTAAGCCCCATGTTTAGAAAAACCTTTTGCTTGCTCATGTTTAGAAAAACTTTGACTTGTCCATATTTAGAAAAACCTTGACTTGTCCATGTTTAAAAAATAGGGGCTAATTAGATCAAGATGTAATTGCAAATATTGGTGTGCGACCGCCCTTATTTCCTTCGCGCGATGTGTGAACATTTTGGTCTGTTAAAGCTGTACTTATAAACGACATTGTAAAATTGCGCTGTGGTGGATAAAAGTCCGTTTTGCGAAAGGATTTTCTAAAGTCCGCCCTGAATGAAGATATTGCCATGAAACGTCATCCTTTATACTTCTTTTCTGAAAACAAATATATGCATACTACGTCACGAGTGATGCAAAATAGCACACAGTCCCAATATTTGCTACGTTACTGTATTTAGATGTGTGTGTGTGTGTGTGTGTGTGTGTGTGTGTGTGTGTGTGTGTGAGAGAGAGAGAGAGAGAGATGTATGTAAGTCTGAATTAATTCACTCTTTTGAAACACTATCCATATAGCATTTAATTTCTTTGAAAACTAAATTCGAGAAGAAATGCAGAAACAATAAACTAGCCTCAACTATTAGCATGATTTTGATTGTACTGAAAGTGGAGAGTCTGTTTATTCGTACGCATAATTTACCAAAATGTACTTTGCTGTGGTTAAAGCTTTGGAGACTTCAATTTCAATATAGACCTACTCCCACTTAAACTCGTCTTATATGAGGGTAAAGCGGTGTTGCCACGATGTCTCCACTAGAACATTGTGGATCAAAGTGAGATCACTTCTTGCTTTAACACTTTCATTTTAATGACCGGGGCTATGTACTACATTATATAGTAGTGCGTTGTGAATAACTATACCAACTTAATTATTACAGATTCGCGCATATTTTGAAATGGTAAGTGTGTCGTCGTGTTAATTATATTAAAGTGTAGATTTCGTATGTAATAGACTTTTCTGATATTTTTGAAAGATAAGATAGAAAGAAAATAATAATAATAAGAAACTGCACATCCTGTGGCGTAACAAGAAATTCCCCGCCACTACATGCTTTTGGAGCCTTCTTCAAAAATAAAAACAAATACTGTTCTTTGATGGGATTTCGCTTCCTCCCGTGTAGATCATTTTTCATGGAAATGTTAGAACAGGTGTAGACATTATATGTAATGACGAGCAGTGCAGATGCAATAGAAATTTATGAGATTTACTTTTGATTTGAATGTGTTAGAGTAATTATGGAGGTTGAACTTTACAAGTCAGTTTGTTGTTCAATCGTGAGAAAATACTTTAAACTTAAATCGTAAATGTTTCAGTGTTTCAGATTTCAAATTTGCACGCATGACATTAAAGCTAAACTATATCAAGGAGAAAATATGCACGATAAAAGATTCATTAAATGCATGTAAAAATGCATATAAAATTTAATATTGCATGCAAAACGAAATATTGCATTTTGATGGAGGGATTTTGTTTCAACACACTAGTGATTTATGACCTGATCCTCAGTACCAGAATTTATTTTCATTTTGTGGATAAATGCGCATTTCTGCTGAAGCAACAAGATTGCGTGAACTTACGTAAGTATCGCGGAAACTGGAATGGGGGTGGTCGACCTACAAATATAATCAGCATCTTACGCCAAATATATCTCAATAGTGGAACTCAGATTCAGATTTTAGAAAGACTGCTACGATTGACGAACGCACACAAAATATATTTCGAGATAAGCATAAACTCCTTGAATGACACGGTGTAGCATTTTCAGTGTACTTTTGGTTTTGGAGCTACTGACGTAATCTGAATATTCACAATTCTTCAATCACTGAACATGGCACAGTAACTTTACGTGTATACGAATATTTTGATTCCTTCCGTGTATCATATCATTCGCCTGTAAAAGATATCCAATGTGTCAGGGCATGTTGCCTTTGATAAATACAGTACCGTATATACTCATTTGAATACATCAAGGTATATCACATTTGATAAATAAAGTACCGCATATACTCAAATGAATACATCAAGGTATATCACATTTGATAAAAAAGTACCGCATATACTCATTTGAATACATCAAAGTATATCACATTTGATAAATAAAGTACCGCATATACTCAATTGAACACATCAAGGTATATCACATTTGATAAATACAGTACCGTATATACTCATTTGAATACATGAACGTATATCACATTTGATAAATACAGTACCGTATATATTCAAATCACTTACTAAGACATATTGCATTTGATAAAGTACCGTATCTACTCAAAAATTTATCAAGGCATGTTGCATTTGATAAATAAAGTACCGTATTTACTTACTAGAATGTAACTAGGCATATTGCAATTGATAAAAAGTTCAGAATGAACTAAATCTAATGTGTCAAGGCTTGTTGCATTTAATAAATATAGTACCGTATTTTCTTACTAGAATGTAACTAGACATATTGCTATTGATAAATAAAGTTCCGAATGAATTGAATCTAATATGTCAAGGCATATTGCATTTAATATAGATAGTACCGTTTATACTCTCATTCACATTGCATAGACCTAAATAGTATATTGTTTAAACAAAATTGAGTTTGTGCTTTTTGTTGGAATTAAGGGGGTATAACAAAGAACATAAATCCAGACCTGTCATTGCTGTTTGCTATACATAATTGTGTGTGTCTGTCTGTGTATGTAAGTATGTGTGCATAGATGCATAGTTCCAGACCTGTTATTGCCGTTTGCTATACACAAGTGTGTGTGTGTGTGCGCGTATGTAATTTAAGCCAATTATTAAAGTCGGTACACGGTTGAAAAGAAAGTAAATGATTTAAATTACATCATAAATGCTCCATAGAGACGAAAACAAAAAAAAAACTTTGCCAAATTAACATATTAAAGGAGAATATTGAGAGAGATAGCCAGATAAATGATGCAATTAATTTAGTTGTACCTGTCCCAGCAACTGAGGATTTAAGTGAAGTAATTCAATTGGATTCTACTGATTCTGGAGTAACAAATCTTCGGAATTCGGAATTCTCAACAATCTGGACCAGAAACGTTCGCACTTGCAACAACAAGAAGGGAATGAATTTGAATACGAGTACTTATTTCCAGATGTTCCTACGAAGACAAACAAATGACTTTGAAATTGTGAATTCTAAACATCCATACAAGATGAACCCTCTCAAACAAGAATACTTGTAAAAGGAAATTAAGCATTTGTTGGAGAACGATTTTATAGAGCCAAGTAAAAGTGAATGGAGTTTGTTCCGAAACCATATAAAACTTTCCGTATGTGCACTGATTATATGAAGATGAACAGTGTGACTAAGAGAGATTCGTTTCCATTACCAATAATCGATGCCTGTATTGATAAAATTGGAAATGACAAGTATGTCACCAAATTTGACCTTCTGAAAAGATTTTCGCAAATTCCACTAGCGAAAAGAGCAAAGAAAATGTCGGAATTCGTGACTCCAGATGGACTCTATCAATAAAATGTAATGCCGTTCGGGATGAATGGTTCTTCAACTACTTTTCAACAGTTGATGAATTTTATTACCTTTGGTCTAGATAATTATGATTCTTACATTGATGATGTAATCATCCACAACGTCACCTGGAAAGAACATCTAGCAACAATTCGGAAATTTTTTGACAGACTCAAGTTTGACAATCAATTTAACTAAAAGTTAGTTCTGCCGTGTTAGTGTAATATTTCTAGGACATATTTTGGGAAATGGACAAGTTAAACCTATAAATGCTAAGGTCAAAGCTATCTCTGATTTTCCTCTGCCTGTCAGTAAAAAGCAACTGATGCGATTTTTATGTATAGATGGATACTATCGGAAATTTTGTTCCAACTTTTCTAATATTGCTGTACTCCTGACAAACTTGTTGAAAAAGAAAAGCAAGGCTTTTTGAACTGTAAAATATCAGGAGGATTTGGATAGGTTAAAGGCCATACTTAAAGGTACACCAGTTTTTACAGCTCCAAAATTCAGTCAATTATTTAAATTATCTTTGGATGCACGTGATGTTAGAGTTGGAGCAGTATTGATTCAAGATAAAAGTGGTGCTTATCATCCAGTGTGCTATTTTTCGAAGAAATTAAATAAGTACCAAAGAGATTACTCAACAATCGAGAAGGAATGTTTGGCTTTAATATTGTCATTACATTTTGAAGCCAACGTTAGTTCAGCTCCTTTACCGGTTGTTGTGTTTAATGATAACAACCCCCTTACTTTGATTGATAAGATTAAAACTAAAAATCAGGAATTATTAAGGTGGAGTTTATTAGTATAAGAATATAATATTGAGTTTGTTGTTAATTTTAACATTCAGGCATATCAAGGGAAGAGACAATTAAATTGCTGATGCGCTTTCCAATGTATAGAAATATTATTTCATGTACACTTCGTATAATTCATAAGAATTCTTATGTAATTTCATTTTATTTCATGTGTAACTTACATATGGTGAAAAGTAAAGGTTTATTATATAAATCTCTCTTTATCTTTATGGGGAAATGTTATGTATATGTAATTTAATTACCTGTGTGTTAGTTTTAATTCTCTTTTATTTTATTTTCATTTCATTACGTTATTCTAACGATGGTTTTATTCACTGGATTCGACATCGATTTTGAAAAATTTAGTTTTTTCTTTTGACCTGATTAAAGCACAGATGTGTTGCTTCATTTTATTTTTAGCCGACCTTGGTTCGCAGATTCGTAAACACTGAATGAAAACATTTTGCTCGTAATCAAGGTCATACTTCGCATGTGTGATGACTATTTTGTAAAAAAAAAATGTTTTATTGAGTCTTATAGTAAAGATTTTTTCAGTAGAGTTAAGTTCTTTCATACCAAATTAGATTTTTTTTACTGCGCTGTTCAGATCAAGTGACAACGTGAACCATCATGTGATCTACAATCACGGATTAAATCAGACATTTTGTAGTGGATTTGTTAGTAGTAAATTAACAGTTCAATGTGTTTTTAGTGTTGCTGCTAGTTATTTCAAAAGTTTTCCTATTTTTGTTTTCTATTCATACATTTTCAAATAATCAGAGATCACGGAAGATAATAAAAAAGTTCCAAACATAGCTTTAGTTTTTCTAAAATCCCTTCATATCTCAGGAACAACACAAAGTCTTTCAAATGTGACGATTAGAATAGTATTTGACTTTGGAAGTTAAGAATGAACTAAAAGTCTTCCATCCAAGCCAACATAATTTATGTAAATAGTGCAATAGTCTTCCATCCAAGCCAACATAATTTATGAAAATAGTGCAATAGTCTTCCATCCAAGCCAACACAATTTATGTAAATAGTGCAATAGTCTTCCATCAAAGCCAACATAATTTATGTAACTAGTTCAAGCAATTCATTTCGACGATTTAAACTGGGAAATAATATGGAAGAAATCTGCAGGCATAGAGTCGACTGCCATTCAAAGTGGGTTATATGTTTATCTTCACAATAAAAGGCTTACAGTTTTTAACAGACATTTAACTGTAAAATTACCAAAATGTAGACTTTGTAGAAAACGCGTAGACTAAAAAAAACATTTAATATTAAATGTCCAAAAAACGCATTAGAAAGATCAAGTATTAAAAATAAAATCCATACAAAATATGGGAATAATGAAACTTCACAACTTTTATATACGAATGGTATAATGGATAGCAAAATATATAACGAAATAATAATAAGTTTTATTAACAAAATTATGTAAACACTACGAGACTAGAAATATATATATATTATAAAATTTACAGGAAAAAATCAATATACTATATGTTTATAGATACACTATACCTGTGGGATCTGATTTTAATAATGTATAGCTAACAACTACATACAACAAGAATTAGAATATACAAGGGGAAGAACAAGGTGCGGTGTCAAAACTACGTGACTCACGTGAGGTAGCACGGACCGTACCGGTTTTCTCCACCTCAAAAAAAAACCACTAAACTTTCTCATTCTCTTTAATACACATATGATCTACTCTACTATATATCTTCTCCTAACACACACTAAATACAAAGAGGTTTCAATGATCGGAAAACCGGTATCGATCTTATATCACAACCGGTTTCCCGGTTCAAATAAAAACGCCAATAAAATTAAGGAACAACTTTTAAAAATTTGATCCATGCAGCCAGCCCTACAAAAATACAAAACAGCGTACATAACAAATAGCAGAAGCATATAGCAAACACAGGGTAACATAGATCCTTGGCAAGGATCACAGACTTTAAGTAAACTCCGGATTCAGCCTGGGACAAGGGTCCTTTTTTTCACACTAGAATAGGAAAGGTGTAGAAACCCTAACTCAGAATTATCAAAATAAAATTTCTTAAAAATAATACAAATAGCACAAACGCCTAAAAAAGCAATGACATATATATATATATATATATATATATATATATATATATATATATATATATATATATATATATATATATATATATATATATATATATATATATATATATATATATATAACTTTAAACTTTCGGAACTAGGGGGTCCATCAGATGATGAAAATTCTGAGAGGGACCACACCAATAAACATTTCGATTATTCCCCATAATTGTAATATAATTTCAATAACTCTTGTGTTTTAGGAAAATTTTCACACACAAGTGAAGCCCCGAGTTGCCAAGTGGTCTAACGGGCTCTCCATTACGGATTACTGCCGTCTCACCTCTGCGTTTGTATGAGCTCGGCCAGTGTGGGTACTTGAGAAAGCTTGTCAGTAGCTTATCGAGGTCGGTGGTTCTTTCCAGCGGTTTCTTGGTTCTTCCTCCACAATTGATACTTGCCGCAATGTATAACCTATCTTGTGCGGAAAAATGGCGTTAAACCCTACAACAACAACAACAACAACAACAACAACAACAACAGGAATCGTACACCAGTAAAGTGCACAATTTTCTTTTCGTAAAGAAATATAATTTTGCTGCACGTTTCCTTTCTTTCAAAGTAATTTTCAAGCATGATAAAATAAATGTCTTCAACTCTCAAATGCAATTAACATGTTTTCTTGGAAAGAAAACAGTATTATTAAGATTTAAAGACTTGTCAGCTGTCCTTGTTCATAGGTAGATACCAAATTCGTACTCAGGTAGCTCATGATGTTGTACAATTTGTATACAAGTAAGGTGTACAATTTTTTATACAGGTATAGGATTTTCTTTCAATCTAGGATATTTTCTTTTGCTTGTACCTAAAGAAATTTTTGTCCAGTAATGTAATGTAAATAATGAGATATTTTATCTACATATTTTCAAGCTATTGAGGATGGAGGACTGAAATTTTGTTTAACACCCACCCCACCCCTATCCACATCCCCACCCCACCCCCCAAAGCACAACAAAAGAAATGAAATGGTCGGTCGTTATGGGCTACGCACGCTTTTGCAAAATATGTTATGAATTACCATATCCCTGCATCTAAGCATCATTATGTGGCCTCTTAAATTAATATATGTTAATTTACTGTTAAATTATACTTCAGAAAATATACATTTAATGTATATTTCTTGTTTTCACTATCTAATGTGCAATTATGTTTATATTTTGAAATCAGCTTCTTCTCATATCTTCGGTTTTACATAAGTGATTCTAAAATTGATCTGACATATGTTGTCAAAAACCCAACAGTTATAAAAGTCATGTACGTCCTCCTACGTACAATATGAAACACAGGCCGTGTTAGATAAAGTATACGTGCCGTACTATCCCTTTTGATCTAGGTTATAATAAAAACTGATGTGCGACATCTTTTGATGTCAGACCACCTATAAGTGAGGACTCAAACTGCCATCCCTCTCCGGAAGTTGCAGATGATGCATCGTTTGCCTGCATTATTCATCATGGCTTTGAATTCGGCTGTATGTATCATTACTAACAAATACAGAGTATGTATCATTACTAACAAATACAGAGTATGTATCATTCCTCCACCATTAATACTGGCCGCCATGAATAGCCTATCGTGTGCTGAGAAATGGCGTTAAGCCCAACAACAACAACAACAACTAACAAATACAGAGACAAGCAGAAACTGTTGAAGTTGTATTATTATGTTATGTGATGTGGAGTACTACGTAAATATGGAAGGAAACATCGTAACAAAAACAAATTGATTATTATCTTGTGGCCACTTCACTAAAGATGTCATGATAATGTGCATATATATATATATATATATATATATATATATATATATATATATATATATATATATATATATATATATATATATATATATATATATATATTGTGTGTGTGTGTGAGAGAGAGAGAGAGAGAGAGAGAGAGAGAGAGAGAGAGAGAGGGAGGGAGGGAGAGAGAGAGAGAGAGAGAGAGAGAGAGAGAGAGAGAGAGAGAGAGAGAGAGAGAGAGAGAGAGAGAAATGGTGTTTTCAAATTAAAGGCGTGTTTTCTAAAACAACCAGTTTTGCTCTGTTGATATGAAAACAAACCTGCAACGTATTTTATTCAAATTCCACTTCATTAAATACTTGATTATGTCCTTAAATAATTTCTTCATTGATAAAATCCAACACGCATTATGAATAATAAACATAACCAAAATTCCGTGTTATATTTAAAAATTGCTTTTGTGGATAATTATAATCCTATAGTATCAGTTTTATTTACGGTGGATTTAAGGGGTGAATCATTTAATTGTATTAAAAATTAATTTAAAGAAAACACTTTCTAAACTATACTACTTATTTTACCTAACACTGAACGGATCTTTGTACAGGGAGCATTACTTTGAAAAAGATCACGTGGGTGATTGATATACAGCAACCGCTTTGATAGAAGGTCGATATGAAAAGGGCGTAACTATAATCGTTTACTTTTACTAAAATACAAGCTAAACACTTTGGAAATCAACCGCAATCAATGTAGAATACTTTTCTGTGCTAGTAACAAATTACGTCAATGATAAAGACACTCCACAAATAATTTGTATCACGATAACATCTCAACAGTTGAATTGTTTACATCCGGTAATATCTAAATTATGTAAAAGATAGATGATTTGTGAAGAAATAGTTTTTAAAATATACGAGTGTAATACAGTTTCCAAAATAATATGAGAGTTTTCAAGTCATTATTTTCATTAACTTTTATGAAATCAATATCCGCATAGTCGACTTGTCAACTGACATTGATGGCTAATTGCTTTGCACCTAGTCTTCTTACACATGAGTGCTATATGTGGTCTAACGGATTGCGAATTTGACAGTGGTTCACCGCAAATAGACTAATTACCATCTCAAATTTTGGACATCTTTTGTGTCAAATCACAGTTATTGGCTAAATCATCATGTCATCCGCAGTTTTTGTCCGGATTCCTTGGAAAGAAATCATAGTATATAAGTATATGGGATTACTTTATATAGAATAATAAATATATACCAGACAGAACGGAAAATGCTATCCCTGGATTCTTTAGAAAAATACATGATCATAGTATGTAGAAATAATATATACATGATCATAGTATGTAGAAATAATATTTAATGCAAATAATACTATCATGCAGGTTAGAGAATTTTTAATCATAGCTGTATTTGTATTAAATATCAATTATGCCTACTATTATCAAGCATTGGTTGGGGTGGGGTGGGTGGGTGTGGTGTGGTGGGGTGGGGTGGGGTGGGGTTAGTGTGTACGCTATATCAGTGATATACCACGAGATGTATAAATTTTTCATGAAAAGGAAACGAGGCTTGCTGAGTTTTCTTTTAATGAAACATTTGTACAACGAATGGTATATCGCTAATACAGTGTACATACTGCTCATATGTTTTATTTATATCACATACCAATACATATATTTGCCCTTTGAATGGAGTTAAGAATTGCTACAGGCAGTTGTGTATTTACCGAATGAATGAACTCCTCACATCCCCGAGTGTGTCCGCTACAAAATGTAGTTCTATTCCTTTTGTGGCTATTCACAATCACCTTTGCTTATTGATAAGTTGTTTCATTTTTTTAGTTTATATTTTTCTTCCCATTGATTAAATCAATATAATACATAATTATGATGTAAACATCAAAGATGGTTTTATCAATAAAAGTAGAGCACTACAAAAACATATGGTTAGCTACTCCATTCACGTAAACGCTGCCTTTCACGTACCGGCACATGGAAATTAATGTGGGATAGAAACAACCAACAAGAGGTTATTAAAATATTTTATTATATTTACAGTTGATCTAAGTTATTATTCTGCTCTAGTAACAGTACCACTGACAATAATCTCTCTCTCTCTCTCTCTCTCTCTCTCTCTCTCTCTCTCTCTCTCTCTCTCTCTCTCTCTCTCTCTCTCTCTCTCTCTCTCTCTCTCTCTCGCACACACACACACACACACAAACACACACACACACATCCATCGGTCGGTTTCACTTTACCATCAGTCTTAAGTCCATAGATATCGTGGGATTACACAAAGATATTAGCCCGTATCTTGCTACGATGTTCCAGAGAGAGGGGGGATTTGTGTTTGAACATTTTCATATTTAATTAATAATAATCGATTTTTAAAACATTACATTATGTTTAAGAAACAACAACAAAATATTACATACATCACAGTATATGTACCTAGTAACCAAGGAATTTTATTGTATAATGTCGACTTGGTTTGCAACTATGTGCCATTGATAAGAACTAAATCCCAAGGAAAGTGCACACGTATCGATACCATGAGCCAAATTCTTGTACGTTACGTGCTGTAATTTCTATTTCTAGGTTATATTCCACCCCAAATTATATTAGTCTAATGCACCTTTGGTCACAGCCAAATATCCTTTTAATGGGAAATGAGAATTACTAGTTTTAAGGAGCTATTGGTCATATGCAAGTGTCATAGTCTAACAGTATAATGAATTATTGGTCATAGTCAAATGTCATAGTTTTGAATGGGATATCCGACTGCAATTGTTGTATGAACTCTTGGTAACAGCCTAATGTCCAACTTTTCAATGGGACAATTTACTGCACTAGTCTAATGAACAGTTCTTTGTTACAACCGAATATCATACTTTGAAATGGAAGACCAGAATGGGACGTCAGATTTCACTAGTCTTATTAACAACTGGTCAGAGCCAAATAGCTTACTTTGAAATGGAAAACCAGAATGGGACGTCAGATTCCACTAGTCTTATTAACAACTGGTCAGAGCCAAATAGCTTACTTTGAAATGGAAAACCAGAATGAGACGTCAGATTGCACTATTGTTATTAACAACTGGTCAGAGCCAAATAGCTTACTTTGAAATGGAAAACCAGAATGGGACGTCAGATTCCACTAGTCTTATTAACAACTGGTCAGAGCCAAACAGCTTACTTTGAAATGGAAAAGCAGAATGGGACGTCAGATTCCACTAGTCTTATTAACAACTGGTCAGAGCCAAATATCATACTTTGAAATGGAAAACCAGAATGGGACGTCAGATTCCACTAGTCTTATTAACAACTGGTCAGAGCCAAATAGCTTACTTTGAAATGGAAAACCAGAATGGGACGTCAGATTCCACTAGTCTTATTAACAACTGGTCAGAGCCAAATAGCTTACTTTGAAATGGAAAACCAAAATGGGACGTCAGATTGCACTAGTCTTATTAACAACTGGTCAGAACCAAATATCATACTTTGAAATGGAAAACCAGAATGGGGCGTCAGATTCCACTAGTATTAATAACAACTGGTCAGAGCCAAATAGCTTACTTTGAAATGGAAAACCAGAATGGGACAAACGATTCCACTAGTCTTATTAACAACTGGTCAGAGCCAAATATCATACTTTGAAACGGAAAACCAGAATGGGACGTCAGATTCCACTAGTCTTATTAACAACTGGTCAGAGCCAAATAGCTTACTTTGAAATGGAAAACCAGAATGGGACGTAAGATTCCACTAGTCTTATTAACAACTGGTCAGAGCCAAATAGCTTACTTGGAAATGGAAAACCAGAATGGGGCGTCAGATTCCACTAGTCTTATCGACAATTGGTCAGAGCCAAATAGCTTACTTTGAAATGGAAAACCAGAATGGGACGTCAGATTCCACTAGTCTTATTAACAACTGGTCAGAGCCAAATAGCTTACTTTGAAATGGAAAACCAGAATGGGACGTCAGATTCCACTAGTCTTATTAACAATTGGTCAGAGCCAAATAGCTTACTTTGAAATGGAAAACCAGAATGGGACATCAGATTCCACTAGTCTTATTAATAACTGGTCAGAGTCAAATAGCTTACTTTGAAATGGAAAACCAGAATGGGACGTCAGATTCCACTAGTCTTATTAACAACTGGTCAGAGCCAAATAGCTTACTTTGATATGGAAAACCAGAATGGGACGTCAGATTCCACTAGTCTTATTAACAACTGGTCAGAGCCAAATAGCTTACTTTGAAATGGAAAACCAGAATGGGACGTCAGATTCCACTAGTCTTATTAACAACTGGTCAGAGCCAAATAGCTTACTTTGAAATGGAAAACCAGAATAAGACGTCAGATTGCACTATTGTTATTAACAACTGGTCAGAGCCAAATAGCTTACTTTGAAATGGAAAACCAGAATGGGACGTCAGATTCCACTAGTCTTATTAACAATTGCTCAGAGCCAAATAGCTTACTTTGAAATGGAAAACCAGAATGGGACGTCAGATTCCACTAGTCTTATTAATAACTGGTCAGAGTCAAATAGCTTACTTTGAAATGGAAAACCAGAATGGGAGTTCAGATTCCACTAGTCTTACTAACAACTGGTCAGAGCCAAATATCATACTTTGAAATGGAAAACCAGAATGGGACGTCAGATTCCACTAGTCTTATTAACAACTGGTCAGAGCCAAATAGCTTACTTTGAAATGGAAAACCAGAATGGGACGTCAGATTCTACTAGTCTTATTAACAACTGGTCAGAGCCAAATAGCTTACTTTGATATGGAAAACCAGAATGGGACGTCCGATTCCACTAGTCTTATTAACAACTGGTCAGAGCCAAATAGCTTACTTTGAAATGGAAAACCAGAATGGGACGTCAGATTCCACTAGTCTTATTAACAACTGGTCAGAGCTAAAAAGCTTACTTTGAAATGGAAAACCAGAATGGGACGTAAGATTCCACTAGTCGTATTAACAACTGACTGGTCAGAGCCAAATAGCTTACTTTGAAATGGAAAACCAGAATGGGACGTCAGATTCCACAAGTCTTATTAACAACTGGTCAGAGCCAAATAGCTTACTTTGAAATGGAAAACCAGAATGGGACGTCAGATTCCACTAGTCTTATTAACAACTGGTCAGAGCCAAATAGCTTACTTTGAAATGGAAAACCAGAATGGGACGTCAGATTCCACTAGTCTTATTAATAACTGGTCAGAGTCAAATAGCTTACTTTGAAATGGAAAACCAGAATGGGACGTAAGATTCCACTAGTCTTACTAACAACTGGTCAGACCCAAATATCATACTTTGAAATGGAAAACCAGAATGGGACGTCAGACTCCACTAGTCTTATTAACAACTGGTCAGAGCCAAATAGCTTACTTTGAAATGGAAAACCAGAATGGGACGTCAGATTCCACTAGTCTTATTAACAACTGGTCAGAGCCAAATAGCTTACTTTGAAATGGAAAACCAGAATGGGACGAACGATTGCACTAGTCTTATAAACAACTAGTCAGAGCCAAATAGCTTACTTTGAAATGGAAAACCAGAATGGGTCGCCAGATTCCACTAGTCTTACTAACAACTGGTCAGAGCCAAATAGCTTACTTTGAAATGGAAAACCAGAATGGGACGTTAGATTCTACTAGTCTTATTAACAACTAGTCAGAGCCAAATAGCTTACTTTGAAATGGAAAACCAGAATGGGACGTCAGATTCCACTAGTCTTATTAACAACTGGTCAGAGCCAAAACTTACTTTGAAATGGAAAAACAGAATGTTACGTCAGATTCTACTAGTCTTATTAACAACTGGTCAGAGCCAGATATCATACTTTGAAATGGAAAACCAGAATGGGACGTCAGATTCCACTAGTCTTATTAACAACTGGTCAGAGCCAAATATCATACTTTGAAATGGAAAGCCAGAATGGGACGTCAGATTCCACTAGTCTTGGTAACAACTGGTCAGAGCCAAATAGCTTACTTTGAAATGGAAAACCAGAATGGGACGTCAGATTCCACTAGTCTTATTAACAACTGGTCAGAGCCAAATAGCTTACTTTGAAATGGAAAACAAGAATGGGACACCAGATTCCACTAGTCTTATTAACAACTGGTCAGAGCCAAATAGCTTACTTTGAAATGGAAAACCAGAATGGGATGTAAGATTCCACTAGTCTTATTAACAACTGGTCAGAGCCAAATAGCTTACTTCGAAATTGAAAACCAGAATGGGACGTCAGATTCCACTAGTCTTATTAACAACTTGTCAGAGCCAAATAGCTTACTTTGAAATGGAAAACCAGAATGGGACGTCAGATTCCACTAGTCTTATTAACAACTGGTCAGAGCCAAATAGCTTACTTTGAAATGGAAAACCAGAATGGGATGTAAGATTCCACTAGTCTTATTAACTGGTCGGAGCCAAATAGCTTACTTCGAAATTGAAAACCAGAATGGGACGTCAGATTCCACTAGTCTTATTAACAACTGGTCAGAGCCAAAAAGCTTACTTTGAAATGGACTATAAAATTGCTCTAGTATACTTAGCTTTGGACCAAATGTTATAATTTCGACTTTGACATCAGATCTTGCTGTCTTACGAACTATTGGTCACAGCTTAATGCCATATTTTTTAATGGAACACCAGATTGCACTGGTATAATGTACCATTGGTCACAGCCAAATGTCAGGTTTTAATGGAACAGTAGTAGAGGAAAACCAGGTTTTCAACTCACTTTGTTTTTTTTACCCTCCAAACAAGTATAAATTATAGTCCTAAATTATCCCCCACCCCACCCCCTTTTTTCCAAAATAAAACAGGGTTTTGACTCACCCTCCCCCACCTCTTTTTTTCCCCTACTACTACTATGTAAACAGGTATTTTGTAACCAAACAAAACAACAGATGTTGGAATGCGATAAGCTCTTTACACAGAGGTGACTAATTTGTTAGAACAGCGCATGTGTGGAATACAATTATTCTAAAGACGGCAAACGGGTTTTTACCACAAGATAACAGGATGAAAATTAAACTGTGCATTAGAGCCTTTCAGTTAACAAGGTGGAAATTAAACTAGCATTAGAATGAAAATGATATTATTTTATATCTCGTTACCAATGATTTATGTTTCAACTGTTGATATTAAAAATATTTCACTATCACGACTATAGATACTAAATTTTACTTTACCACTCACACAGCGACGGGACTCAAACAGATCTTTCATTTCTGGTTTGTTCAGAGGATATTTTTTGTTGATAAAATATACCTTTGACCGATCGAGATCAATTGTGAGTTTAGTATAGTTTTGTTGGCTAATGGGGCTGTGAAAGTTTTTAAATTCCGTTAGCAACTTTTGATACAATTGTTCGAGATAATTGAAATACATGCTGTCATCAGATCTGATGAGCGAAAGTTTTAACTTGTCACATGTTCCATTAAAACATATACCTGATGTTTCATTATTAAATTCAACTGTCAATTGTTTACCGTCCATCATTAGATATTTGATGTTACTATTGTAGCTATTTGTCATTGTCAAATTTTCAAACATTATTTTATAAGTTTAGATAAAATTTCAGTTGGAAAAGATAATATTGAGTATAGATCTATCATCATAACAATACCCAAGGGCAAATGTATCTACCCCATTTTCACAATAGCGTTTGTCATCAAAATTATACAATCCACGTTTGATAATGACATCTGTTTCGAGTTTATGATGATTAGTTCGAATTGCCATAGCTCTCATAAAACTAACACCACCATCAAGCGCATACCTGTAGTCATCAAATTTCATAAACTTTTTAACAAAATCACGAGGTAGACCTTTGGCTTTTATCGTTATTTTATTATTATCTAACAATACGGCATACATTTTACTACGTAATCCGATAAAGTATTTGATAGCGCTCGAGTTCATTTCATCTTTAAACTTACCAATAACCTTTTTATTTGTGTCGTCATGAAATTTACTGTCACGTGGATAATCGGAAAGATCAAACAGATGTCGATTATTATACATATCCTGATAGATGTCCTCACATTCGATTTCATATACGAGTGAATCAGTATCAGTAAACAATAATCTACTAGCCGGCCACTGATTTTTAACAAAAGTGTAATGAAAATCGTACATCATCCACTTTGATAAATCTAACACTGCAGCTCCAACATAGATCGGCTTGTTTAGTTTTAGATTTGTTTTTCTTCTTTGTATCGCAACAAGATTTTCATTAAATATTTTCATGCTCACAAAATCATCGTCTGACACAAGTTTGTTTCTGCGATTGACATCATTAACTATTTCAATATTTACGCGTTTCCTAATATTCTCCATCGTCTTACCAAAAACGGAATTGTTCATCAGTTTAAAGAAGTTTTTCTCAAACTCTGTTTTCGCTACAGCTCTTCTTGAAGTGTTCGAGTCAATGTAACCTCTCATCCACGGCGACTGATTAAATTTTAGTACACGATGAACTTTTCTCAACACGAGACCAGCATCGACTGCTTGTTTTAAAACTTTGTAATGCAAAACGTAATTTTTCTTATCAAGTAAATTTGGTACTAGTTTCTTGACCATGGAATGTTGCCTTGGTGATGCTAACGCTTGTTGTTCTTTTGATAACAAACTATAATCTATTACCATCGATTCCGCACAGAAAGGGTAATCATTATGTAATTTGTGTAGCGAATTTGGATAATCAAGATCAACTTCAACGAAATAGGAAACATCATCGGGTATCTTTTTTTCTGTCTCTGATAGAAATCGATCAACCGTGATCCAATGAAATCCGCTAAAAGGCATTGGTTTTTCCATCGAACCACCGTAAAGATTATTACAATCTAGATAAATTATATACTTTTAAGGAAGGTCAGGGTTATACTGTTTCAGGTATTTGTTGTTTGTTTCAGCATATTTTTTTGTTATCACGCTAATACCACCTCGGATACCTTTTTCGATAAAATTGAACATATCCACATCTGTCAGTAATTCTAACCTTACCTTACTAAACTTTAGCAAAGCATCCCATGACAACCCAGGGGCAGAATAATATCAGCAAGGATCTAGTCCATAATTATTATAACTCACTTCACGAAAACTTTCAAAAACATCTGCTAATAATAACACGTCAGTTTTCAAGTACAAATCATGATAATCACCAAAAGTCTTACAATCAAACTCTTTCCAGATATTTTGTGCATACCTGTACTCGTCATCGGTTATATTTTCGTTTTTAAGTTGTGAGTAAAATTTGTCTTTGTCAGGTAAAGATGTTTCATCAAATTTACTCCAGTCGTCGAGGTATTCGTATGGGAAGACTCCTTTTTTAGCTAGTAGATTAAATTTATCTCCAAAACAGTCTCTTAGGTTATCAAATTTACTACAACCTTTCACTAACTCATCTAACGAGGCTGCCATAAACTGCAGGCTGTCAATAAAACGTAATTTACCTAGCGTAACTGACATGTACTTTTCAAAATTATTTGGGATGCATTTGATGATGTTATCGAGTTTTAAATGAGATTTTATATCAGGATCACCAAAAGCTTCTACTATAATATGGCTATCATATCCTCGAAAATTGTGAAGAATAATTGGAATAAAATCTGGAGCATGAAATTTTAAATTACACTGATTATGAGCCGCTCCACGATACTGTCCAGTCAAATGACAATGGTCATGTACTTTTTTATCATCGTCAAAAGCTTTTTCACAAATATGACAAATTTCTGCTTGCTCGTGATTGGATTCTTGTTGAGGTGTTAATTTTAACATTGGCGTTACTTTTTTCAAATGAGTTAATATATTATCAACTTCATTAATCAACTGCTTGAGAAGCCAAACAGCTGGATTTTTACCACGATATAATTTGATTGATTTAGATAATCTAGAATCAGTACAACAAACTACCTTATACGCTACTCCACACGGAACATGATTTTGAACTTTTCTTGTACTCGATTGATTAGGATTATTTTCTACACCAAGTACAGGTTGAAGTAGGCATTCGAAATCAGCGTATATGACGAAAGGAATTTTTTAGTTTGTGATTATGATGGACAAACTGTAACACACTATCTTTTTTAGATGGCATTGTTATTCTTTGCACATCACTACAGTACTGCAAATGCTTTTGTAATGTTTCATTGTTTGTACAGCCATGCAAGCAGCGGTAACAAAAGAACTTTTTGTTCTTATCCTTATTGTACTGTCTACCAACTAGTCCGTTAAAGTTTTTAATCCAATCATAATGATTTTTGTAGTACAATAAATTTATAGTTGATTGTGAAGCTTTTTCTGAAATATATCTCGGATATACATCCTCCTTTTCATCTAGTCCGAAAACGTTAATTGAAACATTATTCTGCTTTTCAAATTTTGGTATTTGATTTTCTGCCACTGGAAAGTTAATATCTTTAAAATTTAATCTAGACACATGACTGATATACCTTTCAACACGAGTAGCGTTTTTTTCTGCTGGAAATAGTGCGGAAAGAACAGCCCATTGGAAACATTTGTTATCTACGTTTTTTGATGTTTATACAACATCTTTTACTTTTTATTTTTGGTGGCAGGTCGACGTATGAACTACCTCGTAATACATTATATTTCATCGTGTGAAACAATATTCCTTTGATCATTTCAAACTTCCAACCCGAACCTAATTGACTAAATTCCTCTATTTTTTTCCAAATTTCTTGGTGTATTTCATCAGATAGTGATAACAGATCAGTCCCAAGCAAAACACGTCTTGATTTTGCGTTCATATAAGGTTCTGCAATTTCCTTGTTAGTTAATTCTTCCATTATAACTAACTTTGAAAATATAACATGATATTGCACAAATAATCTGATACTTTTGTGTTTTTCGAGCTCACGTTTTACAATTGTCTGTAATAGGTGGTAAAGATTAGTTGCAGTAAAATTTACTAAAACAATTTGATTATCAAACTGATAACTATTATCAAAACCTGCAAAAGCAGTCGCTATTTTATTAAGTTCTCCCATAAAGCTTCTCTTAGCTATATCACGCAATTTTAACATTATTATACTATAATGTAATATCTAATTGATAATTTTTTCACACTGCGCATGCGCTAAAAATCAATTAGAGATAAAAAATATCTCCTATAATATAATGACAGCAAATCTAACAAACACATGTGAGCAAGAAGCATATCAAGTTCACCCAAAACATAACTTGACCTCACACTGCGCATGCGCTAAAAATCAATTAGAGATAAAAAATATCACCTATAATATAATGACAGCAAATCTAACAAACACATGTGAGCAAGAAACATATCAAGTTCACCCAAAATATAACTTTATCTCACACTGCGCATGCGCTAAAAATCAATTAGAGATAAAAAAAATATTACCTATAATATAATGACAGTAAATCTGACAAGCGCACGTGAGCAAGAGATTTATCAAATTCACCCAAAGTACAACTTATACGCTGGAAATGTAATTGGTTCGGTTATTAACATTAAAACTAGAATACCTGTTGGCAAATTAACGTCAACGGGTTATAATATTAGTGTAAAGGGAGATAATGCCGAGAGGATTACAATGTTTAGAAAAGATTTTATTTACACGTTGTTTTGCGATGATATTCCAGAGGGACAGCGTGTATATCATTATAATGGTAAAGTCACTGATGATAACATTGAAAATTTATCCTTACAAGATGAGTTTCAGCCGCACCCAGTATTTGATTTATATGAGGCTAACGATCGCGGTATTATTAGAAATAGAAAAACTAAAAAAGTTCTTAGTACTATTAGCAATATGGGATATATCAGGGTAACTGTTAGAGGAACATCAACAAATCAAGTTCGTTATCTTGGTCATAGGTTTGTTTATGAGGTGTTCAACGGATCTATACCCAATGGTCTTGTTATTAATCACATCAATAATATACAAACTGATAATCGATTGGAAAATCTGGAGATAGTAACGCAACAGGAAAATGTGAGAAAAGGAAAAAATAGTAATGGTATTAATTTTAGATGCCCAATAAAACCTGTTATTTCAAAAAACCTCGAAACGGATGAGGAGATCGAATTCAAATCGATTTCAGCTGCGGCGAAATATTATAAGATAAATCCCGCAGTCGTAAAAATTATAGCTGATGAAGCAACAAAATCAACTTTTTCAAGAGAATACGATGCTAGGATTGGTTTTAGATATGATATTTGATAGCTCGGTTTTAGTCAAGCAATGATGAGCAAATGCTATGATATCATCGTGATTAAATTTTAACGTTGTTACTACATTTTCATTAATTTTATCTTTTTCTGCTTCTGTTAGTAATATTTTATGAGAATCACCTTGCATTACAATAACATCAACACTATAACCCAACAAACATTTTCTTACCGCTTCGGCTAGTTCGTTATAATTTACTATATTAACTTTTTGGTGATATTTTATCTCATCAGTCATCTTATAATAATAAATTAGATAAAAATATATTATAATAATGGACTTGATGAAACGACTCGCTGAACTCTACGAAGAAGATACTAGTGATAAGTTCGTCAGCGATAAGGTCGTCAGTGATGAGGTCACGCATAGTATTACATTTTCCAAAGATTTCGTAGACAAATCTGTTGGTTATAGTGAAGATGATATTTTGTATAACAATGAATCTGATGATGATGGTGAAATAGTCACTGTTGCTGACAGATCTAATTACAGCAGATCAACAACTAAACGGTATAATGTCAAGTATCACATTGCTAAGCAAATAATTAAATTTAATTTTACCGTTGCCGAACAACAACTGTTCTGGCAGTTAATCAAACCTTTTTTAAATATCAAGATCCCAGGCCGACAGAAAAATATCAAATTCGATTTCATATTTGTCAAGATTTTTAATCTAATGACGATATCTAACGATCGTAAGCAGTATCTAATATCATTATGTAAACCAGTAAAATGTAAATCTGTCAAACAAAAGTATGAGTTAATTTATAATAGCATTATATCATAATCTGCTTGGTTGGGATCCAACTGTTAAATTTATCACTATACCCACGCCATTTGACTAAACTTTTATCCCCTTTTTTTCTAATCACTTTCTCGATAACAAAAACATCCTGCTCAGTTTTCTGTAGTTCTTGTTCATAAAAACTACCTACAATCGGTTCCCCTGCCAGATCTTTTAAAACATATGTTACAGGTAATGTTAAAAGTACCTTATCAACCACAAATACTTCTTCGCTCCAGCTCGGAGTAAATCCTTTTGCAAATACCTTTTTCATCAAAGAAATTCTAACTTTATCACCAACCTTAAATTTATGTCTGCGGTACATGTTTTCATTTGCTAATATTGGATTTTTAACAGCTTTTTAGGTGTCATTTTGATGGTTCGATGTTTCGTGTTATTATATTCGCTTACGATTTGAGAAAGGTCATCGATGTACCTGTTGGTGTTTTTAGCTGTCATATGTTTGTGTATTTTCTCGTTTAGCGTGCGATTAAATCTCTCGACAACAACGCTTTTACCCTCGTTTCCTGTAACATACCTTTTTATATTATTTTGTTCTAGAAACTGTTCAAACTTTTTGTTAAAAAACTCGGATCCGTGATCAGTCCAGATTTTATTTGGTTTTCTTTCTACACTCGTTATTATCTGCTTTAGCGCATCAGTCATTGAAGTCCCTGTCTTATCCGAAACAGGTACACTGAAAGCATATTTGCTAAAAACATCTATAACATTAAACAAATACCTTTTTGGAGCGCCATCAGCGCCAACATTAAACTGAGCTAGATTAGATACATCCACCAAATCTATTGCCCAGATATCATCTACACCATTAGCGACAACTTTACGTCGTGGAAACTTTTTTTTTAGGTCTGTGCAGCTCGACTGCAAGATCATCGTATACTTTTTTACCGAGTCCGAGTTTATATTTTACTCCTATCATTCCCTGAACAAATCTTCTATCAAAACGTTCTCGTAGATTTGATGGCTTCATATCACGTAATTCGTCTAACATTACTTTATCACAATCTAATTTTGAGTTTTCATGATCACGATAACAGATATCATGACGCATTGCTATTGCATCCACTTGATTATAAGGCTCTTGTCCTGGCAATGGATTGTCGTTTTCATCTAGTTGTTGATCTAGTGGATTCCACGGACCAGTATACCGATGACCTGGCAATGTCCAACCGCCTTTTGGTTTTGGTAATTTTCCAATAATTTTATGTATATCTATACCTGACCCTATTATTTCTCTGTTGTTACAACATTGACAGTATGCGACAATTTTATTTTGCTCAATACACAAATCTCTGTCAGAATCACAGTTGCATATCATTCTATATTTTTAGTCGTCGACTAAAATAATATTAGGATAACCAGATCCTAGCGACGTCGCTGGAGATACTATCGCTGGGGACGTTTTCTTTAAAAATGTATTTTTTCTTTTTCCACAGATTGCACAAATACTTTTTAATATTATCCTGTTGTTTTTTGTTTTTTTCTGTTGTTTCATTAATATTTTCTGTTTTAGTTTTACACTTGAGACAGTATGTTGACATTATTATACTTGTAAGTTTAGATAAAATTAATTGCGATCTCATCATTAGCGTGAGAAGGTTGCTTATCAAACTGTAAAATAAATTTTAAAAAAGTTAAGATTTCTGCTCATCTGTCGGATAAACATAATACAATAATATCCGAAAGCAGACGTTCCAACAGGTTGGAGTTGATTTGACGAATAATACACCTTTTTAAATTTTTTGTTCATATACTTTTTTTATTACATCGCTTGGAGGAAGTCCAAACGAGTCGAAATAATTATTATTATAAACTGCTACCCAATGTGTGCCGGATCCGTCATTGAAATCTTGTATATTAATAACACATGAACTTACAGCAGATGGTGATTTTATTGCTGAGAGCTCATCTTTAGAATAAACTCCGTGAAATCCAGGAACCGCTTTTAACTTATCAATGATATCAAAATTACTCAACGGGGTCGACGAGTTCCTGGTAATGTTAGACCACGTCCGATTCCTAAAAGATTTGGCAGCAGACTTCCCGCTAGTCCCGCCAAAAGTGGAGCGAACGGAATAATTCCTCCTTGTTTTGTTTGATTGCATATGCATTTGCATTTTGGTGTTGGTGATTTTGTTTTTGTTGTTTTCTTTTTTTTGTTGTTGGTGATTTCTTTTTCTTTTGTGGCATTATAATATATTATTTACATAAAATTTACAATTTTTTTATTCCACTTCCACGAATGACGCCATTACCTTTGACTGCTTTCTCCGTTGCGCCAGATATTGCTCCAGACGCTGCTGCTATTCCTAATGTGCCTAAGACTGGTAAAAGTTTAGGTATTATTGTACTAGTTAAAACTGATAATGCCGGACCAAGAAAACCACCTTCTTTTGCCATCGCTGTCATTTGTGCAGCACTCAAATTTAAAACAAAAGTTTTTTTACGATCATACTTTTTTACTTGATTTTTTGTTAGCATTAATTTTGTTAAAACACCATCAGAAATATTAGGATTGATTTTTAATGATACCTGTTCTCGCTTTGCAATAGCAGCTACTAATTTTTTGACCTGACCATCAGTCAAATACACTTCTTTTACAATATACCTTGCCATTTTATATAACAACTGTAGATTAAACTTGAACTGTCATTTTACCTCCAATAGAATCTACTGTGATAAATCTATCACTAATAACTAATGCGTATACCTACAACGGCGCTACTGGAACCGCCCCAAGTGTCCAGGTAATTTCAATATCCGCTGTGCTGTCTACAGCTCGCTCGTTATGTTTACTAACATCAAAATGAAATATAGGATAAAGCGTACGAAATTCCTCTGCTGATATTTGAGTTCCATCTTCAACATCTTGATATTTTTGCATTGCGTCAAGCAGGTACATGTACGGTCGAGAAATATTTTTATTAACGTCATCAGCAAAATTGCACTCGATAGCTCGTTCTGGATATTGCTTTGAATTTAATCTAGCGTATATTCGTCTGACATCAGCGTGGTCAAATACTGCATTATTTTGTTGTTGGTTTCCTCGTCGAGCGTGCTGTTGAAATACGACAAAGATATTTCTCGGCAGTTGTTCGCTTGATGTTGTTGTGACCCTCCATGTGTAGTCAGTAGTATTTGGAACCGCTGTCTGATATACCTTATGCTGCTTAAAGTAAATTCTATTCGTATGCTTATCAAGCCTACTATTTAATTCTGACATTTTAGTGATTGATGGTGTTATACGTGGCATCCACAAAGCGAGTTTGTTTATGATAAACTGTACATCAGCCCCTCCAGATCTAAACAAGCAATCGTTTTGGTCTGCTCGATCTAAAATAAGCGTATGTTTTACTCCGCGAAATACTTTATCATAATCGCGACAAAAGCCGAAAATTGTGCTTAGCGGAAGCATCATTGTAATTTGACGTGATCCTGCTGCAAGTTTTCTTCGCCTAGTAAAGCCTTCGTTATAACGTGGATTTCTCACGTCAAGTGTGTTAAGAAGTAAATTTAACATTGCAGTACCGTCTGCAGCTGCTCCTGGTGGCGTTATATTTAGATTATTAAAAGCTGCTGTAAGAGAAACTCTTGTAGCGTTTGCATTAGCATCTGCAGCAGGTGCGACAATATCTAGTGCAGCAGCATTAGCAATGAGAAAATTTCTCACAATTACAGTATTTTCATCAGCATTAGCTCCATGTACTATAGCGCCTCTCTTTAAAAATTCTGTTGATTCAGCTATACCCCGTCCAGTATCTTTAAACCACATCATATTAGTTGCAGTTGATCTCGAGTAATCGTCGGAAAATGAAATAATATTTAAAATTGTACTTGCAACTTGTAGATGACTTGAAATATCTTCTACAGTTTGATTGGCCAGTTGATATCTAGCACTTTTGAATAAACACCACCCGTTATTTATAAGAGCTACTTCTGTTCCAACTGCAAATGCAGCAGGTGGATTGGCTACTGTCATAATCTGACCACGAACTTCTAACATAGCCTTATGTGGCAGTAGAAATACATCTTCGTCTCTGGTGTTAAAGGTTCTAATACCAGTTTTATTTGGTTCGTTAGAATTTTCATCAAGGTACTCAACAAACTCGAATTCTGTCACATCGTTGTCGATGTCATAAGTTTCTGTTAAGTCGAGATAATTTTTAACAGACATTTTATTTTATTAGATTATATAAAATTTTATTGCGGCACTGTTACTTTAGATATTAATTTTTGTATGATCTGCTCGCTCTTTGTTGATAATAATTTTTTTGTTGTTGTTATCATAGCTTTTTGAGTTTCTTTTGTTGGAGCGATTTCTGAGATAGCTTGTTTTATTTCAGATGCAGTCGGTGGATCTCCTTTTATTTTATTAGCTATTTTTTGTCCCACCGCAGTCCCAGCGGCAGATGCAGCCCCAGTTGCAAAAGCTTTACCCACGTCAATAGCAATTGGTGCAACTTTACGCGCTAGTCCTGGAATATTTTTAATAACTTTAGTGAATATATTTCCAAAAAATCCTCCTACTATTTTTCTTCGATAAACTTTTTTTCTTTGTTTCATTATATTTGATGTTTCATAATTTTTACTTTTGCTCGCATAGATGTAAATAATAAGTTACAACTTCATTACTAACATGTAACTGTTTTCCTGATTGATCTGTCAACTGCATCCTTATACTTGATATTTGATCTTCAACGTTTAAAGGATAATATATAATATGTCGTGGAGTTATTTGCATGAGAGAACCTGGCGGGACTTCTGGTGAGAAACTGTAAATCGTTTGACCTTTGCTACCTTTTGATGTATAAGAGCCAGAAGCAGTAGAGCAATTTACTAATATTGTATTTACTTCTGTTATATTTGCTGGCAGTTCACTGTCATATGTAATAGGCTGATCAAGTGCAGTGTAAGTTTTTTCAGTAAATCCTAACAGTTGTGCAATACTTCTTTCTCTTGGTTCAAGATTGATTGCTATATTTTTCAAAGTTATCCTAGTTCGCAATGTGTTATAATTTGCTGCTAATTCAAAATTATCAGCCACACCGTTAGCTTTTGTTATGAGCTCTTTGATTGTCTTGTTTAGATCTTCAATATTATAAGCTCCTTGCGGAATTTTTATTTTTTTTGTAGATATTGGAGATGTTGTAATCATAGTAAAATAAATTTCATCGTTAACATCATTTTTCACGTTAGGTATAGCATTCTAGCAAGTACAAGAAATTAATCCAATTTCATATTGTTTTGCAGGATCTAGTTCTATAGGTGGAATATAATTTACTGAAAAATTTGCGCTATCTTCTGCAGACTCACTAGAGTTTAGTAATAATGTTGTTTGCATTCCTTTAATACTATATCATTTTACAAAATTAAGTCGCCTCGATTAAGTCGCGGTGTAAAGTTTCGTATTCGTCAGATGTTAATAATTCACTCGATCTTAGATGATCAAGTATGTCAATAATTTCATTATCAAGTTCAACACTATCATTCCCAGCTTCCTTTGACGATATTAATAACATTAATATACCTATCATTTCAGTAGTTGAAGTAAATACTTTTACACCAGTTCCTGTTTTTTCTTTTCTATATTTTTCTACACGAGATTTATCGTATACAGTCAAATATTTCCTTCTAAAACTCCACCCCTTACCAAAAGGTTCTGCTTTATTTTTTTCTGCTGTTTCTTTAAACATGAGAGCAATAACACCATATCTCATTCTATCATAAAATGGAAGCATATCATTAATTTCTGTAACCGTGTTTATTTCATCTTTAGCAGCAGCTCCGTCTATTAGTATTTCATCTAATCTATCGAGTAATGTTTGATATTCTAGATCATTCCACTCGCTTATATCATCAATATCTATTATATTTTCTTTGTTTAAAAAATCATCATATTCACTACCTTTTATCTTATCATTTGCTCTTTTTATAAAATAAAGTCTTTGCTCTCCAACTTCCATAAACTTTACAGTAAGATCACCGACTCTTTGTTGCTCCTCTCTGATATCTTTTATGTCTCCTGATAAACTTGTTATAATATTTGTTATTCCGTGCGTTGTTAACTCTGCTAATCTTCGCTCAAGTTCCAGCGGATTGTTTATCAATCGATCTGTTTCAGCTTGTCTAGCAGCAGGATCAGCTATATTTGCTGTAAGTGCCTCAATTAATTTTCTTTTTTCTTCATCAGATCTGGTAACAAGTTTTGCAGCAGCTGCTTCTTGTTGTTCTTTAACAATTCCAACCAAACCTTTTTCCTGCAGTTGTTTAAGTTCTTCTTCTAACAGTGGTTTAGTTTCAGGTTGTTTACCTAATAATGCTTCAGTAACCGGTTTGAAAATTGTAGCTGTTGTTTCTGTAGCAGTTATTTGCCCACGTCGTGCTTCTTGTACTTTTTGCTTAAGTGATGCCTGAGATTGAGCAAGTTTTTTTAGATCTTCTATGTGTTGTCTGTATCTTGCTCGTTTGTCCATTATTATAATTATAAATTTTATAAAATTGAAACGCTTTACTGTAAGTAACTGTTAATATAACAGCGAAACATTTTAGTTGGATCATTTGTAAGTTTATCAAACAAGAAAAAGTTGTATTTATCTTTTGTAGCATTACGGTAAAGTTCAATAAACTTATCTTTTGTCACGCCACCGCATTGCTCGCTTGCAATATTTCTAACGTCAACATTATCCAATCCTGGAAATAAAATAAAACAACCCGTATTTCGCCTAATAAACCTGTCAACATTATAAATTCCTTGAGCGAGATAAACGGAATTACACTGTTTGTTACGTGACAGTGAGAAATATGATCTTATTTTGTTCATCTCCATGTTGTTTAGCGGAATATCATCAAAAACTACTATCTTATGTTCATCTGCATCAAGTTGATTAACTGGAATAAGATCTTCTGGCTGCCTAATTATAAAAAAATCTTCACCAGCTTTAAGATCATTACGAAGCTTGTTATTATACTCACTTAATAACTCATACTTATCTTGCTGTGGATTGATTGTGTAAATATAAACGCTATCGTAGTTAAAATTATCACCAAGAAGCAAGTTCATAAGCAAATTTGTTTTCCCCGATCCAGTTCGCCCAACAATAAGATAATGACAATCAGGAAGTTCATTGTTATGTTTATGCTTCACTAGTCTCTCTGTATCAAAGTTTAGTATCGACGATTTTGCCATTTTGTATAATATTAAACTAGTGTTGATAATTTTATCTAGGACAGTAAATAATGAGTTATTATACAAAATTTGGAACATTATTAGGAGATTTATCCACAGGTGACTTATCCAAATATGCAACTCTTGATCGGCTCAAAAATGAAATCAATAATTTACTAAATCTTACCAGCGTAGATCCAGATGAAGTCGTCATTTTCCAGGACAAAGAAGGACGATTAAAGACGAGTAACGTAAAACTGTCAGATGTAGTTGTACGAAATCCAAGTGGGAATATTGTTATGACACAAAACAAGATTACAGATCTTGGAAACCCAACTGAGGATGGGGATGCTGTCACTAAAAAATACGTCAATGATTGGGACGCTTCAATTACTAATGAAATCACAGCGCTCAAAACTGATTTTACCAGTCACGTGAACACATTTTTAAGTTTTCGCAGAAACATAAACAAAATTAGAGATGAATTTTTTGGAAATCCATCAAATGTTAGCATTACACTCGCTAATATTAACACAAATCTCAATGATATTAACACAAAACTCAATGATATTATTAGAGGAATTCCTAATATTGCTGAGAAAACGAGTATGATTAAAATTCCTCACAAACAGATTAAAAATATTGTGTATACTGTTGCATCTGGGTCTAGTACATGGATGAGGCAAAATAATTCTATCAAATACACTGCAGAAGTTACTGGTATGTATAGATTGTCAGTGATTAGCACTGTAAATTTTAAAATATATACCACATCATCTTCATTACATAATTTTAATAGGTCTTCTGGAACTGTAATTATATTATTACTAAAAGGTATTGAAAAAGAATTTTCAATTGAACTGGTTGATACAATTCCAGTAGTTGAAGCCGATTATCATTGGTGTTTGGAATTTGTAACTGATTTATCATAACTATGTAAATAAATATTATAATGAAAAAAAGTATAGTTGATTTTAATCATATTTCAAAAGATATTTCAGAACAGGATGTGGACGCACTAATACAATACTATAAATATTATCACAAAAAACATTGGTGTGTTAAAAAATGTTACAAATACTACAACAAGATCCTTCGAGTAATATCATATCTACCATTGTTAATGACCAGTTCCGGTATATTTTCAAGTGGGATATCGTTAAATCCCTTTTTGTTAATTATATCTGGTATTGGTGTTTCACTTACAGCGGCGTGTAAAAAAGTAGAACCAAGACTTTTGATAAAAAAGCATGGATGTTTAACATCAATTAAAACTTACAAGAAACTACTTGATCAGATCCGGTCTTACCTACGAGGAGTCAAATATAATATGGATGATTTATTACGTGAATTTCGTATTATTGATAATATGTTAACAGACATTCTACCAATGAAGGTTAGCAAGTATGAAAAAAATATCAAAAAAATATGAGTAACGTAAAATTTTATCTAAACTTAAGATATAATATAACTAAAATAATATCATTTTCATTCTAATGCTAGTTTAATTTCCACCTTGTTAACTGAAACGTTCTAATACACAGTTTAATTTTCATCCTGTTATCTTGTGGTAAAAACCCGTTTGCCGTCTTTAGAATAATTGTATTCCACACATGCGCTGTTCTAACAAATTAGTCACCTCTGTGTAAAGAGCTTATCGCATTCCAACACCTGTTGTTTTGTTTGGTTACAAAATACCTGTTTACATAGTAGTAGTAGGGGAAAAAAAGAGGTGGGGGAGGGTGAGTCAAAACCCTGTTTTATTTTGGAAAAAAAGGGGGTGGGGTGGGGGATAATTTAGGACTATAATTTATACTTGTTTGGAGGGTAAAAAAAAACAAAGTGAGTTGAAAACCTGGTTTTCCTCTACTACTGGGACATCTGATTCCCTAGTTTTTTAACTAATGGTCACAGCCAAATGTTATATTTTGGAAATATACATCAGAGTCTAATAGTCTAAATAATTATTAGTGAGAGCCAAATGTCATACATTTGAATGGGACACCAGTCTGCACTAGCCTAATGAAGTATTTGTAAAAGCCATGTGTCATATTTTATGGCTTTAGTCGTATGCATATTGATCATTTCAAATATTGTCTGTTTGAAAAATGAATACGTGTGAATTTTGAATGTACGAAGTTATAAATCCAGCTTTACGTTTTTCTAACACTGATACCATATTGGCTTGTGTATAATATAAATAAATGTGCACATAAATTAGCTTTTATAAGTTTTGTTTTACACTATAATACCTTTTAAAATCTCTTAAAGAATTTTTGAGCCCAATCTAAACTGATTAAGTACAATCACTTTGATGACAGTATTAATATTTATGTGGAGATAAAGAGACCAATGAACGTTGAGTATCTTATATTTTAGATATTGCTTCAACTATGCTGAAAACTGAGTCACGCTTCCAGAGGTCCAGAGAAGGCAGATAACTAATGTTTGCGTATTAGATTAGAGTACTGGATTTCGAGGACTTCAACCATCGTGTATCGCGCCTGATGTTAGGGCACCAGCCTATTGCTACAATTCAGAAGTAGTTTGCTAGAATATTTAAGGACACATCTGAAGCGAAAGTTAAACAAATCTTAGAAAATGCGTAATCGTCCTCATATTCAACACAACTACAACGCATCAATACGACTACAATATATTCAATACGATTACAACGTATTTTCCAGCCAAAAGTAAAATGCGCTATATATTTTTCTGTTCACTATCTACCACCATTCCAAAATGCGAAGTGTGGGTTAGATTATTTTACAATAATCATGATACCTGTAACATATATATTCATATTGTTACACTTTTTTTTAAAAAAATATCAAAAGGTCATAATTAAAAAATTAATTTAGCATTGGTATAGCTATTATATACCTATAGCTATTATACACGTTATGTTTTATAGGAATATGGGATTACTGGTTTTAAATAATAGGGATTTACAAATTTATTTTCTTCCGCATTTGTCTTACTTATTGGCATCTTGATGTGCCGCTGGAGGAAGAAGAACAAAACTAGAAACAAAGTGACATGGGATTTCCTAATACAGAATTTACACTCGGACAGTGCATATACACATGAATAGTGAATTTATTTACTGTTTTAAAACGTCCAATTCTTTTTTTATTGTTCTGCTTTCTTTCATAAGTCATTTTTAATGCATCTAAACAATTCAAACGTTCCAAAATTAACGTATGCCGTTGGCAATTGTGATGAAATGTTATCTTAGAAATAAATTATCGTGCTTTACTTTGTGACATAATATCTTATGTTTTGACATGACGGAGGTGCATTGATTTCGTAGAGGTCATGTCCTATGTTGAAGGTCAAGAAGACTAATATGTCACATAAGACCACGCTATGTACTGCATAATGATTTAAATGACATGTAGTGTGGAGATAACCAAATCTATGCAGACTTGCAAGATCGGCTAGAAAATCAAAACTATTACATTTGTTTCAGGAATTAAACATTAAAGTATATTTGTGTCCTTAATCAACAGTTTCATTCTTGACTGCAAATTGAATATCTTCTAACATGGGAGTTACAAATGATTAACACGTCTGAGTTACCAGAGAACAAGATAAATTATCGATGAATTTCAAACATGCTGTTTGTTAACAAGAAGCTATGTATTTTGGCCCATATGAAAGATAAATCCTTATTCTGGCTGATATCAAAGATTAATACTTTTTGGGCAATGTGAAGGATTAATAATTATTTTGGCCCATATGAAAAATTAGTACTTAGTTTGGTTCATACGAAAGATTTTATACTTTTGGGGGGTTATGTGAAAGATTAAAACTTATTTGGGCTTGTATGAAAGATTAATACTTTTTTGGCTCATATGAAATATTTTATACTTATCTTGGCTATGTGAAAGAAAAAACACTTATGTTGGCATATATGACAGATTCATACTGTGATGTGTCGAATTTTGAAAATTCTTAGAAACATTGGTTAAAGAAATTGCATCAAAGTCAACTTAATTAAAGTAGAAATGGCTAGAGATAGCTAGATGATTATTTTCCTTTCATCTCTGAACGTCAAAGAAAATTCGTTCCACGCGACGAAACTTGACCGAGTCATTTTGATATGGTCCAAGGGTATGACATAAGACTCTTCACAAAATCAACCGGTTAAAGGGGGAAGGTTGGCAATAATTTATTGTTCATTAAGGCATAATTAGCTGTATTGACAATTCTACGGGGGAGATTTAGGAAACAGTCGATTCTGATTGATTAATAGGAATTTATGGGAGTAACTCTGTAAGGAATTAAGAGTTTTGCTTTGGAGAAATTCTTCAGTCTTCAATCTTTCTTGAGAGAATTTAGACGGAACTCCGAAAACGTAGCAAGTACGTTTTCGTTATTGAGTAAGGGGCCGGATAGTTGTCTCAGACATGAGATAGACTATACGTGATGTTCGTATAAGACGAATAAGAAACGGCAAAGGTACGCAATCTTAGTTTCCCGATTTTAATATGCTACTTTTTGTCGATTTACTTGCAAGTGTATGTATGTATGTATGTATGTATGTATGTATGTATGTATGTATGTATGTATGTATGTATGTATGTATGTATGTATGTATGTATGTATGTATGTATGTATGTATGTATGTATGTATGTATGTATGTATGTATGTATGTATGTATGTATGTATGTATGATTTCATTTTTCAGTGTTTTAGTGAAATGTTAGTCATGATATTTTATTCTTTGATTTTCTAATTATCAATTCATTTGGAGAATTGACAAGGTTGCATGTAATTAAATGTGTAATGCATAGGATTGCTTAGGAATTTTCAAGAATAAGGCTTAATAAATGATGGGTAATGTTTCGTAGTTTTATGAATTAAATCTATGTCTAGTATGACATGTATTATGTATATTTTCATATACTAGTTTGTAATATTTAATTGATCACGTAAACTATTTTAGAATAGTTAGATTTGAAGGGCTAAGTCATATGTAATTTAACACTACTAGATAGTTTAATGTAAGAAGTCAAGGGGTGTTAAATACGGGCACATACGTCATAGCCGTGAAGTGGAATTTAATGGACTCCAATAGCGTGACCCGAATTAAGGTCAGAACATGCAATGACCATCAATGTAAACATAGGAATTAGTGAACGTGAGTGCAACAGAATTTATGCCTTTTGTTTTCTGAGCCGAATTAATGTAAAAATATGGATATACTTGGAAATGTGACCTATTGTCTATTGCGAGACATTTTATTTATTAAAGGAAACAGCTTTCCTAAACTCTTGCTGAGATTCCGAAATTCCTGAGATTTCCTGAAAATTCCTGTACCAATTCCAAGTACAAGAGCAAATTCGGAGCCGAAATCTAGGTCTAGGGACGATCGTCAAATCAAGGTTCGACTGGTAAGAGTCCAGGTCCAGACAACTAGACAAAGATTGGCAGAGCAGGGACGAACGGTAGACTCGATGTCCGTATAAGATAGGTGATGATGTCACTCATCGTAGCACTCAAAGGTCACTCGAAGGCAATGACGAATTGAATTCCTTCTGTCCTTGGCAAGTAATTGTAACAGTAAAGAACATTCGTATTGTTTTTTTATTTGAGTACATGTTAGTACATTTTTCTTTCTTTTGTGACCAAGCAATTGATTTCTTTTCATTTTAAATTATGTTGTTAAACAGATTAAATTTTATAATTGATCATTGAAAGGTGGCTTGTTGTGTTTGTTTCTTCAATATACTTGTTGAGAGATCTGCATTCTTCTTTCTATCTATCCACACTGTGTAAATTACACCGCGAGAGGTCATTCACTAGCAACGAACCGTAGTGGAAAGGTTGGTGTGTTTTGAACGCCGCCAATTTACCGCACATACTTATTTTGGTCTATATAAAACATTTATACTTATTTTGGTCTATATGAAATGTTAATAGATATTATTACATATTTTAGTATATATGAAGGATTGATACATATTTTGGCCTATATCAAAGATTAAAACATATTTTTGGCCTGTATTTATGCCAGTATACACCAGCCCATATCCCGTCAGGACTAAGCACGCATCACCAATACATGATGGCACTGAATAAATGTTATATGAACTCTTGCGTAGCAGACACAACCGCATGACGACCTAGTAATTAGTTATCATATATATATATATATATATATATATATATATATATATATATATATATATATATATGTATGTGTATATATATATATATGTATGTGTATATATATATATGTACACATACATACATACATACATACATACATACATACATACATACATACATACATACATACATACATACATACATACATACATACATACATACATACATACATACATACATACATACATACATACATACATACATACATACATACATACATACACACAGTGGCATGGACTGAAATAATTTCCGTTGAATACATCAGGATTTAGTGTTCTACTCCTCAAATCATTCTCCTCCTTCGTATGGAGCTACTGTTGCTGATAATAATAATAATAATAATAATAATAATAATAATAATAATAATAATAATAATAATAATAATAATAATAATAATAATAATAATACAATTGTACGATATACTGAGAACCTTCACGATGCAGTGGTAAGATATATGTATGACCTTCAAGATGCAGTGGTATGGTATATGTATGACCTTCAAGATGCAGTGGTAAGATATATGTATGACCTTCAAGATACAGTGGTAAAATATATGTATGACCTTCAAGATGCAGTGGTAAGATATATGTATGACCTTCAAGATACAGTGGTAAAATGTATGTATGACCTTCAAGATACAGTGGTAAAATATATGTAGGAGCTTGACCTAAAGTTCCCGAAGAAATTTAAGTATTACGGGTCTCTTCTCTTAGCAACGGTGACCATGATCAGTCATCGTAACCACCTGCGAGCTGGCCATTGCTTTTCCAGTGGGTTTTAAATGTAATGAGACAATTGGCATGTAAAATGTAGTCAAATGCTTTCTTCGTTTCCACAAAAACGCATGACATGGCTTTTATTGAAGTATGGGTGTTCCCATGGCTACTGTAGCGAAAACAATGACTACGTTCCTCAACGACGATTGTGTTGTTTTGTTTGCATTTATTATGTGAAAAGGTCCTCAGTTAATCAGTTACAGTTACATTTAATATGTATTACAGTTCTCAGTTACACAGTAACATTTATTCTGCAATACTGTCGTCAGTATAAAAGTTGCACAATTGTATTTATTTTGTAGTACAGTCTTATGTTGAACGATTACTAATTGCATTTATTGTTTAAAACATTTATAACATTTAACAGACATTTTTCAAATAAGAGTATCAATTACAAGAAAGGAAGAAAATCCTTGTAATCATGCGTATCAGCGATCTTGCACCGTACTTAAGGCCATAGACGTAAAATGCACCTAATCTCAATAGACAGGGTATGAGGAATAGAAACAGGTCACAGGACGTCATGATGTTTTATCAAACTGACGCCCTCGAATAACTGAATGCTTTGTTTTATGAGACATTGGAATGATCTGAAGTCTTGCAACAGTTTTATAGGTGACGAGATAATTTGTCTGTCAAGTTCCCGAAGTTCTAACCTCTAAACCCTTGGCTCGGTATGCGCTATTAATTAGTGCTTTGTCTCTGATGAGTTGTGTACTTTTCAATTCTTTGATCTTCTAAAAGATAGAAAAATATTAGCATGTTGACAAACTGTTCCTTGGTCTATATAAATCCATTTTAATGCCTTGGTGCGTATGTCATTTTGATTTCTGTTTAAACGTTGCCTCACACATTAATGAAGTAATCGTCACCTGATAGCACATTGCATGTCATTGGGAATAGAAGGATCTCTTCTTTTAGCACTAAAACATCTGCATATTTACAGCCAGGCTGTAGACATCTGTATATTTACAACCAGGCTGCATACATCTGTATATTTATAGCCTGGCTGTACACATCTATATATTTACAGTCAGGCTGTAAACATTTGTATATTTACAGCCAGATTGTAGACAGCGTAATGGATAACAACAACCTTGCTTTAAAAATGTCAGTTCAAGAAATAAATGATTATAATGTCATTGTTTATTTATTTAATTTCTGGTTAATTCAATATGTCTATACTTGTTAACAGTCACAACAAATATAGACCTTCCAGCAAAGTCATAATAAAATTACATGCATCATTAGACCGGACAGACAGACAAACGTTACATGCATCATTAGACCGGACAGACAGGCAAACGTTACATGCATCATTAGACCGGACAGACAAATGTTACATGCATCATTAGACCGGACAGACAGACAAACGTTACATGCATCATTAGACCGGACAGACAGACAAACGTTACATGCATCATTAGACCGGACAGACAGACAAACGTTACATGCATCATTAGACCGGACAGACAGACAAACGTTACATGCATCATGAGACAGAACAGACAGACAAACGTTACATGCATCATTAGACCGGACAGACAGACAAACGTTACATGCATCATTAGACCGGACAGTCCGACTAAAACTACAAGCATCATCAGACATAATAAATAAACATAAAATCTTAATTTTCTTGCGAGAATAAACTCCTACAAGATTATGTATAACTTTTACACAGTTACATCCTCGTCAGATCTTTAATTGGCACGGATGACTTTAAGATAATCATATTTATTTATCATTTCATGTATTTTTGTCAGTGTTTGTATATGTTTAGTATTATTGCAAAATGGAGGACAAAAAAGGAAGGAGAGAGACAGGGCAAAATCCCCCGTGCCCCACATAACACTTACGCCTATCAACAGAAACTTGTCGGTGTTTGTACCATGTCTTTTTCCTCATATACCCCATCTTACGTGATTAAAACCCACTTTATCTTTGTATAAAATATAAGTTCTGGATTATCCCGCTTTAGGTTCTCGTGTTAGCAATCGTTATTTGTCTCTTTTAAAACAAGATTTTCTCATTTAGGAAATTCGCTCTTGCTTGTTGTGGCAGATGTAATAATGTTCTTCCGCAAACGCATAATTTATCATCCTCGATAAACTCCATTCATTCCTCTGTGCTCTCCTATCGTGCGAGGGCACAAATGAGAGTTCCTCTTATTCAGATTTAGATACAAAGTTTTTTTTTTCAAAAAAAAAAACTTTAAGCTTACTGAACTTAGAAATATATCGCTTCATTATTAAACTGCGATTATTCGTTTTAGATGTATTATTTTAGTTTGAAAATATAAACAATAAAAAAATTAGTCTCTACTGCCTTAAGAAAAGTCAAACAATTTATAAAACTTTTAAAATTTGCAGCGTATATATTTTTGAAAACAAGCGGTTTCTATAATGTCTAAAAATAATAATTATTTTGAAGTTAGAATTCATTGTGACACACGGGTTTGATACAAATGTATGTTTCATTATAAAACAAGGCAGGGGTTTTGAAAGTTTTACAAAGGTACTGACAGGGAGTAGCTGCCTAAGCTCATATAAATATATTAAGACGTAGACTTAACACTTCTTCATAGACTGAATAATTATACGTAATTATCATTGTTACTAAATATATTCACTGTACATTGTATATTTCATTTATAAAGAATTATATATATATATATATATATATATATATATATTAGCAAATTATGCGTTTTGAAGGAGGCACAAATACATATGATCAAACCAGACATATTTCCAATCTAACACCATATTAAACAAAAGCTTGACTTCCAAACTGGAACAAAATGCGTGTAGTTATTTGTCAAACTCTTTTGATTTTCGTTTTGTTTTTTTTAAACACATATTCTAGAAGTGATTAATCCGAAAACAACTCAGCAGATTATGGGAGAATCTAATATGAGAACTTATCGTTTCCTGTCCCCACCTAAAAGGCAAACAAAATCACAGTCTGGCAAAAACTACAGGACAAGAGGATCACAGTTTTAAATTTTCGTGAAACATTAGACTAGATAAAACATTATGTTAGCAATCTTAAGGAAGTTGACATACGTACGTATTGATTTTTAGCATCAGAAGAAGGAAAGATAGATTTTCCTAAGCCAAGCAGTTTGATTGATTATTTTCTAATGCCTCTCTCTCTCTCTCTCTCTCTCTCTCTCTCTCTCTCTCTCTCTCTCTCTCTCTCTCTCTCTCTCTCTCTCTCTCTCTCTGAAACAAAATTTCGTTTACAAATGAGACAGGGTCACTTCATTATTCCAGGAATATGAATATGGTATCCAACTTACTGCAACTCGTGATTTTGAAGTCGTATTATTGCACCGCATTAAAAGTCCTCATTTAAAAATGGACAAAGAATCATAGTCCAGGGGAGTTAACTCAATCTGAAATATACCGTTATGATATGCGCATGAAATAGATTTCGGAAGAAACAATCAAGTTTGTCTTTCATTTTTGAAAATTAAAAACTGATTCTCGAGAAAATGTATATTGTACTTTCACATAAATGTCCACGTACACAACACGACCTATCAGTATTGTGTGGAATATGTATATTGCACTGTCACATAAGTGTCCACGTATACAACCTATCAGTATTATGTGGAATGTGTATATTGTACTGTCACATAATTATCCACGTATACAACACGACCTATCAGTATTGCGTGGAAAGTGTATATTGGACTGTCACATAAGTGTCCACGTATACAACACGACAACATATCAGTATGGTGTGGGATGTGTATATTGGACTGTCACATAAGTGTCCACGTATACAACACGACATGTCAGTATGGTTTGGGATTTGTATATTGGACTGTCACATAAGTGTCCACGTATACAACACGACAACATATTAGCATGGTGTGGGATGAGTATATTGGACTGTCACATAAGTGTCCACGTATACAGCACGACATGTAAGTATGGTGTGGAATGTGTGTATTGGACTGTCATATTAGTGTCCACGTATACATCACCACTTATCAGTGTTGTGTGGAATGTGTATATTAGACTGTCACATAAGTGTCCACGTATAAAACAAGACCTATCAGTATTGTGTGGAATGTGTGTTTTGGAATGTCATATAAGTGTCCACGTATACAACACAACATATCAGTATTGTGTGGGATGTGTATATTGTACTGTCATATAAGTGTCCACATATACAACACGTCCTATCAGCATTGTGTGGGATGTGTATATTGGACTATCACATAAGTGTCCACGTATACAACACGACCTATCAGTATAGTTTAGTGTGGAATGTGTAAATTGGATTGACTCATAAGTGTCAACGTATACAACACGACCTGTCAGTATAATTTTGTGTGGAATGTGTAAATTGGACTGACTAATAAATGTCCATGTATACAACAAAATATATCAGTATCCTGTGGGATGTGTATATTGGACTGTCGCATATGTGTCCACTTATACAACACGACCTATCAGTATTGTGCGGACTGTGTAAATTGGACTGTCACATAAGTGTCCACGTATACAACACAACATATAAGTATGGTGTGGGATGTGTATATTCGACTGTCACATAAGTGTCCACGTATACAACACGACCTATCAGTATTGTGTGGAATGTGTATATTGGACTGTCATATAAGTGTCCACGTATACAACACGACCTATCAGTATTGTGTGGAATGTGTATATTGGACTGTCACATAAGTGTCCACGTATAAAAAAACGACCTATCAGTATAGTATTGTGTTCAATGTGTAAATTGGACTGTCACGTAAGTGTCCAGGAATACAACACAACATACCAGTATGGTGTGGGATTTGTATATTGGACAGTCACATAAGTGTCCACGTATACAACACTACCAATCAGTATTGTGTAGAATATATAAATTGGACTGTCACGTAAGTGTCCTTGCATAAAACACAACATATCAGTAGGGTGTGGGATGTGTATATTGGACTGTCACATAGGAGTCCACATATACAACACGACCTATCAGTATTGTGTGGAATGTGTAAATTGGACTGTCACATAAGTGTCCACGTATACAACACGACCTATCAGTATGGTGTGGACTGTGTATATTTTACTGTCACATAAGTGTCCACGTATACGACAAGACCTATCAGTATTGTGTGGAATGTGTGTATTGGACTGTCACATAAGTGTCCACATATACAGCACAACATATCAGTACAATGTGGGATGTTTATATTGGACTGACACAAAAGTGTCCACGTAAACAACACGACCTATCAGTATTGCGTGGACCGTGTATATTTGACTGTCAGATAAGTGTACAAGTATACAATACGACCTATCAGTATCTTATGGAATGTGAAAATTGGACTGTCACATAAGTGTCCATGTATACAACACGACCTATCAGTATGGTGTGGGATGTGTATATTGGACTGTGACATAAGTGTCCACGTATACAACACGACCTATCAGTATGGTGTGGGATGTGTATATTTGAATGGCACATAAGTGTCCACGTATACAACACGACCTATCAGTATGGTGTGGAATGTGTATATTGGACTGTCACATAAGTGTCCATGTATTCAACACAACCTATCAGTATGGTGTGGAATGTGTATATTGGACTGTCATATAAGTGTCCACGTATACAACACGATTTATCAGTATTGTGTGGAATGTGTAAATTGCAGTCACATAAGTGTCCACGTATACAACTCGACTTATCAATATGGTGTGGGCTATGTATATTTGACTGTCACATAAGTGTCCACGTATACAACACGACCTAACAGTATGGTGTGGAATGTGTATATTGGACTGTCTCATAAGTGTCCACGTATACAACACGACCTATCAGTATTTTCTGGAATGTGTAAAGTGGACTGTCACATAAGTGTCCACGTATACAACACGACCTATCAGTATGGTGTGGGATGTGTATATTGGACTGTCACATAAGTGTCGACGTATACAACACGACCTATCAGTATGGTGTGGGATGTGTATATTGGACTGTCACATAAGTGTCCACGTATACAACACGACCTATCAGTATTGTTTGGGATGTGTATATTGGACTGTCACATAAGTGTCCACGTATACAACACGACCTATCAGTATGGTGTGGGATGTGCTTATTGGACTGTCACATAAGTGTCAACGTATACAACACGACCAATCAGTATGGTGTGGGATGTGTATATTGGACTGACACATAAGTGTCCACGTATACAACACGACTTATCAGGATTGTGTGGAATGTGTAAATTGCACAGTCACATAAGTGTCCACGTATACAACACGACAGCATATCAGCATGGTGTGGGATATGTATATTGGACAGTCACATAATTGTCAACGTATACAACACAACATATCAGTACGATGTGGGATGTGTATATTTGACTGTCACATAAGTGTCCACGTATACAACGCGATCTATCAGCATGGTGTGTAATGTGTATATTTACTGTCACATAAGTGTCCACGTATACAGCACGACCTATCTGTATGGTGTGGAATGTGTAAATTGGACTATCAGTATTGTGTGGAATGTTTTAATTGGACAGTCACATAAGTGTCCACGTATACAACTCGACCTATCAGTATGGTGTGGGATGAGTATATTTGACTGTCACATAAGTGTCCACGTATACAACACGACTGATCTGTATGGAGTGGGATGTGTATTTTGGACTCTCAGATAGGTGTCCACATATACAACACAACATATCAATACGGTGTGGGAAGTTTATATTGCACTGTCACAAAAATGTCCACGTATACAACATGACCTATCAGTATTTTCTGGAATGTGTAAATTTTACTGTCACATAAGTTTCCACGTATACAACACGACCTATCAATATGGTGTGGAATGTTTATATTGGACTGTCACATAAGTATACACGTATTCAACACGACTGATCAGTATTGCGTGGGATGTGTACATTGGACTGTCACATAAGTGTCCACGTACACAACACGACTTATCAGTATTGTGTGGAATGTGTATATTTGACTGTCACATAAGTGACGACGTGTACAACACGAGCTATCAGTATGGTGTGGGATGTGTATATTGGACTGTCACATAAGTGTCCACGTATACAACACGACCTATCAGTATGGTGTGAGATGTGTATATTGGACTGTCACATAAGTGTCCACGTAAGCAATACAACCTATCAGTATGGTGTGGGATGTGTATTTTGGACCGTCACATAAGTGTCCACATATACAACACAACATATCAGAAGGGTGTGGGATGTTTATATTGGACTGTCACATAAGTGTCCACGTATACAACACGACCTATCAGTATTGTTGGACTGTGTATATTTGACTGTCACATAAGTGTCCACGTATACAACACGACCTATCAGTATTGTGTGGAATGTGTAAATAGGACAGTCACATAAGTGTCCACGTATAGAAATCATCATATCCGTATGGTATGACATGAGTATATTGGACTGTCGAAGCAGTGTCCAAGTTTTCAACACAGACACATCACTGTGTTGTTCCATTTATCAGAATGCTACTTGACTAATTAGAAAAGGTAATAAATACGAATTCAAAATTACTATATCCTCTGAATTGCATAAGGGCTAAACATATTAGCATGCTTCTGAAACCTGTATAAGTTAGTTCAACTTAGTTCGGCTGATGTTAATTGGTTTCGTCTCATAACCGATGCCCCCAGTGAGATGGACGGCATTCCTGACACACCCCCATTTACCTATGTAGCACTAAAATATGTCTTCGGTCCTAATCGATAAATCGTCGAGAAGTTTACTCTTTAACAATAAGGTGAATGGTCTTAAATGAAGCTAATAAATTAAATATTTGCAAAAGACCAGAGCAGTATTGAGACTCAAAGACAAATGAAACATTTAATACATATTTGGATAGGAATATGAAATGTATGAATCAACTTATTCAAAATTTTCTTGCAGCACTGGTAAATAAACGTGCATGATTAGATGATATATAAGGAATTTTGTGCAAAATATGACCAGTCTATGCTAAAAGTTACAAACAGACACGCTCTCCATCTAAAGTTTCTTTTGCAAGCAGGTAAATACGTATTCAGAAATTTGATGGCTTATTTCGAACATATCGTAAATATTAAAGCTTATTCACACATATTGTTCATATTAGCTGCTTTTTTCACATATATTGTACATAATGGCTTGTTGCACACAAATTGTACATACTGATGACTTATTTCACACATTTACATACTGACGGCTTACTTCACACATAGTATGCATATTAATGGTATATTTCACACATATTTACATACTGATGACCTATTATACACATATTGTACATACTCATGGCCTTTTTCACGCATTGTGTGCATAGTTATGATTTATTTCACACATATTTACATAATTATGGCTTTTTTCACACATATTTACATACTGATGGCTTATTTCACACATAGTGTACATTCTGATGGCTTTTATCACACATATTTACATGCTGTAGTCCTATTTCACAGATATTGTAGATACTGACGTCAATTTCACAGCTATGTTATTTCACAGATATTGTAGATAATGAACGGCTAATTCACAGATAAATTGGATATTTATAGGTTATTTCATAAATATTGTTTCATATTGATGCCTTATTTAATAGATATTGTACATATTCAAGGTCTTTTCCACAAATATTGTTCATACTGATGGTCTATTCCACAGATATTGCCGATATGAATGGCCTATTTAAAATAAGAACTTTGCATTTAAATACTCATTTGTGGGCCTAATATCACATAATTAGGGTAAAGAATAAGGGAATTTTAGAGACCTAATATCAAAAGAATAATAGTGTGTGGGCATATAATCATATAAAAAGAGTGACTGGTCGATTTCCTTGCTTTACCTGCACGAACTATACCCAAGGCAGGTGCTCTTTGGGCGTGGATTATTACTCCTAGGCACGTAATAAGCACTATGCGCGTATACAGTAAGATCTAATTAACCCTACCTACACCTTGGCCGACCTTTTTATAATTCAGGTCTTTGAATTTCATTGGATGCAGCGGCAGGCCACGACATTCAATCAAAATTAAGTTGCTCAAATTTGAACACTGTTCCCTTTGATCGAGACAAGGGGAGCACACAACTGGAATAGACTCATAAATAATCATTTTTATACTGCTGGTCTGTGGTTGTACAAAATACCTTTCACTCAAATACACCCGTAATGGTTTTATTCCAGTACCATGCCATACTTTGGATAATAAGATTACAAGCATGATTTGGAAGTCAATTGCCTCCACCATTGCGGCCGTTGTACCTCTGTTACACGCTGTTAGTTTGTTGGCATTAGATACTCGATGGAACTCATGAAACCTAATCGATGTCGCTAAGATAAAGCGGTAAAATATCTGCTCGATCCGTCAAGGTGTCGATAGGATTAACATATTGGAACCTTGGCAAAGGAAGTTGTAAATATCACAGCTGGCAGTTTCCGGGCACGTTCTCTCAGTGCTTTTGAATTAATAAACAACATTAATATTTAAATCATGACAGTCTTTCACTAGAAGACAAACTTGTGTTAAAAATCAAAGCATAAAAGGTTTTAAGTCCTATAATTGTTTTATTTTTATTTATTTTCCTTATCTTTGTAGGCGGTAGGGGACAAGCACAAACCAATGGTCAGATGACGACAACAGTTTGCACATCCAAGGGAAAAAGAGATTAATAAATGTCAGACCCTGGGGGTGAATAAAATGATGACAAATTAATCATATTGTATTAGTTTTTAAAAGAGTATATTCACACATTCGATGTAAGGAATGTGGAATGGGAATGAAAACCTCCTGTGCGGGAAATCTCTTTACTTTTCCCGGAGATTCGAGTGCTATTGTTAAAATATATATAATTCCGATGGAACAAAGGTAAGATAACTCATTACACGCGGGAGACTTGGGTCTCTACTCTATATACGACGGACTATTGTTAGATTTATAGTTTCAAAAATTAATTTAAATTAGATACCTTGCCGGATTACGAATTATCGCCAATATTAACCTGACTTAAATGATTGAATTTTTCTGTTTGAAGAATGAAATCTTATTTGATTTTACTTTCCTCATATAATAATTGGTTCGTCTAATTAGGCATTTGTATCCATGAATCATTAAAATCAAAACCTCAAGGTATAATTCACATTATCTGATTTTACCTCTATTATTAAGGAGGTAAATTTGCCTGATATTTGATCGCAAACCATGTCTCCTACCGTAGTCTTTTTAATATGGTCATTTCAATTTTCAAGATTCGGATCATACCTTTGTTCTGACATCAATGTTCACCACTTTAAAGCCGCTAGTCCGGTAGATTGGCTGTATTTAATTCTTTACCTGGGTGGTATAACGATCCAGTAGGTTCCCGTTACTTAATTTTTTTTTCATGCTGGTTCACCCGCCTCATCAGCTAAAGTAAAACGAATTAATTAGCGTCTCACAAGGTTGCCAACTTTGAAGATCTATCGAAGAAAAAAAAACTGTTTTATCGTTCAGTATAATATGTGTCATTTTGAGTTAAATAGCAACTTGGCACGTAATTAAATGAAATTACTAAGATTCTGTACAGTAATAGATTTTATTCTCAAATGATAATACACATGTGATACTATCAAACAGACCTTTGTGTGCGGCATTGTTTATATCGTTCTGGATCAATGGCATGTATCACAAAAAATTGAGCAAGTCTTATTTCTCTTTCAGAAAATTTCTCTCTTCTGTATAACTGGGTCTAGGGCCGGATCAGATCAAGTGCTGGGTTGATTCGGTGGTGGGGTTCCAAAATTTCAAAAAGGCATGACTTTCCTTGAAACGGCACTGTGTTTCCTTCCTCAAAGTGTGCACAATACCCAATAAACGTGCTCAAGAATAACACATTGGTCACATTTCAGGTAAGTGACTATAGGCTGTGTGTGTGTGTGTGTGCGCGTTTTTCTTAGCGGTTGCTTGGGACATGAAAAACGCTGTGGATCGCATGTTTTCAAGCCAAAACACAACTAAAGTGGAGTGCTGAGTCATTGGCACTGAAAAAGAGTGTCAATCGTGCATTAAATCCAGTACCGATGGATAGGAACACATTGTTATGTTAGGAATGCAGCAGTTGACCCAACAATGCCGTCCACCTTGCTTGCAAACATATAACACTTGAGGTATAAGTCCTCTACCACGTGACGCAAATGTCATATACCACATCACGCCAGACCCTCTACCACGTGACCTATAATCCTCTACCACGTGACACATAAGTTGTCTACCATAGTATAAATCTGCATGTGATATCTACATAAATTTTGTGTATTCCAATGATTCATGGTACACTAAAAAAAAAAAAAACAACACAAAAGACCTCCAAAAGTTTCCAAAAAACAAGCCTTGAATAAACGGGTGTTCGGATGATAGAGTTAGAATTCTACCAAACCTTAGTTCTTGCACGGCAGTTTTGTACAGAACAATATAAACGAAGTTAAAGAAAGTATCTCAGGTGGTCTAGTGGTTCGAGCGTCCGCCTCGGATGCGGATGGTTGCGGGTTCAAATACGACCGAGTCATATTAAAGATTTATAAAAGTGGTACTAATAGTTGCCTCGCTAGGCGCTCAGCATTAAGAAGTTAGTGTTAGGATTGGTCAGCCAGGTTTCAGGATAATGTGACTGGGTGAGACATTATGCTACATGTCTGCGGCATTATGTCTCAATTCTAGACATCCATAAAAACTGCAACACTGCTGACGTAATAGTGGTATGAGTGAACAACTGCTAAAGTTATATTAAAAAGTCCAAATCGCCAGTGCCGTTTTAAGGCACAAGCACGTGCCTAGGGCCCAACAAAGTAGAGGGTACCACGGCTGCCGGAAACAAAGTTTCGATGTCGGTTGTGTTAGCTGTTTAGAACAATGTTAATAAATTTAACAACATGACACACATGCACACGAAAATGCAATGCATAACTCTATATCTAAGAATGAGAGATTGAGACTCAATTCTGGTTACTTTTAAGGTTAGATGTTGTGCTTAGGGCCCCCAAACTTCTTAAAACGACTTTGTAAATCACACACACACACACAAACACACACACACACACAAACACACACACGAACAAGCATAAAATGCTGTTGGGGGAACATTGTCGTAGAGTATTCCCAAAATACATGTGTGTAATCTGTTTGCCTTGCACTTTCAACAACAGAGCGAAAACCGGATTGAGACGAAGACAAAGAAGACGAAAGGAATGAAGCATAAAAATAAACCAGTCTTGAACATCCATTTTTAAAAATGGATCTATTCTTCAAAGAATCTTTGTAACCATGTATTCTGTTCTGTTTTCCTATCTTTATAAACATATGTACTGTGAAGAGGAGGAGAGAGAAAGATAGGGAGGACAAGGACAACAATGAAGGACTGGGAGAAGGGAGAGGATGGAGAGAAATCGGCCCTTTACCACTCCCCCGAAAAAAAGCTTGAAGTGTATTGACTATTGACGAGTGTGAAATATATATTGCTTTTCAGATAAAGGCCCAATGGCATATATATATATATATATATATATATATATATATATATATATATATATATATATATATATATATATATATATATATATATATATAGAAAGAATACAAATCATATGGCGAATAGCAACCCTTTCAAGCGCACTGGATCCAGCAAGGGATAACGTGTGTCAGGGATTGATTAAGATAGATATAATAAACTGATAACGAACAGTTCGAAACTAGTAACCAACTTGCCTGAGCGCTTTCGAATCTTAACGAGTCTTTTTCAAAGGCCAATACAAAACATACAAAATAAACAAATAAACACAAAAACGTTGTGTTTGCAAAACTCTACATGTATATCTCCACATGAAATAAACCTATAGATAGATTGTCTCAACCAGCCTATATAGACTTGTTGCGAATACTGAAAAATGTTTATAATTCCCTAAAAGTCTACGAGCCAATGAAAATAATCGTTCAATCTGTCTGGTCTTATAATTATTCTCTTTAAACCCTCATCATAAGTAGTAAATACCCCACCAAAACCACCAACCGCATTTTTAAAGTCAGACAAGTCAGAAAATAAGCATATAGGGCAAGGGTGCACAAACTTTTTCAGCATGCGGGCTACTTATAAAATGACCTATCCAAAATGATCTACCTGCAACAAAAAATGCAAGACATATATATGCTGACATTTTTTTAATCCTACTCTACCTTCGCGATCGACCGGTCGATCGCGATCGACATATTGTGCACCCCTAACAGAGGGTCAACGTAAAACAGAGTATGTGAGATGTAAAGTCCAAATAAAATATGTAGTCAATATAATATATGGCGTAATAGTGCTTACGTGATGAAGTATAGTGTAATCTAACAGGTTTATATTTGTCTTCTAGTTTCAGAAGTTACAAATTAGGGTAATTTCAATTTGCTAAGTGTGGTAATTGATAATGACCTTTTGAGGAGACTCCCGTTGAGAAAACTAAGCTTAAATTGAATAAAACCATTATAATTCAGCTGATATTATGGTTATCCACTTATCAAAAATTTTGAAAGAAAATTTTGGGTTGATCTTCGTTCTTGAATCACCTAGTACTATAGGAAAATTTACAAAAGCAAATATTACTTTACCTTTTTAGTCAGATCTGTTGATTGTCTGGTTGTTGATGGTTGCTGTTATTATTATTATTATTATTATTATTATTATTATTATTATTATTATTATTATTATTATTATTATTATTATTATTATTATCAAGACTTTTTAAATTCTTCAACGGAGCTTAGGGCTCACACTTAACTTGTATTCTATCCAAATCAGTAATCTGGAAAATGCCTGGAAATAAAACAAAATGAGTATTCATATTTTTGCATACAACTCAATTTTATACGTATTTTATAAATATTTGTTTTCTTTTAGGTCATTTTGAAGAAGATGAAGATGTGCTTAAATTGCAGTGAAAAAAAAGTAATAAAAAGTAAAAGAAAACAAATAGCAAATGAAAAGAGTGTACATTTTTATATAATTTTGTTAAAAAGGCAAATATTCTTTTTTGTTTCTCATCATTAGAAATAGCTGACATGTTCAATCCGAATTTAAATTTAATATAGGTTTGCATCTCTGAGTGTAAAAATAGAACTTTTCAACCCCCAGGGTGATACGCAATTAGTTTTGTCAATTTCTAAAAATCTGATACCCAGGGTCAAAGCACTGTGGCAATAACACGGAACTGCCGTGAGGGATATAACAATACGTAACAGTGAGGGATATCACAATACGTAACAGTGAGGGATATAAAAATACGTAACAGTGAGGGATATAAAAATACGTAACAGTGAGGGATATAACAATACGTAACAGTGAGGGATATAACAATACGTAACAGTGAGGGATATAACAATACGTAACAGTGAGGGTTATAACAATACGTAACAGTGAGGGATATAACAATACGTAACAGTGAGGGATATAACAATACGTAACAGTGAGGGATATAACAATACGTAACAGTGAGGGTTATAACAATACGTAACAGTGAGGGATATAACAATACGTAACAGTGAGGGATATAACAATACGTAACAGTGAGGGATATAACAATACGTAACAGTGAGGGATATAACAATACGTAACAGTGAGCTATGATTGATTATGTTCATACACCTATTACCTCCTAAACAAAGACTGTTCAATAACAGCATGGGGGGGGGCAAGTCTTGTTTCAAGTTATAAAGTAATGGTTGTTGTTGGACATTAAATTTTAGAAAATGACTGCCATCGGTTTGATTAATTAGACGATACGATTTCTTTACGTAGTTGGCTGTGTTCCATTTATTACTATGTTTGTCTGAGAAGCCAACGAAGAACTGCATAAACAGATGTTCCACATAATTTATGGTAATCTCATTGAATATGCAAGTAGAGGAAACGTAGTTCAGAAGATTTTAAACATTTTATGACTTTATATTTCTAAAGTTACAGATATTAAAATATTCAATCCGTGACCTTGGGATTGGCTTTCTCGCTCAAATTATTGTGAGAATATGTTACCTGATGGACCGGTGCATTACACCGTGGGAGAAGAATGAAAGGTGTCCGTCCCGATTAACCGGTGCATTGTGCGGTAGATGATCAAAGGTGTCTATTCCGGTGTGTAGGTACCTTATGCAGTGGGAATGTCATGTATTGTGCAATAAAAAATGGTCTAAGTTTTCCCTACTGATGGATTGCTACGTTTTGCAGTAGGAAATGATGCAAAGCTGTCCTTTCTTATGGTCCGGTGCATTATTTAGTAGATGTTCTAAGCCGGTGTATTGTGATGCGGTAGATGACTCAGCAGTCCGTCCTGACTGATCGGTGGGACTCGATTTTTTAAGCTGTCTGTTCAAAATCAAATGGTTAGAGCTTCCGCCTCGGATGCGGGAGTTCGCGGGTTCAAACCCTGGCCGGATCATACCAAAGACTTATAAGAATGGTACTAACAGCGGCCTCTCTAGGCCCTCAGCATTAAGAGGTAAGTGTTAGGACTGGTCGGCTTGGTGTCAGGATCATGTGACTGGGTGGGACATGATGCTACATGCCACACTGCATGATATGTAGCGATATGACAAGTCATCGCATACAGACATTAAACACTGCTGCTGGCATTTATAAACTTCTAACAAAATGAATAATATTTAAATTTTTGTTATCATAATTTTATATTAGTTGTAAAAATAATGTCAAAGATTGTTGGAAAAAAAAAAGACCAAGTTAAATAATTTTTCGTAAAAAAAAAAGAGGAATTGTTTCTATTTTTCTTACCGTGCCTATATAGTCGGAGAGCAAAGGATAAGAATTAACAATATGTTTCATACCGAGATGGTTAGTAGGGGCCATCATCGAAGGGAGATAATTATTTTGAATGTTTGCAGGGGCCATGGTCAAAGGGAGATAATCACATTTTGATTTTGTTTGTCATTGTTTAACTGATATGATGCAGAGTAGCCAAGTGTTGGTTCGGATTTGAGAAAGAATATCAAATTCAGGTTCTTCCATGTCTGCTTTCCTTGTTTTTCTTTTTTGGTTTTTCTAGATTCTTTCTTTTCTCATTAATTAGAACTAAATTTGATCATCTTAGATTTAGTAAATTTGTTTATCAACATAATGATCAGGGCTATAAAGTCCGTTTTGATAATACATAATAATGAGCCAGGACAGCCTTCTGTAAGTACAGGAATAAGAATGGTCATCTTTACTTTGAAGAAGCCGTTATCTTAACAGCCATTTTCTACGTACGCTATGGGCTACCTATGTCAATATTAATTTAGGGGATGCATTTGCCTTCGTCCCTGCACAAGATGCAGGCAAACAGAACATCTCTCTAGGGAATGTCCAATTCCATTGACTTACAATGGGGAACATCTCTCTAGGGAATGTCCAATTCCATTGACTTACAATGGGGAACATCTCTCTATGGAATGTCCAATTCCATTAACTTACAATGGGGAACATCTCTCTAGGGAATGTCCAATTACATTGACTTACAATGGGGAAAATATAATTTATGCCCATAAGGTAGCAATAGAGACCCACAAGAAACGAACTGATACATCCATTAAAAATAAAGTACATAAATTAACAGGCTCAAGACTAAATGCCGCTGCGGAAAAAAAACAAGCTTACCAGACACACTAAGCTCTGCTAAAGAGAGCAAAACCAAACCTACCAGACACACTAAGCCCTGCTGAAGAGAGCAAAACCAAACCTACCAGACACACTAAGCCCTGCTGAAGAGAGCAAAACCAAACCTACCAGACACACTAAGCCCTGGTAAAAAGAGCAAAACCAAACCTACCAGATACACTAAGCCCTGCTGAAGAGAGCAGAACCAAACCTACCAGACACACTTAGCCCTGCTGAAGAGAGCAAAACCAAACTTACCAGACTCACTAGGCTCTGCTAAACAGATCAAAACATAAACCTACCAGACACACTTAGCCCTGCTAAAAAGCAAACACAAATTCCGTAATACATAAGCGAAACAGGAGATCTAGAGCGGAAAAATATCAAGAATGAAAACGGGACTCAGCCCAAGGTGAAAAAAGAGAACAAAATGAAGACTAAAACAAACCCCAGCAAACAAATTTACTAAAGAAGCTAAAGAACTCTAAAATAGAAAATACATTGGCTACTTTTTACTCGTTAAAAGAGCCGACATGAAAACCGAGAGGCAATAAGAGAATTTTTTCATGGAGGACCAAACTATGTTAGAGAAAGGTGAAGGGCCTTGACCTCTTCCCAAAAGCTCCACAAATATGGAAGAGGACAAATGCAATATCAACTGGGGGACAGTTGAAATGATCATCCCTTAAGACTGATCTACAACTAACTCCAGCAAAGGCAACATTTTCAGAGCAACTAGACCTCGAGACATGTTAGAAAACAGCCCCTCCCAATGAAAATATCACAAATAAAAAGCCATGTCAAATCACTCTCAAATGCCAAGAAAACCGTTCCTACCGAAGCATAAAAAGAAGAATTTCTCTAGACGAAAATAAACACCACCAAGCAATATCTGACTAAAAGTTTCAAAAACACTAAATTAATAAACAACAATCAATCAGAATATAAATCACCGTTTCAATTATACCATAGCCAGACACAACCTCCATGTGATATCCTTGAATGTAAATGGAACTAAAGGCAAAGTAATAAAAAATAAACAAAGCAATCTGATGCAGCGTAATTACAAGAAGCACACTCTAGACGTCAATTAATTAAATCATCTAGAAGAAAGCTAAAAGTGTTGGTTATTGTAAACAGTAGCATTACGTCGGGAGGATCAAAGGTAGCTATTTGTCTAAAAATAACACATTAAAATTATGGTGGTCAATTAAAATTACTGACGAAAATTTTAACGGAACGATGGCATCTGATAAACATATATATTCCATTAAATTTTAGGACAATTAAGAAAATAGTTATATATTATTTGACAAAATATTTAAAAATCTTTTCAATAGGAAATATAATTATTGGAGATTTAAAAATGGATCGAAAAAGCAAGATAGGACCAGAAGCTTATATGGAGAGGATAAATTATAAAACATTTAATTGATAACTAGATAAAGGAAAAAAATTATAAACGTATATAGCAAAAACTTCACAGAAAAAGGAAGAATCTGATTGTGAATAAAACGTTAAACAAGGCAGTAGAAATGATACATTTAATTCAACTCATTCGAAAAAAAAATATGCAAGTAAAACGTCCGCTTGAAATAATACATAATAATGGATCATGGATACATAATAATGAATCAGTGATATAAAGTTCGTTTCTAATAAGAGTTACTAATGGATGAGAGATATAAAGTCCGCTTTTAGTAATACATAATAATGGATCAGAGATAAAGATTCCGTTTCAAATGATATAACATAAAATAACATTTACAGAAAATAATAAACCTGTATCCAATCTGAGTGGAACCCATTTTCTACCTGAGTGTACCGACTTCCACTCTGTGATATATGTGTTAAGACTCAATAGCCTTATTCTAAGAAACATTAACAAGTTAAACCAATAAGGTTTAAAAAAAAAACATAGCAAGTAATTTAATTCTCTAAGTTATAAATTGACAATTTAAGGCAAACTTCAGGGCTTTTGAATTAAATCCAAAATAATACTAAAAATTCTATCACAAGTTCAAAAGGATAGACTGTTCCAAATGAATGTGATAATATGTACCAAGATCATTGAATGTGCTGAAGTACCAACAGGCACTGTCCATAACTCCTTGAATGAATTCACAATAATTCCAAAATAGTAATTAGTCCTAACATTTTTACAAGAACATTGTAATGTCAATAAATATTTTACGTATATAATTCATCTAAAATTGAATCCAGATACTTTGCAAACTGAACATAAATATGATCAGTAATAACAAAATAGGAATGGAATATATATATATATATATATATATATATATATATATATATATATATATATATATATATATATATATATATATATATATATATATACTACTCTTCCTATAAACATCTCCAGGATTCTAGTTCGTAAATGATCACCACGTGACATGACTACAATTATCCAATCGAAATTACTTCAAACTGTAAACAGGTCGATTTTCTAGAAGTTGACCACCTTTTTGCCATTTGTTTTCCAATGTATGGATATTAATTATTTTACATGTGAGCGTGATTTTCAGTCCTTTCGAATTTACACCATGATTTAGATTGTTTTCTTTATAAATTTGCTCCCTTTTTTTGACTACACATTTTATGCATAATAAAATATGAACTTTCTGGAAAACTCTAAGTATCATTCTAATCTAATAAGGTATTACATCAACATCTATATCTGAAAGCATTAGAGACGGTGAAAGTACGAATGAAAAGACAAGTTGTATGATTATGGGGTTGGCAGAGATTTCTACAATATTTAGCGAAATAAATATATTAAGGTCTGTCTGGAGCTATATGATGCCACGTTTTCTATTTTTACCAATTTGCATAAGCTTGTTGACAAAATCTGCCCAAATAAAATAATTTTCATAGCAACTTACATTTATTTAAAGCTGTATGTTCTGATTTAATGCCGTATGTGTACGGAGAAAGGAGCTTCAGGAAAGCGTAACCTATGGCAGTTATATGCATGCTATCATACGAATCACATACAATCGTATTTAGAACATACAATCGTATTTAGAACGCTGTATTACACATATACTACCATATTTAGAACGCTGTATTACAAACACACAATCGTATTTAGAACGCAAATTACACACATACAATCGTATTTAGAACGTTGTATTACACACATATAATCGTATTTAGAACGCTGTGTTACACACATACAATCGTATTTAGAACGCTGTATTACACACTTATTACCATATTTAGAACGCTGTATTACACATACACAACCATATCTAGAACGCTGTATTACACATATACAACCATATTTAGAACGCTGTATTACACATATACAACCATATTTAGAACGCTGTATTACACATATTCAACCATATTTAGAACGCTGTATTACACACATACAATCGTATATGGAACGCTATATCACACACATACAATATTATTTAGAATGCTATATCACACACACATACAATAGTATTTAGAACGCTGTATTACACATACAATCGTATTTAGAACGTAGTATTACACATATACAGCCATATTTAGAATGCTGTATCACACACATACAATAGCATTTAGAACGCTGTATCACAAACATACAATAGAATTTAGAAAACTATATTATACAAATACAATCGTATTTAGAACGCTGTAATACATATATACAGTTGTATTTAGAAATTTGTATTACACACATACAATCGTATTTCGAACATTGTATTACACACATACAACCATATTGAGAACGCTGTATTGCACATATACAATCATATTTAGAACGCTGTATTACACATATGCAGTCGTATTTAGAACGCTGTATTACACATAAAATCGTATTTAGAACGCTGTATTACCTTTAGAGTTCATATTACTGTGGAATTCTTAATTTTCTTATCCGCTATCATGGCTTTAGTGTTGCTAAATGTTTAAATTTAACATCAATTTCATATTTTGGCTGTTTTTAAATATTCTAATTTTAAAAGATCAACAAATCACATTTACTGCAGGTGGTCCACAATGCTAACCTTACATCTCCTGTACTTGATCATGAATTGTTTACATATGATTAGCCTTCATATAAATTAGCTTTCACAGGTCATGTATAAAATGCTTTCATAAGATATATAGATTAAAAACTGATTCATAACATTATGGAACCGAACATCAATCATACAGCAATTAATTTGATACAGTATAAAAAGGCAGTAGATTGGTGTGTGGCTGGTAAGGTCAAAGGCCATAGGCGTAACAAACGTCAAGGACACATTATGTAAGCTGTTATTGGTGCTGAAACTTGAACGCAGCAGTATGACAAAAAATTACAGTTCATGAGTATCCCTAGCTATTACAGTTCAAGATTATGGAGGAAACAATTACAGCTCATAAACGTGACAAGACATTACAGCCCAATAATTGGACATGAAATTACAGCTCAAGTCTATGACAAGAGATTACAGTTCAAGAGTACTACAAAAGATTACCGCTTAAGAGTATGACAAGAGATTACAGTTTAGACTATGACAAAGATTACAGCTTAAGTTTATGACGAGATTACAGCTCAAGAGTACGACTCAATAATAGATCTCAAGAGCACAAGACGAGGATTACAGCTCAAGTGTGTGGCAACAGATTACAACTCAAGAGTACAACAAGATATTACAGTTCATGAGCACGGCAAGAGTTTAAAGTTCAAGAGTACGTCAAAAAATTACAGCTTATGAGTACGACAAGATATTACAGTTCAAGAGTACAAGAGATTACAGCTTAGGAATACGACGAGAGATCACCGCTGAAGTGTATGACTAGAGATTACAGTTCAAGACTACGACAAGATATTACAGCTTATGAGTACGACAAGAGATTCCAGCTTATGAGTACGACAAGAGATTAGAGTTCAAGAGTAAGACGAGAGATTAAAGAGATTACCGTTCAAAAGTAAGACAAGAAACATAAACTCAAATTGTTTTTTTATATCTTTTCCTTTATTGTTTCTTTATATGAGACTTTCATTGTTGTTGAATAGACCGTTTTTTTATTCATAATACTCGTTTACTGTTTATATAAAATGATATAGAATGACTGTAACTTACAAACTTTGGTGGTGAAAGCCTCGAATAATCAGTGGAGAAGGGACAACTTGATAAAGTAAGAATAAAAATTGGTTTTAACAAAGAGACCTACGGCACACGGTGCGTTCATTATGTAATTCAATATTTAATTACAGTAAATTATTAAATCGCTGAATCATTTTTGTAACGCGATAAAAGCGTGGGAAGAATAAATATTGAAGGTGCTAAAGGCAATCTAAAACTAAGTAACCAAAAACCATTGAAGACAAACTTTAGACTCTTTCAAGAACGACGGTTTTCAATTACCTCTCCCGGTTTACGTCGGCTGAGGATATGTGGTAAACACTACATGTGATGATATTAATTGGTAGCTTCCGTCGATCAAGTGCGATGAAAAAGTTTTCATTCTCGATATTCATTTACGTTGTGTAAGCAAATGTCCATTTAATATTATGATCAGGATTGGATTACTTACCATACAAGGCCCACCAAATGTTGATAGATGTGATTTCAACGAAAAAGATTAAAATCGCACTCTACACGGAACAGTCCAACGAGTGTTGATCGACTGGGTTTAAACAAAGGGGGTCCAGAATAACACTTCTACTGGCAGGCAGGCCATAATCTTTCAAAATCGATGTAACAAAATATCCATGTAGACTTAACATATGTTAGAAATGAAATAGGGTGTTAAAGAACTACACATACTTTGATCAAAGGGGAAATTAACAATGGAATTTCCTCATTTCTTAAAGTGTTTATCAAATGTCCATGTAATAAATCTAGATAACAAGGAAAGCACTGTCACAAAATAAGTAATGTATATATTATTTGCATTTTCAGCACCAGTTTACTATTCGATATTCAGCCAAGTCATCCAACATTATGCTTTTTTATTTTTCGCAAGATATCAATAATTTACATGACTATGTCGCCTTTAGAAAACAAATTTGATTCGGCGACATAGCTAAAGCAGACATTGAGTTCAATGAAAAAGGTTGTCCCGAATTTCCACTACATAGCTAAAGCAGACATTGAGTTCAATGAAAAAGGTTGTCCCGAATTTCCACTACATAGCTAAAGCAGACATTGAGTTCAATGAAAAAGGTTGTCCCGAATTTCCACTACATAGCTAAAGCAGACATTGAGTTCAATGAAAAAGGTTGTCCCGAATTTCCACTACCTAGCTAAAGCAGACATTGAGTTCAATGAAAAAGGTTGTCCCGAATTTCCACTACCTAGCTAAAGCAGACATTGAGTTCAATGAAAAAGGTTGTCCCGAATTTCCACTACATAGCTAAAGCAGACATTGAGTTCAATGAAAAAGGTTGTCCCGAATTTCCATTACCTAGCTAAAGCAGACATTGAGTTCAATGAAAAAGGTTGTCCCGAATTTCCACTACATAGCTAAAGCAGACATTGAGTTGAATGAAAAAGGTTGTCCCGAATTTCCACTACATAGCTAAAGTAGACATTGAGTTCAATGAAAAAGGTTGTCCCGAATTTCCACTACATAGCTAAAGCAGACATTGAGTTCAATGAAAAAGGTTGTCCCGAATTTCCACTACCTAGCTAAAGCAGACATTGAGTTCAATGAAAAAGGTTGTCCCGAATTTCCACTGCATAGCTAAAGCAGACATTGAGTTCAATGAAAAAGGTTGTCCCGAATTTCCACTACATAGCTAAAGCATCATGCCAATTGTGGACTTCTCTGCGCGGTACCCGCACTGCGACTCTGGATACACTCTGTCAGCAAGCGTATGCAGTCTGTTCAGGTTGACGCTTGCGAAGACTACCCTGCACTATCAACATTTAGACCTGATATATTCTTTTCTTGACGCAGTTTAGTACCCAGATATCATTATAAAAGTCCATATCGATCGATAATTTTCATATGGAGGTTTCATGATGCCATCGTAGATGCAGAACACTCGTTAGTTTGTGAAACAATAGTATTGTAATAAAACTTTGGAGATGCGCATTTGGTTATAGCGCATCGTTTAAGTAATTCTTAGATTTGTGTGATTACTTGTTTGATTTTTGGAATTCCGTGCAATGGAAATATTCCTTAGCCCGAAATAATTAGCCAGTTACTAGTAGCAAACGTCATGGAGAGAAAGTGTTAGTGAGTTTCCATAATGGCACGGTCAATGAGTAGTAACTTCAGACCCAAACCGCATGACTGTCCCTGAATAATATAGTCCTTATTAAAATCTAGTGCTGTACATTGGCATTGTGACAGCAGTGGCAGTATTTGCGATAGAAAACCGGTAAATTACACAATGGAATAAACAAGAAGGGACTCGGCATATACCGTAGTTTCTACGGCGTGAACTGCTTAGAGAAATTAAGCAGATGTGCGGTTGATAGATATTAGGCAAGTTGTGAAATCTGTAGTCTTGCATTGATTAGAGTAAAATTTATGTATAGAATGAACACGTTGGGCTTTCTAATTGACAATTGAAGTTGTATATAAGTCTTTATAAATTTATGGTAAACCTATGACTTCTAGCAGAAATTGCGCCAGGGTTTTGACACCGCTCGGCCAAGCAAAGAACCTGGCTTATAACAGTATTAAATTACAAAACAACCACTTGTATCGTATTTACGATTAATAAGTCTCGTGCAAGGCCTATTTCACGTTAATTTAACAGCATTGAAGGTGACTTTGATTATAGCACGGTGAACTCCTACAGAAAGCGTGAGGGTTCTAATCCTACTAATAAGTCAGCTTAGGTCCCATGCAATGATGTATCGCTGTTTTTCTTATATCTCCTTGCACTGTGCTGATGTGCCGCAAACCTACCTGAATGACGTCCTCTTGGTTCGATCAATAGGAGGTTCATTTAACTTTATATTCACCTGAATAATGGTCTTTATTGTACAATTTTACATAGGCATACGTTATTTGATGTTATATGACATAAAAAAATAACTTTTAAGCATCGTGCAACAGAAATTACGTTTGTAAAATTTTAACAGAAATTAAATTAATATTTCTACTCTAAACAATGTAACAACAAAATAATCAAAAGACCTTTATTGTGATGACTGTCTTTGTACTGTTTGCCAGTCTGAGCAGACCTAAAAAAAACTGTCTAGTCGATCTTCCAGTCCTAAGTACTTGAACCAAAACCACAACATCCAATAGTACATGCATTATAATCTATTCATTGTATATTTAGCCCTGACTTCCATTGATAGGATGATCCATTAAATTTTAACTTACTGGATCGATTTGTCCAGTCCTTCAAATGAACTGCTTTATAAAGTTATGTATTGTATAAGTTTACACTTTCCATTATTAAACATCAGGTAAGGAGAGGTCTTTTGACTTGGGCATCAGAAGGCATAATGCATATTTAGTTCGACAATAAGTGACTACATAGAGAAATAATAAACACGAGGGAAGGGGAGTATAATGAGTTAGTATGCATGTTACATCATAAGAAACATTCCTTACCTGTGGTATATTTTCAATCGTATAAAGGGGAAATAGTATTGACATTCAGGAGGGAACAGTACAGGCTACCGACTTCAACTTAAAGGATGATGAAGGACAATCTGATTAAATCAGACCTACGTGTTACTAAGTAAAGATCTGACAGAGATCATGTACAGGTCATATCCTGGTGACCTGTGCTATTTCCGAAATTCGTTTAATTATTTAATCATCCATCAGATTATATATTGATATTTGGGATAGTGAGTGGTGTGGCGGAACGATTTGATTAACTTTCAGATTTCTGAAAATTGTATTTCCAATGGCTAATTCAAAGGTCACCAGAATATGACTCCTAAGCAGTCGCAGTCAGATCTTCATTGAGGACAGTATTATGAACGTAATTCTCAAGAAATACCTCCTCCCCTGTTCCAAATGAAATTACGTGCTGAAAGAAAATGTAAACTTTTGTTGACCTATGTCAACCCATAAAGCAGTTAAGCTAACAGCGATATAACTGTTGTATGCGATAAGTATTTAACAGCGATATACCTGTTGTATGCGATAAGTATTTAACAGCGATATACCTGTTGTATGCGATAAGTATTTAACAGCGATATACCTGTTGTATGCGATAAGTATTTAACAGCGATATACCTGTTGTATGCCATAAGTATTTAACAGCGATATACCTGTTGTATGCCATAAGTATTTAACAGCGATATACTTGTTGTATGCCATAAGTATTTAACAGCTATAGTCTTGTTCTGGTGTACAATTTTAATGTTTTATTATTCGGCAAAGATTTTAGTAACAGTTGTCCCTAATTGTTAAAAGGCAAAGAAAATTATTGCCAACAAGGCATACAAAAAACAGAGACCATTTGCATTGTCTCTTCACAAGTATGCAAATGTTATTCAAGACCGATGTATTCTTATAATCAAGACTGCTTTCAAAGTGGAAAACTGCTAAATTTTGGAATATGAACAGTCATTTATATTTCAAAAAATTAGATATAAAACATTGACATTTTTCCAAAACCCCAAAACTCTAATTCGATCTTTACTATCTGTCAGATCTGAAATACTAAAAGACAAGTTTAAACTTTGTAAGATGTCTTTTCACATGCTTGAGTTACATTGCATGCAAAACAAACACCTAATGAATTTATCTGAAAGGTCCCCTTACTTTCCATATCCGCATTCTGTTAGTTGTTGATTTGCTATGTAGTTGATCAAGATATGATCATTTTACAAAAGTGAAGGCAGAATAAGGAAATTATTTTGAATAGAATCGATTAAGTTGAACGAAGAAAATTGTTTTGAATCAATTTAAATATGTCTGAACGGGTACTATGCTCAAAAATGTTTTTGCATGACAAATGAAGGTTGCTGACTAGACGTAAGATTTGTAGGAAAATATAACAATGAAGTGTTAAGGAAAGGAGGTAATATAATGTAATAACAAGTTTCCTTTATTTATATTTATTGGACAAAATGAGTGCAATCCCAAACTATATATGAATTTGCATTTGTTTATTTTTGAAGAGGGTCGTTTGTATTCTTTAAAAAAAAAGTATGCAACCCTAAGTACTTAGGTTTTTTCCTTCTCAACATTATCAGGAAGTAATGACTCAAGGCTTAAGCTAAATTTATCTTGTTTGATAGTTTGTTATTGTCGAACTTGAAAATCACTTGAGTGGGAATGCAAGGACAATGTTTTTGTGTGGCGTATAAAGTACATTCTTAGAAGAGAGAGGCCTTTACTCCGAGTGAGATTTGAAACACATCGTCAACATGGAAAAAAATTAATTCACGAACCTTTACAAGTTTACAATATTTAATGTTCGCCTCATCAGTTTATAATTATGCAATATAGATTAAATATGACTGACCTTTCTGCATTTCCGGTTGCTAAACACTTAAGGAAGGGATTACTTTTTGTGTTAGGGACGCTGTTAAAAAAGTACAAAATATCATGATATTTGAAATTTTATAACAAATTGTTTTCCATGCTATTTTGGCGGTATAGGGCTATGTAGATTGAGACTGCCGTGACTTTTGACCAAATCACCGTGTCAAGGCAAAGAAATGAACCACTATTTCAAAAGAAGACTGTGTGCAAATAACAAGGTATGATAACTTAAATAAAGTAGTTACTCCATGAAAAAGATTGCTGGTAATTTTCCGCCGCCAAAAAACAAACTTTACTGTTAATACAACCTAACAGCTCTATCAACGTTACCACCTTTAAAGCTTTACTAGTACTGCAATTAAACGGCTCTATTGACGTCGCAGCCATGGAAAGTTTACTGGAAACTAAACATAAACGCTCTCGTGCAACGTCATAGACGAGTAAGCCTTATTAGAGTTCATTGAGTAAGAGTTTACGACAGGCTCTTTTTTTAAAATTTATTTTTATTTTTTACTTGGTTTGGCATGATGACGATAAACAGGTATCGGATCGTATAAGTAGTATATAGAATGGAGATTTTGTACACCTTTATCATTGCGTGATAAAGAGTGTTCGCTTGTTCGAGAGACCCCTCTCCTCTACCCATGGATCTATATGCTACTTGGTTATGGGATTTCTGGCTCACTGCATGATAAAGAGTGTTTCCTTGTCTGTGGTTTACTTTTTCATGTGATAATGTCCGTCTGCGAGGTTGTAAATTCTATCAGTAGAGTAACGCTTATCATGAAAAGGACAAAGTCCTTTTTTGTCGATGGGCATGATGGATCTGTTATGTCGTTGAGATCAAAACCTTCGCATGGGATAGTAGCATAGATGTCTTTGTAGCGAGTGTCTGTAGTGGCCAATGACAGGCATTCTTCCAGATGGAATCACCATCGAGTGAATGTCAGTACATTTTGGACCTGATTCCTATGAATTCTGTGATGGGTAACCCACAAGTTTCATCTTTGAACTTTCCAAGTTCATTTTTATTATCTTTGCAGTGAGATGAACTTATTTTCGAATTATCACTAAGTTCAAAATGGTCTCGATGTTGATAAAGATCCGCGTAGACATTGTCGGTATGAACTTCATAGATGAGTGAATCGGTTGGTATTCTTCATCGGTGATGTCGGAAAGATGTAAGTGAGAATAGAAGGCGACAATGGGTGGCAACGATGCTTCATCGAATCTCATTCAGGCATTATTGTATTAGTACGGAAAAACTCTTTTTCTCGAGTATATTTGCATGAGGTCCAAATTCTTTTTCAAGGTGTGTTAACTTAGAGAAGGTTTCAGCGAGTTGCTTCAGCGACGATGCCAGGAAATGGAAAGAATCGATGAATAGAAAAGGTCGTATCGAGAATGACATGTACTTCTCAAAATTTTGGGGATGCGTTTGGTGGGGCAGGAATCTACCTTTACAAGAAGCGTCTTAGCAGGCGGTTGACTAAGCAGCTCCTCGATCGTGAGCCGAATTCGACTCCGGATAAAATCTATGGTCATCGGGCTGGCCATAGCGCTGGTGGAGATCACTCCTGCGGCCATCACACAAGCGTTGTCAACGAGATGAATCTCAAAATGCGCTTGTATCTCATGCAGACATTTACTTAGTAATAGCTATAATACGATTCTAGCTTGTGACGTTTATCTTCCGACAAGTTCTCGATGATGTGACTGACGTCAATGATGGGCTTCATTTTTATATGCCTTTTCACCAACAAAATTTTTAGCAGTAGTTTAAGCTGTAGCAAGATCACCTTTAAAAATATCATGCATGTTAATGTTATCCTTGCTGGCCTTAATGTCACTGACCATTTCTCCAACAACCCAAAGTGGAAATCTACTTACCCTTTTATGATTTTCGTCAGCTGATTTAATTTTACAAGATCCTACAAAGTGTCAGGAGTCGCGTGATATTTTTTTAAGATGTTACGATATCGCTGTGTTTCTACGACATGCAACAATGGGAAATCTTCAGCGGAGTAAGGTCTTTTACGATGTTATTTGTAAACGTAATAATAAGACAAGGGGATTTTGTCTACTTTTTGAGATTTACTTTTTTGACGTCTTTTATCGCTGTAAAAATAAAATCGTTGTCCCTGGATGCACACTGATTCCAGTACTTTTTTGAAGAATCAACAACGTTTACTTGTGAAGGAAAATTTCCTTTCCTTTCGTAAGAACACTACTCAGATTTTGTTCCCTTTCATCTGACGTGAAAGTTTCAAGGTAAGTGTATGCTGCTTAAGCTATATCTTTATTGATATTTCCATGCAGGTTTTATATGATGACGCTACAAATTGCTTCCATGTCCTTGTTGGTTTCAAACATAGGTGGTCCGGGAACAACTTCATCGTCATCAGGGGCGTTTCCAGATCGATCATCGAGTGCCATCACGTCCATGACGACCTCCATGTCCTCGTACTCTAATCCGGCTTATTGAAAAAAATATTATTTTGCCGATGGCACAGCGCAGTGATCGACTGACGAGAAATCGTCTTCGTCAGACGACTTTGTCCAATTTGTTCTGTGCGCGTCATCGTCTTCCTTTCAACCTAACCGTCGTCGTCTTCTTTTCGACCTAACCGTCGTCGTCTTCCTTTCTACCTAACCGTCGTCGTCTTCCTTTCGACCTAACAGTCGTCGTTTAATGTATCCAGTTTTCACGATCAAAGTCTACGAGCTTGGGTGCAGTTCCGAGATGATATCGTGGACAATTCGCTCAATGATTTTGACCAACCGAGTACAGAAAATACTTATCAATGGCGTTTCTGAGTTACTATTTTCTTATCTGCCCAGCTGAGAAATGAGCCAGTTTTTTCAAGTTGTGTTTTCTGCTGATAACTTACTGGCATTTCTCACATGATTGATATTTGCATAAAACCCTGTGGTATGCTCGAGAACCTGATTGTTATTTTCAGCATACAATGCATCCGGTGTGTATCATCTATTTTTATCATACAATGCATCCGGTGTGTAAGTATCATCAAACAATACCTGATAAAGTTCGATAGCTACTAGGACAATTTCCGCTGAGACGAAATCTATATAATGCTAAAATAATCGGCTTAGGTAAGCTCATCCAGTGCAAACATGTGGAAGTAGCATAACTCAGGATTAGAAGGTTCTGCCGTGAGCGCAGTAAAGTTAAATGGGGAATGTACTGCTCTACGTGGCAGTGTAAAATATCAGTGCGGTGACTCCGATCGCTTCTGTACCGTTTTCAAGAACATCCGCATTGCTGGAAGGGTTGAAGACATCTAGTCTCCACGTGAGGATGCCTTTATTCCAGAGCTGATATTCCATGTTTAGTGTACAATCATCGGAAAACAGCGTTTTCTTTGAACAACAAAGTTGTTAGCCACATGTCGTTAAAAAAGATCACCATTCTTCGTCAGCGTGAGTATTTTTAAAAAGTTGATCAAGCAGTGTGCAATATTACGTCAGCGCATCATCGAGGACAATATAAGCTAGCAGTCATTTCATTTTGATGTCGCTGAGAAATGGATCAAGCCAATTCTCAACAATCTTGACGAAGCAAAGACGATGTACAATGTAAAGCAAGATCAGTTGCTCACGACGTCAGCAACAACAATTGTTTGCGGAGTTAGTACCAGAAGAAGTAACTCAAGCGAACGTAAGAAAACCAAAAGTTATTAGCAGGAAAACACAAATCAGATGACGAGAACGAATCAGCTAAGGTTGTAAAATAAAAGAGAACAATGCCAAGCTTGAAAAAATAAGAAAAGAATAAAATGGTAAGCTAGACTGGAAGTAAAACCTTGACTGGAGGAGATGAAATAAAAGAGAAACTTATTGAATCAATGTTAACGCAGATACGTGAACAGGAAGATGATGTAAAGAATAGATTAGAAAAGTTGTACGAGAAGGAAGAAAAATTGACTTAATGTGCTGAGTATGAAACAGTCAGGCGTGATGAGTGTCTGAAGAATCTAATCAGTGATGTTAATTATTCAGAACAAGATTTATCATTAGAATGGTTAGTTAATTTTAATGATGAAAATACTTCAGCTCTGGAAAAAATATTAAATAAAACAACTACTTTAGAGGAGGCTTATTTCAACATGGTAGCAGCACTCAGCATATCAACTGAAATAAACAATATCTATGGAAGAACCATTAACAATCTATCAGATGAAGATCAGGACAAAGCAATTCAGAAATAAAAGTTAAAAGCCAGCGTTGATTAAAGAGAGAAAAAGTATAGAATGTATCTATAAGAACATCAGCAACAACACAACCTTCACAAAAATTACAACAAAAATCGGCAGGTAAACCTGGTAGACTTAGATCAATGCTTTCAGGATCAAGAAAAGATGGTGAACCTGAAACAGAAGGAAGTGCAATCGGTGGAAACATCCGATACTAAAAAATTCAGTGAGATCGTCTCACGGTTAAACCTACTCATTTGCTTGCAAACAAGCTGGAAATGTCGACGCAGCAATCGATAACGAAAAAGTGTATATCCTCAATCATCTTCTGGGTAGCAATCTCTTCTCGTCGGATGATAATCAGATTTTGTTCGAGGACCTGGTTTAGTTAAATTCCACTTTAGTCACATCCAATTGCATAGAAATGCTGTTTCAAAGAAATGGATCTAGCGATACCACGTTTCGTCTTTACTCACGTTTGCTAACTTCCACGGTGAGATATATCCCCTCTGTAATTAGACCAACAGTTGTTCTACGAGATCGCGTTGATCGCCGCCGAAATATGGAACAGCTTCTTTAACATCGCCGTGAACATGGATATGAGCAAAATCAACTCCGATTGCCATAAAAGCTGCCAATGTCACCAGAGCAGCCAAATGCCACTGTAACGGCTGTGCGACAAAACAATATCAGCAAAATCATGCCTCAATCGACTACTCCATCACCGTTCCCGACAGCGACTGTGCAGAAAACTCAGCTGTCCTATCTTTCCACGCAGGCTCTTCAGACAACTGCGACGGTACTAAGATTTTCCATATTCTAGAGAAAAAAATCGATGTGCAAGAGGCGCCATTTCTTAACGCAATCATGTTTCGCTATAGTTTAGAAAATTATGGTGAAACACTTTGAAAAACATTCTTACGATATTTTCGGACAAAAATGTGACATATTTCAATTATCGCGCAATTCTTTGTAACCCTATTATTACGTATTCGAGATATAATTCCGATAACCTTATTCTGAACGATGACACAACCTTCAATGACTCTACGACCGAGTAGGAGTACGAAGAATACCAGGATACGAACATCACCAATCTCAACGCGAACACACATTGAAAAATCAAGAAGAGTGACGAAGATGTATACCTACTTCATAAAGCCTTTCTGGAGGTGAACGGGAATGTACAACCTACGGCGGGCGCAGGACATTATGCAGCTGGATCTCAATTCACGGTTCAAAACAATGGATAGTCGTTATTTAGGTCGACACAGTATCAATTGAACACTTAAACCGTGGAAGAAATCAATGGATACGTACCCCAAGCCAGCACGATTCTGAATCTGATCATGTGCAGCGATGTCTACATGCGATCTTTTGCCACCAACTTGTGGTGGTTTAGTGAGACAAACACTTGCGCTGCTGTGAGTTCTGAATTCTTTGCCATTGCAGACATCTTTTCAGCGGCTGCTGTGGCAAATGCAACTGAACTTACTGGAGAGTTTCAGAAACCAATTACTTTTGCACGTAATGCTGCGAATAACACAGGATTCTCAGCTCGCAGTATTTTTAATGATTCCGGTCATAAGATCTGCATAAATTTTCCACTGAGCGTCATCTTCGGAGTGTGTAGTGATATCTGTACCGTGTTCAGAGGAGTAAAGCATACGCTAGTTCTGGAAAGAGATTCTCCAACACAATACATGCATATAGCAGACTGAGAGGCAGATGGACAATTTAGCATGACGTGGCTTTTGTTGCGGTTGTCTAAAGATACATCTTCTGCTGCTTACACGCTCGAAGTAGAATCTACACCAACCAGATTCACCAAAAATCTTTACTTTGAGCAACACCTTTATGCTACTCAGGTAACTACGTCGTGGAGAATCTCCACCAATCAAGGGAGTGAGTTTCCCAAGCATGTATTCGTGGTGTTTAATCGATGCTCATCAACACCAGACAATATCCAGAGCGACAACTCGAGTTCAGTTTCGTCGTCGGATGCTGATGGAAGCTATGCAGAAGTAGCAAGATGTTGACACGGGGACGCATGTATCGCTGAAAGATTTTGCTAAACTTGTATCCCACCTTCCACTTCGATGTTTCCAAGCCATTCCGAGCATCTCAAAGATTCATCCACTGACATCGAAATCCGATTAACTAATGCCAAGCCGGGTGGCGATTACGTACGCTACGCGCTTATGACATCAGACCGTTCCATGACACTGGACGTGTTCAAAGAAAAAATGAACATTATTATATAGATAATGCCTAAAAAACAAAAGTAAAAAAATCGTGGTGCCACAAAAAGACAAGGAGCGACCGGAGCTATCACCAGAGTCACACATAAATCGGTGATGCGAAATGATGTTGCCCATGGCAACAAATTTAGCGGTCTCCGAGAAAAACGTACCATTTTGACGTGGTCCATTGGCTATCTAAATAACCCGACAAAAGAATACCCCCAAAATTATAGCATTAAATATTACACCATGTCGTACATCCCAGTAGATTTAACGCTGTCACACTAGCGAAAGAAAAGTATCGCTGTATCATCCACTCACATAAGGCCAGAATTCATCAGGCTTATGGCGTTGGCGCTCACAGGACCGGACAGACTCACAAGGACACATCGCCAAGCCACCTCACGTCGCCAAATATGCCGCTGTACGTAAAGGAATTATGTTAAACTTGTGGAATTGCAACTGTCCAAACAAAAAAGATTTATAGCACTCCTTTTAGCAGGCTTCTCTGGAAAGTTACTTCTAGGATCGCACGCATCGGAAAATGACTCCAATATCATGGTACCATGCGCGATAAAAGCATTGGAAAAGTACTCCATCTTCTTGAAACAATGGATGGTAAAAGTAATTTCAGCAGAGGAAGGAAAAGGGGGATAACGCTGCAGACAAGGTCTCCTGAAACAACGTTTCCTCCGCTGTTCTACATCGATTTCGAAACAGAATTAGATTAGTGCAGGAATCAGCGTAGGAAAATTTCATAGATGTATTTTCTAATGATTAGCTTCCTAAGCTAATTACACCCAACGAGAGCTGCGTTATTAACCTGCAAAATGTTTATGACGGACGTGACACTCATTGGGTCTTTCGGAACTAAATGTCATCGCCAAAGAACTGCAGAAACCAGCGAGCAAGCATTTTCCACGACGCATATATGGTCTGTAGATCTCATCGACGTGAGAGATTACAGCGCGTACAACGATCATTTCAAATATCTCCTGAACGTCATCGGTTCTTTTAGCAATTACGCACGGGTAGTTCCTCTGAAAAACAAAAAAATAAAAACAATTTCTAACGTCGAAGCGTTTGATAGCATTGTGGGTGTACGAAAGACCGATATATTATGAGCAGATCATTTTAGTGAATTTTATAGCAAAACCATCTTAGATTGGCTTTAAAAATATTGTCTTTTACAACACACACAATCAAATCAAAGCGGCCGTCGTAGACCGCTTTGACAGAACTTTAAAATAAAAGTTTGCATGTGGAAGAGATTTGCCAACTATAACACCAATCGACGAGACTTCGATGGGTTTTGTTAAACCAGAAATCGTTCACCAATACAATCACGCCTGGCACTGCAGCATTAAGAGGACTCCCACAGAAGCTTCTTCGGCTGACACAATAAAATAAATAAAATAAAATAAAAGAACAGGTCACAGACCACTTACTTTTAAGATCCAAAAGCGTCAGATTAGTAAACAAAAGAAAACACGTTCGAAAAGGGATACACTCTTAACTAGACTAAAGAAGCTTTCGTCGTCGATATCATTAAGGGAAAAAGCCATTCCAGTCACCTACAAACTCAAAGATTCGTTGGGAGAATTCATCAAAGGGTCTTTTGACGAACAGGATTTACACAAAAAAAACAAACAAACAATCCTCTTCAGAGATGAAAAAGTCATCTCCACCAAAGGTAAAAAGCGCTCGTCAAATGGTTTGGTTATTGTGAACAGTCCAACTCGTGGATTCCTATAGCATCCTTGATCCTTTTGACCCGAGAGTCTATGACTTTGACGACAACGCCTCAGAAATAATCGTATCGTACACCTCACTCAAACTCTTCCCGGAGAGCGTACGCTAGTCAAGACCCATGTCCTCAAATACACTTGACTACATATTCAAATGTCATAAATATCACACGACCTAACAACTGAACTCGAGTAGCCTTATTCAGCCAAAATTAAAACGGATCTCACTGTGTTACTGAAAAATGAAAACGCTTCATCTTATTTTTTTATTTAATACTGCTGATTGTACCGCTCCACCGGACGCTGAGGACTATGACTACGTCTCACCCACTCTTCATTCTCATGCTCATCGTCTTCCCTTTCCTCACAATAAATTGTCTCTGGCACATAAGTCAAATCCTTATTCGCGTACGACATTAACCCCTTGGCTTCAGCCACTCACTAAACTCCTCCTCACTAAATTCCAGTAATGGACTTTTACTAACATCACTCAATCCCAATCGATCTGCACTCCATGGATATATTAACTATATTAAAAGCACATCTTTAACATAATATACAAACGTTAGACAGAAATCCCTAGTATATGGACATGGAACACTATATCGCGCAGTGAGCCATCATACAGGTCCTAACTTCACCCAATTTTCTCTGCGATGGAATCCCCAAACATACCCTAATAAAAAAGGAGCCAGAAAACCCAGGGCCCATTAGTATATAGATCCATGGAGTATATCTCAAACACTCTTTAACACACGATGATAACAGTGAGTCAGTATTTACTGCTCATATATAGTCATATTTCAGTGAATGCCTGTTTTTGAAATAGCTTAAAGTATTTTAATAAATAGGTCACTGAAACTGTACTAAAATGTATCTGTGTCGACTCATTGATTTGTATGGTGTCGGTTTTCAAAACAAACTCTGTCTGTGTCTTTCCCTCTCTCGTTCCAAAGATCCACACACACACATTATATATATATATATATATATATATATATATATATATATATATATATATATATATATATATATATATATATATATATATATATATATGTGTGTGTGTGTGTGTGTGTGTGTGTGTGTGTGTGTGCGTGTGTGTCTTTTATATCATTTCAACGTAACAATGTGCAAGCCTTTCTCCTGAAACATTTTGTTTATTGAAACAATTTGACTTTACATTCAATTTTATCTGCCATATTAAATACCCCCCACTCGTATATTTCCCTTGAATGTCTCCACTCCAAGCTGCTATCGCACGCACCTGTCTATCAATATTGAATTAATTTGAATCAATTAAGATTTTAATTTTTACCACCTGAGGAGTAGTCAAGTATTAAATTAAATGCAGGCTGGGACGTTGCTATATATCAGAGATCTTCCAAGGGACCAATTGAATGACATATCAGCAACAAGATCTATCAAGGGACCGATTCTTTGGACGATTCTTTGGACCTATCAGCAGAGCTGATATGTACCCACCAATTGCTTGTATCATGCCTTATGGTTGTATGATACATTTTATTATTGATAGCGTATCAGTGGAATCACCATATTGCTGAAAATCTACGGAAACTGGAAGGGAGAAATTGGCGTCCATGAAGTTCAAGCAGAAGATTCTTTCATCTTGTTTTCTTTTATAAATCAAAGCCTTTGGTCTGAATATATAGCTATCCCGGATCATGATAGGTCACACTTACTATCTTACTTACGGTAGACAACTCTGCATTACACTATAAAAAAAAAATGCATAAAATGTTCCAAGCAAATTAGTTAAACTGGGACACCAATGTCGATACTTGAACTTTCTACACCATCATGAGTATCATAGTTGTCTTTTAATTAGAATGGTTTAATTATTCATCAGCAACAAATGCTAAATTGGCGTCTTTTGTTTAAAAGTTATAATTGTTGGTTTTAGTTTTTTTATTTCGATTATGAGGTTTGACAATGTCTTTTCTAAACAATCTGAACAACACATGGATTTTAGATTAAACATCTTCCAATATTTAACAACATAGTGAAATAAATTATATTCTTTTTTTTTTTTTTTTTACAAAAGTCCGATATGAAATAGCATTTAAAAAATTACAAAGTCCTGTATGCAATAGCATAGTCAAATAAGTTTAAAATAAAAGTCTTAAATGCAATAGTATCGGCAAACAAGTTCAAAATTACAAAGTCCTGTATGCAATAGCATAGTCAAATAAGTTTAAAATAAAAGTCTTAAATGCAATAGTATCGGCAAACAAGTTCAAAATTTAAAGTCCTTTATGTAATAGCGTAGTCATAAAATTGAAAAATTACAAAATTCCTATATAGTCAAAAAATTTTTTACAAAACTCTTATATCATTGTAAAATTAACTGAGTTAAAGTGACAAAATTTGCATATATAATGGTTAAAAAAAGTCCTTGGTGATAAAGTTAAATTTATAAACGCACTCTTTCTATGATAATGAAGACTGAATTTGAGTTCATGGAGTATATTTTACAATATGAGGTCCCAGAATTCGATCGATCGATCGATCGATCGATCGATAGATAGATAGATAGATAGATAGATAGATAGATAGATAGATAGATAGATAGATAGATAGATAGATAGATAGATAGATAGATAGATAGATAGATAGATAGATAGATAGATAGACAGACAGACAGACAGATAGATAGATAGAGCATGGTATAAAGTTAAGCTTAATTTTAATTTTCATGCCCTGCACTCAGTCTGACTCGCACGCAACTAAGTTTCAGCGCCACTGTAGCATTTATTTATTATTGCACGCTGGTGAAGTTTAGTAGTTGTATTAAATTTCATCCATGATTGTTTGGGTTTAGTGTGTGTACTATTTACTTACATAACGATAGGGATCTGAGAGGCAGGCTAATTAATCCAGTTTGTTTGAGATGAACATGGGTTCCTTCAGCGGTAAGATCTTAGCTTTCCCACTTCAGATTTAAGTACTTAGACACAATCTGAAGTGGGTAACCTAATTTTTCAGTTGCCAGCACATGATACGCAGAAAACTAACATAAATGAGCGTGAAACGGTGATTTTTGTTTTCTGAAAAAAAACTCATTATGATGAAGAAACACGCTGTTTTAAACAGACTGATGATTAAACGGTCTAATAAAGAGGTTCTACTGAATTTATGTTGCCGTTTTAAAAAATCTTCTTGTAACACAAATACAGTTGTCTTTACCATGGTCCTTAATTAACACAGATAAAATTATCTAAAAAGCATGGTCCTTATTTTACACAGAATTGTCAAAAGTATGGTTCTTATTTAAAACATACCATTGTCTAAAGTATGGTCCTTATTTAACACACATAGTTGACTAAAGCATGGTCCTTAGTTAATGCATATATAATTATCTAAAACATAGTCCTAACTTAGCACACAGGTGTCAAAAGTATTATCCTTACTTAATACATATATAATTGTCTAAAGCATGGTCCTATTTAGCACTCACAATTGTCTAAAGTATGGTCATTATTTTACACACACACAGAGTTGTCTAAAACTTGGTCCTTATTTAATGCATATATAATTATTTAAAGTATGATCCTTATTTAACACAGACAGAATTTTCAAAAGCCTGGTCCTTACATTGTCTAACATTGTCTATTGCATGGTCCTCATTAAACATGGATATCATTGTTTAAAATAAGGTCCTTATTTAACATAGATACCATTGTCTAAACTTAAAGTATGGTCCTTATTTAACACAGATAGGATTTATCAAAAGTATGTTCAAACTTTGACAAAGATACCATTGTCTAAATCACGGTCCTAATTGAGGAAGTATTCTTTATATTAATCAACTGAAATTGCTGAAATTTGCAGACAAATCTATAGTGAGACTTGGAACATCTACATGTCAGTGATAAACAAAAATGAAAACTGCTACTACTTTTGATTTATTCATTTCCGTCCGTCCGTCCGTCAGTAAGACCTGAAACGTTTGTCACCAAGATTGAGCAAAGACCATTCAAGGCAGATAAATTAAATTTTGCTCGCATATTTATAAAGAATTATTTTTTTTTAAAAAAATGGTTTCTATTGTGAGAAAGGTGGGCCCCACCACTGAACTAAATCGTTGAAGATGTGTGGTATTACCTTAGTATAGTTCTGATACATTCCATTGTAACACTTGAAGAAGTCTTGTATTACCTTTAGTTAGTCCAGATATCATCCATTTTATCGCTTTAGATAAGTGTGGTGGTATTACGTTAACTTAGTTCAGATATCTTCCATTTTGTTTTCTTTTTTAACCAAAGACTAATTTACTTAATAAACGGTTGCCCATTTACATACAATAAAAAAGTGACTTTAACGAATTCAAAAACGGATGCCAATTTACTTAAAAATTAATTGTCTTAAGTCCTACCCAAACCTTTAAGTCTTAAGTCTTAAGTCCTACCCAAACTATTAAGTCTTAAGTCTTAAGTCCTACCCAAACCTTTAAGTCTTAGGTCTTAAGTCCTACCCAAACCTTTAAGTCTTAAGTCTTAAGTCCTACCCAAACCTTTAAGTCTTAAGTCCTACCCAAACCTTTAAGTCTTAAGTCCTACCCAAACCTTTAAGTCTTAAGTCTTAAGTCCTGTCCAAACCTTTAAGTCTTAAGTCTTAAGTCCTACCCAAACCTTTAATCTGACAGTCATCCCTCCACAAGAACTTCATGTTATCGTCCTCTAACGATCACCACTTCCAGTAAAAACTGATAGATGAGTAACAGGCTGTTTGTTTGGTTTGCTAAATGATTACTTAACTGGTTGATTAGATTTAATACAACAATCGCTCATTTTGCCTAAATTAACGTAAAGAAAATGGTTATTTGTCCACCACTATGCGCCAATGCGTGTTGTTGTTGTTGTTGTTTTTGTTTTGGTTTTTTAAAGTGATACAATGCACAGTCAGATGCAATATGGCATTTTAAATGTACTCACTGATTATAACAACCCTTATGAATCGACGACTGAATGTACTCACTGATTATAACAACCCTTATGAATCGACGACTGAATGAACTCACTGATTATAACAACCCTTATGAGTTGACGACTGAATGTACTCACTGATTATAACAACCCTTATGAGTTGAAGACTGAATGTACTCACTGATTATAACAACCCTTATGAATTGACGACTGAATGTACTCACTGATTATAACAACCCTTATGAGTTGACGACTGAATGTACTCACTGATTATAACAACCCTTATGAATCGACGACTGAATGAACTCACTGATTATAACAACCCTTATGAGTTGACGACTGAATGTACTCACTGATTATAACAACCCTTATGAGTTGACGACTGAATGTACTCACTGATTATAACAACCCTTATGAATTGACGACTGAATGTACTCACTGATTATAACAACCCTTATGAGTTGACGACTGAATGTACTCACTGATTATAACAACCCTTATGAATCGACGACTGAATGAACTCACTGATTATAACAACCCTTATGAGTTGACGACTGAATTTACTCGATGATTATAACAACCCTTATGAGTTGACGACTGAATGTACTCACTGATTATAACAACCCTTATGACTTGACGACTGAATATACTCAATGATTATAACAACACTTATGACTTGACGACTGAATGTACTCGATGATTATAACAACCTTTATGAATCGACGATTGAATGTACTCAATGACTATAACCCTTATGAATCGACGACTGAATGTACTCAATGATTATAACAACCCTTATGACTTGACGACTGAATTTACTCACTGATTATAACAACCCTTATGACTTGACGACTGAATGTACTCACTGATTATAACAACCCTTATGACTTGAGGACTGAATATACTCAATGATTATAACAACACTTATGACTTGACGACTGAATGTACTCACTGATTATAACAACCTTTATGAATCGACGATTGAATGTACTCAATGACTATAACCCTTATGAATCGACGACTGAATGTATTCACTGATTATAACAACCCTTATGAATCGACGACTGAATGTATTCACTGATTATAACAACCCTTATGACTTGACGAGTGAATGTACTCAATGATTATAACAACCCTTATGACTTGACTGAATGTACTCAATGACTATAACCCTTATGAATTGACGACTGAATGTACTCACTGATTATAACAACCCTTATGAATCGACGACTGAATGTATTCACTGATTATAACAACGCTTATGAATCGACGACTGAATGTATTCACTGATTATAACAACGCTTATGAATCGACGACTGAATGTATTCACTGATTATAACAACCCTTATGAATCGATGACTGAATTTACTCGATGATTATAACAACCCTTATGAATCGACGACTGAATGAACTCACTCATTACAACAACCCTTATGACTTGACGAGTGAATGTACTCAATGATTATAACAACCCTTATGACTTGACTGAATGTACTCAATGACTATAACCCTTATGAATCGACGACTGAATGTACTCACTGCTTATAACAACCCTTATGAATCGACGACTGAATGAACTCACTCATTATAACAACCCTTATGAATCGACGACTGAATTTACTCGATGATTATAACAACCCTTATGAATCGACGACTGAATGTACTCACTGATTATAACAACCCTTATGAATCGACGACTGAATGTACTCACTGATTATAACAACCCTTATGAATCGACGACTGAATGAACTCACTGATTATAACAACCCTTATGAATCGACGACTGAATGTACTCACTGATTATAACAACCCTTATGACTTGGCGACTGAATGTACTCACTGATTATAACAACCCTTATGACTTGACGACTGAATGTACTCACTGATTATAACAACCGTTATGAATCGACGACTGAATGTACTCACTGATTTTAGCAACTCTTATGAATCGACGACTGAATGTACTCGGATATTATGTCAGCACTTAGCAGTCGAGAACTAATTGTGCTCATACATTATATCAACCCTCAATAGTCGAGGACTGAATGCACCCGTATATTTTTGCATCAACAATTCAACCCCTCAATAGTAGAGAACTGAATGCACTCGTAGATATTATATCAACCCTTATCAGTCTAAGAATGAGTGTGCTCATAAATTATATCAACCAATCAGGAGTTGAGGACTGATTGTGCTCATTAATATATCAGCAAATTAGGAATCGGAGAATGACTGAGTGGATAACTGCTGTAAGGAGATGTTTATCTTTTAATATTGCATACATGCTTTCCATTTTCCTATGATTAGCTTTTGCTATTTTAGTATGCCAAAGCAAAAATTCAGTTCTAGGGAAACAAATATCGTGGCGGTTGTATTAGCCTTGTAGAGGATGTATGCATAAGCAGATATTTTAATATTTAAAGAGGTACCCACATCAAAACTAAGCTTATTACTGATAAGAATGCGAGTTTAAATTGGTCATTTTAATCACCATGGGATCACTTATTTCAATTCAGTTCGGACCCCCTCCAAGATGTCCTGTCAAATTACACAATAAGGATAAGTGCAGAGGCTATTCTATTGCCCCCTGTGACGACCATGAATGCCGTTCGCTGGCAGACGTTAAGGGTGTGAGTCAGCGTAATACACAATAAATTGTTAGAATGCACTTCATTTAATTAAAAAGTAGATTACAGCTACAATGAACTGTTTACATTTGCATCGTGTAAAGTGTCAGATAGTCAAATGACACAAACTACGTAAAATCGCTCTTTTGGATGAATCGAAAAACCATCTAAATAGATTTGTTTAATTTGTTTTCGTCTCATTGTGACTTGATCAATGACGACAACATAAAATCTTAATCTGTTAAAATAAGAGCAATGCTTCACATTTCATTTGCTGATTCAGCATTAAAGTAAAAGTGAATCATACCTACCATGAACGTATTTTTTCAGTCTTTGAAATAATAATTATTGGGATTTGGGCGTACTTTTTAACTTTGAAGTTTAATTGTCTAAAGTAAATTTAATCTAGAAACAATTGTCTCCTAATACCGTTTAAAATGTTAAAAAATCAACATTATATTCAAGAACAATAATCATAAAAATATGAAAATAATACTCAAGGTTTTGTCCTCTTAACAGTGTTACTCTAGACCGACCGAGAAGGTATATTAATTGATTTTAGAAAATATCACTTGAATCACAACCTCTCTCTCTCTCTCTCTCTCTCTCTCTCTCTCTCTCTCTCTCTCTCTCTCTCTCGCTCTCTCTCGCGCGCGCGCATATCGAAGCCGATCACAGAAAGATATTCTATTATATATATATATATATATATATATATATATATATATATATATATATATATATATATATATATATATATATATATATATATATATATATATATATATATATATTACATTACGTGTAATTTATAACGTGCTAGTTTCTGTCGGCTCTAACAAATAATGAATTACATTAAATGGAGAAAAGACGATTTCTGACGATCTGACAAGATACAAAATTAGTTGTAGTAATGACATCTTTCTGACTTTATTTCGTATGATGCAGTGTTATCTTATATGCCGATAGTGGTATTTGACCTCTGACAAATATATATCCATCGTAGAACTCTCGCTGAAATGACTTGCTTAATCACTAAAACACTGAATTTTGATCGCAATATAAAAAGAGATGGCCATTTACTCACTAAATGAAACCCTCATTCTGAACACAAGAGACCCAAAATATGGACAAATGCGAGCATGCGTGAGTTTCAATTTTCAACGAAATATAATTTATGTTACTGGCTGAACCCATTTAAAGTTTAAAAATTTTCAAAAGCCATTTAACAGACGAGACTTTCTTGAAGACCCATCTGAAAACAAATCAAAATTTCGGAATGTGATGTGTCAAATTTTGAAAACTTAGAACTATTGTTTAAATGAATCGTATCAAAGTCAACTTAATTAAAGTAGAAAGGGCTAGATACAGTTATATGATTATTTTCATTTCATCTCTGAACGTCAAAGGAAATGCGTTCTACGCGACGAAACTTGACCGAGTCACATGCTCTGGTACAAGGATTTAGCATAATACTCTTTTCAAAATCAACCGGTTAAAAGGGAAAGCACGTCAATAATTGATTGTTCAAAGGAATGTTAATTTTGGCATGATTAGCTGTTTGACAATCAAAAATTCTACGTAGATTTAGGAAACAGTCGATTCGGATTGGTTAATGGAAATTTAAGTGCGTAACTCTGTAAGGAACTAGTGGTTTTGCTTTGGGAAATATTCTTCAGTCTTCAATCTTACTTGCAAGAAGTCAAAAAGGACTCCGGGCTAACGCAGAAGTACGTTTATCCCGTTAAAGAGTAAGGGGCTAGATAGTCGTCTCAGATAGGAGATAGACTATACATTGGAGGTTTGTAGAAAACGAATAAGAAACGGCAAAGATGCGCAATCTTAGTTTCCAGATTTTAATATGCTATTTCATTTGTTGATTTATTTGCAAATGTATTGATATTATGATACATGTATGTATGATTTCATTTTTCAGGGTTTTAGTAAAATGTTAGTCACGACATTTTATTATTTGATTTTCTAATTATCAATTCATTTGGAGAATTGACAAGATTGCATATAATTGAATCTTCGATACATAGGACCGCTTAGGAATTTACGAGAATTAAGCTTACTAAATGATGGGTAATGTTTCGTAGTTTTATGAATTAAATCTGTCTAGTATGACATGTATTCATATACTAGATCGTAACATTTAATTGATCTATTGAGTGTATGTTCATACATTAGTTTGTAACATTTAATTGATCTATTGAGTCTATATTCATATACTAGTTCGTAAAATTTAATTGATCACATAAACTATTTTAGAATAGTTAGATTTGAGGGGCTAAGCCATATGTAATTTAACACTGTGTTAATGTAATAAGTCAAGGGGTGTTAAATACTTGTACATACGTGCTCGCCGTAACATGAAAGTTAATGTTCCCCGCTAGCGTGACCCGAATTAAGGTCAAGACATGTAATGGCCGTCTCTGTTTGTAAACATAGGAATTAGTGAACGCGAGTACGACAGAAATTATGCATTGTATTTTTTGAGCTGGTTAATGTAAAAATATAAATATATTGCGAGACATTTTATTTATTTAAGGTAACAGCTTCTCGAACTTTCCTCAAATTTTCTGGAAATTCCTATACAAATTCCAAGTACCAGAGCAAATTCTGAGCCGGAGTCTACGTCTAGAGACGATCGTCAAATCAAGTTTCGAATGGCAAGCGTTCAGGTCCAGACGACTAGACAAAGATTGTCAGAGCAGGAACGAACGAAAAATTCGATGTCCGGATAAAATAGGTGATGATGTCATTCATCGTTGATCTCAATGTCACATCTCGCAGCTATGATGAAACTAAATTAATTATGTCACTGACAAGTAATAGTAACATTAAAAAATTGTATTATTTTTTTATTCGAGCACATGTTAGTACATTATTTTTTTTTCTTCTTTTGTAATCAAGGAATTGATTTCTTCCATTCAAAATTATGTTGTTGTATTGATTAAATTTTATATTTGTTCATTGAACGGGGGCTCGTTGTGTTTATTTCTTCAATATAATTGTTCAGAGATCTGCATTCTTCTTTCTACCCATCCACACTGAGTAAATTAGACCGCGGGAGGTCATTCCCTAGCAACTAACCGTAGTGGAAGAGGTTAGTGTGTTTTGAACGCCACCAATTTACCACACGGATTTAGTTATTAAATAACTCGCACTGCAGTTAACGGTCCACAACTCTGTCACGACTTAATTAAAGACGCATAGAATGAAAAGAATACTCAGTTATTTTCCTGTAATTTTGTTAATAATATAACCATATTTTCTGAACCATACATCAGCATCAGTAGAACTTGGCTGTGGGGAAAGTTTAAGACCATTGCAGCTGATGTTGAATAGTCTGTATGTTTTTCTTCCATTAATTTTTCTTTTTTTTCTTTTTTTATGCTTTTTTTACAGAGGAAATATTTCTCAAAGGAAGCCAAAATCAAATAAAACAATCCATCCATTAGGAAACATGTGTCTTTGAAATATATTATCAGTGCTACAAAACATAAATGAAAATATTAACATTAAAAAGAATCACGATGAAATTTCAAAACACATCACTAAAATCCATTTTTGTCCTTAATTTTGTAATGTCTGCTCTTTGATTTCTTCAATGGTTTGGGGTTTTCTTCAGTTTCTGAAAGCCCCTAACCTTTACTCTTTTTAATGCAATAAAACTGTAAATGTAATACATTTTTTAATGCAACATACCTTTAAATGTAATGCATTTTTGTACTGCAATAGACAGGTAAATGTAGTACATTTTTGTAATGCAATAGGCCAGTAAATGTAGTACATTTTTGTAATGCAATTGGCCAGTAAATGTAGTACATTTTTGTAATGCAATAGGCTAGTAAATGTAGTACATTTTTTAATGCAATAGGCCAGTAAATGTAATTTTTTGTAATGCAATAGGCCAGGAAATGTAGTATTTTTGTAATGTAATAGGCCAGTAAATGTAGTACATTTTTTTGTAATGCAATAGGCCAGTAAATGTATATTTTTTGCAATGCAATAGGCCAGTAAATGTAATATTTTTGTAATGCAATAGGCCAGTAAATGTAATATTTTTTTGTAATGCAATAGGCCAGTAAATGTAAATTTTTGTAATGCATTAGGCCAGTAAATGTAGTACATTTTTAATGCGATAGGCCAGTAAATGTAATATTGTATTAAAATAGACCAGTAAATGTAATAATTTTTTGTAATACAATAGGCCAGTAAATGTAGTACATTTTTGTAATGCAATAGACCATTAAATGTTGGTTGGGTATAAATAATGGGTACCCCTTTCCTTTGTTGGTTGGGTATAATTAATGGGTTCCCCTTTCCTTTCTTGGTTGGGTATAATTAATGGGTTCCCCTTTCCATTGTTGGTTGAGTATAATTAATGGGTTCCCCTTTCCTTTGTTGGTTGGGTATAATTAATGGGTACCACTTTTCCTTTGTTAGTTGGTTATAAATAATGGGCATCTTTTTTCTATGTTGGTTGGTTATAAATAATGGGTACCCCTTTCCTTTGTTGTTTTGGTATAATTAATGGGTACCCCTTTCCTTTCTTGGTTGGTTATAAATAATTAATAAATAAATAATTTCCTCTGAATTATCTGCTTCCACTATGTTTCTTTTTTCAACCAAGGCCACATAATGAACCTGCAATTCATGGTTTACAGACTACACCAACTAGGCTACCTTGGCTTCCATATTTAAGTTAGCTGTCTTGTATGTAATAACAACATGCCACTGAGATTTGCATGCTTCATAATATTTAAAACCATTACTGCCTTGGCCTTCACCCTGTCTCTGTATCAAGTTACAAGCTGGAGGGAAGACATGTATTGTTTAGATCTTAAGGAAACTTCCAATGGAGTTTAACAGGGAACAATTTTATGTATCTCATTTTTCATTTTAAAATGATTTTCCTGAGTGTTTTAAAACATTCTTCAGTGTCTCTGTACGCCAATGATATATGACAACATAACAACAGTAAAGTCAATCTTGTTGAGAGCAAACTAAAGGAATATTTACTTTGTGTTATGAAATGGATGCATAACAACAACAAAAAAATATAAACTTACATTTACAGAAAAGTCAATGTGTATTAGCATAACACTTAATTCTTATCTTAATATTTTACTTAATGCTTAACATGTTTTCTCACCAATGCAACAGAAGAAATTTAAGCTCATTTTCTAATCTTAGTTTGTCTCAGTCATGTTGTCCATGTGCTAGGAATTACTTTTAAAGGGAAGGAACCCTTGTTGTCTACTACTATGCTTGACAGAGTTGTCTTAAAATAAAACCAGTGATACTTTAAGACATTTACTCAAATATTATGGACAAGAGAAACAAATAACATAAAATAAACCAATAAACCAACTGAGATTAAAAACAGAAAGATATTAAATTGAGAATTTAGAGTTTAATGTGAGACAGCTGAAGGTGATGGTAAGGGGGCAAAAGAAACACAAGAAATAAAAAAACCAAGGATGTAGGCTAACCTTTTCATTCCTGAAAAAGGTCCTGCAACCATCTACCAATACTATAAGGAAAAAATGTCCCAATAACTTTTGTAACACTGACCATCCATTTCAACTTGCACCTGTAGCTTACATGTGTGCACCTGAGCCAAATGAGCAGCACATTTAATTTACAACAGTTTGGCGAGAAAGCTTAGTACTATAATAAAAAGTCTGTAATAGCCAACTTGCCTGAGCTAACTTCTCAATGCATTACAAACTCAAAAATGAGAAACTGTTTATGTCAGAAACAAACAAAAATCAATGTTCTTGACATGCAAGTTTTACAAATCAATGGCTACAAACAACTCTTTTAACAAATGCTGCAAGCTTATTAACAATGAGAAAAGTATTACTGGTATGTCAGAAGTTTTATTCTAACCTTGCCAACAGCATCCAATCCATCAGCCCCAGCTGAATCAAAAGTCATAAATTTCCCACAAAAACATTAGGTATATGCTAATCATCTGGACGGTGTGGACTTTAATCAAAGGGGTTAATTTTATAATGAATATCTATTATAGTACCAGTATGTCCCAGACAACCTTACCTAATCCAACAAAAATGTGAATTACACATGATAATGACAAAGATCTCTAATTATCCATGAATAAGTCAACATATGGTCAATCATTTTAGTGATAAGATCTCTATTTATCCATGAATAAGCCAACATACAGTCCATTATTTTAGTGACAAATATATCTAATTATCCATAAATAGGCCAACATACAGTCAATCATTCTAGTGTTAAGATCTCTAATTATCCATGAATAAGCCAACTCATGAACAATCACTCTAGTGGCAAGATCTCTAATTATCCATAAACAAGTCAACATATGGTCAATCATTCTAATGACACAGATCTCTAATTATCCATGAATAAGCCAACACATAAACAATCACTCTAGTGACAAGATCTCTAATTATCCATAAACAAGCCAACATATGGTCAATCATTCTAGTGACAAGATCTCTAATCGGCCATGAATAAGCCAACACATGAACAATCACTCTAATGACAAGATCTCTAAGTATCTATAAACATGCCAACATATGCATCAATCATTCTAATGACAAATATATCTAATACTGTAATTAATGAATAAGCCAACACATGAACAATCACTCTAGTGACAAGATCTCTGATCATCCATAAACAAGCCAACATAATGCCAATCATTCTAGGAATAAGGTCTCTAATTATCCATAAACAAGCCAACATATGGTCAATCATTCTAGTGACAAGATCTCTAATTATCCATGAATAAGCCAACACATGAACAATCACTCTAGTGACAAGATCTCTGATCATCCATAAACAAGCCAACATAATGTCAATCATTCTAGGAATAAGGTCTCTAATTATCCATAAACAAGCCAACATATGGTCAATCATTCTAGTGACAAGATCTCTAATTATCCATGAATAAGCCAACACATGAACAATCACTCTAGTGACAAGATCTCTAATTATCCATGAATAAGCCAACACATGAACAATCACTCTAGTGACAAGATCTCTAATTATCCATGAATAAGCCAACACATGAACAATCACTCTAGTGACAAGATCTCTAATTATCCATGAATAAGCCAACACATGAACAATCACTTTAGTGACAAGATCTCTAATTATCCATAAACAAGCCAATATATGGTCAATCATTTTACTCCTCACTAGAACTGTAAACACATTATCATATCATTGTCTTCTATGTAACTTTTCTAAATTAAACTTGATGAAAGTTTAAAGTCATCCTTTTAAAAAAACCACTTATTGTTATTTTCATATGATAACTGAAAAAATGTGATCAATAAATACAGCAATACTATCAAATGTTTTTATTTTCTAACATCTAGAATTTGTGTACTTCTGATTGACAAATTATGTAACAGCCCCAATGAACATATTCATATTAGTAAACTGTATTTACACAAAAATAACACACTTGGTATAATATTAAAACACATAAACATTCTAACTGTTAAGTTGCTGTTGTTTTTGTCATTTTTTTTTTTACAAAGGCAGATTTACTTGGATTGTACTGATATAGTTATTTATATTTTGATAAACATTACTGGATAAATGTCCAACATAATAAAGTGAAGAAATAATATTACCTGACAAATGACCAAAAGAAAAATGATAAGAAATAATATTACCTGACAAATGACCAATAGAATAATGTGAATAATAATATTACCTGACAAATGACCAATAGAAAAATGATAAGAAATAATATTTCCTGGCAAATGACCAATAGCACAATGTGAAGAAATAATACTACTTGACAAATGACCAATAGAATAATGTGAAGAAATAATATTACCCAACAAATATCCAAGAGAATAATGTAAATAAATAATGTGATTAAACAATATTACCTCACATATTGGCCAATAGAATAATGTGAAGAAATAATATTACCTGATAAATGCTGTTTGTACTGAATGTGTTAAAAATATGCTGCAGAAATGAAGGAAAATATTGAGAAAAGAAAACTAAAGTTGGACTTTTGTAATCCCCTCAGCAGAATCTCACTGAGAGATCTATGATGTAAACCCTCCACTGAGTATTCCTTGTTCTGGTGTAAACCAAAAAAGATTCTACTATCCTGTCCCTCAACTGCACAACATTTTTTCCAATGTAACTAAGCACTAGGAATTATGGAATGATGGATTGCAACATTATTTCAGTTACATAAGACTGATCAGCCTTAAAAAGTCGCTTTCATTTAACAAAGTTGTAGAATAAAAATAACTGAACACAATAGAAAAAAATGTAATATTTTTATCAGGTCAAAGTGTACATGTTAATAAAATTGATTACTCTTATATATTTAGTATCATTTTGAATTCATGGGGAAAAATAAAACTGTATAACAAACAAATATTAAAATTTGCTCTTAGAAACCAGTTAAAATTGATTATTAGTTGTTTAAGTGTCAACCAATTATCAATTATGAAATTTTTACAGATTCACATAACCAATATTTTGGTATATATAAATCGTTGTTGTATCTTGATAATGTACTTCTTCAACTAATGTTTCTTACAAACTTAAAATATTAAAATATTCTGGCAATGAACTATTTAAGACCTTGGAAGTAAGATTTAGTTCAAACATATCATAATCCTTACATAAAATCCATATAACAATTTTGAAAAGAGATGATGCTGATGTTATACTTTTAACATTTAAAACGCTGAGTCTGCTTTTTACAGTGACATGATGTATAGTCTCTGCATGAAAGAAGAAATACTGGGTTCTCCCCACTCAATACACCTGTCAATAAATATAGGTAAACAGCTGTATTTTATATGTTTAGGATCAGCTAAGCCAACATAAAACCATCATCCCTTTTTATAATTCCTAGTGCTTAGTTACATTGCAAAAATTGTTTTCAGTTGATGAACAGGATAGTAGAATCTGTTGCGTTTTACACCAGAACAGGGCAATCTCAGTGGAGGGGTTACATCATAGATCTCTCGGTGAGCCTCTGCTGATGGGGGATGACAAAAGTCCAACTTTAGTTTTCTTTTCTCAATATTTTCCTTCATTTTATGCAGTATATTTTAGCACCTTCAGTACTTACAGTATTTGTCAGTTAATATTATTTCTTCATATTATTTTATTGGTCATTTTTCAAGTAATATTATTTCTTTATAATATTCTATTGGTCATTTGTCAGGTAATATTATTTCTTCACATTATTCTGTTGGTCAATTTGTCTGGTACAGTAAAACCTGTCTTGAGAGACCACTACTATGAAAGACAACCTGTTTTGAGAGAACAGATTCTCTATGTACAGATTTACTGATTATATAGCATTATGACCTGCTATGAGAGACCACCTGTCATGAGAGACCATTATGTATTGGCAGAAGGGGTGGATTTCAAGACAGGTTCCACTGTAATACTATTTTATCACATTATTCTATTGGTCAATTTGTTTGGTAGTATTATTATTTATTTACTTTATTCTGTTGGACATTTGTCAGGTAATATTATTTCTTCACATTTTTATATTGGTCATTGGTCTAGTAATATTATTTGATCACATTATTCTACTGGGCTCAATGATGCCATCACAAGATCACAAATTTAAAAAAAATTGGTCGATGTCTGGATTTCTCTCACTTGCTTTGATGAAAAAAAGGATAAACAGGGTGTCCAATTGATACAGTAGTTTGTTCATGAAGCACACTCTTGCAGCAGAAATGAGTCTGCAAATTCTTAGTATATGGATTCAATATGTCATTTTCTGAAAGATTAGGATTGAAGAGTAACAAATTTAAATACAATTTTAGTCATTTTTGAAAAATAAAGATTGTCAGCAGTTTTTGAACCTTATGACGTCTTGCACCCATGGGCAACCGCCACTCCAGTCACCCATTTAGTACACTACTGGATCTAAAGGAGATTATATGTGAGTAAACATGGGAGATAATACAAATGGTCTAAAAGGGATGACATTTGAATAAATCGCTCTTCAACTGACACATCCCAATTTTTTGGGTGCAATGTTCTGTCCACTCTGTCTAATCTGTTCATCTTTTTCTTGTGACTCCTCAAAATTCTTTGCTAAAACATCCTCCTCCAGGAGGGCAACAATTTCCTGTGGATTCAGAAATTGTTTTTCAGGGTGAAGTTTCCGTTGCAGAGAAAATCCTGGAGAGCTCTGATCTACTGTCACATAATCTGCCCCTGCTGTGTTTGAGGAAATCATGTACTGTTGCATCTGGGCATCTCTTTTATGTTCAAGGGCTGCAATCATATCTTTAGATGTGGCAAATTCAGATGCTCTCCCTTTAATTCTGTGAAGTTTTTTTTCTGAAAGACATTGGAACTTTTACAACTTGAAATTTCCATAAAATCTTCAACTAAGATTCTATTATGTGAATACAAGTACAAAAGACACAAACAGTTCCCAAATTAGATATTTTTGTCACACTTCTGTCAGAGGAGAATGGTATCCATTTGTCAACATCAGATATCTGATATCACTGACCACTCACAACTTCTAAATAAAGTAGCAAAGCACAATTTTTAGGTGATATATTCTTATTTAAAATTAAATCTGTTATGTTTTTAGTGCTACAAAAATGAAATATCTGGTAACTGGACCTCTCTAAATCTAGACCAAGTATCCAGATGACTGGACCTCTCTAAATCTAGACCAATATCCTGATGACAGAACCTCTCTAAATCTAGACCATGTAACCAGACGACTCAACCTCTCTAAATCTAGACCAAGTATCCTGATGACTGGACCTCTCTAAATCTAGACCATGTATCCAGATGACTGGACCTCTCTAAATCTAGACCAAGTATCCAGATGACTGGACCTCTCTAAATCTAGACCAAGTATCCAGGTGACTGGACCTCGCTAAATCTAGACCAAGTATCCAGGTGACTGGACCTCTTTAAATCTAGACCAAGTATCCAGGTGACTGGACCTCTCTAAATCTAGACCAAGTATCCAGGTGACTGGACCTCTCTAAATCTAGACCAAGTATCCAGATGACTGAACCTCTCTAAATGTAGACCAAGTATCCTGATGACTGGACCTCTCAAAATCTAGACCAAGTATCCAGATGACTGGACCTCACTAAATATAGACCAAATATCCAGGTGACTGGACCTCTCTAAATCAGAACCAAGTATCCTGATGACTGGACCTCTCTAAATCTAGACCAAGTATCCTGATGACTGGACCTCTAAATCTAGATCAAGTATCTAGATGACTGGACCTCTCTAAATCTAGACCAAAACCTATTCCCTATATTTCATGCCATTCAGGCTTAACAACAACAAATAATATGTTATATCTAATTTGCATAATTAAGTTCTCTGCAGAGGCTCCATTTGTACATTTATGTCTAAGGCTCCATTTGTACAAGCTGGTCTATAGCTCAATTTTTACATGTAGGTGTCTAATATTCCATCTATACATGTAGCAGGGGTCAAGCTAGACTTGAATTTTAGGGAGAAGTTATTTCTCCTTTTGGACAGAACAGAGAACAGTGATAGCTCAACAGGGAGAAGTAGATGTAAAGCAAGAAATGATTATATATATATATATATATATATATATATATATATATATATATATATAATTTATTTTTGTCTTTTATATACTTTCTAAAAGTTCACAATAATGGCACTTTGAAAGAATTCTAAACACATTCGAGATCATATGAGGGCAAATGTACAGGTCTTCAGATCATTACTGTTCATCCCCAGTTTTTTTGCTGTCGATAAAACATTACCGTAGCTATTCATAATTAACACACTAAAATGCATAAAATTACATATGGCACCTTTACAGTAGGCATATGAACTATAACCCTTCCTTCCAACCAAATCAACATACATGTGAGTGTATCTAATTTTAGAAGGAGGTGTTTTCATAATGTAATCACTTCCTTCATTACAATAGTCCATTGATAGGATTGTAAATTTATGGTTTATGTATTTATCTACATACTTGTAATTATTATAGGCTACAGAGTATCTGCTTCACTGCTTTTTTCTGTATTTTTGCAAATACTTGTCAAGTCAGAAAACAACTTTGACCTTACAGCACATCTCACGAATTCCACAACACAGCATTGTTCCATATGTTTATGACCAACATAATTGCATTTTAAAGTTAAATCTTAAATATCATAATACTTAATCATTGCTTTCTCTTAATTGTATATTTTTCAGAATATATTTACCCAATGATTTACAAAAACAGACAATCTAATTAACTGTTACTTTCCAGACAGCGATTATTTCCCTAGTACTGGTTCACTTAAAGTTTCAAACTAATTTTAAGATGAAATAGTGTACAAGAGGCAATTAAAATATCAATATCACTGATTCTGTTCTCAACGCATAAATTGCTATTACATACTATTGTAAAAATTTCAAAAATAAAAGTTTGTATGTTTTATCATCAAAGGATAACATGCAGAAATCAGAAAAAAACAGTTGCTAACTTACTGGGGGAAAGAATTAATGGTCAATCAAAACACGTGTCTGTGAATGTTCAAGAGTTTGTCAGTGTAATTGATATCAAAACTAGGCCTAGCTGCTATGACTTGATCAATACATTTTGCTGCAGCACAACTCTACAACTAACCTGGCCAAAGTGAGGGGGCATCTCAAAATGTATGGTCAGTGAATGTACCTTTAAAAAAAATTACAGGGCAAAGTCATTTTCGCTTACATAACTGAAGAAGGTCGAGTTGACATTTTTTAGGCTACTTTTGTCACCCACTTTGCCTGGTGGTATGACCCCTGCTGTAGGTCTCTCACACTTGTAAAGATTATCTTCATATAATTTCAAATTGCACCCCTTCAGTGATGAGTCTGGCATACTAACCACTGTGCCATTACAGCTGTTTTCACTGTGTCATCATGGTTATTTTCATTGTGCCACTATAGCTGTCTTCACAGTGTGACTAGTGGCTATGTCTTCACTGTGCCACCATAGCTATTTTCATTGTGCCACCATGGCAATGTTTTCACTGTGCCACCATGGCTGTTTTCATTGTGCCACCAAGGCTATGTTTTCACTGTGCCACCATAGCTGTTTTCATTGTGCCACCAAGGCTGTTTTCATTGTGCCACCAAGACTATGTCTTCACTTTACCGACATGGCTGTTTTCATTGTGCCACCATGGCTATGTTTTCACTGTGCCACCAAGGCTACATATGAAAACTGTAGTAATCCCAGCAATGTCCTTTCACTATACTGCAGACAAAACTGGTACATTTGATTTAAATTTACACACATAACTCAAGCTTAAAGCTTGGATTTAATTTTTTTTTAATGAAATATTTCTCTAGAATAACATTGAATTTTTTTGTGTATTTAACACTGCAGTGAATGGAAATTGACACCATGAAAAAAAATTGACGCTTTTTAACATTCATGCATCTGGCTTATGCAATATGGCAGTGCTGAACTTGTGGCAGATATGAATGATTTTATAATGTTTGAGCTAGATTATTTCTAAAAGCAACATGTTATTCAACCTTAATTACACTGTCTGTCTTTATGAACTTTAGATATACCCTATGAAGTGTGTAATGTTCAGAGAAACTTTTATAAAGACACAGCCATCAGAAACATAAAACCATCAGGGATTTGAACATTTTTTACAAAAAGAATGGCATGTGTTTGTTTCTTCATGTAAATAAAAAAGGGCATTGTTTTTTGCCAATCAATTACAGGTGCTTACATACACACCCAATATAACATGGTTTCTTTATGTTGGAGTGGCAATCCTTTTTACATGATAATTGCACTGATAAGGATCGACTGCTAATTTATCACACTGACTTCTTTGCTTGTTTGCTTAAGTCTAACCTTTAGCTATTGTGCAGATTGGCCATAGATGACTAGAATATGAAAAAAGGGACATATCTTGGCAGTTTGGCATGCAGGGGTTCACCCTTTATGATAAAACTAGAGGAAATGTATCTTTGATGCAAACACTGGTCCAAGGAGAAGTTTCAGTGATAATGAAAAATCTCAACTGGTAAATCCTTTCATAAACATGGCTGAAATCAGATATGGATAAACCAAGGCAACTTGTAAATCATTTCAAGTACATGGCTGAAATCAGATATGGATAAACCAAGTCAATTGTGCAGTACCCTGCAGCTGACTATACAGTTTCTTGTGGAAAGAAAGATCCAATAGACAGATCATTCAGTGATTGCTGGCTTTATTGGTTTATATGTAGGTGCTCAGAATTAAAACTTGCCAAGCCACAGAAAATGTCTATGCTGTGAGCAAAATGTGCTTCAAGTACTAAACCTCTATTTTAAAGGGCTATCAACCATCCTTACAGTCAACGATCCAAGAAACAGGCTAGAAAGAATATTTAACATTGATGAAATTACTACGTTAAGCATTCCTCTTTAAGAGTTGCATATGACAAAGATATTCAAGCACAAGCAGTAACAAAAATGAAGTTCACTGAATGTAACCATCACTGGGTGTGGCAATACCATTGGAAACCAAATCCTACCATACTTTGCATTACTTGGGAAAAAAATGAAGTGGTCCTCTTGACTCAAATAGTGATTTGTCAAACTCAACTATATCTCATAATTACATCATACATCTTTAATACTTCTTGGCTGGGCAAAGAAAAATAGTTCTTTGTGTCTTGTCACCTCATACAAGTTATGTCACCCATACTTTAGACATTGGTATTTTTGGACCCTTCAGTTTCTTGTGGAAAGAAACAATACAGAATCTCAACTATTTTTCAAGGAGAACCCTGATCATCAAGTCATCAAGTAACAAGTATGACATTATACAACTTACATGCAAACCCTACTTAAAGGCACTGTCTCCTGAATATGTAACTTCTGCTTTTGGAAAATCTGGAATGTATGTATCCATTGTCAAACAAGACAATTTTGTAGCCTCATGTAGAACCAACAACCATTTACCATGTGGAAAATGATGAACCAACAACCATTTACTGTGGAAATTGATGCCAGTCAAGAAAAAGAAAATATTCTGGAAACCTCAATCAACAGCTAAAGATTATTCTAAAACTGTTATGAAAGCCAAATCACCAGAGAAAGATGATGATCTAGATAATTTTGTTATGAAGAAAACCATAAAAAAATTGTCCCAAGGAATTTGTTCTACCTTTCATTACTGGTAGTCTAGCAAAGAAGAAAGTCATCATCATGCAACTATCATGAACTTCTAAATGTGGCAAAACTTTAAATCCACAAGTATAAGTTTTAAGTGTGTCCTCTAGTTTGAAGTTTGAAGAGTATAAAAACACCTACTTTTTCAAAGAGATCTGTCTTGTACTACAGACTCTGAAATTTGGAAGAGATCTCTTATGACCACTTCTACTCATCCCAGTAAATCTGAATATCATGCAAATGAGAATAATTTAAAGGACAGTCAAGACAACTTACCTATATCTGATGATGAAACTTCAAACTGTAAGTCACAAATATCAGATACCTTCTCTGAAGGACCTGTTAATCTTTTGATTGTTATGGGCACAATTTGACAATGGCCAACACTGGACATACCTTTCATTTTGTTGTGAAACATAAGTTGTCAAGCACAATAACTCATTTCACTGCATTTAAAATTCATAAAAAGTTAAATAATATATATTTTTTAATCTGTACAGTTATTAGTCATCAACTTAACTGATATTAATGTATTTAATTTAATCATTGGATCCTATCTCTCTTTTGGAAATATTCAGCCAGTGCAACTGTGAACATTCTTTCTTATCTGTAAGTTCAAATATATTTGTACAAAAATATGTGCATGCTATTATACCCAAGTTAGGCAAACACCTTGACAATAATGAATTGTACCCCAATGGTATAGTAATCTGGCTTAGCTACAATATATGGTCTTATTTATTTGCTTCAATAGACAGATTTTTGTATAGGAGTAAATAAAGGGAAAGTCAAAAAAAATTTCAAGTTTGTAACTATTCAGCTATATCCTAATAGTTGTAATATGACCCAATAACAACGTCAAGTACTGTGATAACTGCATTATAGATTACAGCACACCAAAAAAGAAGGCTGCAAAGTATTTGTTTAGCTGAACTCATACAGCAGACAATCTGACAAAAAATTGTTCATGAAGAATGTAAAGGTTATTGTAATTATGTTTCTACAGTGAAATTAACAATACTGGTATTAAATAAGAAGACAATTTGACTTGTTCTATATGGAAATTGGCAGTAATGGTATTAAATAAAAACGCTATTTATAAATTTAACTCGTGTTTCTAAAGTTGTTGCTGTTGTTGTTGTTGGGCTTAACGCCATTTTTCAGCACACGATAGGCTATTCATGGCGGCCAGTATTAATGGTGGAGGAAGAAACCGGGAAATCACTGGAAAGAACCACCGACCCACGAGAAGCTACTGGCAAGCTTTCTCACGTATTGTTTCTAAAGTGAAATTATAAATTTATGAATAAACAGAAAAACATTTTGATTACTTTTTTATTATTATGTATAATGCATTTAATTATAATTTAAATTTATAAAAAAATGAAGAATGTACATAATCTTTAAAATTTCAAATCTTTTAGCATTTTAATTTATCTGCCAGTAACATATCAATAAATGCAAAATATGATATCACCAAGGAAAAGGGTTGTGTTTTGCATTGTGAGTATGATATGGTATCAAAATGACCATCAGAAGTGAAAAATAAAGGTACACATTTCGAATTGGGGTGAATAAACTTTTTTGTCATGAACTGCAATTGACTTCTCTGGTCAATTGAATAATATTCTTATGATTTGCTATACTATATTCAGTAGTTATTTAAAAATAAAAACCTTTTTGACATTATTTATTTATTTTATTTTTTATGATTTATTTATGCTAAACAGGTGAATGGCCCATTAAATTTATAAATGAAACTGACCTACAACGTAAGCACAGGAGTCTGCAGTTTTATCAATAAAGCACGACGAAATTTCTGACATGAAATCACCTTAACGGTATTGTTAATTTATAATACCGTTAAGGTGATTTTATGTTGTCAGAAATTTCGTCGTGCTTTACTGATAAAACTGCAGACTCCGGTGATGTAAGACACATTACTCAATATTTTAACATAAATAACATGTGATAAGTCTTATATTGTTGGACAAGTTCTACAATGTAAGACATAGTACATGTTGACCATCACCCAAACAGAAGAAATATCTGGATGATGGGGCTTAAGTTATAAGACTAACCACAGAAGTCTGCAGTTTTATCAATAAAGCACGACGAAATTTCTGACTACATGAAATCACCTTCACGCTATTATACAATTATTGTATAATACCGTTAAGGTGATCTCATGTAGTCAGAAATTTCGTCGTGCTTTATTGATTAAACTACAGACTCCTGTGGACTAACTAGCTTCCACACTGAATGGGATTAACGACATCTGGGAGTTGTCCTTTCTCGTGACTTACCAAGTGAATCTATGTATTTATCTGAACTTATTAAGTCATATAATGGGTTTGCAACATGAGACTTGATAATATTAGGAGAATTATTCTCATCAAGTGGCTTCCAGGGATCGTTCTGTGTGCCAGTAGTAGCCTTCCTATGGGCAAAACCTTCTTCGACCTCCATCATACTCTAGGTATAAGAGACGCTCAACCCTATATACGATGATAAAGGAAGTTTACGCATTTAAACGACGCGGAACTCGGTCTAGGTATCACGGTACCAATTGTATTTCCATATACCTCAATACTGATGTTTTGTAAAATAAATATACTTTCTATCCTAATTCAGCATGCATGTCACGCAATATCACAGAGAATAATGTTAGACTGTCAATTTGACAAGTCCAACAGGTACTCCCTTGCATTTAAGAATGATAACTCTGCTGGAACTAGACAGGGTAAGAGTTATCTAGTACCCATAGAGTTTCAGTCATGTGGCAACATTTGGAGAAAAAAAAATACAAAAAGTGATCTAGATATAAATTAACATAATATTACATGTTCCTAAAATGCTCAATTTTTTAAAGCCTAACAGAAAGTACAGATATTACATAATGCACCAATCACAGCTATTTTTTTGTTGTTTGCTTCTGAATACAATGTTCCCTAACACGTTAAGCTTCGCCAACCTGGTGTTGTACAATTGGTACCGTTAAACCTCTAACTGGTACCCTAAGTAACTTAAATTTAAGGAACAGGCCGAATATCAAACGAAGAAACTACCCTCACCTGTGAAAATTAAATTTTTGCAGAAGTGAACAAATATTTTAATTTTAGTTTTTTATTAAAATCTTGTCTCATGTATAACGAAAACATGTTTGCTTTTGTATGAGTAGGTTTCTCCATGAAAACAGCAAAGTGACTTTTGTTATGCAAATTTAATTTGCAGTTTGTTTTGTTTTTAATATTGATTGTATGCTATGGGTTATATAAAATTGTATATTGTAGCTGACCTTGTGCAAAATCATGTTTATTGTTTACCTGACCAAAATTATTGATTTTCTATAATTATGTAACTAATAATACGTAGCTAATATTTCTCTATGCGTCAAGGTTAAATATTATAATCATTTATATTGGTCTGATTCAAGGACATTGTGTTCTTTATTATAGTTTTAGCAACAGACCTTCCAAATATAAGTAAGATTTTTTATAGAAGTGAACATTCGGAATTCATTCGTTTTATACTTTGGTAATCATCAAGTGACATCTGGCCACAATAAAGCGACACTCTCGGAAAATATAATTTAGTCTCCATCTTGGAATAATGACAGTTTACAATAATAATAATAATAATAATAATAATAATAATAATAATAATAATAATAATAATAATAATAATAATAATAATAATAATAATAATAATATAATAATAATAATAATAATAATAATAATAATAATAATAATAATAATAATAATAATAATATTGATAATAATACTAATGGGGAATAATACGATACAAAAGGAATTAACATTACGTCATAGGTTTATTTTATGGGACACTCTGAGAACCATCAGGAACTGAACATTGTGGGAAATGCGAGGATTTTACAATGTGGATGGTTATGGAGCATAAGGAGAGATGTTAAACATAATCTCCTATCCAACACTTAGTTATGTACTACTCCACACTTATTCACAATTTATTATCAGTAGTTGTATGGGTAGCTTGGGGGAACTTACGGGAATTAACAGTTGCTAGTAGATTTACATGGATGGTACACTCGAGTGATATACGAAAAATCATATGTGTGTTAGTGTGTGTTTTTGATATTTAACGTTGCTTTAAAACATGTTTAGTCGTATCGCTATGATGTCTGAAGTTTGGCAGTTTATAGTGATGTCTAGCACTGGGGAATCATGCCACAGACATGTAGCATGATGTCCCACCAGTTATATTATCCTGGCACTAGGCTGACCAGTGCTAACACTTACATCTAAATGCTGAATGCCTAGCGAGGCAGCTGCTAGTGCCATTTTTATAAGTCTTTGGTATCATTCGACCAGGTTTAGAACCCACGAACTCCCGTATCCGAAACGGATGCTCTAACTTCTAGGCAACCGGAGCGGTCAAACTCCTATGTTAAAAATTTCCATAGGTTTAACAAAGAGATGGTATCATCGGGACAAAGGTGTTTATTATGACAAACGGAAATGGTAATGTTACACTTCATTTTCTGCAATCCAACATGCACCTTTACAATCTGTTACGACTCTATGGTCATAAATTAAGTAACAGAATGAAGTAGAGCCAACAAGTTTTGTAAAACTTAACAAAAAACTTAGTTTTCAGAGTAATAACCTGAAATTGGAGGAGGAACTAAATTAATTGATCCAAGACAAGACTATAAAGTTATATTTAAGTCCAGAAAGAATCGAACGTTCGGAATAAATTTCAGAACCGCGAATGTATGTATCACAATGAAATGGTCCAGAATTCCTCTGAATATTTCACAATAGACCCAGAATAATGGTCTAGTCCAACGATCAGCGTGAAGTTCCAGTTAATAATCCTAACAAATGTCTCATCTCAAACTATCTAGACACAACATCAAGCACATCTGCATACTGATTTTAACATATGAAATAAGGATATGTAATATGAATGAATCCAATATAGGAATGAATCTGATTGTTTGTGATAGATAATACTGCTCAACGTAATATTTCAAAATACCTACTCTATGACCTATCCCCATCCATTGGGAAATAACTTAATTCTTCAAACAACCCACTCGATAGACCTGTCCAACGGGAGGAAGGGGGAAGGTCATCATGTTTATTACTAATATTATTATTAGTGACCTTAAACATGGACATGAGTATCTATTTATTTATACCCTATCCAACACAGACACACACACACACACACACTTAATATCTTAAAATAAAAATGTATACCCATGTACAAAATTTGCTATATAATATACTCTTTCTAGATAATCAGTACAAGTTACAGCAATGGACAAATATTACAACACATTTGTCAAGAGTTAAAACCCCGCCTCCAGAAATATAAATAATTCCATAATAAATCCAACATAATCCCTTACGATCCAGCATCACCTTTTTGATTACTATCCAAAACAAATCCCCCTACTGTTTTATTATTTCTTCCTTTGTTTATGGTTCTTATTCCACTGTTTCTATAAAACAAAATGTATGATTTCATTTTCACTTCAGACTCGTCTCTCACCGGATCTAAGTTAATATTTTTTACCTGGATTGGTTACGCACACTGTCGTTGGCATAGTCTGTCAGCTCTTGCAAACAAATGTTGAAGTCAAGATTTCTCCAATCAAGTATACCTTTCCGGTAGTAAATTTGTGTAACCAATTAGCTAATAAGTCTAAAAGGTTTCTGAAATGTGCAGATGACCGCCTTGCTGGAGGAGTCATCTATTCCTCCAATCAACGATGTACTAATGGTAAATGGCACCCGGAACGACATTGATGACCCAAGGGGGTTTTGTCACCAAAAGACTTCTGGTACACATGATTTTATTGCCCCAAGACTTCTTTCGTCTGTGGCTTTGGTGCTCTAGAACCTCTGGCGCCCTAGTGAACCTCTCCCAGTATACTACTGCCTCCAATAATGTAATTTACATTGCTATGTTTTTCTGAGTATCTCTGAAACAAAAACTGATCAGCTAGATCATCAATACAGGAGTTCACTAAGGATCCCTGTTGGAACCTCCTGTATTGTTATTTATAAAAATGTTTTACTCTTTTCTCTCAAACATGCTGAACACATGGATGTGGGTGACTTTCCACTTTGCTGACGTGCATATTAATAAAACAGATAAGATTTCCACTCTAAGATTGCTAATGTTTCTGACTGTTCGGATGCCAACAAGCTGGCATTTAGCCAAAATTCTCAATTGCCACACATATTCACCTGCAAATTTCACGAGTGTTTTGTGACCTTGATTAAATTCGACAAATACAACAGGTTTGTTTAAACTCTAGACCAAACTAACATGCGTTTTTCTACAGGTTAGTTTGATTGATACTTGATTGAGACTGGATTGTAAAAGCACAATTAGCCTAAAAAAAGATCCACATTTTGCAGTGATTTAATAAAAGCAGTGACAACACAATCTTTCTTTTTTATCTTCTTTTATTAACAATGCATATAAAACTGTATTGGGGAAAAGTACAGAAATAAATACATTAGTGTATGACTTCCACTATTTTAATAATAATAATAATAATAATAATAATAATAATAATAATAATAATAATAATAATAATAATAATAATATTAATAATAATAATAATAATAATATTAATAATAATAATAATAATAATAATAATAATAATAATAATAATAATAATATCACTTTATTCATTAATTTAGGTGACCAGCCCATATTGCATTATATATATATATATATATATATATATATATATATATATATATATATATATATATATATATATATATATATATATATATAGTAATTAAAATGGGTATAGAACATAAATATACATACGCAATTTCATATATATATATATATATATATATATATATATATATATATATATATATATATATATATATATATATATATATATATATATATATATATATATATATATATATATATATATATATATATGGTTTGGTTATATTTAATCCCGCGACAGTTAATCCCGCGATAGTTAATGCCTGACACTTAATCCCGCGACAGATAGTCCCGCTGACACATTATATGCTTGATTTACTGTCGCGGGATTCATTGTCGTGGGATTAAATGTCACCAAACAAATATGCTCACGGATAGGCTAAGATCACAAACAATTAACACCAACAGTAAATAATCCCGCGACAGATAGTCCCGCTGACACATTATATGCTCACAGATAGGCTAAGATCAAAAACAATTAACACCAACAGTAATCCATCAAATAAATAATAAGCTTATACAATAGTATGATCGCAGGAATAATTTTGGTCTTTCGAGAACTAGTATGGACCGGATTGGCTGAATTGGCTGAAATTAAGAAATTAAGAAAACCACCATAACTCCCATTATATAAGTCAGAGAGTTTCTTGGCTAACTCACTTGGAATAGTATTAATTGAATAATAATATTAATATAATTAGTAATATCAGTGTAGAGTCTACAAAAAAATAATAGCCTATGGCTGATGGCCATAGTACACAATTAATTTCACTATATTTTCTCTACATTTGTTTCTCAGTACTGAACTTGCCACTGTGTGACAATCAATACAAATCGTATGTTAATCTAAAATACCTTCAAAGATGACTTTACCGGATTTTATTAATTGTGTACTGATTCCTGATAAGATCGCTTTTTGGTATTCTTCAAGAAATGGCTGGTTCGCAGCCGTCTGTCCCCAAGAGATACCAGACGCAGAAGACGCGTGTCAAAAATGCTGTCGAACGTTACTCATTGAGCGAAGTTCTGGTCTATCTGCGTGCCATTGTTTACCGGTCACACATTTAACTTTTAGTTCTCTATTTCACTTTACATTTAAATTTCGTACTTCTGATTACCTTTTATTAAATTGTGTTAAATATAATTATTTTATTTTTTCTTATTTTACATGTCCACGGGAGGGTTTATCTGTGAGCATATAATGTATAAGCTTATTATTTATTTGATGGATTACTGTTGGTGTTAATTGTTTTTGATCTTAGCCTATTGGTGAGCATATAATGTGTCAGTGGGACTATCTGTCGCGGGATTAAATGTCAGCCATTAACTGTGTCGCGGGATTAACTGTCGCGGGATTAAATGTCCTTACACCATATGTATATATATATATATATATATATATATATATATATATATATATATATATATATATATATATATATATATATATATATATATATATATATATAGTAATTAAAATGTGGTATAGAACATAAATATACATACGTAATTTCCTATAAATAATCATTGCATACAATTATATATGTGTTATTACCACTAAAAAATTATCAACATTCGCATGATTTGTCAAAATTTGTCCAGGACGAAAAGCCGAATTGATATAGTAAGAAGTATATCTTTCTTAAATGATCATAAGCTAAACAAATAAAACAAAATGTAATTCATCTTTTACCAAATAAACATTATTTTTCGGCTTAATTCACAATATCTATTATTTCTCTGAAATATTACCAATGTATATATATTCAGCATATACGCTGAGCAACTAAATTTAGCAAGTAACTTCCTAAAAATACAACATGATAATCCATCTGATAGGTATTTTTCCGGTTCTATTTCTGTTTTATACATGTTATGTGTGAGAGTATTTGTGTCAGTTGTTAATATCACTTTGCCAGTTTTTGAAATGCCTAACCCCTAATTTGCAAACATAGTGAGAAAAATTGTTTATCGTCTCCTACATCTTAGCCGGACGTACACAAAGCCAAAGCGATATGACATGCCTTTAATTTTGTTAGCCCATTGGGGTCGCGATTGATTTCATCTAATCTTTTCAACATTAAATAGCATTGTTGTGGATATCAAGTTAAAGACATTCTTATAACCTTCAGTTTTTAATACATCGTATAAATAAGGGTTACAAAGTGAATATCTTCTGCATTCCCCTAACAAAATCGCATAATGGATAGTTTTAGGAACACTTATATACTCCTTGCAAAATTTTTATTATACAATTTCAATATCTCTACTGAATTCATATTCCCAAATTTCTGATCCATATCAAGCAATTGGTTTTATCACAGAATCACAATTTTAAAGCATCCTCAATACTAAAACAGCCAAATCGATTTTGATAATAAAAAATCCTTGAAAATGCTGTCTTTGCTCGAGCCGCTAGTGTCTGCCTAACATTTGTATAAAACCTACTTTGTAGAGAGAAAATGACTCATATACTTGTAGTAAGATTTTCTTTGTAAACCAAACTTCCATTAGCTTGAGATATCCCCAAGTCCTGAAAATAATGATTTTAATTTTATCGAGTTTGACCATCATACCGGTTTTATGACAGAAACGTTCAATAACATTTAGCTGGTTCCAAAGTAGCTTAACTGTATCAGCGCAATTAGCAACACCATCAGCGTAAAGTATTGCAAAAATATTATCAATATCTCCTGAGATAATTACATCTCTGTTGTAATCGAGCTTCAGCTGTGTAATCAAATCATTATTAAAAAGGTAAAACATGAGGGGACTAAAACACAACCTTGCCGTGTACCTAATGTACCTTCCAAGTAAATGGTTAAGCCTTTAGGTATTAGAATATAGCTTATCAGATTGTCATACAAATCTATTAATGTTTACCATTTACCATTCATACTATACTATACTATACTATACCTCGCTTTTGGAATTTTTTAAATTTTATTTATTTTGGTTTGGCGTTGTACGTCGCTATAACACAAATATTTATTGTGTTGAGGCAACTGGATACATAGGGCTTATCAGACCTATTCTACATCCTTGAGGATACAAGGGGTTATAGCCCAACTCCACCCCACACCAAAAATTACATCATTGGTTTAACAACTTTGCAACACTTTCAAGTCCTTCTGAAAGATCCGATGACTTTGGGAGTGGGGGATAGAGCAAAGGTAGTATATCAATATTGAAGATTGACTGTTTTTAGGAAAATGACAGCCACCCTAAAGAATTCTCACTGATATAGTGCAATTCCTGAACTGTCTGCTTAAACGTCTGCACTGCTTGTATTGATGGTTCCGACAGTATTATGTCGGAATCCATGCACATCGAAACTCCTAGATTCCATTCATGTTTTCAACCTCAAACAGTCAGTTAGCCAACCCACCCATAAACATGGTCACATTTTAGATTGGATTATTTACAGACCTGATAATAGTATTTTTTAATCCTCCCTGGTTTCCCACGAACTTTCATCAGATCCCCTCTGCATTATATGCCATCTTGACGTATCAGTTCCTAACCCTCCAACTTTATTTGCTACTAAGAGAAACCTCCATATGATAAACAGAACCAACTAATACACGACATCCAAGCAAACATAACAACTAGCTTACCTACTACAGAAGAACAACTTGATATCTGCCTGCGTTCATTGCTCGACAAACACGCCCAAGCAACCAAGTGCAAAGTAGCAATTCAGAAGTGTTTTTCGTTTTATAGCAGTGGTAGGGACCAGCTTCGCACTGCTAAGAGACCGTCGTATAGCTGAGAGACTTTGGCTTTCCACCAGACTCACTGTTCATAAGCAGAATTATGATGCCGCTAAGAAGAATGTCACATAGTCCATGCAGCGAAATTGGCCCACTACAGTACTAAGATCACGGAAAGTTTCTGCTACAAAGAGCTATTTGAGATTACTAACAAGCAACTGTCAAAGAACAAATGTACACCACTTCCAGCAACCTTCTCTCGAGTCGACCTTCAGGACCTGTTTGCAAATTTCTTCCGTGACAAAGTACAATCCATCAGAGATAAATTTGAAAACACAATTTCAGTTGAATCGTCATCACCATACAGTTGCGATACAGAATTTCAGCGACAACCATTAGTATAGCATTTGAACCTGTCTCTATGGATTTAGTACGTACAATCGTGATGAAGAGCGCACCAAAGTCATGTGAACTGGATCCGATTCTGACGTCACTTCTGCTAGAGTGCTTGGATCCAATATTGCTTTCACTTTCACTAACTGATGTTATTAATACGTCTCTCTCATCTGGGGAATTCCCGTCATTTTACAAAACTGTCATTGTAAAACCTATGCTGAAGAACCCAACACTTGACCATAATGATCTAAAGAACTACTGCCCAGTTTTTAATCTCCCATTCATGGCAAAAATCTTATCTGAATTCAAACAGTCTTTTTAGCAATGTATAGTCTGCATATCGCCCTCCCCACAGTACTGAAATCGCTCTTATTAAAGTAGTCAACGACCTTCTCTCTGCTATGGATAACGGAAAGACTACAGTCCTCACCCTCCTTGACTTATCTGCATCATTTGACACTATAGACCATGATATTTTACATCACTGCTTCCAGTATGTATTTGACATTCATGACACGGCCTTACTATGTGTGTTGTGTCGAATCTTGAAAACTCTTACAAGCTTTGATTAAAGGAATTGTATCAAAGTCAACTTAATTAAAGTAGAAAGGGCTAGAGATAGTTATATGATTATTTTCATTTCATCTCTGAACGTCAAAAGGGAATTCGTTCTAGCCGACGTAACTTGACCGAGTCATACGCTATGGTACAAGAGAATGACATAAGACCCTTTCCCAAAATCGACCGGGTAAAGGGCAGAAGCTAGCCATAAATGATTGTTCAAAGGAACGTTAGTTACGGCATGATTAGTTGTTTATTTGTCTTGTCAATCCAAAACTTCTTAGGAACAGATTTAGGATACTGTCTATTCCGATTGGTTAATATGGATTTATGGGCGTAACTCTGTAAGAAATTAAAGGTTTTACCTTAGGAAAATTCTTATCTTCAATCTTTCTTGAAAAAAGAGTGATCGACTCCAGGAGCATGGAAGACGTTATCTCGTGATTTGGCAGTAAAGCGGGAGTTTTGTCTCAGCGAAGTAGGCAAACTCTACATTTGAATTCGTAACAAGTACGTTTTCGTTATTGAGTAAGGGGCCAGATAGTTGTCTCAGTTAGGAGACCGACTATACTTGAGGTTCATGGAAACGAATAAAGTAAACGGCAAAAGGTACGCAATCTTAGTTTCCCGATTTAAATATGTTATTTCATTTGTTGATCTATTTGCAAATGTATTCTTGATTTGATGTATGTATGTATGATTTCATTTTGCAGGATTTTAGGGAAATGCTAGTTATGACATTTTATTCTTTGATTTCCTAATTATCAATTCATTTGGAGAATTGGCAAGATTGAATGTAATTAAAATTTCATTAGATTAGTTGACAAGATTGCATGTAATTGAATCTTTAATACCTAGGAGAGATTAGGAATTTTCATGAATTAAGCTTAAGGAATGATGGGTAATATTTCATAGTTTTATGGATTAACTCTGTCTAGAATGAGTATGACCAAACATTACATGTATATCCATATACTAGTTTGTAATATTTAATTGATCACTTAAGTGTATATCTATATGCTAGTTTAGATTTATTTAATTGGTCGAGTAAACTATTTGAGAATAGTTAGATCTGAGGGTCTAAGCAATATGTAACTTAACACTGCTAGATTGGTAGAGTAAGAAGTCAAGGGGGGGTTACATACGGGTTCATACGGCTGAGTTGAATTTAATTGACCAGCCCTAGCGAGACCCGAATTACGGTCAGGACAAGCATTGACTGACTATGTAAACGAGAGTTAGGTAACATTCATGCGGCAGAATTTGTGTCTTTTGTTTTCTGAGCCGACATTAATGTAAAAATACCGATATACTTGGGAATGTGACCTATTGTTTATTGCGAGACATTTTATTTATTGAAGGAAACAGCTTTCATGAATTCACCTGAGAAATCCCTGAACGAATCACTGGACCAGAGCAAATTCTGAGCCGAAGTCTAAGTCCAGAGACGATTGTTAAATCAGAGTTCGACGGACAAGAGTCCAAGACCAAACAGCAAGACAAAGATCGGCAGAGCAGGGACGAACGGAAGCCTTGATGTCCGCATTAAATAGGTGATGAAGTCTCTCATCGTTGCACTCAAAGATCACATCTCATTGGCAATGAAGATAGTATATTAACGTTGAAAGTAATTTTAGCATTCAAAGAAATTTGTATTGTCTTTTTATTTGAGTACATGTTAGTACAATTTTCTTTCTTTTGTAACCAAGTAATTGATTTCTTTTCATTTTAAATTCTGTTGATAAACTGATTAAATTTTATATTTGTTCATTGAATGGGGGCTCGTTGTGTGTATTTCTTCAATATACTTGTTCAGTGATCTGCATTCTTCTTTCTATCTATCCACACTGGGTAAATTACACCGCGGAGGTCATTCCCTAGCAACGAACCGTAGTGAAAGAGGTTGGTGTGTTTTGAACGCCGCCAATTTGTCACACTATGGTTGAAGTCCTACTTGTTCAACAGGACACCATTTGTGTCCGCAAATGGAAAACACTCCCGCCCAGTTGATATATGCCGTGGTGTTCCCCAGGGGTCTGTTTTTTGGATTGGACCTGTTCTCTTCATTCTGTACACTCAGCCACTCTCAAGTGTCATAGATCATCATCCATTGTCTCACCAATTGTATAATGATGACACTCAAATATACAAATCTAGATATCCAGCTGAAGTTGAAGCTACCATCCAAGACATAGAGAGGTGCAATTCTGATGTGAAATCATGGATGGCATGTAACAAGCTGCAGATGAATGATGATAAAACTGAAACCATCCTGATTACAAAACAAAGACTTTCTCATTCACATCCTTTACCTCAGACAATAAATATTAGCAATGCCAACATTCAATTTAAGCAGTCAGTACAAAACCTCGGTGTCACTCTTGACTGTACTCTCATTGCATCATCATATCATGAACATCTGCCGGGCTGCATATCTTGAGCTGAGACGCATCAGCTCCATTCGCAAGTATCTGTCAGTTGATGCCACAAAACCACTTGTGTGTTCCTTAGTACTTTCAAGATTGGACTATTGTAATTTAATTCTGTCTGGTTCATCTCAATATCTACTTCAGAAACTTCAAAAAATTCAAAACACTGCTGCTCGGTTTATCATTAGAGTACCACAATCAGAGCATGCCTCTCCGCTGCTCTGTACCCTACACTAGCTATCCATTCAATCCAGAATTAAACACAACATTTGTTCTCCGTGCTACGTTTTACTGACGGGCTCCAGTCCAACATACCTATCTGACCTCACCCATGTGTATACACCTGCAAGATGCCTACGCTCCTCTTCTGACACTCGCATTCTCAATATTCCCACTATGAAGTTGAAACCATATAGACAACATTCTTTTGCATACCAGGGCCCAGCAACGTGGAACGAATTGCCGACTGCACTTAAACACAAAAACACAGTGATCTCATTCAAGAGCGCCCTTAAAACCCATCTATATAAACTGCAAGAACAGTCATAATGACCTAATAATGTATCCTTTTTAAGGTATTCTTACCTTAAAATTTTACAGCATGTTTTCTGTTTCTAATTGTTGTGGTGTTTGTTTTTATTTTTGTAATCATTTCATTATATGTTTTTTTATTCCTTTTAAGCTTTGCCAAATGTTGTTTAGCGCTTAGAGAGTCTAAAGATTAGGCGCTATATAAAGTCCTCGTTATTATTATTATTATTATTATTATTATTATTATTATTATTATTATTATTATTATTATTATTATGTAATTAACAGAGTTTATTCAGTTCCTTGGTCGTCTCTGACGTAATATGTCCGTTGGATATCCAATCTACTGTTCGAAATTTATGCTATATATTTACTTTTATGAATATTTCTTTTGGGTTTTTTTGTTTGTTTTTTTTAATTAAGAAAGCATTGACTACTACAACTCCTTCATTACTATATAGCAGTGACCCTGAAAATCTGTCCCATTATACCAGGGTCACGCTTTTTTTGAAAGCCTGCATAACCTCCCAAGAGAAGACGCATACACAAACAAAACAGACACGCGTTTCCTGAATGTTACCCATCTGAAGGCTAGAGAGACGATACATTTCATTTAAAACAATTACCATAAATATGTCCTCAATCTTGTATAAGCGAACACATCCTCAAAAATGCAATCAATTATCCTTGTATTTCTGTCAGTACACCATAGTCAAACAAATTATGTTTTCAGTTGAGGAATATTTGCATTTCATTAGTCAGGACTTTAACCTAATGTAAAAAAACAAAAGTAATCTAACTGTGGATAAAAGTTTAGAATGTGATGTACATACCGAGCGAATTTATTTTAAATTTTTGAACATAGTAATATCAAATATTTTACTTCTTGTTTTGCATGTTTCGTTTACATTTTGAGTTTATGTAATACTATTTTAACAAAGAAAGATAGACATAGCAAAGAAATTATATAATTAATCCATCCTATTTGGCTCAAATTCCCTAACTAACTTTATGTCTGTCGCCACCTTAGTCTGCTTGTACGGTGTCACAAAAACTACGTTTTCTACCTACACTCATGTCTTACTACTCTACTTGAAAACAGTTTACCTATTTCTGGTGTAGTCCTACCTACTTAAATCTGACTATCCCTTTCACAAACAATTAATAACACAGCCCGAATTTCTCCCCAAATTCAGAGTAACGCGTACACACTAAAAAAAGGCCTAATTACTACTGCAGGCTTACATAATTAATTATTCTCTAAAGAAAATACTATTGTAATTTTCCCCCTGAATTCCACAAATTCAGAATACGACCCTTTCTGCCCAAACGTAATTAATAAAAGCAAAGGCGCTTTTATCTTTCTCTTACAAGGTAATGTTATCATCACAACATGAAAAGAGATGGAAAGAAAACTGCATGCACTATATATACAAATGAGCAGACAATAGTTCGATTTAATGTTTGGATTAATTACGTTCTATTCTATATTTTCTGAGAATCTTCACTCGAATGAAATGTTCTAATCCCGAGACGAGCCCATACCTTGCTACGTGGCGGTTTGATTATCGATATCAAGGATGATCCATCACGGTGTTTTTGCCCAAATCGAATAAACAATAAAATAAAATATGAAATTAATGGATGGAATAAGCAGGGATTTGAACAGAATTAGTTATTCAAACAATACGAGCTCTGTATGCAGAATATAACAATTCATTCAATTGTCTCAACAAAATGAAATTGTACATGACATATCAATGATATACTTTGTTAGAAATGATTACCATGTTCACAAAATACAATTAACCGTTTTGCTGACAACTTTCATCATAAAATCGTGTGAACGATCGAAATCAATTGGCCAGCATGCCTGCATAACCTGGTTGCATAATGGTCGCTTCAAATTCGACCGTAAGTGACAGGTTAGAGTCGACATCTCTCTCTCTCTCTCTCTCTCTCTCTCTCTCTCTCTCTCTCTCTCTCTCTCTCTCTCTCTCTCTCTCTCTCTCTCTCTCTCTCTCTCTCTCTCTCTCTCTCTCTCTCTCTCTCTCCTTTTGAGTTATGGAGCGGTAACTTGGTTGTCTCCTACCTTTGCCCAGTGAATGGGTTGATATATGGAGCCATTTCTATTTTGGAATAAATAATCTAAATATTTGTTACGTTTCTTTTTCTGGGATCGTACTCTATCCCTCTCTGGAGTTACGTCAGATATCGTCATATCGAAATTCAAAAGAAACGTAGGCTACTATGGGTCAATTCGAAAACTGACAGCTGATACACATCACTAAGATTAATATCGTTCCCTAACGGTTATTAAGTGTCCCTAACTGAAATAACATTATCTAGACAGAATATACCATATGCACTGCTGTGAACTATAAATCGTTGACTGGCTTAATTTGTTGGCCGGCAGGTGCTTGATTTCTCGGTTAAAAGATTTACCATCTTATCATACAAATGAATTAACAAAACTCCCCTCCTGTCTTAACTGCAGTATTTGCTAACTACCAATTCATTGGTATCACATTTCCTGACACAGTAACATCAGTTCCTAGCCTACGTGATTTGCATTACATTTAAAACGAATACAATCATTCTCTCAGAATTGCTATGAAATAAATAGTATATGAAATTGTTAAAATAAATGAGTTATGTAACATTCAAGATAAATGAATGCAAACAATTATATTCCGAACTCAAAGGAAAATCTACGTATGAAGTCAAAACAAATAAATTCAACAAACTCACATCACGAAAATTGCCTAAGATTGAGAAAATGAGGTTTACGAGACTCGCTGACTTCTGTGCAGCAAATTCTGTCTGTACCTTTAAGGTTCCTTGTCCCTCAAAGTTCCAGACACTCGTCCCCTAGACAGCTAAACTGAGAATAAATATGTTATTTTTCCTCGGAGCTCAGAACATCTTGCCTTCCTGCAGACAGTTTGTCTAATTTTTCGAGAGAGATTAACATTGAAATTCGTCTGGGAAACAGCACCCCACCCTTTACTTAGCTTATCAGTATTAAACTTATCTAACTTCCGTTATTAATATATGCCCATCAAAGTGGGAATGTTTTTTTTTATATTTCGCCTTTATTAAAAAAACAAAACTTCTGCAATATGTAATTCTGTGATATGTACGACTCTGTGGTCATAAATTAAGTAACAGAAAGAAGCAAAACTTACCAAATAAATTAATTATCAAAATTATAAATGAAACTGGAAGAGGAACTTACAGCATTATGAGATGAATCCAATATAATCCTGATAAAACTCTATGAAAGTCTAAATGATGGAAAAATTTTGTGTAAATTTCAAATGTACTAGTCCCCCAAGAATCCTGACGTTTGTGAAAATGGCGTTGTCTGGTTCTTCTTTGAATAATTCACAAGAGTTTCGGAATAATATTATCCAAATGATAAGCACTTTCTCTTTCCCCTGAACAGTCCAAACAGATGTTTTACTTCTCGAATATATCAGTACAACCTAAAACATGTCTGAAGACTTGTAACTCAAATAAGAGTGATTCCAAAATAGGAATGAATCGGATTGCTCAGTTAACTCCTTATATACACTTTCTATTACGACTAATTGTCACAACATACCCCCACGTGATAGATCATACTACTCAATTTGTTTTAAAATTGCCTATTAATGTGATCCAGACGAACCAATGGGAAAATAGTCAATTCTACTAAAAACCGTCCAAGCCTCATCAGCCAATGAAAAATTAACCCAAAGTAATTATTAATTATTGTCAGCATATACGTAAGCAAATATTTATAGATACTCTTCTTATTTAAAACTGACCCTAGCTACGTAGGCAAAATCTATAATTTGAAATTACCACAGTTTATAACCATTATTAACAATGACAAAAAAATAGAGATAAAATCATATACCAGGATTACAAAAGATATATACACATATAGCATAATACTTATTTAAAACTAATGGGGACCCCGAGTGGCCCAGTGGTCTAAAGTGCTGTCCGTTACGGATCACTGCCATCTCACCTCTGTCTGCGTGTGTTCGAGTCTAGGATTCGGCTAATGTAGATATGTGAGAAAGCTTGCCAGTAGCTTCTCAAGGGTCAGTGGTTCTTTCCGGTGATTTCCCGGTTTCTTCCTCCACCATTAATACTGGCCGCCATGAATAGCCTATCGTGTGCTGAAAATGGCGTTAAGCCCAACAACAACAACAACAACAACATTTAAAACTACTCAAATCTTTTCTGCATCGTCTCAGCCTTGTCATTATTCAGCTACTGAAACACCAAATATCTCTCTGACCGTTACCATGAACTCTAATTAAAAATGAATCAAGCACCAAACCAAGATCTTAAAATCACTGCAGTCTAGTGATTTAAAGCAGTGCCTAGCCCATTCATTCATTTAATTTGTTCTGTTTCACACTGACTGAAATAAAATGTGCTGTTAGAGCATCTACGATATACATATACGTGTATGTGCGTGTGTGTGTGTACGTGCGTGCAGTTTCTTCTCTCCATTTTAATGTATGGACACATTAAATAGATAAAATAATCAGAATTTTTTCTCAGGAACAGACAGGTTCCACGTAAATATTGCTAGCGTATGAGCAGACAATGTTTTAGATTCAAAGATTGCGTTTTATAAGAGCAAGCGTGATACAAGTTTATAAACCAACTCATTTTTATATACATATTTGGACTTGAGATTCCCCTAACCAAAAGATAAACATTAATGTATACATGTCATACCTTATCAGAGTTCAACTTCATGATTAGGAAGTATGCAGACAAAATTGGAAATCAGGCCAAACGGTGACGTGATGACATAAATGTCAACCATGTGCCAGAAATACGAACGTTAAGATAATTCGTAAATGGATTCTAAATCGGAGGTATTTATGATTGTGCTGGTATAAAAGTGTCATCAGTACTTATTCTTTAAATATCTGTTTCACATTTATCTTCATTTACGTTAATTGTGATAATATTTAAAGATTGTTTGAGTATTTTGCATAAGTTCAAGGTCTATGAGAATTCAAACCTTGATTATATTAACCTGGCATGAACTATAGGAATTCAACCTTTGAAGTTCAAATTTGGTGACATACTTGGCATTTTCAATTTTATCAATGCAGTTATCGACTTGGGGTAATGGAAATAATGCAGTTATCGACTTGGGGTAATGGAAATAAATGTTTTAATCACACTGTTCACATTTCTTTAACCAGTGCAGATGCTGAAAGTTTTATCTGGTTTCAGAACAAGTACACATGGTGAACTCCTACTTTTACTCGGTTCTGTATAATCATTTTCCTGCAAATACTGAATTTCTTTATTCAATTCTTCCTATTTGAGAGGGTTCTTTAAGTATGGGTGTTGTTTCACAGGTTTGGAATTTGCAATTTGAACGTCATGGTAAATTTGATTTGCTCATGTAGGAACATCTGGAAATAAGTGTTCATATTCAATTAATAAATATTTAAGTTCATTCCTTTCTTGTTGTTGCAGATGTGAAAGTTTCTTGTCCATATTATTCCTAATTTCTGGTTTCAGAAGATTTGTCACTCAGAAATCAATAGGGACCGATTACATTCGTTTATTTAAATCCTCATAGATTGGGGCAGATTCAGCTAACTTAACTGCATGACTAACTTTGCGATCTCTCTCAATATAATATTACTTTCCTTTGTAATGTAATCATACCTTAATATCATTCTTGTTTGAGTAGAGTGCAAATTAGCACTTGAAACCTCACAACATTTGATACCGTATACTTGAAATTGTAAACAACATCGACAAGACTGATTTCAGTATCTTCATTAGAAAGAAGTTTCTCTTTCAACAACTTTAATCGTGCACGCACAGAAGCTAATTGAAAGGGACTGAATCCTACAGATTCTTAAACTGATTCCATAACAGCAAGCAATGGTAAATGAATGCCTTCATCCTAATCTTTACCCGTATCAAAGCAATATGATCGAATCATATTTTTCAAAATCTGATGAAATCTTTCTAAAGCTCCTTTGCTCTCAATGTGATAGGCAGAAGATTTAACTTGTTGGATGTCTAATTCATACATAACTTGCTGAATGAGATGTGATGTGATTATGATTTTTAACGTAGCTTTAACAAATTTTAGTCATATAGCTACGATGTTTGCAGTATGGCAGTTTATAGTGATGTCTAGCACTGGGTCATCATGCCGCAGACATGCATCATGATGTCCCACCCAGTCACATTATCCTTACACCAGGTCAACCAGTCCTAACACTGACCTCTTAATACTGAGCATCAAGCGAGGCAGCTGTTAGTATTTTTTTGTAAGTCTTTGGTATGACTCGACCGAGGATCGAACCCACGATCTCCCGCATCCGAGGAGGACGCTCTAACCACTAGACCACCGGAGCGGTTCAGTATTTAAAACATCACTTCCATGGGCCAGACTAGGAATGTCCTATTTGTAAGATGTTGGAACTACAATTTGATAGTTCACTGACCACTCGTCACCAGCAGGTACATCGGGAGGTCTCTATATTCTTATAAGCATCCCATTTTTAATGAAATAATAAACAGATACATATGTGGCTTCTGTTTCACTATGGACCTTTGAAACAAAACCAGAGATCTCGGGATCATTTTCTTGTTCGACGACAAGTTTATGTCGTTTGTCACCCTGATTAGAATAAAGAGAATGAGTAGTTAAAAGAGGATCACTGTAATCAATACTTTTTGATTGACCCAAACGTAGAGTAAACGTGATCTCATCAAATGCCTGAGCAATTCAGCTACAGGAATACTCTCCTGATTAACATCATTCTAAAGAGCTTTCTTTGCCATAAATCAGGGAATTCTTTTCAATAGGATCGACTTTCTGATCCAAAGAAGACTTGTCAGTTACAAGTGGATTAACCATAACCTTGTCTCCAGCTAGGTCTTTGTCTAGTAATAAAAGAATGCCCTCAGTGGGTAAAGAAGTCCGATTTTTGACTGTCACGGATCCTGAGACTAAGTCTGATGACAAATATACACATGGAGAGGAACATTAACACAGCTCCACTCCACTCCCTGAATAAGAACACTCATTAGAAAAAGACTTCTCAGATAAAGGCAAAGTAACTGATAATAAATGACTCTGACAAGCTCCTGTATCCCTTAATATTTTAATGGGGATGGATTGGCCGAATGACCCAAGAGTGACATAGAACCCGTCGAACTGAATGGTTCATAATTCGTCATAATTAAAATCAGACTGGGTTTTATTAGACCCAACAAGAGTGGTGCTTTCAATACAAAACAATGGCCTTGACCTCACATAAATAAAAGCATTTGCAATAGGTCTGCCTTGTGTATGATGTTTTTTTTTTTATCAATTTTTAGCAATCAGAAATAGCTTGTACACGTGGGAAGAGAAAATGAATTCTGATCAAATTTATCAGAAGCTTGATTTCTAAAAGTTGTACCAAATTGAAATTTGGAAGGGCTCTCATATTAGGCTGAAATACTTTTTTGCCAGAAGACTGCTGAGTGAAAGACATGCCTACAAATGAAATTTTATGAGCTAATGAATACTCATCAGAAGAACGAGACGAGTTTTCCAAGGTTTCGATATATGTTCATCAAAATAGTTCTTAATGTTACTATGAAAACAGTTCTTGGAATCCTCAAGTAATACAAGTTGCCTGAGATTTTCATAATATTGATCAACTATTTTGGCACCACCTATAAAATAACTGCTATTTTTATCTGGCAAATTCGGCATGAGTTTGTCCAGCTTCTTCTTCATAGTTCTCGAATTGTTGCCGATAATTATCAGGGACTAACTCGTAAGTCTTTAATATGCACTCCTTATCCAGATCAACGTCAGCACATTGCTGTACTGATGGGGAAGCATAAATGTCTCAGGCAGTGAAATGTAACTATCACTAGTGTTTTACCAGTAAGTACACATTGTAATAACAAATTTCTATCTTTTACTTCATGATTACATGTTATTTATACATAACCTATATCGAGTGATTAACCTTGGTCAGTAATTAAGTTTAGGGCCTACCTGGGTAATGTTTTGTTATTTGTAAACATATTACATAACTAATTTCTCTATGATTTAAGATTATATATTAAGAACATTATTAATCAGAGGGAAACATGTTTAATGCTGTTGAGTTTAATAGAAATTAACAATGTTTCTGAAACAAGTTCTTTACGAATTAAATGGTAAAATGACCCTCATCCTGTTTGTGTTATTGCGTATTAGCTTTTTATATTAAATTTGTTTACTTCAGAATTGCTCATTCCTATCTTAATAAGTAGTATAGGGAAATGAGAGTTTTGGCCCACCACCACCCTCCCACACCTCCTCCCCCACCCCCGCCAAACCCTTCATTTCCCTATACTACTACTATGTAGACAGATATTTTGTAACCAGACAAAACAACAGGTGTTGGAATGCCATAAGCTCTGTCAACAGAAGTGACGAATTTGTTAGAACAGCGCATGCATGGAATATGATTATTCTAAAGACAGCAAATAGGTTTTACCACAAGTTTTTTTATCAGATAACAGGATGAAAATTAAACTGTACATTAGAACGTTTCAGTTAACAAGGTGGAAATTAAACTAGCATTAGAATGAAAATGATATTATTTTAGTTATATTATATCTTAAGTTTAGATAAAATTATACGTTACTCATATTTTCTTTGATAATTTTTTCCATACTTGCTAACCCTCATTGGTAGAATATCTGTTAACATATTGTCAATAACACAAAATTCACGTAATAAATCATCCATATTATATTTAACTCCTCGTAGGTAAGACCGGATCTGATAAAGTAGTTTCTTGTAAGATTTAATAGATGTTAAACATCCGTGCTTTTTTATCAAAAGTCTTGGTTCTACTTTTTTACACGCCGCTGTAAGTGAAACACCAATACCAGATATAATTAACAAAAATGGATTTAATGATACCCCACTTGAAATTATAGCAGAACTGGTCATTAACAAGGGTAGATATGATAACACACCAAAGATTTTTATGATAATATTTATAGTATTGTATTAGTGCGTCCACATCCTCTTCTGGAATATCTTTTGAAATGTGATTAAAATCAACTATACTTCTTTTCATTATAATATTTGTTTACATAGTTATGATAAATCAGCTATAAATTCCAAACACCACGCATAAGGACCTATAAAATTTTTATCAGTTGGTTCAAGTGTAAATTTCTCCTCAGAATTTTTGTTTAATATTACATATAATATTCCAAATAAGTTATTATCTAAATAACGCCATGGAAGTGTGGTAAATATTATTTTAAACTTTGCACTGCTAAACACTGACAATCTATACACACCGGTAACTTCTGCAGTGTATTTTAAAGAATCATTTTCCTTCGTCCATGTACCAGACCCAATTGCAACAGTATACACAATATTTTTAATCTGTTTGTGAGGCATTTTAATCATATTCGTTTTCTCAACAATATTAGGAATTCCACTAATAATATCATTGAGTTTTGTGTTAATATCGTTGAGTTTTGTATTAATATTAGCGAGTGTAATGTTAACATTTGATGGATTTCCAAAAAATTCATCTCTAATTTTGTTTATGTTTCTGCGAAAACTTAAAAATGTATTCACGTGACTGGTAAAATCAGTTTTGAGCGCTGTGATTTCATTATTAATTGAAGCGTCCCAATCATTGACGTATTTTTTAGTGACAGCATCCCCATCCTCAGTTGGGTTTCCAAGATCTGTAATCTTGTTTTGCATCATAACAATATTCCCACTTGGATTTCGTACAACTACATCTGACAGTTTTACGTTACTCGTCTTTAATCGTCCTTCTTTGTCCTGGAAAATGACGACTTGATCTGGATCTACGCTGGTAAGATTTAGTAAATTATTGATTTCATTTTTGAGCCGATCAAGAGTTGCATATTTGGATAAGTCACCTTGGTAACCTTTTGTGGATAAATCTGATAGTGTTCCAAATTTTGTATAGTAGCTCATTATTTACTGTCCTAGATAAAATTATCAAGACTAGTTTAATATTATATAAAATGGCAAAATCGTTGATATTAAACATTGATACAGAGAGACTAGTGAAGCATAAACATAACAATGAACTTCCTGATTGTCATTATCTTATTGTTGGGCGAACTGGATCGGGGAAAACAAATTTGCTTATGAATTTGCTTCTTGGTCATAATTTTAACTACGACAGAGTTTATATTTAAACAATCAATCCATAGCAAGATAAGTATGAGTTATTAAGCAAATATAATAACAAGCTTCGTGATGATCTTAAAGCTGGTGAAGATTTTTTTATAATTAGGCAGCCAGAAGATCTTATTCCAATTAATCAACTTGATGCAGATGAACATAAGATAGTAGTTTTTGACGATATTCCTCTAAATAACATGGAGATGAATAAAATAAGATCGTATTTCTCACTGTCACGTAACAAACAGTGTAATTCTGTTTATCTCGCTTAAGGATTTTATAATGTTGATAGATTTATTAGGCGAAATACGGGTTGTTTTATTTTATTTCCAGGACTGGATAATGTTGACGTTAGAAATATTGCAAGCGAGCAATGCGGTGGCGTGACAAAAGATAAGTTTATTGAACTTTACCGTAATGCTACAAAAGATAAATTTAACTTTTTCTTGTTTGATAAACTTACAAATGATCCAACTAAAATGTTTCGCTGTTGTATTAACAGTTACTTACAGTAAAGCGTTTCAATTTTATAAAATTTATAATTATAATAATGGACAAACGAGCAAGATACAGACAACACATAGAAGATCTAAAAAAAACTTGCTCAATCTCAGGCATCACTTAAGCAAAAAGTACAAGAAGCACGACGTGGGCAAGTAACTGCTACAGAAGCAACAGCTACAATTTTCAAGCCTGTTACTGAAGCACTATTAGGTAAACAACCTGAAACTAAACCACTATCAGAAGAAGAACTTAAACAACTGCAGGAAAAAGGCTTGGTTGGAATTGTTAAAGAACAACAGGAAGCAGCTGCTGCAAAACTTGTTACTAGATCTGATGAAGAAAAAAGAAAACTGATTGAGGCATTTACAGCAAATATAGCTGATCCTGCGGCTAGACAAGCTGAAACAGATCGATTGATAAACAATCCGCTGGAACTTGAGCGAAGATTAGCAGAGTTAACAACGCAAGGAATAACAAATATTATAACAAATTTATCAGGAGACATAAAAGATATCAGATAGGAGCAACAAAGAGTCGGTGATCTTACTGTAAAGTTTATGGAAGTTGGAGATCAAAGATTTTATTTTACAAAAAGAGAAAATGATGAGATAAAAGGTAGTGAATATGATGATTTTTTAAACAAAGAAAATATAAGTGATATTGAAAATATAAGCAGGTGGACTGATGCAGAATATCAAGCATTAATCAACAAATTAGATGTAATATTAAGAGACGGAGCTGCTGCTAAAGATGAAATAAACACGGTTACAGAAATTGATGATATGCTTCCACTTTATGATAGAATGAGAAACGGTGTCATTGCTATCAGGTTTAAAAAAACAGCAGAAAATAGTAGAGCAAAACCTTTTGGTAGTGGGTGTAGTTTTAGAAGGAAATTTTTTACTTTTGATAAAACTCGTATACAAAAAAGTAGAGTAAGAACAGGAACTGGTGTAAAGGTATTTACATCAACTACTGAAATGATAGGTAGATTAATGTTATTAATATCATCAAAGGAAGCTGGGAATGTTAGTGTTGAACTTGATAATGAAATCATTGACATACTTGATCATCTAAGATCGAGTGAATTATTAACATCTGACGAATATGAAACTTTACACCGCGACTTAATTTTGTAAAATGATATAATATTAAAGGAATGCAAACAACATTATTACTAAACTCTAGTGAGTCTGCGATAGATAGCGCAAATTTTTCAGTAAAATATATTCCACCTATCCAACTAGATCCTACAAAACAATATGAAATTGGATTAATTTCTTGTACTTGCTGGAATGCTATACCTAACGTGAAAAATGATGTTAACGATGAAATGTATTTTACTATGATTACAACATCTCCAATATCTACAACAAAAAAAATAAAAATTCCGCAAGGAGCTTATAATGTTACTGATCTAAACAAGGCAATCAAAGAGCTCATCACGAAAGCTGACGGTGTGGCTGATAATTTTGAATTGGCAGCAGAAGTAAATACAATATTAGTAAATTGTTCTATTGCTTCTGGTTCTTATACATCAAAAGGTAGCAAAGGTCAAACAATTTACAGTTTCTCACCAGAAGTCCCGCCAGGTTCTCTCATGCAAATAACTCCACGACATATTATATATTATCCTTTAAACGTTGAAGATCAAATATCAAGTATAATAATGCAGTTGACAGATCAATCAGGAAAACAGTTACATGTTAATAATGAAGTTGTAACTTATTTACATCTACGCGAGCAAAAGTAAAAATTATGCAACATCAAATATAATAAAACAAAGAAAAAAAGTTTATCGAAGAAAAATATTAGGAGGATTTTTTTGGAAATATATTCACTAAAGTTTTTGAAAATATTCCGGGTATAGCACGTAAAGTTGCACCAATTGCTATTGACGCTGGTAAAGCTTTTGCAACTGGGGCTGCATCTGCCGCTGGGACTGCGGTGGGACAAAAAATAGCTGATAAAATGAAAGGTGATCCACCGACTGCATCTGAAATAAAACAAGCTATCTCAGAAATCGCTCCAACAAAAGAAACTCAAGAAGCTATGATAACAACAACAAAAAAGTTATTATCACCAAAGGGCGAGCAGATCATACAAAAATTAATATCTAAAGTAACAGTGCCGCAATAAAATTTTATATAATCTAATAAAATAAAATGTCTATTAAAAATTATCTCGAGTTAACAGAAACTTATGACATCGACAACGATGTGACAGAATTCGAGTTTGTTGAGTACTTTGATGAGAATTCTAACGAACCAAATAAAGCTGGTATTAGAACCTTTAACACCAGAGACGAAGATGTATTTCTACTGCCACATAAGGCTATGTTAGAAGTTCGTGGTCAGATTATGACAGTAGCCAATCCACCTGCTGCAATTGCAGTTGGAGCAGAAGTAGCTCTTATAAATAACGGCTGTTGTTTATTCAAAAGTGCTAGATATCAACTGGCCAATCAAACTATAGAAGATATTTCAAGTCATCTACAAGTTGCAAGTACAATTTTAAATATTATTTCGTTTTCCGACGATTACTCAAGATCAAGTGCAACTAATATGATGTGGTTTAAAGATACTGGTCGGGGTATAGCTGAATCAACCGAATTTTTAAAAAGAGGCGCTATAGTACATGGAGCTGATGCTGATGCAAATGCTGTAATTGTGAGAAATTTTCTCATTGCTAATGCAGACGCGCTAGGTATTGCTGCACCAGATGCAGCTGCTAATGCAGACGCTACAAGAGTTTCTCTTACAGCAGCTTTTAATAATCTAAATATAACACCACCAGCTGCAGATGCAAACGGTACTGCGATGTTAAATTTACTTCTTAACACACTTGACGTGAGAAATCCACGCTATAACGATGGTTTTGCTAGGCGAAGAAAACTTGCAGCAGGATCACGTCAAATTACAATGATGCTTCCACTAAGCACAATTTTCGGCTTTTGTCGCGATCATGATAAAGTATTCCGTGGAGTAAAACATACTCTTATTTTAGATCGAGCAGACCAAAACGATTGCTTGTTTAGATCTGGAGGGGTTGATGTACAGTTTATCATAAACAAACTTGCTTTGTGGATGCCACGTATAACACCGTCGATCACTAAAATGTCAGAACTAAATAGCATGCTTGATAAACATACAAACAGAATTTATTTTAAGCAGTATAAGATATATTAGACAGCGGTTCCAAATACTACTGACTACACATGGAGGGTCACAACAACATCAAGCGAACAACTGCCGAGAAATATCTTTGTCGTATTTCAACAGCAAGCCCGACGAGGTAACCAATAACAAAATAATGCAATATTTGATCACTCTGATGTCAGACGAATATATGCTAGATTAAATTCAAAGCAATATCCAGAACGAGCTATCGAGTGCAATTTTGCTGATGATGTAAATAAAAATATTTCTCGACCGTACATGTACCTGCTTGACGCAATACAAAAATATCAAGATGTTGAAGATGGAACTCAAATATTAGCAGAGGAATATCGTACGCTTTATCCTATATTTCATTTTGATGTTAGTAAACATAACGAGCGAATTGTAGACAGCACAGCGGATATTGAAATTGATATTGAAAGTAAAAAAGTATGATCGTAAAAAAAACTTTTGTTTTAAATTTGAGTGCTGCACAAATGACAGCGATGGCAAACGACATTGTCGTTAAAGGTGGTTTTCTTGGCCCAGCATTATCAGTATTAACTAGTACAATAATACCTAAAATTTTACCAGTCTTAGGCACATTAGGACGAGCAGCAGCGTCTGGAGCAATATCTGGCGCAACGAAGAAAGCAGTCGCAGGTAATGGTATCATTCGTGGAAGTGGAATAAAAAAATTGTACATTTTATGTAAATGATATATTATAATGCCACAAAAGAAAAAAAAATCGTCAACAACAAAAAAAAAGAAAACAACAAAAACAAAATCGTCAACACCAAAATGCAAATGCATATGCAATCAACCAAAACAAGGAGGATTTATTCCAATCGCTCCACTTTTGGCGGGACTAGCGGGAAGTCTGCTGCCAAATCTTTTAGGAATCGGACGTGGTCTAACATTACCAGGAACTCGACCACCCCGTTGAGTAATTTTGATATCATTGATAAGTTAAAAGCGGTTCCTGGATTTCACGGAGTTTATTCTAAAGATGAACTCGCAGCAATAAAATCACCATCAGCTGTAAGTTCGTGTGTTATTAATATACAAGATTTTAATGACGGATCCGGCACGCAATGGGTAGCAGTTTATAATAATAATTATTTTGACTCGTTTGGACTTCCTCCAAGCGATGTAATAAAAAAGTATATGAATAAAAAAATTTAACAAGATATATTATTCATCAAATCAACTCCAACCTCTTGGAACGTCTGCTTGCGGATATTATTGTATTATGTTTATCCAACAGATGAGCAGAAATCTCAATTTTTTAAAATTTATTTTACAGTTTGACAAGCATCCTTCTCACGCTAATGATGAGATCGCAATAAATTTTATCTAAACTTAAAAATATAATAATGTCAACATACTGTCTCAAGTGTGGAACTAAAACAGAAAATTTTAATGAAACAACAGAAAAAACAAAAAACAACAGGATAATATTAAAAAGTTTTTGTGCAGTCTGCGGAAAAAAGAAAAAATATGTTTTTAAAGAAAGTATCCCCAGCGACGTCGCTGGGATCTGGTTATCCTGATATTATTTTAGTCGACGACTAAAAATATAGAATGATATGCAACTGTGATTCTGACAGAGATTTGTGTCTTGAGCAAAATAAAATTGTCGCATACTGTCAATGTTGTAACAACAGAGAAATAATAGGGTCAGGTATAGATATACATAAAATTATTGGAAAATTACCAAAACCAAAAGGCGGTTTGACATTGCCAGGTCATCGGTATACAGGACCTTACAATCCGCTAGATCAACAACTAGATGAAAACGACAATTCATTGCCAGATCAAGAGCCTTATAATCAAGTGGATGCAATAGCGATGCGTCATGATATCTGTTATCGTGATCATGAAAACTCGAAAGCAGATTGTGATAAAGTAATGTTAGACGAATTACGTGATATGGAGCCAACAAATCTACGAGAACGTTTTGATAGAAAATTTGTTCAGGGAATGATAGGAGCAAAATATAAACTCGGACTCGGGAGAAAAAGTATACGATGATCTTGCAGTCGAGCTGCACAGACCTAAAAAAAAAGTTCCCACGACGTTAAGTTGTCGCTAATGGTGTAGATGATATCTGGGCAATAGATTTGGTGGATGTATCCAATCTAGCTCAGCTTAACGTTGGCGCTGATGGTGCTCCAAAAAGGTATTTGTTTAATGTTATAGATGTTTTTAGCAAATACGCTTTCAGTGTACCTGTTTCGGATAAGACAGGAACTTCAATGACTGATGCGCTAAGACAAATAATAACGAATACAGAAAGAAAACCGAATAAAATCTGGACTGATCACGGATCCGAATTTTTTAACAAAACGTTTGAACAGTTTCTAGAACAAAATAATATAAAAAGATATGTTACAGGAAACGAAGGTAAAAGCGTTGTTGTTGAGAGATTTAATCGCACGCTAAACGAAAAATTACACAAACATATGACAGCTAAAAACACCAACAGGTACATCGATGACCTTTCTCAAATCGTAGGTGAATATAATAACACGAAACATCGAACCATCAAAATGACACCTAAAAAAGCTATTAAAAATCCAATATTAGCAAATGAAAACATGTACCGCAGACAAAAATTTAAGGTTGGTGATAAAGTTAGAATTTCTTTGACAAAAAAGGTATTTGCAAAAGGATTTACTCCAAACTGGAGCGAAGAAGTTTTTGTAGTTGATAAGGTATTTTTCACAATACCTGTAACATACGTTTTAAAAGATCTGGCAGGGGAACCGATCGTAGGTAGTTTTTATGAACAAGAACTATAAAAAACTGAGCAGGATGTTTTTGTTATCGAGAAAGTGATTAGAAAAAAAGGAAATAAAAGTTTAGTCAAATGGCGTGGGTATAGCGATAAATTTAACAGTTGGATCCCAACTAAGCAGATTATGATATAATGCTATTATAAATTAACTCATAGTTTTGTTTGACAGATTTACATTTTACTGGTTTACATAACGATATTAGATACTGCTTACGATCGTTAGAGATCGTCATTAGATTAAAAATTTCAAAGTTAGTTATAACGGAAGAATTAACTAACAAGGAAATTGCAGAACCTTATATGAACGCAAAATCAAGACGTGTTTTGCTTGGGACTGATCTATTATCACTATCTGATGAAATACACCAAGAAATCTGGAAAAAATAGAGGAATTCACTCAATTAGGTTCGGGTTGGAAGTTTGAAATGATCAAAGAAATATTGTTTCACACGATGAAATATAACGTATTACGAGGTAGTTCATACATCGACCTGCCACCAAAAATAAAAAGTAAAAGATGTTGTATAAACATCAAAAGCGTAGATAACAAGTGTTTCCAATGGGCTGTTCTTTCCGCACTATTTCCAGCAGAAAAACACGCTGATCGCGTTGAAAAATATATAAGTTACGTGTCTAGATTAAATTTTAAAGATATTAACTTTCCTGTGGCAGAAAATCAAATACCAAAATTTGAAAAGCAAAATAATGTTTCAATTAACGTTTTCGGACTAGATGAAAAAGAGGATGTATACCCGAGATATATTTCAGAAAAAGCTTCACAATCGACTATAAATTTACTGTTTTACAAAAATCATTACGTTTGGATTAAAACCTTTAACGGACTAGTTGGTAAACAGTACAATAAAAATAGGAACAAAAAGTTCTTTTGTTACCGCTGCTTGCATGGTTGTACAAACAATGAAACATTACAAAAGCATTTGCAGTACTGTAATGATGTGCAAAGAATAATAATGCCATCTAAAAAAGATAGTGTGTTACAGTTTGTCCATCATAATCACAAACTAAAAATTCCTTTCGTTATATACGCTGACTTTGAGTGTTTACTTCAACCTGTACTTGGCGTAGAAAATAATCCTAATCAATCGAATACAAGAAAAGTTCAAAATCATGTTCCGTGTGGAGTAGCGTATAAGGTAGTTTGTTGTACTGATTCTAGATTATCTAAACCAATTAAATTATGTCGTGGTAAAAATCCAGCTGTTTGGCTTCTCAAGCAGTTGATTAACGAAGTTGATAATATATTTACTCGTTTGAAAAAAGTAAAGCCAATGTTAAAATTAACACCTCAACAAGAATCCGATCACGAGCAAACAGAAATTTGTCATATTTGTGAAAAAGCTTTTGATACTGACAACAAAAAAGTACATGACCATTGTCATTTGACTGGACAGTATCGTGGAGCGGCTCATAATCAGTGTAATTTAAAATTTCATGCTCCAGATTTTATTCCGGTTATTCTTCACAATTTTCGAGGATATGATAGCCATATTATAGTAGAAGCTTTTGGTGATCCTGATATAAAATCTCGTCTAAAACTTGATAACGTCATCAAATGCATCCCAAATAATTTTGAAAAGTACATGTCAGTTACGCTAGGTAAATTGCGTTTTATTGACAGCCTGCAGTTTATGGCATCCTCGTTAGATGAGTTAGTGAAAGGTTGTAGTAAATTTGATAACATAAGAGACTGTTTTGGAGATAAATTTAATCTACTAGCTCAAAAAGGAGTTTTTCCATACGAATACCTCGACGACTGGAGTAAATTTGATGAAACATCTTTACCTGCCAAAGATAAATTTTACTCACAACTTAAAAATGAAAATATAACTGATGATGAGTACAGGTATGCACAAGATATCTGGAAAGAGTTTGATTGTGAGACTTTTGGTGATTATCATGATTTGTATTTGAAAACTGACGTGTTATTATTAGCAGATGTTTTTGAAAGTTTTCGAGAAGTGAGTTATAATAATTACGGACTAGATCCTTGCTGGTATTATTCTGCCCCTGGACTGTCATGGGATGCTCTGCTAAAGTTTAGTAAGGTAAGGTTGGAATTACTGACTGACGTTGATATGTTCAATTTTATTGAAAAAGGTATCCGAGACGGTATTAGCGTGATAACAAAAAAATATGCTGAAGCAAACAACAAATATTTGAAACAGTATAACCCTGACCTTCCTTCGAAGTATATAGTTTATCTAGATTGTAATAACTTGTACGGGTATTCGATGGCAGAACCAATGCCTCTTGGTGGATTTCATTGGATCACGGCTGATCGATTTCTATCGGAGACAGAAAAAAAGATACCCGAAGATGTTTCATATTTCGTTGAAGTTGATCTTGATTATCCAAATTCGCTACACAATTTGCATAACGATTACCCTTTCTGTGCGGAATCGATGGTCATAGATTATAGTTTGTTATCAAAAGAACAACAAGCGTTAGCATCACCAAGGCAACATTCCATGGTCAAGAAACTAGTACCAAATTTACTTGATAAGAAAAATTACGTTTTGCATTACAAAGTTTTAAAAGAAGCAGTCGATGCTGGTCGTGTGTTGAGAAAAGTTCATCGTGTACTAAAATTTAATCAGTTGCCGTGGATGAGAGGTTATATTAACTCAAACACTTCAAGAAGGGCTGCAGCGAAAACAGAGTTTGAAAAAAACTTCTTTAATCTGATGAACAATTCCGTTTTTGGTAAGACGATGGAGAATATTAGGAAACGTGTAAATATTGAAATAGTTAATGATGTCAATCGCAGAAACAAACTTGTGTCAGACGATGATTTTGTGAGCATGAAAATATTTAATGAAAATCTTGTTGCGATACAAAGAAGAAAAGTAAATCTAAAACTAAACAAGCCAATCTATGTTGGAGCTGCAGTGTTAGATTTATCAAAGTGGCTGATGTACGATTTTCATTACACTTTTGTTAAAAATCAGTGCCCGGCTAGTAGATTATTGTTTACTGATACTGATTCGCTCGTATATGAAATCGAATGTGAGGACATCTATCAGGACATGTACAATAATCGACATCTGTTTGATCTTTCCGATTATCCACGTGACAGTAAATTTCATGACGACACAAATAAAAAGGTTATTGGTAAGTTTAAAGATGAAATGAACTCAAGCGCTATCAAATACTTTATCGGATTACGTAGTAAAATGTATGCCGTATTATTGGACAATAGTAAAATAACGAAAAAAGCAAAAGGTCTGCCTCGTGATTTTGTTAAAAAGTTTATGAAATTTGATGACTACAGGTATGCGCTTGATGGCGGTGTTAGTTTTATGAGAGCTATGGCAATTCGAACTAATCATCATAAACTCGAAACAGATGTCATTATCAAACGTGGATTGTATAATTTTGATGACAAACGCTATTGTAAAAATGGGGTAGATACATTTGCCCTTGGGTATTGTCATGATGATAGATCTATACTCGACATTATCTTTTCCAACTGAAATTTTATCTAAACTTATAAAATAATGTTTGAAACTTTGATAATGACAAATAGCTACAATAGTAACATCAAATATCTAATGATGGATGGTAAACAATTGACAGTTGCATTTAATAATGAAACATCAGGTATATGTTTTAATGGAACACGTGACAAGTTAAAACTTTCGCTCATCAGATCTGATAACTGCGTGTATTTCAATTATCTCGAACAATTGTATCAAAAGTTGCTAGCGGAATTTAAAAACTTTCACAACCCCATTAGCCAACAAAAATATACTAAACTCACAATTGATCTCGATCGGTCAAAGGTATATTTTATCGACAAAAAATATCCTCTGAACAAACCAGAAATAAAAGATTTGTTTGAGTCCCGTCGCTGCGTGAGCGGTAAAGTAAAATTTAGTATCTATAATCGTGATAATGAAATATTTTTAATATCAACAGTTGAAACATTATTCATTGGTAATGAGATATAAAATAATATCATTTGTATTCTAATGCTAGTTTAATTTCCACCTTGTTAACTGAAACGTTCTAATGTACAGTTTAATTTTCATCCTGTTATCTGATAAAAAATTTGTGGTAAAACCCATTTGCTGTCTTTAGAATAATCGTATTCCACGCATGCGCTGTTCTAACAAATTCGTCACTTCTGTTGACAGAGCTTATCGCATTCCAACACCTGTTGTTTTGTCTGGTTAAAAAATACCTGTCTACGTAGTAGTAGTAGTATAGGGAAATGAGGGGTTTGGCGGGGGTGGGGGAGGAGGTGTGGGAGGGGGGCAAAACTCTCATTTCCCTATACTACTTAATATCCAAAGTGGAATCAGTCTTTTAATGACGTTTAATTTAAGAGGATTTATTTTTATTTAGGTTCACAAAACTATAAGTTCTTTTTCAATTTTCACATTGTATTCGGGGGAAATAAATTATTTGTTGAATTTTACAAAACTTGCTGGTTTTCACTGTTTTCTCTTACTTAGTTTAAGAACATAGAGTTTTACATTACCTCATTGTCGTTTTGATTTACATTTGGCATACGTCGTGCAGCATTCTTCTACATAGCTAGATTTCCTGTCTTTAATTCTCATCTTTCTGGTACATTTTAATGCTTATTGGGATGGTCACTTACACAATTCCTGTCCAATTTCTATGTCTGCAAAAGGTGTATTATCTATTTCTTTGCTCTATATTTCTAGAGTGCTCTTTGAAAACAAGCGAACAAATTAAGAATTTTTTTCTTGCTAAAAAGAGAAAGATAAAAGCTTTTTACGTGAATGTTAAGAAATAAGTAAGAAATGCAATACCATCATTCTACATATTTTAATGTACATCAGTAGAAAATTAAGATCATTATTAGAATGCATTACTTCGTTCTTAAAAAGATAGTTGCTGGGTGGGAGTGTAAATTGATAAAGGGTCCATAATTCGATAAAATCATCCTAAATTTATCTGGAACAAACAACGCACGTCAAAAGTCGCCCTTCATTATATGGAGGACAAGGCAAGGATCCACATCTTGCCTGGATCAGATACAAAAGATGGCCTTCGTGATTGGTGGAACCCCCTTTTCGCGCTTCCGGGCTTGTATCCACGCACACGTAGTTTGTCGATCCAGTGTGACTATGATGACCTGACATCAAATATCCGTTATATTCTATGGTCCATCCCGGATAACACTCTGTTCTACCAGGAATCATAACGGTGGGAGTGCGTGAAGTTTTACACACGCAACATGGCATATCGTCCTCAATAGACACTGTCGAGAACGGATTTGACTCTGCCATGAGTTCGTACTCTGCACCGTAGATATAAGCCGAGTTAGCCGATCCTCCTGCATATTTGCCCCAGACAGGATCCTCAGTCAGGCAAAGAAAGTCAGCAGCACTTCCTGTGTGAGTATAGAGTGAGCCTCCAGCAAATCCTGGTAAAAAGAAACACACTAATTGTTTTTGCATTGATTTAAAATAGGCACTAATATGATGATTTTTTTTAATTAAACTGTTTGAAAGTGAGTTTAAATAATTATCAATTAGCGAGTCTTGATCACAGGGTCACGCATTTAACTCATCTAAATGGAATCGATACTCTGCAATGAATTTGATCATTAATATATGGAATATATCATCTATATACAATAATTTATACTCTGTTGGAAATAAAGATATGTGACCTAATATTGGCAAACAACATTGACTGGTGATATTACGATTGTCTGTTGACTTCATATTAGCAAACACTATTGAGCTATCATTCTGTAATTATCAGTGACATTCATTTTGAGAAATACGAATGTTCTATCATACTGGGATTTTCACTGGACTTCATATTGACAAACACCACTGATCTGTCAAATTGGATCGTCAGTAGATCTCATATTGACAAACACCATTGAAATGTCATATTTTGAATGTAATGACCTAATATTGACAAACAACATTCATATATGATAATGTGATTG